>JASPKZ010007477.1:0-677500 GCA_030220185.1 Diploptera punctata | reverse complement strand
GAATGTTTAATTAAGAAGATTAATTACAAAAAAGCAATTAACAAAGTTTTTCCTGTACCCAAAGAAAACAATAAGAAATATGTCGTAATGTCATACATAGGCCCACTTTCAAATAAAATATCTAAACACTTCAAAAAGTTGAACATTAATGTGGCATTTAAAACTAATAAAACTCTACAAAATATAATAAAAATCAATAAAACCAAAACAAAAAAAGAAAAATTATCAGGTGTATACAAATTGAAGTGTGGCACATGTGACAATGTCTATATAGGACAAACTGGTAGACCTTTTATCTCTCGGATAAAGGAACACATGAGAGCATATAACAGAAATTTAGAAAATTCAAACTATGCTAACCACCTATTCCAATTTAATCATTGTTTCGATCCAAATTTTGAAATTTTACATATTTGTGATAAGGGTAAGAAGTTAATTCTTTTGGAGGCTGTAGAAATTAATAAGTTTAAAAGTAGTAAAAAACTGTTAAATTCTCAACTTGATTTGAATGAATCCCCTTTGTTAAATTTAAAAATTTAAATAAATATTGTTGTATTGTTGCTTAGATCAGTTGGAACACAATTCATAATTTGTTAACGTGTCTGAAGAAGGTACAGTGTACCGAAACAGCTGTCACTGAATTATATAATAAATATGAAAATCAAATAAAACTACGTTTTATTTTTATTTAATTAATAAATATGGATTTTCATCAAGTAAACACCAACTCAATTGATTAATTAATAAAATCATAGACCAAGTAATATACTCTGTGGAGAAAATAACAATTACCATCACAATATTGTCTAACAGTGTCATAATATTGTGATTTGCATATTTAAATAAATACTTCAAAATTGTCCAATAATGTTATAAAAATTGTTTGAAAAAATTTAAAATATTCAATAATGTTAGTAAATACAGAAGAAGAGCTATAGTTTACAATATAACTGAAAAATCAAGCGCTAGTAGAAGTGCAGTTGAGCCAAAAATTCCAGATACAGGATCTCATCTTCTGGTATAACTATAATTCTGATAGCATAAATACACGACATTAAATTCAGTAAACAAAGAAAAAAGCAATTCCTTAATTATTTTTTTTCATTCATAGTGATCTGTCCAAGAGCAGGTCTTTCACTGCAAACTCAACATTCTCCACTCTTTCATTAACTCAGCCTTCCTTTTTTGTATCTGCATACAAACCATTTATTTTAATATTGTCTATCAACTGATGTCTTTTTCTGCCACTTTCCTTCCTTCAATTGACCATTCCTTCTATTGGTTATGCTCCTTGCCTCTAGTCCCGAGGGTCACGGGTTCAAACCTGGCCGGGGTCGATGGATTTTTAGGACGGAAAAATCCAAGGAGCAAGTCTTCCGAGAGGGGCTTTAAGCCGTGGGTCCCGAGTCTGAAGATTTTCAGGCTTGTAAAAGATTCTTAAGCCGGAATAAAGAGACCTCTAAGCAAAATTTAAGACAATGACGTTCTAGTAATACCTTAGTTGCCTGTTAGATGTCTCATTGGGACGGTGTGTTGACCGCATGCCATCCATGACATCTACAAGCAATTAAGGTAACTAAAAATTAACTTGGTTCTAGTAACTCCTTATAAAGGAGAGGCTGTGGCTAAACAATGGGCTACGCCATTAATAGATATAGCCTATGCTTGTAGGCCTATCACTAACTGGCATTATATATATATATATATAATCGTAACTCACCGACAACTAATTTGTGTTGTGAACGACTCAGTATTGAACAGATTTATTGGCAGAAATTCCAATTACATCTGTGACATGATAAAAAATATTCCCAGAAAATACTTATTACCGGTCATAGTTAACATTTTCCTCGCTACGATATTTGATCTTGTGCATTATCTATGGCACAGAGAAGAAGGAAAGGTCACACACTGACCTGTGTTATCACATCTATTCGCATGCTCCAGTTTATTCTCTTCTTATAATAGTCAAGACGTGCGTGTAAATTTCTCTAGGGTAAGATTTAAATATGTAACAGTGTTATAATACATTCACTAGTATCTATGTACATTTATCCTATGATGGTGCTTTTATAATATTCTAAGGGGTCAAGTTTTATACACATATGTCAAATTAGAGCTCGCTTAATGGAAGGATATACTCGTACAATATTTGTTTTGACATGTTAATTAAACAAATAAAGCACATACAGTTTTGTGGCATTTAACTTAGTTTATTTTCACCTATCTTGGTATCCGAGATAGTCAAATCTGTTCACAATAAAACCAACACAAAATTAAGTTCGGGCGGCGAAGAGTAATAAACAATCCTATATACATAAATTATTCATCATATTTCTAAAAATAAAACAGTCAAACTATAGATACTGTCTCATAAGTAACATCGTTTTTTAAACAAAAATTTATTTGGAGTGTTTTTGACAAGAAATTAAACTATTCTTCAATGTAGATGTCATCAGATTCTATGGTATTGAAAAATCTTCCAGCGAGATTTATTATTCCACGACGGAATCAGTCTCTGGTTTTGATGCGAAGAATTCGTTGAAACTCACTTCCATAGCTTCAATGTTTTCCAAATTTCACATAAGGAAATTGTCTACGGATCGAAACAGATGGTAATCTGAAGGAGCGCGTTCATGGCTAATGTTGGGTGTGGTATCAGTTCGATTCCTCCCAATTCCTTCATTTTTGTCGTGGTTGTTCGTGCAGTATAGTGTCCGGTCGGGTTTGAACGCGCGACCTTCAAAATTTCCTGAACTCGTTTCTACTGTTGAGAATAAATATCCATATCGACTGCACGCCCATTTGTAACGAACTCCGTGTGAATCGCAACTTCCAAATTTCACCAGACTCACAACATTACATTAAAAACCAACATTACTTGTTACGAGACAATCTAATAAAATAATTTCAGCACTTAAGTTATTCCTTTGACCTCATCTTGCGTCCCTCAAATATTTTAAACAACATTTTATGTCATATTTAAACACATTCATTAGATAAGGGTCATATATGATGTCCTTCGCTACATTCTTCACGTCGTTAATTATTGTGAAAAATCCCAGGTCGTCGGGTCAGATCGCCAAGTAACAACAAACTAACCCAATTTCCTTTCTTTTTTTTCTCTCTCTCTCTTTTTTTATTTATTTTTTCATTTTTTAAACAAGTGGACGGTCTCCAATGAAAAATGTGATAACTTTTAAAATTTTGCAATGTATTCTTTGTGTGTTGAAATAAAGATTCGTGTTAGTTAGACTTATACAAATGTGTGTAAATGGCACAAAGAGTAGGGTGCGTGTAGGTAAACAGTTTTCGGACACTTTTGAAATCCAGAATGGGTTGAAGCAAGGAGATGCACTATCTCCTCTACTATTTAATTTTGTACTAGAGCATGCTATTAAATCTTTAGAGAATGAGGAAGGCTTACAACTGAATGGTATTAATAAGCTGTTAGTTTACGCTGATGATGTAGTACTATTGGCCGATAGCGAGGAGATACTAAAGGACAACACGCACACACTGTTGAGTAACACTAAGAAATTAGGACTGGAAGTAAATATCAATAACACTAAATATATGACCACACGTAGAAATACATTATATAATGGAAATGGACAGCTAATGTCAAATGAGGGAAATTTTGAGGAAGTGGCTGAATTCAAATACCTAGGAACAATAATCACAAATAGGAATGAGATACAAAAAGAAATTAAACATAGGCTCAATTCTGGAAATGTGTGCTATTATGCATTGCAGAGACGCTTGATGTCCCAACTCCTTTCAAAAAACGTTAAACTGAAAATATATAAAACTATTATTCTACCAGTTATATTATATGGGTGCGAAACATGGACTCTTACTTTAAGGGAGGAAAGGAGATTACAAGCATTTGAGAATAAAGTACTTAGGAAAATTTTTGGACCAATGAGAGATGAACAGACAGGTGAATGGAGAAGACTACATAACAATGAACTACATGGTCTTTATAGGAAGCCAGATATAATAAGAACAGTTAAGTCTCGTAGACTGCGATGGGCAGGACATGTTGTACGTATGGGGAATGAAAGACTTGCATGGAAGCTTCTTGTAGGAAAGCCAGAGGGAAAACGCCCAGTTGGTAGACCAAGAATGAGGTGGGAGAATAACATTAACTATGATTTGAGGGAAGTAGATTATACAGGGAATGATTGGAAAGCATTATCTCAGGATAGGGATGTATGGAGAGCTTATGTCCGCGCGGCCATGAACCTACGGGTTCGATAGTGCCAGTGAGTAAGAAAGTAAGTAGTGTTGCATTTAGGAATGTTCCGGAACGCGGGCTTATGGAGATTCAAAATTTACAGATTATTCTTTCGAACGTCTAATATAAATGCATTTCTCTAGCCACACATGCCTTTCTAGTGCTTTCTCTTATTTCATTACATAATAATGCATAATAGCCAGAATTGAGCCTAAGCTTAATTTCTTTGTGCATCCAATTTACATTTGTAAATATTGTTTCTATGTATTTGAATTAGCCACTTCTTCAAAATTTCCCTCATTTGTCATTAACTCTCCACTATACATAATGTATTTCTATGTGTAAGCATATATTGATGTTTACTTCCAGTCCCAATTTCCTAGTGTTACTCAATAGAATGTGCATGTTGCCTTTAGTATCACATCGCTATCTCCTAATAATACTACATCATATCAGCATAAACTAACAGCTTATTAATACCATTGAGTTGTAGGCTTTCTTCATCCTCTAAGATTTGATTGCATGCTCTAGTACAAAATTGAATAGTAGATGAGATAGTGCATCTCTTTGCTTTATTCCATTGTGAATTTTAAAAGTATCCGAAAACTGTTCGCCTACACGGTCCCTATTCTTTGTGCCATTTAGACACATTCGTATAAGTCTAATTAACTTTTAGGATTCTGATCTCCAGCAGGATACTATACATATAACATTTCATTACAAGGTCTATTATCGTCCCAACTTCTCTATAAAAAAAACTAACTGAAAATACATAAACCTGTTATTCTCCCAGTTATATTATATGGATGTGAACATGGTCTCTTACTTTAATGGAGGAGAATGTTACGAGTGTTTGAGAATAAAGATCTTAGGATTTTTTTTTTGTGGACCGAATAGAGATGATCAGACAGCGAATAGAGAATACTACCCTAACAGTGAGCTGCTTGATCATTATATGAAACCAGATATAATAAGAAGAGTCAAGTCCCGTAGAGTGTGATGGGCGGGACACGTGGTACAAATAGGAAATGAAAGAGGGGCATGGAAGTTTCTTGTAGGAAAACTAGAGGGAAAACGCCCAGTTAGTAGACCAAGAATAAGGTGGGAGAATAACATTAACCACGATCTGAGGGAAGTAGATTGTACAGGGGATGATTGGAAAACATTAGCTCAGGATAGGGATGTGTGGAGAGCTTACGTCCGCGCTGCCATGAACCTAGGGGTTCCATAGTGCCAGTGAGTTAGTTTTTTATTTAGTTAGACAAAGAATTATTCGGCTGTTTATAAAAAATTTAGGAACTCGAGAAGTCCGTAAGTCAATAGTTTCTGCTTGCTAGAGTGCGCTGAAATTGAATTCTACGTCAATATCTGGCATAAACACTTCATAAACGCACCTAACGTAGATGCATAAACACCAGGCGATCGTAAATTAAATTCTCAAACTTTGAGGCCCTACAACTTTCGTCCTAAAACACTCGCAAATGCAATATTACAGAGGTATTTGTTTCAATACACAAAAAATGTACTGTGGAAGTATAAGGTTGGTTCTTGTTTTCTATGAAAGACAGTTCCCGTGTGAGATGATTGATCTTTTAATTGGTGGAAATTAGTTTTCCGTGCTAATTTATTCAAATGTGTCGGACAGATTTGAAAACAATTTTACTCTAAAGTGTTTGTTTGATTTCCTTAATACAATACCATGGAGTAAATATATAATGTGACATCTCTAGTTTTATTATTTAACTAATTAGTTTTATATCCAGTGACAGAAACATTTTAGTACCACAAGAACCATAGTGACGAATTGCAACTTACCTAGGCCAAAATCCTGATTCTTTTATCAAATTATTATTTTTTTACATTTTAATTTTGATGAAAGGGAAGAATGGAAAATAAAGTAAGAAACGTTTTCAATAATTTTAGTTTATTTGAATTTAATACAATGTGTTAAGATGTCTTCTTTAACTCCAAAAACCCCATGACGCGACAGGCCTATAAGACCCTTGGCCTACCAGGCGGCTGCTGGCTACGCATCTACGTGTGTTAATCACAGAAGTGGGCGATCAGCTAGCCAGTATTGGTGTGACATGTGATCAGAAGGTCGGGTCTCCAGCAACTCTCAACCTGAAGTTGCTACTTTGGGGTAATATGTGGTTAGCACGTAGGGTACCTCAGCTATTACAACTTGTTTTCTCAACCTGGAGCCGTTACTTTGGGGTAACATATAATCAGAATGTCGTGTCCCCCAGCCATTATAGCTTATCTCAACCTGGAGCCGCTACTTATTGTATCTACCAAATTCCTCATAATAGATAGTAAACAAGTAGAGGCTGCTGAAATGAAGATGTTGAGAGCAATAGCAGGATACCAAAGAACCGATAAAAAAACGAAGATATAAGAACAGAACTTAATATATTTAATCTCTGTGAAAGGATAAAATATTATCAAAATGCTTATCTTCAGCACGTATTACGAATAAATGAACAGCGCATACCAAGAAGAATGTATAATTATAAACCAAAAGGGAGAAGAATGTTGGTAAGACCATTGAAGAGATGGAAGGACCAATTCGACCTATAATGAGATCGGAACAGGCCATTGGGCTTAATCCTTGTTGATGATGATGAAATTCCTCATAATTCTGGGTGTGCACTAGTTTCATACTGACCGAAATTCCATGAGAAAATTTCTCCTCATGAGGACTCGAGCCACCGCAAGTCCCGCAACTCTGCACCAAGGTATCATGCCTTAAACCGTTCGGCTAGGGTGTTGGAAGTGAGCTCTTCTATAGACATGCAACTGGCAAATTCTATATTTCACACACGCCACAGTGTAGTTGGTTAAAGAAACACGCTTCAACCCAGAAGGTTGAGTCCTAACAGATTAGGATTTTTAAACTACGTAGCGTAAAACTGTGGCGGTACCATGGCCTTGAAGTCAACTCAGCCTCAAACTCAAATGAATATCGTATGTTTGTTCCGGGAGTAAAGGCGGTCGTCACGAGGACTGACAACACGGCTGATAAGGGAGAGACTTACCCTCTGCTACCCAAGGCCTTCTAACACCTACAGTGAGATCACTTTACTTTTTTATTTTTTTTACATATACCGTATTGGTCCGAATATAAGCCGCGTTTATTTTTCAAATTTCGTACATGAAAATTAAAGGTGTGGCTTACTTGTGCAGCCGATAAATTTTCACATGTAATAGAAACTTTAAATGTAGCGCATGCTGCTAATTGTCTAGTTTTGAAATGAAGTAACAATGCCGCGCGCTCGTGTTTGGAATTTCCAGCAGTCCTATGGTATATGGCGCAACAATTTACCATATTACGGTAATCGTGTTCTTTTGTATGATAGGACAGATTAAAACAGTTACGGTAGTACGTACCTATTACGGTAAATTTATTCTTCAGCAATGAGTGAAAATGTCAAAAGAAAAGCTTCAACAAGCTTGGGAATTCGGCGCAGGTATGATTTTAAACTTGCAGTTATTCGTTATACTAGGAGTATGTCTAATAGAGTCGGCAAAAATTTTAGTTTAGACGAGTCTAATGTGCGGCGCTGGACCACCTCGGATGATAAACTGAAAAATGCCACTACAACTAGAAAATCTTTCAGAGGACCAAAAGCTGGTAAATACCCTGAACTAGAACGTAGGATGCTTTTCTTTATACAAGACAAGTAATCCAGGTAAAATCGTTAGAAATAGCGAAGACCCTAAACATTCCATTGACAGAATTCCATGGGTGTATCGGTTTGTGCAGCAGGTTTATACGTAGAAGTGGCCTTGTTCTCCGACGAAGCACTTCATTAGCACAGAATTCTATGGATTTTACTAAGAAACTGATGAACTTCCAGAGTCACGTCATTGAAGTGAGTCAGCGCCATTACAACAGATCGGCAATGCCGATGAGACGCCCGTATTTTGGGACATGCCGAGCAATATGTCAGTTTGCAATAAAGGAGCGAAAAGCATCTCATTGAGAACTGGAAATGAAAAACAAAGAATCACTGTGATGTTGGCGGTTGCGGCAGATGGAGGAAAGCTGCCTCCGCACGATATTATAAATCGTAAAACTATGCCCAAGGAGAATTTCCCTAAGGGATTAGTGAGGTGTTGCCAAGAGAAAGGTTGGATAACAACCGAATTAATGGCAGACTAGTTACGGTTTGGAATCGCAGACCTGGTGCGCTGCTCAGTAGGAGGGATATGCTAGTGTTGGATGCCTTTAAAGCTCTCTCACACTTGAAGTAAATAATACAATTACTGTATTGAAGACAGACCTATTATAGTCGTCATACCAGGAGGTATGACATCAAAACTGCAGATGCTAGATGTCGCCTTTTAAAGGCCAATACTCTTAAAGTATTCGGATTGGCTTCTAGAAGGGGGTTATGAATTCACTCCATCTGGGAAGATTAAGAAGCCATCTGTCAGACTTATGTACGAGTGGATTCTCTCTTCATGGCACACAATATCACCAGACTCTATCATCAAAGGGTTCGAGAAATACTGCGTGTCTAATGATCTGGATGGCAGTGAGGACAACGTACTTTGGAAGAAGAGTGATGAACATAGTGGCAGTGATGAAACAAATACTGGTAGTAGTGAAGTTAGCAGTGACATTGGAGAAGACTCTGATTAGTTGTAGCGGGTGATTTACCCACATTATAACTCAAGAAAAATGTGTTTAGTGTAAACGGTTTTGTAACTGGATAATGTGACAGGTAAATTTCTCTGCACTCAATTTTTTCCCTAAAATTAAGAGTGCGGCTTATATTCGGACCAATACAGTATTTTATGCAATATGTATATAATAATAAGCTATTTACGTCTCTATATTATGTTATAAATAACAAGTCTTAATGACAATATAGTATTCATACACGGTTTCATTTTCAAGGAAAGTTCCCATTACATAGGCACCATTTCCTCTTTGGATAGCTATACCTACACGCTGCTTAAATATTCTGCAGAGCCCGAATCTCCTGTAGCATCTGATCTCGCCAGTAAACATTTTATCTTACGAGTACCACGGTCTATTGCGAACGTGACAAACTATAAGTTCTTAATTAGACATATTATTTGTTTATATATATATATATATATATATATATATATACACACAGCCGAAATTGAAGTAGAGTTACCTTATTTACTCAAGTGAGATAGATGCCAGGAAGTTAGGACACATCCCATAACATAAAAAAATAATGTTATTATTCTGTATTGTATTGTAATTTGGCACAAATTTAAGTCATCTCTATCGATCGATTCGTATATATGTCGTTTCATTAGAGTATTACAATACATTAATTCAATCAAATACACCTTACATGCATTGCCTATGTAATTGTTAAAAATATCTTGAATAACAATACTAAAGAAACAGGTGCGGTGGTATCTCATCAACTAAATCCATTTCCATAACCTATTTTTTTCGACAATAACCTCAAATAAATGAACGAAATGAATGAGTTCGTTACAAATGAAAGGAGAGGAGTCGATGTATGATTGTAGTCAATGATTTGATTTCGGTTAGGTTTTAATATTTTTATCTCAAATTAAAAGAAAACTTGAATACTTAACAGCTTTAAAATTAACTAAATAAATAATTATTATTTATTTAGTTCAAAATGTATTGTTATATGGAGCTGAAACTTGGACATTAGAAGGCCATATCAAAGCAAATTGTTGGCTACAGAAACGGACCATTGGCGCAGAATGTCAAGAAAATCAATAATGGATGAAATTAGAAACCGAAGAATTATAGAGATGATGATGATGAAAGTGGATAAAAATATCCTTGAAGAACACTAATTGAGATGGTTTGAATTCATTAAATTAATTGGGAGAAGACAGAATTTCGAAAATAACTTTGAAATGGAATGCTGAAGGCAAGAGGTGAAGAAAAAACCACAGAAACAATCAATGATTGGGATCAGGAGTATGAATGGAATGGAATTGGCAGAAATAAATGTGCAAGACAGGAATTTTAGGAAGAATGAAATTAGTTTTGGTTGAAGGAAAAACTACTATAGTGTAGGAAAAAAATTTAATAAAAATAATTAACTAACATAAAATAACATTAGTATTTTTTTACACTTTATGTTATAGAGTTACAATTAAAATAATTGTATGATAGTAATTGCTATGACGTCATCGATACTACCATGTCATCAGGAGAGGTACTGAAATTGTGAATTGAGTAAAAGAGTGGCTTATATCATTCCTTATTATTTCCTCGTTAAGAATTTTGTGATTAGCACTTTAGGAAGAAGAGAAAAAGGGTATCTAAAGTCATATCCCGTCTATTTAGCTTATTCATTGTTAATGATACAATGAAATTATGAAAAAACCTCTGATGTTTTGCACCAAGTTTGAACCTCCCTAATATGAGACGCTACCGTTAAAGCCAACTCGTCGGTGGTAAGATGTTCTTAACTAACTCATTGGCCCCATCGAACCCGTAGGTCCATGGTCTCGCGGACATAAACTCTTCACAATCCCTATCCTGAGCTAATGTTTTCCAATCACCCCGTGTATAATTTACCTCCCTCAAATCATGGTTACTATTATTCTTCTACCCCATTCTTGACCTACCTACTGGGTGCTTTCCCTCTGATTTTCCTACAAGGACTTCTCAAGCCCCTCTTTCATTTCCCAATCGTGTCAAACATCCTGCCCATCGCAGTCTACGAGAATAACTGTTCTTATTACATCTGGCTTCCCATAAAGATCATCTAGCTTACTGTTATGTAGTCTCCTTCATTCACCTGTATGTTCGTCTCTCTTTGGCCCAAAAATGTTCCTAAAAACTTTATTCTCAGATACTCGTCATCTTTTCTCCTGCCTTAAAGTAAGAGTCCATGTTTCGCATCCATGAAATATAAATGAGAGAACAATTGTTTTATATATTTTCAGTTTAAAGTATTTTGAGAGAAGTTGGGATGACAATAGTCCTTGTGTTGCACAATAGCATGCATTTCCAGAATATTTAATTTCTTTCTGTTTAGCCTAAACTCAATATCAGTGCTAATTGCATGCTACATAATTTTGAATTACAGATGATACAACAAATATCAGCACCTAAAGCAATACAGCTGCTCTTACCTCATCTGTTATGTTTCTCGATACAAAAATGAAGGTAACTTGACGAAACAACCGCAGGATTGGATGGAAGAGATTGCTCGGCATCATAACCAGGAGCAATTCAGGAATCAACACGATGCTATTTCCAGATTGCATGCAGAGATCAACAACACCAAAGACTATAATCTGGAATTAGAAGATACGAATACACGTCTCCAGCAACAGTTGAATGACACTATTTCCATTAATCAACAGTTACAGATGGAGTTTCAGAAACTTAACGATAATATGACCATCATGAACTCAGAACTGGAAGAGGAAGTTAAAATATTGCAAAACAATCTAACCAGTTCTCAAAATAGACCTCATAGAAGAAGTTACTACGTTGGAGCAACAAAACAAGGAGTGTCAGGTGAGTATATTGCATGTAATTGCTTAGGCGCGACTGTAACAGCTCGAGAAAAGCGATCCGACTGAGCATTGATCATATGAAGGGTACAGGAAAAGAATCAGGTAAGTAACTTATTTGTCGAATTTTAGAAGTGTCAAACAGTAAAATGTGCATTTTAGTTATGGGTTTGTTTACCTTCAAAGTTTGGTAAGGATATATGATGTTGCACAACTAAAAATGCGTTTTCTAAATTTCAAGGAAAATATGACTTACCTACTTTTCCCTCATATTCTGTACATGAGCAAGCACACCTTAACTAAATTATTCTTAAACTAAAGTGTGAAATCTAACATTATATGGCAAAATAATTATAAGTGTACCGATGTGTTGCATCGTCCAGTCTTACCTCAGTTGTTTGCACAGTAAGTAGTAAATTCTGGATGAAATCAAATTATGCAAAACATTATGTAAAAATTGTATGTTTTGTGATAAATGTTCGTCTTGTCTCGGAGATGCCCCTGGCATTGTGCTGATCGTTCATTCAGATAGGCCTATGTCTTGCGTGGTCAAAAAATATGTATGTGATTAAGAGTTTAAAAATCCTCTCCCGATAAGTTGTATGCCGTAAGGCCCGGGTGGCATGGGACATGTAAAAGTACCCTTAAAGGGTGAGGTTAAACCATGGTAAAGGGAGAGAGAGATTAGGTAATAATTATAATATTAATTACACAGAGTATTTTAGGGTATGCAGTGTACTATGCATGCTTTATATAGTAGGCCTATATACGACATATACATTCACACTAAATGGCGCGACAAGGCCTTGGCCTATCAACGGCTGCTGGCCTCACATACACATGTGTCAATCACAATTGTGAACGATAATCTTGTAAGTATAGGGGTGACATGTTGTCAGCATTTCGGGTCCCCAGCCGTTATAGCTTTTTTCAACCTGGAGATGCTACTTATTGTAACACCCAAATTCCTCATAATGATGGGTAGCCACTGGTCCCATAGTGGCCAAAATTCCAAGAGATTTTTTCTCCCATGGGGACTCGAACAAGCGTAAGTTCCGTAGCTATGCGTGAAGGCCCCATGCTTTAAACTGCTCGGCTACTGCGCGGGACATATGACATATAGCACATGAGAAATATTATGTAACATTTATAGTATTAATTACTGTCGAGTAGTAATTACCACCCTTCCTGCCCCGAAATTGCAAAATTTTAAATCTCGGGGCCAGGAGAGGTGATTGTGTTTTAATCGCTACATTGTGTACCATTCCTACATTAAATTGCAAATCCCTCTGTTGCACATATGTTGATAGCGATTCGTCCATCGGATGGGGACGATAAGCCTGGCGCCTACCTTGGTGCTTCTCGATAGGAGTAGGGTTTCACTTTCTCCCTTCTCTTCATAATCATCATCCCTCAAGCAATACACTTTGATAGCGATTCGTCCATCGGATGGGGACGATAAGCCTGGCGCCTACCTTGGTGCTTCTCGATAGGAGTAGGGTTTCACTTTCTCCCTTCTCTTCATAATCATCATCCCTCAAGCAATACACTTTGATAGCGATTCGTCCATCGGATGGGGACGATAAGCCTGGCGCCTACCTTGGTGCTTCTCGATAGGAGTAGGGTTTCACTTTCTCCCTTCTCTTCATAATCATCATCCCTCAAGCAATACACTTTGATAGCGATTCGTCCATCGGATGGGACGATAAGCCTGGCGCCTACCTTGGTGCTTCTCGATAGGAGTAGGGTTTCACTTTCTCCCTTCTCTTCATAATCATCATCCCTCAAGCAATACACTTTGATAGCGATTCGTCCATCGGATGGGGACGATAAGCCTGGCGCCTACCTTGGTGCTTCTCGATAGGAGTAGGGTTTCACTTTCTCCCTTCTCTTCATAATCATCATCCCTCAAGCAATACACTTTCATAGCGATTCGTCCATCGGATGGGGACGATAAGCCTGGCGCCTACCTTGGTGCTTCTCGATAGGAGTAGGGTTTCACTTTCTCCCTTCTCTTCATAATCATCATCCCTCAAGCAATACACTTTGATAGCGACTCGTCCATCGGATGGGGACGATAAGCCTGGCGCCTACCTTGGTGCTTCTCGATAGGAGTAGGGTTTCACTTTCTCCCTTCTCTTCATAATCATCATCCATCAAGCAATACACTTTGATAGCGATTCGTCCATCGGATGGGGACGATAAGCCTGGCGCCTACCTTGGTGCTTCTCGATAGGAGTAGGGTTTCACTTTCTCCCTCTCTTCTTCATAATCATCATCCCTCAAGCAATACACTTTCATAGCGATTCGTCCATCGGATGGGGACGATAAGCCTGGCGCCTACCTTGGTGCTTCTCGATAGGAGTAGGGTTTCACTTTCTCCCTTCTCTTCATAATCATCATCCCTCAAGCAATACACTTTGATAGCGATTCCTCCATCGGATGGGGACGATAAGCCTGGCGCCTACCTTGGTGCTTCTGGATAGGAGTAGGGTTTCACTTTCTCCCTTCTCTTCATAATCATCATCCCTCAAGCAATACACTTTCATAGCGATTCGTCCATCGGATGGGGACGATAAGCCTGGCGCCTACCTTGGTGCTTCTCGATAGGAGTAGGGTTTCACTTTCTCCCTTCTCTTCATAATCATCATCCCTCAAGCAATACACTTTCATAGCGATTCGTCCATCGGATGGGGACGATAAGCCTGGCGCCTACCTTGGTGCTTCTCGATAGG
Source organism: Diploptera punctata (assembly GCA_030220185.1). Lineage (NCBI taxonomy): Eukaryota > Metazoa > Arthropoda > Insecta > Blattodea > Blaberidae > Diploptera > Diploptera punctata. The sequence goes on along the minus strand of JASPKZ010007477.1, from coordinate 663,022 downwards.
AGTAGGGTTTCACTTTCTCCCTTCTCTTCATAATCATCATCCCTCAAGCAATACACTTTCATAGCGATTCGTCCATCGGATGGGGACGATAAGCCTGGCGCCTACCTTGGTGCTTCTCGATAGGAGTAGGGTTTCACTTTCTCCCTTCTCTTCATAATCATCATCCCTCAAGCAATACACTTTCATAGCGATTCGTCCATCGGATGGGGACGATAAGCCTGGCGCCTACCTTGGTGCTTCTCGATAGGAGTAGGGTTTCACTTTCTCCCTTCTCTTCATAATCATCATCCTCAAGCAATACACTTTCATAGCGATTCGTCCATCGGATGGGGACGATAAGCCTGGCGCCTACCTTGGTGCTTCTCGATAGTAGGGTTTCACTTTCTCCCTTCTCTTCATAATCATCATCCCTCAAGCAATACACTTTCATAGCGATTCGTCCATCGGATGGGGACAATAAGCCTGGCGCCTACCTTGGTGCTTCTCGATAGGAGTAGGGTTTCACTTTCTCCTTCTCTTCATAATCATCATCCCTCAAGCAATACACTTTCATAGCGATTCGTCCATCGGATGGGGACGATAAGCCTGGCGCCTACCTTGGTGCTTCTCGATAGGAGTAGGGTTTCACTTTCTCCCTTCTCTTCATAATCATCATCCCTCAAGCAATACACTTTCATAGCGATTCGTCCATCGGATGGGGACGATAAGCCTGGCGCCTACCTTGGTGCTTCTCGATAGGAGTAGGGTTTCACTTTCTCCCTTCTCTTCATAATCATCATCCCTCAAGCAATACACTTTCATAGCGATTCGTCCATCGGATGGGGACGATAAGCCTGGCGCCTACCTTGGTGCTTCTCGATAGGAGTAGGGTCTCACTTTCTCCCTTCTCTTCATAATCATCATCCCTCAAGCAATACACTTTGATAGCGATTCGTCCATCGGATGGGGACGATAAGCCTGGCGCCTACCTTGGTGCTTCTCGATAGGAGTAGGGTTTCACTTTCTCCCTTCTCTTCATAATCATCATCCCTCAAGCAATACACTTTCATAGCGATTCGTCCATCGGATGGGGACGATAAGCCTGGCGCCTACCTTGGTGCTTCTCGATAGGAGTAGGGTTTCACTTTCTCCCTTCTCTTCATAATCATCATCCTTCAAGCAATACACTTTGATAGCGATTCGTCCATCGGATGGGGACGATAAGCCTGGCGCCTACCTTGGTGCTTCTCGATAGGAGTAGGGTTTCACTTTCTCCCTTCTCTTCATAATCATCATCCCTCAAGCAATACACTTTGATAGCGATTCGTCCATCGGATGGGGACGATAAGCCTGGCGCCTACCTTGGTGCTTCTCGATAGGAGTAGGGTTTCACTTTCTCCCTTCTCTTCATAATCATCATCCCTCAAGCAATACACTTTCATAGCGATTCGTCCATCGGATGGGGACGATAAGCCTGGCGCCTACCTTGGTGCTTCTCGATAGGAGTAGGGTTTCACTTTCTCCCTTCTCTTCATAATCATCATCCCTCAAGCAATACACTTGATAGCGATTCGTCCATCGGATGGGGACGATAAGCCTGGCGCCTACCTTGGTGCTTCTCGATAGGAGTAGGGTTTCACTTTCTCCCTTCTCTTCATAATCATCATCCCTCAAGCAATACACTTTCATAGCGATTCGTCCATCGGATGGGGACGATAAGCCTGGCGCCTACCTTGGTGCTTCTCGATAGGAGTAGGGTTTCACTTTCTCCCTTCTCTTCATAATCATCATCCCTCAAGCAATACACTTTCATAGCGATTCGTCCATCGGATGGGGACGATAAGCCTGGCGCCTACCTTGGTGCTTCTCGATAGGAGTAGGGTTTCACTTTCTCCCTTCTCTTCATAATCATCATCCCTCAAGCAATACACTTTCATAGCGATTCGTCCATCGGATGGGGACGATAAGCCTGGCGCCTACCTTGGTGCTTCTCGATAGGAGTAGGGTTTCACTTTCTCCCTTCTCTTCATAATCATCATCCCTCAAGCAATACACTTTCATAGCGATTCGTCCATCGGATGGGGACGATAAGCCTGGCGCCTACCTTGTGGCTTCTCGATAGGAGTAGGGTTTCACTTTCTCCCTTCTCTTCATAATCATCATCCCTCAAGCAATACACTTTCATAGCGATTCGTCCATCGGATGGGGACGATAAGCCTGGCGCCTACCTTGGTGCTTCTCGATAGGAGTAGGGTTTCACTTTCTCCCTTCTCTTCATAATCATCATCCCTCAAGCAATACACTTTCATAGCGATTCGTCCATCGGATGGGGACGATAAGCCTGGCGCCTACCTTGGTGCTTCTCGATAAGTAGGGTTTCACTTCTCTCCCTCCCTTCTCTTCATAATCATCATCCCTCAAGCAATACACTTTCATAGCGATTCGTCCATCGGATGGGGACAATAAGCCTGGCGCCTACCTTGGTGCTTCTCGATAGGAGTAGGGTTTCACTTTCTCCCTTCTCTTCATAATCATCATCCCTCAAGCAATACACTTTCATAGCGATTCGTCCATCGGATGGGGACGATAAGCCTGGCGCCTACCTTGGTGCTTCTCGATAGGAGTAGGGTTTCACTTTCTCCCTTCTCTTCATAATCATCATCCCTCAAGCAATACACTTTCATAGCGATTCGTCCATCGGATGGGGACGATAAGCCTGGCGCCTACCTTGGTGCTTCTCGATAGGAGTAGGGTTTCACTTTCTCCCTTCTCTTCATAATCATCATCCCTCAAGCAATACACTTTCATAGCGATTCGTCCATCGGATGGGGACGATAAGCCTGGCGCCTACCTTGGTGCTTCTCGATAGGAGTAGGGTTTCACTTTCTCCCCTTCTCTTCATAATCATCATCCCTCAAGCAATACACTTTGATAGCGATTCGTCCATCGGATGGGGACGATAAGCCTGGCGCCTACCTTGGTGCTTCTCGATAGGAGTAGGGTTTCACTTTCTCCCTTCTCTTCATAATCATCATCCCTCAAGCAATACACTTTCATAGCGATTCGTCCATCGGATGGGGACGATAAGCCTGGCGCCTACCTTGGTGCTTCTCGATAGGAGTAGGGTTTCACTTTCTCCCTTCTCTTCATAATCATCATCCTTCAAGCAATACACTTTGATAGCGATTCGTCCATCGGATGGGGACGATAAGCCTGGCGCCTACCTTGGTGCTTCTCGATAGGAGTAGGGTTTCACTTTCTCCCTTCTCTTCATAATCATCATCCCTCAAGCAATACACTTTGATAGCGATTCGTCCATCGGATGGGGACGATAAGCCTGGCGCCTACCTTGGTGCTTCTCGATAGGAGTAGGGTTTCACTTTCTCCCTTCTCTTCATAATCATCATCCCTCAAGCAATACACTTTCATAGCGATTCGTCCATCGGATGGGGACGATAAGCCTGGCGCCTACCTTGGTGCTTCTCGATAGGAGTAGGGTTCACTTCTCCCTTCTCTTCATAATCATCATCCCTCAAGCAATACACTTTGATAGCGATTCGTCCATCGGATGGGGACGATAAGCCTGGCGCCTACCTTGGTGCTTCTCGATAGGAGTAGGGTTTCACTTTCTCCCTTCTCTTCATAATCATCATCCCTCAAGCAATACACTTTCATAGCGATTCGTCCATCGGATGGGGACGATAAGCCTGGCGCCTACCTTGGTGCTTCTCGATAGGAGTAGGGTTTCACTTTCTCCTTCTCTTCATAATCATCATCCCTCAAGCAATACACTTTCATAGCGATTCGTCCATCGATGGGGACGATAAGCCTGGCGCCTACCTTGGTGCTTCTCGATAGGAGTAGGGTTTCACTTCTTTCTCCCTTCTCTTCATAATCATCATCCCTCAAGCAATACACTTTCATAGCGATTCGTCCATCGGATGGGGACGATAAGCCTGGCGCCTACCTTGGTGCTTCTCGATAGGAGTAGGGTTTCACTTTCTCCCTTCTCTTCATAATCATCATCCCTCAAGCAATACACTTTCATAGCGATTCGTCCATCGGATGGGGACGATAAGCCTGGCGCCTACCTTGGTGCTTCTCGATAGGAGTAGGGTTTCACTTTCTCCCTTCTCTTCATAATCATCATCCCTCAAGCAATACACTTTCATAGCGATTCGTCCATCGGATGGGGACGATAAGCCTGGCGCCTACCTTGGTGCTTCTCGATAGGAGTAGGGTTTCACTTTCTCCCTTCTCTTCATAATCATCATCCCTCAAGCAATACACTTTCATAGCGATTCGTCCATCGGATGGGGACGATAAGCCTGGCGCCTACCTTGGTGCTTCTCGATAGGAGTAGGTTTTCACTTTCTCCCTTCTCTTCATAATCATCATCCCTCAAGCAATACACTTTCATAGCGATTCGTCCATCGATGGGGACGATAAGCCTGGCGCCTACCTTGGTGCTTCTCGATAGGAGTAGGGTTTCACTTTCTCCCTTCTCTTCATAATCATCATCCCTCAAGCAATACACTTTCATAGCGATTCGTCCATCGGATGGGGACGATAAGCCTGGCGCCTACCTTGGTGCTTCTCGATAGGAGTAGGGTTTCACTTTCTCCCTTCTCTTCATAATCATCATCCCTCAAGCAATACACTTTCATAGCGATTCGTCCATCGGATGGGGACGATAAGCCTGGCGCCTACCTTGGTGCTTCTCGATAGGAGTAGGGTTTCACTTTCTCCCTTCTCTTCATAATCATCATCCCTCAAGCAATACACTTTCATAGCGATTCGTCCATCGGATGGGGACGATAAGCCTGGCGCCTACCTTGGTGCTTCTCGATAGGAGTAGGGTTTCACTTTCTCCCTTCTCTTCATAATCATCATCCCTCAAGCAATACACTTTCATAGCGATTCGTCCATCGGATGGGGACGATAAGCCTGGCGCTACCTTGGTGCTTCTCGATAGGAGTAGGGTTTCACTTTCTCCCTTCTCTTCATAATCATCATCCCTCAAGCAATACACTTTCATAGCGATTCGTCCATCGGATGGGGACGATAAGCCTGGCGCCTACCTTGGTGCTTCTCGATAGGAGTAGGGTTTCACTTTCTCCCTTCTCTTCATAATCATCATCCCTCAAGCAATACACTTTCATAGCGATTCGTCCATCGGATGGGGACGATAAGCCTGGCGCCTACCTTGGTGCTTCTCGATAGGAGTAGGGTTTCACTTTCTCCCTTCTCTTCATAATCATCATCCCTCAAGCAATACACTTTCATAGCGATTCGTCCATCGGATGGGGACGATAAGCCTGGCGCCTACCTTGGTGCTTCTCGATAGGAGTAGGGTTTCACTTTCTCCCTTCTCTTCATAATCATCATCCCTCAAGCAATACACTTTCATAGCGATTCGTCCATCGGATGGGGACGATAAGCCTGGCGCCTACCTTGGTGCTTCTCGATAGGAGTAGGGTTTCACTTTCTCCCTTCTCTTCATAATCATCATCCCTCAAGCAATACACTTTGATAGCGATTCGTCCATCGGATGGGGACGATAAGCCTGGCGCCTACCTTGGTGCTTCTCGATAGGAGTAGGGTTTCACTTTCTCCCTTCTCTTCATAATCATCATCCCTCAAGCAATACACTTTGATAGCGATTCGTCCATCGGATGGGGACGATAAGCCTGGCGCCTACCTTGGTGCTTCTCGATAGGAGTAGGGTTTCACTTTCTCCCTTCTCTTCATAATCATCATCCCTCAAGCAATACACTTTGATAGCGATTCGTCCATCGGATGGGGACGATAAGCCTGGCGCCTACCTTGGTGCTTCTCGATAGGAGTAGGGTTTCACTTTCTCCCTTCTCTTCATAAACATCATCCCTCAAGCAATACACTTTACAACTATACAAACACACAAAAACACACTATCCTACACTCCTCTCTGTACACAATACAAGAATATATTATCTACGTAAAGTGATCTGCCCAAATGGTGTGTAAATTGAAATAGACCACATTAATGTCATACAACCGTCCAGCGCGGAACCCGAAGCACGTAAAGTGCAGAGGATGGCATTAGAACACACACACATAGTGGTTTAGGGCATGCGGTGCATGCTAAGCATGTTTTATAGGCTATAAAATCGGCACTGATATTTTTAAAGTGTGTGTTTATATGAGGGATGATGATGAGCAAGAAAGAGAAGTAAAATCATGTGTCAGTCGGCATATAGCATTCTCCTGATCTTAATATCCCAATCTGATAACGAATCACTTATTTTAACAGCATTAGGGGAAGGTTGCTATCGTTAGACCGGCTACTTTGATGAGCCATTTTCATATCCGTGTGTGTGTGTGTGTATGTTTTCATAACTAACATATACTGATGGCTTTTTGTGTACTTTGTGGCACTGGTGAATCGCCATCCTAATTGTTCCTTGTTACTGTAAAAAAATCTTCTGTTTCAACCACCCTCCTTAGTTTCACTTAACAAAAGCCTACCGCCTTTCAATCCTCGTTAGAGAGAAAGAGACAGATATTCTGAAGTTGTCAAATCAACTAACTGATCTTTTTACAGGTATGTGCCTGTCAATATAGCATAGAACGGTTTAATTTTAAAGTCCAATTTTAAAGAGTAATGTGGACGTGGCCCACACTATATAATGCAATTATATAGGAAAGTAAGATTTCCACACATTTCTTATAATTTGCAAGGTTAATTAAAATATTCATATATGTGAAAAGTTAACCGTGAATATATTTCTGCCAACGATATTTAAAACAGTGTTAAATATGTGTTTAGACATATATACATAATAAATTTGCTTATCTATGAACAAAAATGTAGCTGTGTGAAACACGGCATGGCTTGCTGCCTACACTGAGTCACGTTGAGTTTCCATGATTGGGCCAGCGCAGCCTAACTTGCATAGTACATTGGGAAACAAAATAACTTTATCAAATTTAGTATACTGTTACCAAAAGTCCAAAAGAAACCTCGAAAGTACTTGCTCTCCAAGGTAAAAAAAGGGAGTAGCTTCTATGTTTGTTGAGCAAATTTTGTTAGGCAATATTTCCCACACTTTTGATGTGTAAATGCGCACGATCTGGAGAAAGGTTAGGAAATAGAGCTCCTCCAGGAGCAATTTTCTCCTACAACCCGGAAAGAGGATCTATAAACAAAAATATATTTGTGATACAGTTAAAATATATCATCGACATAGTGAATTCGTCGAGGAAATGAAGTTTTCCGTTTACTTGATTTCCATTCTACACATACTAGGAATTTAATTCCTCTAGACATCATTCGAGAAAATAAAGTTATCTTGCTGTCACATCTAGGGAACACTAAAATATTACAGCTCCTGGACTTTTTTTAAGGCATTGGTGAAATTTATAAGTTTCTACGGTAAAAAAAGGAGTGAAAAATACTTAAAATTTGAACCCAATTTCATGGGAAATTGTATGGGCAAGCAGTAATAATACGAACTATAGTGAATGAATTTGCAAAAACAAGATATATTTTAAGATTTCCTGTTTTTTTTTTTTTACCTATGCTGCAGTTTGAAACAGAAGATATCCTTAACAGGGGAAGTCCCTAAAACCACTCCTATTAGGCTTAACTAGGAATCCCCCCATTCGTCTAGGCTTCAGAGTACAATTCTGTGGCAAAACATCCAGTCAATTTCGTCATATCCATGATTAACTTCTAACAATTAAAATGTGAATTTCCTTGAGAGAAATATATTTTATATATCATGTAACGTTATGTTGAAAGAGGTTATAAAACTCAGAAAACAATAGTTTTAACAGAAGTCCGCAAAAACAGAGCCCGAAAGACGCCAAGGAATACTGTAAAAGGCGCACCTCCATGAAAAGACGATTACAAAGTCCTGCACCAAATAAGCCCGTTGTTATTCGGTTAGACGATATAAATGAACTAGCTGACAAAGCATACCACATAATTTTATTTATTCTTTTTTTTCTGTAAAAATAATAACACATAAATTAAATATTATGAATTTTAAAAAAATAGTATTATTATTTCGCTTCCCAAAACAGTCAATCACGGTTTTTTCTCGCTTCAGCCAATAACGTCAAAATAATGCTTCATGAATCGATGGTCGAAACTTCATTCATGTTTTTTTATCAACATTTCTTATTCGAGTTGTGACCAGCTAGCTGGTAATCAATAAAAAATGTATGGCTTTAGACACAAGCTTCGTGTGATCATAAGCAAGGTGCACTATAGGTTGGTTGAGACCCATAAACTGTAGATAATCAACTTAAAATTTTAATTCCAATAGGAACAGCAATAACTATGGTAGCTGATGTAAAATCAGTATCAACATCTATACCTACTGTGACTGTGGGTTATCGCTGTTCTAGTAGCCACACACAAAAATATATTATATGCGCTTGCGCGAACTCATCTCTAATGTAGTAGCTGGTGTTAGTAGAAATAATGTGAACATAGAGAAACAGAAAGTGAATGCAGAAGACTTCGTCAAGCTGAATGCGATAGTTACCTCCAAGCACGCGCGCGGCGAGAATTTTGAATTTTAATTTCCACGCATAGTACTTATTTGAATAAAATTTGTCAAATGTATTATTTATTTTAATCCAAATATATGAATATACTAATTATTCAACAGTGCTGGAGTAGCTGAAGTTGAATGCACGCCACTGGTATTTAATTAAGATAATTAAGCGTGACCGTATAGTATGGAAATTTACATTTCTTCTGTAACAGTATATTACGTATTTCAAATAACTGGTTTATTTTTATTGTAAGCTATTTAAGAGTTTCGGCGGGTTAGTACTACTAGATATTAAAACCATTATATTAAATACCTGCATGTCGTTAAACGGTAGAACAATACCAAATGTGTAAATCTTCGTATTTATTTCAGACCTCTGTTGAAGAAGACAGTCTAGAACTGAATAACCTAACTGCACGCATCAATAATATCCAGGTAAGGGAAAATTGCCTCATGTATACAACTTTATAAAATGTCAATACTAATAAAATTCATATCAAACTCCATAGATGTGAATAGTCATAAGATAAAAACTTAAAATATGTACCTTCTGGCAGGTGCCATCGTCCTCAACTGTGTTAAAATATTATATTTAAAATGTTATCTGGAGGCCTTTCGGAAGTTAACTTCCATCATCATCAGGATCATCAGTTGTTTTTTACGACGGTGTAGACTCAAAGTGTCTGTAGTAGCAAGTGACTTGTTTTTTGACGATATCGTATAATGGGTTGTACGACTGGGATGTGTTCACATTAAGAAGTAAGGTGTTGTTTATTTCTTTTATAATTTCAAAGTCTGCAAATATATTTATCTTTGCTGGAAAGTTTTCTTTGTAAATTATCATGAGAGTGTTTTCTATTGTGTTCATTCGGTGACCGGCGTTAATGATATGTTTGACATAGCTTGATATACCACCCGCGTATATAAAATCTTTGAGATGTTCCTTATATCTAGTATTAAAGTTTCTGTTTGTCCTGCCTATATAAAACATTACAATCTTTACATGTTAGTTTATGGACTCCCTTATTGTTAAATTTGCTGTGTTCTTCTATGCCATCGTATATTATATTGTTTCATTTGTTTTCGGTTTTATAAGCTATGTTAATGTTTTTTATTTATTTTTCAAAGGAATTTGGTATGGATTTAATTAATATTGACTCTATAGCTAGTCCGGCTAAAGCAATGTTTAACTTTTTTAACACCAAATTGACGCTACATAAAACATATTTCAATAAACAATGTCTGAAACACGATATCACTCCAAACTATGCCAAAATAAAAATAAACAATAAAAGTTACTCAGCTATAAAAACAAAAAAGAATGCCGTAATAAATTGGATAAAAAATGAAATAAAGTTTTTATATATAAAGAAACAAAATTGTAATAATAAATTATATTACCAATCACAAAAGCAAACAAGATATTCGGTAATTATTGATACATAATCGAAAAATAGATACATGAAGACATCAACAAAATGAAGGAAAATAAATACCAAACAATCAATATGAAACTAGGAAAACTAATCTCAACTAAATACAATATAAACTATAAATACAATCACAATAGGTCTACAGAAGATACAAGATTAATAAATGTAACAGAAATAACATGAAATAAAGTATACTTTAAAATGGATATAAGTTCAATTTCCCCACAACCAATATCAACAGGATAAAAGAAAATATGATAATCGAAAGCGAAATAGCAATTATTAAATTACAAATAAATAATAAAGACTATGCAAGATACGAAGCCGCTAAAAACAATAAATGAAATTTTACTTACAATAAGTAATGAAGAAAAGAAGATTTTAAAACACCTTCATAAATTAAAAATAATAACATAATACACACAAAAATCGATAAAGGAAACATAACTGTACTAATGAACAAGGAAAATGTTATTGGAAAAAACAAAACAATTTATAGATGAAATTAAATGTTTAAAAAATTGACAAAGTTGTAAGACAAATGTCAGGAAAACTTTAAGGCCCAAACGGTCCCCGAAATCATATGGCCATCGCAATCGTCATCATTCATATTCATCTTAGGTTAAGCTTAGGATTAGGGACTCCTCTGGCGCACCATTACATCATCATCATCATCCATCATATAATCGGGGCAACGTAACCCCGCCTTCCAGGCGCCCCAACCTCAGAAGTGGGTTACAAGTACGCCATGCCAGGAGAGAAACCAGGAATATCGAAAGACAAACCTGGGGCATTTGGGGGAAAAAATTGACAAAGATCCAACTACTAATTAATAGAACATTAAAAGAATTAACAAAAACATGTCCCATGGTTATACCTAACAATAACAAATATACAAATAAGTTCATAAATAACAATCCAACAGTACCGATAATAAAATCTTTACCCAAAATATATAAAAACAACAAACCACTGCGGCCAATAGTCAATTGCATAAACGCCCCTAATTTCAATATTTCTAAATGAATTTCTCAAAAACTTAAAAAAAGGCATAAAATTAGAAGAAATATACAATGAAACTACTTATGAATTAGCAGACAAGCTCACAAGTATAGAAATAAACAACAATACGAAAATGGCGTCATTTGAAATAAAGAACCCATACACATACATTCTAATAAATGAAACTTTAAACATAATAAAACATAAACTACAAAACAGTAATTTGAACACAGAATATATAAATCAACTATACACGGTCACAAATACTATAATGAAGCAAAATTATTTCCAATTTAATAACCAAAAATATGAACAAGAAGATGGAATCCCAATGGGATCTCCTACATCAGTTATAATGACTGAAATATTTTGTACAAGATTTGGAAAATAAACATTATAAAAAATTAATAAATAATTTCAATAAAGCTATTTATAAGATATGTGGATGACGTCATGATTATTTATGAAAATGAGAACAGAAAAAGAAAAAAAAATCTTGCTAGAATTAAACAATATGCATAATAAAATAGAATTTACGGAGGAGATAGAACTTAATAACAAAATAAACTATCTAGACCTTACCATAACAAAAAACATAGAAAAGAAGAAACTTGAAATAGGTATTATCCGCAAATCTAAGATAATATGCTCACCATTAATAACAAATCTAGACACTCATACCAACATAAAATCAGCACATTTAATAGTTTAATTAAGGGAATATTAAAATTGCCCTTAAACAAAACAAATTATAACAAAGAATTGCAATTTATTAAAAACATGGCAAAAAGCAACGGTTTCGATAAACAAATTTTTGATAAGCTTATAAAAAAACAAAAAATGACAAAAATAATATAACAAAATTTGAAAGAGAATCTCTTAATAATAAAACATGGATAACATTACCAAACACAGGAAATGAAACCACAAAATTAGCCAGAACTTTGAAAAATATAAATAAAAACATGAACACAACTTATAAAACCGAAAACAAAATAACGTAATATACAATGGCATAGAAGAACTCAGCAAATTTAACAATAAGGGAGTCTATAAACTAACATGTAAAGATAGTAATAAGTTTTATATTGGCAGGACAAGCAGAAATTTTAATACAAGATATCAGGAACACCTCAAAGATTTTATGTACCAGGGTGGTAAATCAAGCTATGCCAAACACATCATTAACGCGGATCACCGAATGAACACAATAGAAAACACTCTCAAGATAATTCACAAAGAAAACATTCCAGCAAAGATAAATATACTTGAAGACCTTGAAGGTATAAAAGAAATAAACAACACCTTACTTCTTAATGAGAACACATCCCAGTCGTACAACCCATTATACGAGATCGTCAAAAAACAAGTCAGTTGCTAACTACAGACACTGAGTATATACCGTCATAAACAACTACGTTGTAGCAGATACTTATCCTGCTGATGATGGAAGTTAACTTCAGAAAGGCCTCCAGATAACATTTTAAATATAATATTTTAACACAGATGAGGACAACACCTGCCAAAAGGTACATATTTTAAGTTTTTATCCTATTTATAAAATGTACCCTCACGGAAAATAAAGTGGCCAATTGAGAGATAAACTGAAGAAAATCGAAGCTTATAATAAAACTTTTCTTATAATAGGGCTGTTCCTAATCATAACTAACTCACTGACTCTATCGAACCCATAGGTTCATGGCCGCGCGGACATAAGCTATCCATACATCCATATCCTACGCTAATGCTTTCCAATCATCCCCTATACAATCTACTTCCCTCAAATGATGGATAATATTACTCTCCCACCTCATTCTTGGTTTACCAATTGGGAGTTTTCCCTCTGGTTTTCCTACAAGCAGTTTCCATGCACCTCTTTCAACCCCCATAAGTGCCACATGTCCTGCCCATCGCAGTCTACGAGACTTAACTGTTATTATTATATCTGGCTACCTATACATATCATGTAGCTCACTATCATGTAGTTTCCCCATTCACTTGTCTGTTCATCTCTCTTTTTTTGGCCCAAAAATTACAAAGAACTTTATTCTCAAATACTCGTAAACTTCTTCCCTCATCTTTCCACATCCATATGATATAACTGGGAGAATAATAGTTTTATATATTATCAGTTTAACGTTTTTTTGAAAGACGTCGGGACAAGAGTCCGCATAATGCATAATAGCATGCATTTTCAGAAATAAGCCTATGTTTAATATATTTTTGCATCTCAGTTCTATTTGTAATTATTGTTCCTAGGTATTTTAATTCAGCCACTTCTTCAAAATTTTCCTCATTTGTCAATAACTGCCCATTTTCATTATATAATGCACATCTATGTGTAAACAATATTTAGTTTAAATGATGTTTACTTCCAGTCCCAATTTCATAGTGATACTCAATAGAGTGTGCGTGTTGGCCCTTAGTATCTCTTCGCTATCGCTCAATAATACTACATCATCAGCATAAACTAACAGCCTATTAATACCATTGAGTTGTAGGCCTTCTTCATTCTCCAAAGATTTGATGGCATGGTCTAGTACAAAATTAAATAGTAGAGGAGATAGTGCATCTCCATGATTTAACCTTTGTGAATTTCAAAAGTATCCGAAAACTGTTTGCCTGCATGCAGCCTACTATTTGTGCCATTTACATACACATTCGTATAAGTCTAACTAACTTTTTAGAAATTCCGAATTCCAGAAGGATACTATATAACTTATATATTTTAATTGAATCGTATGCCTTTTAAAGTCTACATATAGTTGATGTACAGTGCCATTATATTCCCATTTCTTTTCTAAAATCTATCTTATACTGAAAATCTGATCTATCGTATACCTGCTTCTTATAAATCCACATTGATGATATCTTAGACTGTTATCAATATAGGGAGTAAGTATGCTTACTAATATATTTGTTAGAATTTTGTACGAAGTTGAAAGTAATGAGATACTCCGTAGTAGTTGCAATCAGTTTTATCTCCTTTCTTATAGATTGGTACGATAATCGATTATTTCCATTCATTTCGAAGAGCTTCTTTTTCGTAAATCATGCCAATTTTTCTCCCCCTGATTTTATCAGTTTTGCTGAGATCCCACCTGAACCCAATGCTTTATACATATTGAATTTTTCTATCGCCATTTCAACCTCTCATGCACTTGGTTCTATGATTAACATTCCTGCCATCTGTAAATTATCCTCTTTAGTATCGTGTTCCGTATGCACATTTAATAGCTGATTAACTATTAAATTAGCGAAACAATAATTTCTCGCGCCAGTTATTCAAATGTTTCGGACCGCAAATAAAACAGAATCATATACATCCTTAAGTTATTACTGTATATTATTAGGTAATTTGACACAAATTTAGTTAATTTATATTCATTTGTTTTATTGTTTTATAAACAATAATAAATAAATGAAATCAATGTATCTTATAAGATACATTGTGAAGTTAAGGGTTAAAGTAACTTTTCCATCTATTTAATGTATACTCCTGGAATCTGCAATCATACCCCCATTTTCATTCCTAATTATGTTTGTTCTAGCCTTAAACCCTTTCTTCTCTATCCTAATTCCCTGATATAATTCTCTGATGTTCCTATTTGTTGTATTAATTTCAAGATAATTAATCTTCTCTCTCAACTATTCCCTCTTTTTATTCTTTACTAACCTGGTGGTTTCCCGTCTAATAGTACCTATTTTTTTCTAAATTTACTTCATTTAGCTCGTGTAGCCAATTGTATTTTGCTTGCTTTCTTTTCTAGACAATCCCGACACATTCCTCATCAAACTACTTTTTGTTTTTCCCCTTTTTTGAATAACCAACGCTTTCTGATAGTGACAATTTAATAGTATCTCTTATAGCCTCCCATTCTTTATTTATATCATTTCTTCTTCGGTTGCCTAATTCTCATCCTGACGATTCTAGTATTTCAAATCTGTTAGCAATTATAATTTGGTATTCTTGCCGTAGTTCATCATTTCTCAAGTTTTTGAATTCAAAATTTTCAGAATCATCTTTGTGTTTTGTTCCTCTAATGAGCGATAACTATTGTATGATTTTCACCCAGATCAGGTGATTATCCGAATTGCAGTCTGTCCCTCTAACTGATCGAACATCGATGATGCTACTGTGCCAGCGTTTGTCCACTAATACATGATATATCTTGCTCCGAGTTTCGCCATCTGGAGACGTGCAGGTGTATTTATGAACATCCTTATGCTGGAATGTTGTGCTCTTAACAATAAGATTCTTTGGTGAGGCAAAGGTGTCTAATCTAACTCTATTGTCGTTACTGTCTTCATGAAGACTGAATTTGCCTACTGTTGGCCTAAATATATCATGCGGCCCCACTTTTGCATTAAAATCTCCAAAGACAATTTTCATATGATATCGTGAAATGCTATCAAATACGGACTGTAATTCTTCATATAATGCATCCTTTGTTTCTCATGCTTATCTTCTGTGGGACCATGTACATTTATGATAACAAATCATGTTGTTTACCCTAGAATTAGGCTATATACGATACCCTATCACTGACAAATGTAATATCTCGGATGCAGAGAGGATCCTCTTTCGGACTAAAAAAGTCCGTTCCAAATTCAGGTGTTGTGCACCCCCGTAGTATAATGCAAAGCTCCTGATTTCTGACTACCTTCTCCTGACAATCTAACTTCCTGTAAAGGTACTATATCCAAGGGTGATTTATCTAATTCCCACGTTAATATCTCTAGCGCCCCGCTATTGTATAAAGTCCTAACATTCCATGTTCCTAGGAACATGTCCCTGTGTTTGAGCCTTTGGCATGGGTTCCCCGCCCAGAGAACCGAATGGGGGACTATTTTACCTCCGAAGAATTTTACCCCATTGGAACCCATGTTCGCGTTCCTTGACGGTTGTTTTTTTACGGTGAAAGATCATCACTCTTACGAACAAGGTACTTTTTTCGTCCGACCTATCGCCTTCGACCTGTCCTGCAACATTAATCATAGAAAATATCAATCTGTCCATAGAAAAAAATCATTATTAGTACCGGTAATGTTGATAAACTAATAATAAAAGAAAATACTGGAAAAAATTAAGATCTAATGAATGATTAAGGGCACTGAAGAATTATATGGAATTAATAACATAAGTAAATATAATTAAAGACGATGGACAGTCATATGATTGAGGGTGGAAGATAATTTTGTAGAATTAATTATTGCTATCTCTTTCGTTTATATGCAACTCTACAAACACATTAATTTGGCCTCGTGACTCAAAACCAAGCTAAATAATAATATTTTTATAAATGTTCATTTTCAGTTTGACTTCATATTTTCGAGTAAAGGTTTTAAAAGTTCAACTAATTTATTAACTAGGTAACAGTTCACATTAAGCACTAAATATATAAAAATCAAATTATTAAATGGGCGAAACAAAGAAATATAAGGAGGGTTATGTAGGTATATTTTGAAGAAAGGGCATTTAGAAGCCCGAGAGGATACTGTAAGTGAAAAACTGTATCAAATACAAGGAAAACTGGAGGAATAAGACAAGATGACTTGAAATTGACTCTGGCTGTAGTATAACTGAAATTGGCCTGGAATTTACTAAATCGAGATCCAGTGGTTCACACTGTATACTTGCGTGTAATTTAAATATGTTTACACCTCATATTAATTTTAACTTCAACGAAATGACTTATTATTGCTTACCAATATGTAGTTCAAGAAAACGTAGTTGGGCACTTTGTTTCCGTGAGTGGTCATCCAATACCCTATCCTTTCTCCCAAAAAAAGTAAAACAAATAGAATGGCACATTGGTCTATTCACTCTTTCTGATAACTATATTTTTAAACAATAAATTTAATTTTATATAAATATACCGGGTATTTTTACATCCCACCTCAGAAAACATATGTGATTTTCAACGGACCGGCTTCACAAGGCATCCCTTCTATTAAAACACGTACAGAAACCTATAGAACTAACAGTTTGGGAAAATATATACATTCAGAAGAACAAATAGGCCTATAGGTTCATGAATTTTGAAGTTTCCGGCGAGCAAGATTTGATCTTGAAGTTCATCCAATCATACTAGGTGTTGGTGTTGATGGCGCAATTTCAATGGTCGGAATTTAGCTGACGATAGAAGCGATACCTTCTGAAACCAGTCTCATGAAAATAATAGATTTGTATGAGGTGAGATGTAAAAATATCATATTCATTTACTTAGTAATTAGTAATTTACCTCATAGCGTTACCTCGCATAGTAATTTTAGTAAATTAAAATAATTTCATATTTACTTCTTAATTACATAACTAAATTTTGATTTCCTTAATATTAAAAGAAAAGTTAGATATTAAATAAAACAATAACTCAAAACTTATGAAGACAACCTATGTCCTAATTTAATTCTATGTATCCTGTTAAGCACAATTGTCAGCATATTGGTGCATATTCCGAAAATTTACATACTAAAGCTTACAACAAATTTTAACTAAGTTGTTTTAACACTGTTTTTTATATAATCATAATCAGTGTAATGTAAGTAATAAAATATACAACAAACATATATTTGCATGATATTCTTATTACCGTACATTAATATTACAGACACTGTCTCATAAGTAATGGTTTTAAATTTTTTACTGTTTACTGACAAGAAATTAAACTACTCTTCATAGTAGAGACCATCAGATTATATGGTCTTCAGCCATCTTCCAGCGAGGTTCATTATCCCTCGACGATACCAGTCTCTGGTTTTTTATGCTAATTGAAGCCCACTTTCGAAACTTCACGCAAAAAAAAAAGTCATGGATCGAAACTGATGGTAATCTGAAAGCATAAAATCAGTGTCATGTGTTGGGTTTCGTAGCAGCTCAATTCCTCCCAATTTCTGAATTTTTGTCATGGTTTTTCATGTGGTATGGGTTTTCACACTGACCTGCAAAAGAACTCTATTTCGGTTAACTAAAGCGGAGAATTTCATGAATACGTTCCAGTTGTCGAGAATAACGATCGGCAGCGACTGCTTCTACCAGACACACAAACATACATTCAAAACCGACATTACTTATGAGACAATCCAACACTGCTGGTTCCGTACGTTAATACAATAAAACTATTGGTTTTTACGTGTAAATGTTAATACTAACGGTTTAAATACTCTTGATAATTCATTGCTAGTCACGACCACAATGTCACTAACATCTGCAATCGTAATATTTAACATTACGGAGAACTTTGAATGCGACCTAACAGTTATTTATAAAACTGAGATTTTAGCTTTTTCTAGTGTTTGTTAACTATAGTAACTTAATGGATTAACAAATGGATTATATTGGGAAGTAAATGGGGTATGAAATGGTCTCGGTATTACAAGTTTAACACTTACAATTTGATAATCTCGCTTTACTTTTATTCCGTGCAGCTATCAAGGCTAAAAAAATGAAGTAATGATAGAGTATTTTTATAATGTTCCTTCATGATAACCAAAGTTAATCTGAATGTAATATATATAATCTACCAACTTTTTATCACATAACTGAATTGACTTCATGCTTGCATATTTAACCAATCAAGAAAATGGTGTATTTTTTTAGAACGAACTAGAGTCGACCAGAAGAAATGAAGACAATCTCACCAGGCATATCAATACCAAACAAGTGAGTACAATCATATACTAATTCACTAGCACTATGGAACCAGTAGGTTCACGGTCGCGAGGAATGTTTTCCATGCACCCCTAACCTGAGCTAATATTTTCCAATAATATCCTGTATAATTTACTTCCATTAAATCAGAGTTAATGTTATTGTCTCGCTCCAATTTTGGTCTACTTACTGGGAACTTTCACTCTGCTTTTCCTACGAGAAGTTTTCATGCACCTCTTTCATTACCATTCATGCCACATGTCCTGCCCATCGCATTCTATGAGACTTAGCTATTCTTATTACGTCTGGTTTCCCATACACATCATGTAGCTCACTCTTATGTAGTCTTCTAGATTCGCCTGTCTGTTCATCTTTCATTGGTCTAAAAATGTTCCTAAGAACTTTATTTTCAAATACTCGTAATCTTTTCTCCTTCCTTAAAGTAAAAGTCCATGTTTCACATTAATTTAATACAACCGGAAGAATAACAGTTTTGTATATTTTCAGTTTAACTTTTTTAAGAGAAGTTGAGATGACAAGAGTCTCTTTAATGCGCAATAGCACGCATTTCCAGAATCAAGCCTAATATTTAATTTCTATCTGCACCTCGTTCATGTTTGCAGTTATTGTTCCTAGGTATTTGAATTCAGCCATATCTTCAAAATTTCCCTCATTAGTCATTAATTGTCCATTTCCATTATACTATAATGAATTTCTGTGTGTAACCATATATTTAGTTTTATTGATCTTCACTTCTAGACCCAATTCTTCAGAGTTATTCGATAGGATGTACGTGTTGGCTTCCTGCCTATCGCCTACAATTAAATACATAAAACAATTGTATTAATTTATTCTCTCTTGAAGGGCAATGACTGAAGTCGTATGAACTATTGTATCCGTGGAATCAGAGCGACGACTTATCGCTGAGCACGACTCGCATTGAAACTGAAAATTACAAACAGAATCAGTCATGGAATAAAAGTACAGAAACAACTGGAAATCTCACGTAAGAAGAATGAGCAGAACAAGAATACCACGTACTTACTTACTCACTGGCACTATCGAACCCGTAGGTTCATGGCCACGCGAACATAAGCTCTCCATACATCCCTATCCTGAGCTAATCCTTTCCAATCATTCCTTGTATAATCTACTTCCCTCAAATCATAGTTAATGTTATTCTCCCACCTCTTTCTTGGTCTACCAACTGGGCGTTCTCCCTCTGGCTTTCCTACGAGAAGCTTCCATGCAAGTCTTTCATTCCCCATACGTGCAACATGTCCTGCCCATCGCAGTCTACGAGACTTAACTGTTCTTATTATATCTGGCTTCCTATAAAGACCATGTAGTTCATTGTTATGTAGTCTTCTCCATTCACCTGTCTGTTCATCTCTCTTTGGTCCAAAAATTTTCCTAAGTACTTTATTCTCAAATACCTGTAATCTCCTTTCCTCCCTTAAAGTAAGAGTCCATGTTTCGCACCCATATAATATAACTGGTAGAATAACAGTTTTATATATTTTCAGTTTAACGTTTTTTGAAAGGAGTTGGGACATCAAGAGTCTCTGCAATGCATAATAGCACGCATTTCCAGAATTGAGCCTATGTTTAATTTCTTTGTGCATCTCATTCCTATTTGTGATTATTGTTCCTAGGTATTTGAATTCAGCCACTTCCTCAAAATTTCCCTCATTTGTCATTAGCTGTCCATTTCCATTATATAATGTATTTCTACGTGTGACCATATATTTAGTTTTATTGATATTTACTTCCAGTCCTAATTTCTTAGTGTTACTCAATAGTGTGTGCGTGTTGTCCTTTAGTATCTCCTCGCTATCGGCCAGTAGTACTACATCATCAGCATAAACTAACAGCTTATTAATACCATTCAGTTGTAAGCCTTCCTCATTCTCTAAAGATTTAATGGCATGCTCTAGTACAAAATTAAATAGTAGAGGAGATAGTGCATCTCCTTGCTTCAACCCATTCTGGATTTCAAAAGTGTCTGAAAACTGTTTGCCTACACGCACCCTACTCTTTGTGCCATTTAGACACATTCGTATAAGTCTAACTAACTTTTTAGGAATTCCGAACTCCAGCAGGATACTATATAACTTCTCCCTCTTAATTGAATCATATGCTTTTTTGAAGTCTACATATAGTTGATGTACAGTACCATTATATCCCCATTTCTTTTCTAAAATCTGTCTTATACTAAAAATCTGATCTGTTGTAGACCTGTTTCTTCTAAATGCACATTGATGATCTCCTAGAATGTCATCAATATAGGGAGTAAGTCTGCTTACTAATATATTTGTTAGAATTTTGTACGAAGTTGAAAGTAATGAGATGCCCCTGTAGTTGTTGCAATCAGTTTTATCTCCTTTCTTATAAATTGGTACGATAATTGATTCCTTCCATTCATCTGGAAGAGCTTCTTTTTCCCAAATCATACTAAGCAACCAGCGTATTTTGTCCATCAATTTTTCTCCCCCTGATTTTATCAGTTCTGCTGGGATCTCATCTGAACCTGATGCTTTATACATCTTCAATTTTTCAATCGCCATTTCAACCTCTAATGCACTTGGTTCTGCGACTAGCATTTCTGCTGTCTGTAAATTATCCTCCTCAATGTCCTGTTCTGTATGTACATTTAATAGCTGATTAAAGTAACTTTTCCAACTATTTAATATACTCCTGGAATCTGCAATCATATCCCCATTTTCATTCCGAATTATGTTTGTTCTAGCCTGAAACCCTTTCTTCTCTATACTAATTCCCTGATATAATTGCCTAATTTTCCTATTTTTTGCGTTCATTTCAAGATCATTAATCTTCTCTCTCAAATATTCCCTCTTTTTACTCTTTAGTAACTTGGTGGTTTCCCGTCTAATACTACCCAATTGCTCTAAATTTACCTCATTTGGCTCGTGTAACCATTTCATTTTTGCTAGCTTTCTTTTCTTTACAATGTCGGCACATTCCTCATCAAACCATTTCTTGTTTTGCCTCTTTTTTAAACAACCAATGCTTTCTGATGCTGACAATTTAATAGTATCTCTTATAGCCTCCCATTCTTTATTTATATCAGTTTCCTCTTCATTTGCCACATTGTCATCTGAAGATTCTAGTATATCAAATCTATTAGCAATTTTGATTTGGTATTCTTGCCGCATTTCATCATTTTTCAAGTTTTTTTTAATTCATATTTTACAGAATCATCTTTAGCGTTTGTTCCTCTCATAAGCGATAGCCGTTGTCTGATTTTCACTCTGACCAGATGATGATCCGAATTGCAGTCTGTCCCTCTAACTGATCTAACATCGATGATGCTACTGTGCCAGCGTTTATCCACTAATACATGATCTATCTGATTCCGAGTTTCTCCATCTGGGGACGTCCAGGTGTATTTATGAATATCCTTATGCTGAAATGTTGTGCTCTTAACAATGAGATTCTTTAATGTGGCAAATGTGACTAATCTAACCCCGTTGTCGTTACTATCTTCATGAAGACTGAATTTGCCTATTGTTGGTTTGAATATATCTTCCCGCCCCACTTTTGCATTAAAATCTCCTAAGACAATTTTCATATGATATCGTGAAAGGCTATCAAATAAGCATTCTAATTCTTCATAGAACTCATCCTTGATCTTGTCATCTTTATCTTCTGTGGGGGCATGTACATTTACAATTATAAAATCATGTCGTTTACCCTTTAGAATTATGTATGATATCCTATCACTAACAAACTTAATATCTCGGATAGCGGATAGGATCCTCCTTCTGACTAAAAAAAACCCGTTCCAAATGCAGGTCTTTCTGCACCCCCGTAGTATAATGCAAAACTTCCTGATTCCTGACTACCTTCTCCTGGCCACCTAACTTCCTGTAAAGCGACTATATCCAAGGGCAATTTATCTAATTCCCGCGTTAATATCTCTAGTGCCCGCTATTGTATAAAGTCCTAACTTTCCATGTTCCTAGGAACATGTCCCTGTGTTTGAGCCTTTGGCATGGGTTCCCTGAAGTAGTCCCCGCCCGGAGAACAGAATGGGGGACTATTTGACCTCCGGATAATTTTACCCCAGTTGAACCCATGTCCGCATTTCTTGACAGTTGTATGTTTACGGTGAAAGATCGTCACTCTTTCGATCAAGGTAATTTTTTCGTCTTGCTTATCACCTTCGACCAGTCCGGCATTGGTAACCCTTTCGGCAGCAATGCTACCGCCGGCATAGCTCTCAGGATCATTTAAGCACGCAAGCCACTCCACCACGACAAGGTAAAGATAGCATGGAGGGCAAGAATACCACGTAAAGTGGTCTGTGACGGTCTCAATCCAACGTTTGAAGGGTCTGCCCAAAGATCTCTTGCCTGGTAGCTGGTAATTCAAGAATACCACGTAAAATCTTAAATTACCAGCTACCAGGCAAGAGATCTTTGGGCAGACCCTTCAAACGTTGGATTGAGACCGTAACAGACCACTAGGTTTATCACATAAAACGAAGATGAAGAAGAAGATACAACCAATGTGGCGCTTACAGATGTTAGGATTGATATTAAGGAAGGTGTTGAGAACTTGCACCTATCTATTAGTTTCTGTACTCTGTGACATGCTTGCCAATCGTGCCGGTTCGTAATATAGAGTTATGTGTCCCTCATACACATTAAAAAGTTGTCATGAAGGTTGATCTCAATTTTGTCCTGTTCGCAATTCTTATGACATTCAAACGAAACTGGTAAACAGTATTATTTAATTACAAACAATTAATTTATTCGCACAATAATTGTCAGTTTGAGAGCAATATTCTACAATTACAATTTAAAATAAATAATTTTGCAATTTGCAATTGATTTTCGAAAGTGTGCAGTACGTTAAATAAAAATAATAGCCGCGGTGAATTTAAAATGAAAACCCAAAGAAGAAAGTGAAAATCATGTGCATATTCCATATTAAGTAGCTGAACTTTCATTTAAGTTGTGTTTCATATAGGCCCCTACAATAGCATACGCCTTCAAGCAGAAATAATAGCTAATGCCAGATGTCACAAGGTAACAATATTAATTGGTAATTTTAGGCTATAAACAGGTATAATTTAATTCTACTTATTGACATGAATTGTAGTCTTTTTTACGCATATAGTCTATGTAGAAATTCCAACTCATATTTAGGCCCTAGGGATTAGTTCGCCAAGTGTTTCCACATCGTGTACTAATATTTAATAGTGAAGAAATTTTCTTCTCGATGAGTGGAGCGCCATTTATCCAAAATGCAAATATTCACTAGAGTGGAATAGAGCAGAGAAAATATGCTGGAGATATTCAACGGGGACTTAGGTCGAGTGTTAGGCATAATGACAGGGATGTAGCAGTATGATGCCGAAAAAAAAACAATTATCGGTCTGGGTCTTTCCAGATGAGCAGCCTCCGCAGTTTCATTTATTAATCAAGCCTTCTTAATCAATAATGATGGAAAAAATTGTAAAAATCTTGCTATTTTTATCGATTCTCTCCCTAGGACCAGGAGTATGGAGTAGAAAATGGTTGCCCCTCTCTTCTCAACAAGTGTTCATCTGGGCAACTGTTATGGTATAGGATCAAAGGACAGTTAAAATTGTATACAGGCAGCTAAATGATATACAGAAGTCTCTCCCCAAAGCCTTCTCAAAAATACAAGATAAGCATTCAACAACTAGACTACGTGGAATTATAATCCACCACGACAATGGCTCTTCCCACGCAATTAATGCAACAATTCAGTTTCTGGAAAATACGTCGCGGCGGTGAAATTATACTGGCTTCAGTCTACAGTCCTGACCTGGCTCCGTGCGACATTTTCTTGTTCCCAAAAGTGAAGAATTGCAAGCGCGGACGTCGATTTCCCAGCCCAGATAATGGTGTTGCTGCTGCATACCTGGACAATCTAGCAGAGCGGCTATTCAGGGGAAGTAGGTGAAGTGTCACTTCGCCTTCTTTTTACCAGAATTATTTTTAAACTTTATTTTCCTTATCACGAATGTTGGTTTTAGTATAAACATATTTATGTATTATTCGACGAGGCGAACTTGTCGTTGTGACACAGAGCACCCGAGCCGCGTGGTGTCATTCTGGCCTACGGCCAGCACTCAAATGAAGGATCCTTGCTTTCTAATCGCCCGACCTCCGGAGCGGAGCTTAGCTCACTGGTCGCCATGGCAACCGTGACGTCACCTGCTGAGGTCTAGCGTTACAAAATCCTGCAAGTGAAGTAGCGGAAGTGAAATGGCCATCAGTTTCGTGGCTTTGCGTATGAAATAATTTTGTATCGCGCTCTTCGGTTATTGCTGTGGTTTAAATATGAATCATGTTTATGATGCAGCGTGTGTTTTATTGGAAACAACTTTTCACATTGAAAAGATGAAGATAACAAGGAAGTTTTAAATTGTGGGCAACCTACTGAATCTGTACAAATATGTGGTACAAGATAATTATTCAGGTAAACGCTACAATCTTAGTTTCAAACGGCCATGGTTTAAGGAATTTGCATGTCTGTGCTCCTCTCAAACTCTATAGAAATTGTTTTATTGACCTTGCTCGCTTCTTAGCAATAAAAGTAACGTTTGAAATAGAGAATGATTTGCTGCTTTGTTGAATATAACACGATCTTTACATAAACACGCTGATTCGGCAGAGCATATAAAGTGTCAAATTTGAAAGAAATCAAAACACAATTTCAGATGTCATGAAGGAAAATGCTAGATTGTGTACTGCGCAGTTCAATGAAAACATGCGTTTGAACAGACTTCTTCTACAGTTAGTGGTTTATGCAGTACTCTATTTAGTAAGCAATAACTAGCATTTCGCAGTCACGATGTAATTATTTTAAAGAACTATTGACGTTGCTGGTAACAAGGAGTCCTTTACGAACACACAACCCGTATTTCAAGGTAAAACGTGTGTTCAATGGCGAATAAAAAATTATTCAAAATGAAATAATCGAATGCATTTCAGAGTACATTAATAATTTTGTAAAACTGAATTGAAAAAACTGTTCTTTTTTTAGCTAGATGATATGACAGATATCACACAAGTATCTCAGTGTTCTGTAATAGTAAGGTTCGTTAATGATAATGGATCTGTAGTGGAGCGTTTCTTAGGTTTCTATTATGTCGGTGCTGACATATCATCAGACACATTGTTTGTTTATTGGATAAATTCTTGGGACCATTTGGCTGCAAGCACAAATTAATAAGACTATGTTATAATAGTGTTGAAATGAACGCAAAAAATAGGAACATCAGAGAATTATATCAGGGAATTAGGAGAGAGAAGAAAGGGTTTTAGGCTAGAACAAACATAATTAGGAATGAAAATGGGGATATCATTGCACATTCCCGAAGTATATTAAATAGATGGAAAAGTAACTTTAATCAGCTATTAAATGTCCATACAGAAGAGGATAATTTACAGACAGCAGAAATGCTAGTCGCAGAACCAAATGAACTAGAGGTTGAAATGGCGATAGAAAAATTGAAGATGTATAAAGCATCAGGTTTCGATGGGATCCGAGCAGAACTGATAAAATCAGGGAGAGAAAAATTGATGGATAAGATATGTCAGTTACTTAGTATGATGTGGAAACAAGAAACTCTTCCAAACGAATGGAAATAATTTATTATCGTACCAATCTATTAGAAAGGAGATAAAATTGATTGCAACAACTACAGGGATATCTCATTACTTTCAACTTCGTACAAAAGTCTAACAAATATATTAGTAAGCAGACTTATTCCCTATATTGATGACATTCTAGATCATCAGTGTAAATTTAGAAGAAACAGGTCTACAACAATCAGATTTTTAATATAAGACAAATTTTAAAAAATGAATGGGAATATAATGGCACTGTATATCAACTATATATAGACTTCAAAAAGGCATACGATTCAATTAAAAGGGAGAAATTATATAGTATCCTTCTGGAGTTTGGAATTCCAAAAAAGTTAGACTTATACGAATGTGTCTAAATGGCACAAAGAATAGGGAGCGTGCAGGCAAACATTTTTCGGATACTTTTGAAATTCACAATGGGTTAAAGCAAGGAGATGCACTATCTCTTCTACTATTCAATTTTGTATTAGAAAATACCATCAATATTTGGAGAATGAAGAAGGCCTACAACTCAATTGTATTAATAAGCTGTTAGTTTATGCTAATCATATAGTATTATTGAGCGATAGCGAGGAGTTACTAAGGGCCAACACGCACACACTATTAATACTAACAAATTGGGACTGGAAGTAAATATCAATAAAACTAAATACATATTCATACATAGAAATGCATTATACAATGGAAATGGACAACTAATGACAAATGAGGGAATTTTGAAGAAGTGGCTGAATTCAAATACCTTGGAACAATAATCGCAAATAGGAATGAGATGCACAAAAAAATTAAACATAGGCTCAATTCTGGAAATGCATGCTATTATGTATTGCGGGGACTCATGCCGTACCAACTCCTTTAAAAAAAAGTTAAACTGAAAATATATAAAACTGTTATTCTCCCAATTATATTATATGGATGCGAAACAGGGACTCTTACTTTAAGGGAGGAAAGAAGATTACGAGTATTTTAGAATAAAGTTCTGAAGAAAATGTTTGGGCCCAAAAGAGAGGAATAGACAGGTGAATGGAGAAGACTACATATTAGTGAGCTACATAGTATATATAGGAAGCCAGATATAATAAGATCAGTTAAGTCTCGTAGACTAAGATGGACAGGACATGTGGCACAGTGGGGAATGAAAGACGTGCATGGAAGCTTCTTATAGGAAAACCAGAAGAAAACGCCCAATTGGTAGACCAAGAATGAGATGGGCGGATAACATTGTTCATGATTTCAGGGAAGTAGATTATGCAGAGGATGATTGGAAAACATTAGCTCAAGATAAGGATGTATGGAGAGCTTATATCCGCGCGGCCATGAACCTACGAGTTCGATAGAACCAGTTATTTAGGGTTAGTTATGTTATAATAGTGCAAGCGTGATATCTGGTCAATTAAATGGACTTCTGAAGAAAGTAAAGAAAGAAGCTCCTTTTGCAATATGTGTACACTGTTTGGCACATCGTCTAAATCTAATCTTACAACAGAGTTAAAAAATAATGTGTTGCATTTTTTTTCTTCTATTACTGGAATTCCTACCTTTTTCCATCACTCAGCGAAGAGAATTTACGCAATTACTTCTGCATCGGGACCACGCACTCCAACTGTAACCCTGGCCGCTGGAGCTCCAACTCGAAATTAGTCAGTTAATAATTACACTTATAGTGGATGACTGGAAAAAGTTGAAACAAGTTTTAAAACCATTGTTTCCTGTGAACAGTCCGGCGATAATTCTACTCAACTTGCCAGAGGTTTTCTCCACGACATGAACTCGTTTGAATTCACATTTCCGGCAGTAGTGTTTAATGATATATTTCGTTTGACAGCTATCCTGTATGATGTTTTGCAAAATATGTTAAGTACTGTATATAAAAATGTAATAACTACTTCTGATATGCTGAGAAACAAGAGGAACGAAGAGTCTTTTTCAATTGAATTTTTAAAAGAACGGATATGAACTTCACACGAGAGTTCAGTTCTCTTCCTCAGGATCAATGTGTTCAGATTTATCGAACCTTTATTTTATGAAATTTTGGACCACATTTTGATGGAAATGGATGAGAGATTTCGTGATTGTCAAAAAACTCAATCTGTGTGCCTTACTGATACCACAAAAATTGAAGAATGCTACACATGCTTACCTTCCAGTGCATTTGGAAACGTTAAAAATGTTTATGGATCTGTGTTCCCCGAGACATATCGCTTAACAAACGAACACTACATTTTATATGCCGATGAGAAGTACAGACAGATTTCAACCACAAAAATGTTCGAAATGCTTAATGGGAATAAGGGTATTTTTATAAGGGCGCTTATACGGAAATTGTTCTCCCTTATTCTGTCAATCTCCTCTACGGAAACATCTGTGGAAATAAGCTTTCCTTGAAGCGTACAAAAACGAACCTTAGGAATGCAATTCCAGATGAGATACTTATTTCTTTGGGGAATACTATAATTCAAAAAGAACTTCTACTGCAGTTAATTAAGACACACCCATTCCATGAAGATATCACCGACAAGTTTTGCAGTCTTAAAGAAAGAAGGATCGATTTGATATAAAATAAATAGGTGAGTTTAATAATAATTAAGATAAGCGTGTGTACAAATAAGTTTTCTTACTAGCTCTTCACCTAACTACAAAGCCACGAGCAGCCACTAGAATCTAGATGCAATGTGTGAATCAGTAACCTGGTTGCTTCCAGCCGTGATTCCAAACGATGTGCTGGAGAGTACTTTAAAAATATTTGTAATATACATGGAAATTATATCATAGTTCATTGTTGTACATCTCGAAACTTACGCAGTGGCCCTCGATTAGTACTTTTTTGTATTGCGGTACCTGTTATCTTCTTTATTACAGTGTATATTTTATTTCACCACCAATAAGACTACAGCCCAGATTGAGTTTTAGATTTAAGGATTTTCTACTTAGCGAGCGAATATCATTTTTAATTCCAATCCTTCCTGTATATTCAGTCACTTCATGCATCATATTAACCTTGTCTGGTCCATACTTCTTCCTATTCGTTTACATGTCGTAATCTTTCCAGGTTCCTTAAACTGTGAAATGTCAAAAATGTAATACCAGTATAAACAACAGTAATAATTGTATGCTTTGTATGCTTTGTATCAACATCAACGGTATTCTTCTCGGTCCTGAATTGAAGTTTTGACAAAAAAAAAGTGTAATTGATTTTTTAGCATAAATAAATATTAATTTCCAAAGCAAACGTTGTTCTTGTTCCTAATTATGACGTATTCATGTGAACCCAAAAATATTTGCAGAGATGTATCTTTGTGCTTGATACGTGAGTTGCCAAATAGCAAGTGTTTTACATTTTTATATAAAAATAAGGGGTACATTTAATGGAAATTGATTATTAATTATAATTTGTGATATAGTAGGTTTTATCAAATCTTTACGAATTATACAATGTTTACCCCTAACCTTAACAGTTACAAATAAAGTAAAAATACGAGCATGAGGTACGATTGTGGTATTATCATAAGTAATGCCACGAGTGATTTCCAAATTATCGATAAATTCACGATTCACGAAGTGAGGAGTAAATTTATCTAGAGAATTTGTAAATCAAGAGTGGCATTTGTTAGGACTATTTAACGAATAAAATTAAGCTGTTTACTCACAAACCATTATTTAACTATAGTTATTTTAAAATATTTATATATTTAATGTAAACGGCGATGTTTGAAAACAAATGAGAAGCAATAGGTACGCTTCATCTGCTTCTTTTGTGTATTACTGCAACCAGATCATACTATTTATTGCCAAAGGAACGCAATATTGTAAGAATGCTCTCTAGTGGAGAAAAAATGAAACACATCAAACTGTAAATTAATTTCTGATGTCGTATGATGTAAATATGACAATTATATTTTTCTGGATTGTTACCTGGGAAAAAACACAATTAAGAAAGTGCACACAGTGGTTTCTTTTTTTGGTGGTATAATCAATTGCTACAAATGTTTTTATATTAACTCCCGCATGCGGCATGTGTTGACATTCATGCACTATATATACAATCTGGTAGCCGTATTTCTCACAGGCTCAGTCACTGCAAAATAATGGCCAGACCTGTTCAGAATATTAAAAAGGAGGAGCTTTTTTTAATATGGTAATTATAACACTGACAAATATTTCGTGAAACACGGCTCTGATTGGTTGTAAAACAGAAATCATTGAAACGTGATTGGTCATTGACTCCCATTTGGGGCATGAGTTAAATGGTCATTATAATCCAATCACTGTGATCTTGTGTTGTTTATGGAGAGAGAAATATAACCTCTCATATATTTACAAAGGGACTGAAGAGGCTACAATGAGCTGAAAATATATTATATTCTCAAATATCAAAACCTGCTCATATCTGCAATTCTAAGTTAATTTTGGAGAACACTCTGTATAACTTAAGTTCTTACTACTCTGTTTCAGCGGGAACAGGAGCATTATCAAAGAGAGGTAGAGCGACTGCAGAATCAACTTAACTTCATTCCGGTAAGTCAAAGTTTTCTTCAAATATTAGTTTTTTTTTCTCATATAAAACCTACTTCCAATCCCACGGCCCGGGTTCGATTCCCTAACTGTACTGTTTCGACTTGTGATGTCTTCAGAGATGGCCATGGCATACTGCTAAACACAGATCCATGGGGCTCTCTTCCTACAGGCAACATGCCCAAGGCAATGATTTAAATCTCATAGAGGGTGCAAGTCCTATAAAAAGGGAGAAGATCAAATAAAAAAATACTTCAATTTTATTTTAAAATCCATTAATATGTATATTTGTGCCATATATCTTCTGGATCTTTTATATAACCTGCATGTATTTATTTAATTCATGCGTATTATACAGAGACTTCAAACTATTTTATTGAAAGTTTTGTACATGCCGTTTCAGAATGTATTTGACTACTAGGCCCTATCCCCTCTACTAGTGCTTTTCGACATTTGATCCACATAACATGACGGCGTCTTGTGTTCCAGAAAAATTGTTGCATTTTATATTGGAAAAAAGTGATATTTCGATGTAACGTAATTCCACGCAGGGCTCCTATATCCACTAATGTAACTTGTTTACTTATTGTAAAAATTAACAGTGACATCCTATAATGATAGGGAGTAACAGTGTTTTCATATATATGTGTTATTTGTGAATAACACAAACATATAATCAATTGTTAATAAAAATAAATTCATGTCTTTGTACAAATTCGCTGGTACTAGTTTTTATAAATTATGAAACGATAAACAATATTAAGTAGATCGTGGTAATAAAATATAAACTTAGGATTGGTCTTGATGGCTGAGAACCCCCATGTAAAACAAACCGAGTCGTTCCTTAATGATAGTAATGGTACTAGTGACGATGGTGTTAGTAGTAGTGGTGGTAATATTGTATTTTACTGAACTCAAATCATTAACATCTCAATTCAATGCTGATCGTGAAAGAAATGACAAATATTCCTTAGAGGCCTCTTATTTTAGGCAAGACATCATTTTACGACACAGTTGCTTCTGTTTCGAAAAAAAAAAACCTAATTAGATTTTTTCATCCTTGCGCAAGAGGCCTAGAAGGTCGTTGTTCTAGCAGTTGACCTTTGTAAACGGCATGTGTATGTGAAATCCACGTGTTAATCACGGATGATCATTCAGCAGCTGGTGAAGAGGTGATATGTGATCAGCCCTGCCGTCAGAGCTGGTTTTCTCAACTTGGAGTTGCTTCTTATTGTAGCTACCCAAATCCCTCGCAGAGCTGATACTTAGGATTTTACGCCCTGAAAAATGAAACGACCCTTACCGGATTAAATTCCATGAACTTAATAACCAGAGGTGAGGATAGTAACCACAAATCCACCGGGGCTGTTCCAATCATCCCAGGTATAGCCTATGAATTTGAGACACCTCTGAGCCAGTCGCTTGGGATTTCTAAAGTTGCTTTCCATTTAATCGCATTTGAATTTAGAAGTATATGGTGTGTGCAGTAGTGGCACTTACTAATATTTTCGCTATTTATGTTCAACGGTATCTGATAAGAAATCCACAAACAAGAAATTTCAGCCTTTTTTAACCCTAAAGTTCGTAATCTATCCTTTCAGATACATCAGTTGGTTCAATTAATTTAATATTTTAAACAAATCATAAGGAAACGAACAAAAATAAACCACTTAAATGTGTGTCTAATTATACAATATACATAATAATAACAGTTATACAATATTCTGTTTTCACTGCGGTCCGCCACATTTAAATAACTAATAGAAGAAATTTGTGTTTTACCAATTTAAGGGTTAATGCAAAACCTGTAGTTTAAAAATGAAATAATTTCTCTCTGGTGAATTTGGAAATCAAATCCAGAATAACCATACACCCATACATTTGTCCACAAGCATCTACCTCACTAACTTTCACATTGACCCACATCAACACATTTCAATGCACATCATATACATTAAAGTCTATACTTACATTCCCAAACATCATATATATATATATATATATATATATATATATAGGGGGCACGCCGTAGCGTAGTGGTTAAGGCACTGAGCTACAAGCCGGAGGGTCGAGGGTTCAAGTCCCGTTGGGGTCAGGATTTTTAAACTGACCCAAACCCTCTGGCGGCACCATGGCCCTGGGGTCGACTCAGCCTCTAACTAAAATGAGTACCAGACGCTTGTTCTGGGGGTAAAGGCGGCCGTCACGCAGAGCTGACAACCCGGCTGACATAAAGTGCCGATTGTCTAGAAAAAGTGGGAGCCTTAACCTCCCACTACCCCAAGGGCCTCCTGAGGCCTGTTGTGGGATCACTTTACTTAATATATATATATATATATATATATATATATATATATATGTCGTAACTTTGGTCGTATCATTCTTCGGAGGTTTTCTTATATTTTCAATTACAGTGAATTCAGGAGGGATTCTTTTCAATTATGGTAACGGGCCTAGTTTAATACTAACTTAAGATGAACTCTATTATTTCGGGAGCGGTCGCGGCTACTGGTTTTGTTTCCTAAATCATCTTCAAAGGGATAGGAGTATTATTGATGTCAAACTACTGAATTTTAACATTTTTATTACTATAACAACTATAATATCAAATTAACACATAACAAATTTTCAATGACACTTTTTTGGATTACATTAATTTCATAGGGAAGAAGGAGCACTTGCAAACTATTTTAAATACATGACATATTCGGAAATATAACTCTTAATTTGAGAGAGTGTGTAACAGTGTTAAGAATTAACTAGACTTTTCCAAATTGTATTTTTTGTTCTTTCCCTAGGAAATATTTTTATAATTTATAAGTTCAGAAATTTAAAAGTTCACATTTAGGCCTAATCAAACTTCAATTTGGAAGCTACTTGCAAGATTATCTTAATATATAAAAATTTCGTGTCACGTTGTTTGTCCGCGATGGAATCCTAAACTACTGAACCGATTTTAATCAAATTTTTCACACTGTGTGCAGTTTGATCCAACTTAACACATAGGGTAGTTTATAACTAAATTTATAGTCGTATTATTTTTTTATTGCAAATTACTTGTTTATTATTTAACAAAGAGTTATAATTATCTGTGAGTTCCATACGATTCTAACAGATGGCAGTGTAAGGTATTTTGGTAAGGTAATTGGTTTATTATTTAACAAAGAGAGATCCAGGTGGCCGTGCTTTTTGTTGCAACCGCCAATTTCAATTTAATTACAAATATTGATTATTTCATAATTTAAGTGTGTTTGTGTTTATTTTATTTTCAATATATTGATAATAATATTAATTTTGTGTGTAAGTATTAGTTTTAAGTAATCTGGCTGAAAGACAGCAACTTAATTTAAATATAACTAGACCAAGATGGGACATTGAACAATATCAGTTCTAGAGACCATGAATGATAAGATATCAAGTGAATTTCCGCAAATTGGTATAGGCATATGTGACATAAATCTTACATTTAAGAAGAATGTCAATTTAAAAACATATGAAGGTCCTAAGGAACGGAATAACAGAACTGTAAGTAAGTCTGTTTTATATATATATATATCTTCGGGTTTTTACAGCTGCTGCCGTCTTCCCGTGCCAAACCTCCAAAGCCTACGGTCTTGGGCATCTTCGATGCTTAGCCCTCTAGCTTGCATTACTGTCTTCATGTTTTCCTTCCATGTTAACCTTGGTCTTCCTCTTTTCTTCTTTCTGTTAGGATGCCATTCATATAGTTGCTTCGGCCATCGCTTCATCTTCCATTCTTAAACAATGTCCTAACCACTTTAATTCCTTTTCCTCAATTCTTTCAATTATGCTTTCTTCTGTTTCCATTTTGTTTCTAATTTCCTTATTTGTGACACGTTCTAATTTAGACTTTCTGGCACTTCTTCGTAAATAATCCATTTCTAGAGCTATTAGTCTATTCTTGTAGTACTTATTGATTGTCCATACCTCACTTCCGTACATTGCAACAGATTCCACCAATGTTTTACCAATATATTTTTTTGTGTCTTTCCAAATATGCTTATCCCACCATATGGAATTTAATGATGATATTATTTTGCTACTCAATTCAATTCTATGTTTTATGTTCTCTTTGCCTATACCTTCGATGTTATCCATAATCATTCCCAAATATTTAGTTTGTTTCACTTGCTTTATTTGGATTCCATCTTCCAATACTAAGTTTTCTCTTTCATTGCTATTTATTGCCAGATATTCTGTTTTTTGTAAATTTACTGTGAGACCCCCATGATTCATATGTGCTTTTCAACCTTTTTATCATGAATTCCATATCAAAATTGTCTTGCGCTAAAACCAGTTGATCATCGGCAAATTGTAATGTCAGCAAAAATCTATTGCCTATTGGGATCCCCATACCTTTGCAGCTTTGTTTCCATTTCGTTAATATAAATTCTACATAAATATTAAATAAAATTGGTGATAGACTGCACCCTTGTTTCAATCCCTTTGAGGTGTTTATAGGATTAGACATTATATTTCCCATTTTAACATAAGCGGAGTTATCTTTATAGGTTTGTTTAATAATTTCTATTAGGTTTCTGTCAATATTGTATTTCTCCAATACTTCCCATAATTTGTTCCTCGGAATTGAGTCATAAGCTTTCTCTAAATCTATCATTGTCAAATGGGTTTCTTCTCCAACTGCAGTCCGTTTTTCAATTAACTGTTGTATTGCAAATATATTGTCAACACATGACCTTCCTGGTCTGAATCCATTTTGATCTTCTCCTAATTTGTCTTTAACATCTTTTTGTAACTTTGTTTTTAATAACTTCGTAAATATTCTATATAATGTGTTATTTATACTTAGTCCTCTGTAGTTTTTTGCGTCTCTTCTATCGCCCTTCTTGTATATTGGTACTATGTAGCTTATTTTCCATTCATCAGGAATATATATATATATATATATATATATATATATATATATATATATATATATAACAAAGTCGGATTAGTTACACTATTTATAGGCCTGACTCAAGAACGGCTGGACCGATTCTTATGATCTTTGATTTGTTGGATTTGTTTCCGCCCCGAATTATCAGAATAACTATTAAAACATCGCGAAAATTAACGTAAAAATATTTAAAGGCGATACGAAGTTCGCCGGGCCAGCTAGTTGATATATAATTTAGGCATTCGTCATAATTTTGAAACTAAAATATTAGGCTTTTGAAGTATTAAAAAATACATATGTTTATAGAGATCTACTTATATTATGGATGTGTCTTCTTCCATCTCCTTCTCTACTCACATCTCTATCATGTAAGTCTCCCAAAAAATATATTTTTTTATTTCATAATATTTCCAGTGTTTGAGAAAGGGAATGAAAGTATTGTTCTGGAGTTTATCTAAAGTTTCTAACTTTTAGATTTCACTTTTCGAAATCATCTAAATAGGTCCATTTGAAATAAATGTATCTGTTAACTTTATCTTTCACTTTTCAACATACCATCTAAAATGCCCATTATTATTTTAAATAAATGTATATCCTACTCAATTTAAAAGATATTTTCTTTTAAAAAACAAAAATTTGCTTTATGATGATTATTAGTTGCAATAACAAATTAATTCCATTAATTTATCTCGTAAATATTAAATTCTCTATAACAACTATAACAATATGTTATAATTATATTTTTTGGACATTGAGCAATGCAAGCTTAATATGACATGATAAGAAAAATAAATGTCTGGACGGGATTTGAACCCGGAACTCTGGATTGGTACTCCAGCGTGCTATCCATTACTAAAGTGGGCAAATGTAATATTAGATATATATATATAATATATATATATATATATATATATATCACTCTGATCAGGCATCCATATTTCTTCAAGACCACTAAAATTTAAAAGCTTTAAAATATTTGAACATGTATAATATTAATAAAGATATACTTCGTTCTTCTGAGAAGTAAGGAACGTGTAGTTAGATCCATCTCTTGTATATGTATACTCAAAGATTAAATAATGTACTATCAATGAAAAAAGTATCTTGCATATTGCGAAGATTGTAAATTAATTAGTAGCAAAGTTTTTAGGATGATGTTAGAGCGCTACATAATTATTCCTAGGGAGTAGAAGGCATCAGTTGGAGTTGTCATTGCGTAGAATGCTATCAGCAGTTATAGTAGCGAGTGTTATCATAAGTAATGCCACGAGTGATTTCTAATTTATCTAGAGAATTTGGAAATCAAGAGTGGCATTTGTTAGGACTATTTAATGAATAAAATCAAGCTGTTTACTCACAAATCATTGTTTAACTATAGTTATTTTAAAATATTTATGTATTTAATGTAAACGGCGATGTTTGAAAACAAATCAGAAATGTGAGGTTATGTTCATTCACTGCAACTAGATCATATTATTTATTGCCAAATAAGATCGCAATATTGTAAGAATGTACCCAAGTGGAGAAATAATTAAACATATCAAACTATATCATAATCAGCATTACGGGTTATTCATTTATTTTTTTAGTAAACAACTCAGTAAAATCAAGGAATCTGTTCATTATTTGCTATATTCAATGTATTTGTTGGAGAAAAATAATGTTCTGTCCTGTTCAGAACATTAAAAAGGAGCTTTCTTTATCACAAAAGCAGGAGCTGATAAAGAGAAATGGATAAGGAGCGAGGTGAAACACGACTGTCATTGGTTATAAAACAAAATTCATTGAAACGTGATTGGTCATTGACTAGCATTTGTGGCATGAGTTAAATAGTCAGTGCAATGAGTTGAAGTGGCCAACGTGTTTTCTACCGTTCGTTCTGAAAACATGTTTACAAAGGTAGAACAGTGATGAATGCATTAATCCTGTAGCAACGATTTATTACCATATCGGACTGTTGAACGGTGGGTAGATGCGTCAGTGGATTTACCTCTTACAGGTCAACCATCCACTTCTAAAACTGGACATGAGCATATGACCCCGATCTAACGGCAATCAAACGAATGACGCTAGCTAAGAACCCATATCTGAACAAGATTATACAGGTTCTCAACGTGAAGGTCATAGCGATAACATCGAAGGTATATAATCATTTTTCATGCTCAGCCCAAAATAGAACTGTCAAACCAGCTTATAACCCGATACAAGAAATTTCTTTATCTGACCTACATACACAGAACATTATAGTCACAAGGATGAACTTGTTATAAAATGAATAACGGGTAAAAGTACAAACCGTGTCAAACTGCAAATAGAGTGTACTTCGCTATTTTATTAAACGGTAATAATAATAATAATAATACATATACAAATTGCAAATCCAGAAATCGTGACAAATGACCTGACTTCTTGACTGTGAGTATACTATGCAGTATTTATTACTGTTTTTGAATGCATAATTACGTTATTTTAGGAGGGCACTGTCATTCCGCATTTTTTACGATACGGAAGATGGCTGTGTCGAGTTCTAGGCCTACTATGTCTTTCTCTTGAGCACCATTTGCATCCTGCTTTGCAGTGGAAGCGTTCATATTTCTCTTGGGACGGTCCATCTTTCATCTTGCATGGCAATGCATATAGTCATGTAGAGGAAACAGTGACTATCTTGTTGCGCAGGTGGCGTTGGAAATTCCTTGTACATCCTCCATACTAAACTTGACAGGAGTCCTTCCGACTAGAATTGTTCCCACAACTGAAAGGTCTTTTAGAGAACATCAGGTTCCCCAATATTCTATCGATTCTCTGAGCAGAAAGGACCTCATCACCAGAAAAAACAAACACAACCTCGCTGGCTCCTTCTACAGCTGCCACACATTTGGTAGTATGTCCAGAACCTTGTCAGTGATTATACGAAGAAATGTATGAAATTGTTCTTATGATCATAATAAAATGCTTACATTTTTTGCCACTATATTTAATTTATGGTCCTCGAATTAATGTTAACAGGCCACGGAGAATGTGGATGCAAATAAAAAAAATTACAGACTCGTTTTATAGTAGGATGAATAAGCCCTATGACTATCCTTTACAGATATTTGCGAAAATCTCTCCTTTCTCCGAAGTCGAACCCGAATCGTTAAGCCTATAATGAAAATGCATTTGGTTCCTAAACTAACTTGGTCATCTAATGTTCACTAATCAAATGAATTGGTTTTATTCATGCAATGAACTGTATTCTTTCATTTACTAACATATCAAGACAAATTTGTTCTAATTTAATTATCACGGTCTATTTCACTATTAATAATAATGTCAGTAAAATTGTATATAATTCAATATACGTAAGACATAATGACACACAATAGGAAGTCTATTGTTCTAGACTTAACCCAGAGATCCTAAATGCAACATGGGAAAGATATTCCTCATATCAAAATAACACTTCGATAAAATTGAAGTCAATATTTTAAAACCGCAATTAGGAATGAAACAGCCTTTTATATTTACTAAAATGTTCATGTTCTCAGTTATAAAACTGATTTCATATAGGGTATATTGTATTCACATATTATTGTACATTTAAATGAAACAAAATTGATTTCTTTGCTCTGTAACTTGTGCTTGATACTTTGTTTGCAAGTCAGTAAATTGAATTAAATTAAATTCCAAGGTCAACAAATAATCAATCCTTACATCTTATTTGAGCAGGTGCTTGTGAACACACGGCCTGCTGAACGGGATCAGCTGCAACTGAAGGCAGCAGAGAGTGGAAATGTGACTGCTTTAAATATGCTCATAGAGCTGGGAGCAAACCTATCTGCTCGAGATGGATTTGGCAACACTCCTCTACATCGAGCAGCACGCAGAGGCAGCCTTGAGATTACGCAGTTGTTACTAGATTCTGGAGCAGACATGGAAGAAATAGACATATATGGGAACACTCCCCTCATCTGGGCAGCATGGCATGGTCATGTGGATGTCTGCAAATTGCTCCTGGGCAGAGGAGCACAAGTGAATGCTAGGAGCAAATATGGCAGTACAGCACTACATTATGCTGCTTTCTATGGACATTTCCAAATTGCACAATTGTTAGTGCAAAGAGGAGCACAAGTAAATGCTATGGATAAATATGGGCGAACTCCAGCAGAAGATGCCATTTCCAATGGCCGTTTAGGATTGGCAGAATTTCTCAAAAGACATTCGATTTGAATTAATTATCCAAGTCCACAGTGAATTTACTGCTTTAGATTTTTAAGTAATTTTATAATAAATTCAAGGCACTGTTTCCTAAAATGGAAACTCTCTTGTCAAATCAAGCATAATTTATTTGAAATTCAGTCATCATTATGACAGCATTGCTCTATTTTTAAGTAAATATAAACTATAAATCTATATAGTGATGTAATTTATGGCCATTTTTTTCAGCGTACAAAAATGTTATTTTTTAAAGTTGTAAAATATCTTGATCATGTTTTATGTAGATTTCAAATATTACATAGCTCATTAAAAGTCTGGAAAATCTAATTCCTCAAATTTATTGATTCAATACCTCACATGCATGTGTATTTTAAAAATGTAATATTTAGCAATCCAAAAGTAGTGTTAGGCCTTCATGATAACCCTCCCTTTGGCCCTATTCTGCCCTAAGTTGACACATAGGCTCAGAGTCATGAGAAAGTATATGAACGTGCCACCATATTAAATCACAATTTTAACACCTGTGGTTTGCTAAACCAGACTATGTTTTTACCTAATATGAGATGAGGTGAGAGATGATATGAAATGAAGGAATGGAATTGAAATGATGACATGATGGGGAAGGAAGAGGAGTGGAGTGTGTTGGCGGGATGAAAATTTGACACAGGAGAACCCCGAGAAAAACCTGAAAAATCCTGGTGTGGCCCACCACCAATACCCCTCTGGAATTGCCAAGAAAGTCATATGTAACAACACAAGATATTTGTAACATCATATATTTATAAAAATTATACAATTTTGATTAAATTTAATTTGTATGTTCTCTAAAATTTCAAAAGCATATCTACTGATTGGGTTTGAAGTCAATTAAATATAAGGAAGTTATGATCTTGAAGAAGATTTCCTGGCTGTAAGCCGTGGTCTCGAGGCTTGAAGTTCCCCGACGTTTCGAGAAGCGCAGTCTCTGGTGAAACGTCGGGGAACTTCAAGCCTCGAGACCTCAGCCTTACAACCTGGAAATCTTCTTCAAGATCATCATAGCAACTCCGGCCGTGAAAGCCTAAGTCAATACATAAGGAAGTGAATCTAACTCACGGACATATAGAGATAGATTGCTTATGTCCTATCTTGCAACATTGAATCTAGTAAAGGTGGAAGCAGGGGCAGACATCAGCTCCTATTGCCTATGCTGATACAGGTTTACCATATAACACGTTTTAAACTAGAGCTATAATATTATTTTATTTCATATAATTATTAAATCTTATTCTTCTTCTATGCCATGGAATTAGGCAATAGACCTATTTGCACATCAAGAGACCGTATCTCTTCGTGTAGTTATGGGGGGCCCAATATTTCTTCTTCCTTTTGGGTATTTCTTATCTAACAATGTATAGCCTGCTACTGAACATGAGAATTTAATTTCAGCTACTTCTATTTTCCTTTTATCTGATCTATTAAGTGTCCAATTTTCACAAGTATATGTTAACATAGGGACTGCCATATTTATATAAAATTTTAATTGTGTAATTTTAATGTTTTATTTTTTAGAATTTGTCTTATTGTTCCGTGCTTATCATAATATTTGTTTAATTTTAAGTTTATATCATTCTTGTGGAAGTAAGATACGTTAAACACTAAGTAGTAGAAATTGTTAACTTGTTCTATTAATTTGTTACTTATCATTATTTTGCATCGTGTGTGGTTTAATCCTTCGAAAGCTATTACTATAGCCCCCCCCCCCGATATGCACATATTGTATTTACTTACTACTTCATTTAATTTATGGGTAGCGATATTTAACTAGTTCCTCTATATTATCAAATCTGTTTATAATAACTTGTTTTATTTATTAATGTTTATGTTTTTTAAATAACATTAACAAGATTTAGGCTTGAATAAAAGAGAGAAATAAACAGAAATGGATTGGACCACACTGAAAAATTAAGACTCAGGGTGTAACATAATTCAATGGCAAAATTTCAGGAATGAGTTCCTCATATGGAGAGAATAAAAAAAAAGTGTGTTACAACATGGGTCCGGAAGTTGATAATTACAGAGTTATTCGAACTATTATGAATGTTAGGTTATTAAGGTTTACAGTACGGCAGTTATTGAAGTCTGTTTTCTGTTGATTGTAGGCTGCTGTCAGTAATGAATTCCTCATATGGAGAGAATAAAAAAAGTATTACAACATGGGTCCGGATATTGATAATTACAGAGTTATTCGAACTTTTATGAATGTTAGGTTATTAAGGTTTACAGTACGGCAATTATTGAAGTATGTTTTCTGTTGATTGTAGGCTGCTGTGATGTACACAAATGAAGAATATGCCTGTATGCATTTCATCTATGGTTTGGCGGATGGTAATGCTTTGAGGGCGCGTCGTTTGTATCAGGAACGATACCCAACGCGGAGATTGCCAGATTGTACGACTTTTGAAGGAATCCATCGCCGCTTATGCGAATACGGGAGTTTTGCACGCCCACCAAGGACCGGGGGACGGCCAACAGTTGTAAGGCCTGAAAAGGAAGAGGCTGTTTTCAACATTGTAGACGAAAATCCTGGAATAAGCACAAGTCGCTTAGGACTGCAGACCAATTTGTCGCACATGTCGGTATGGAGACTACTAAGGGAACAAGCGTGTACAAGCCTTGTCTCTTGCGGATTATCCTGCACGGGTAATGTTCTGCCAGTGGTTTCTCCAACAATGCAGTGTGAATCCTAACTTTGGAGCTGTCGTGTTGTTCACGGATGAGGCAACATTCACAAGGGATGGGATACAGAATTTGCACAACCAGCACGTGTGGGCTGACACGAATCCCAATGCAACACATCACAAACAGAGATTCTCAATTGATATCTGGGCAGGCATCATTGGTGATAGTTTGTTGGGACTCTACATCCTTCCGAACAGGCTCCATGGACGTGAATACACACGTTTCTTGCCCAATCAATTACCTCGTTACTTGGAAGACATGCTACTAGCATCCCGATGACTGATGTTCTTCATGCACGATGGTGTTCCTGCACATTTCAGTCTGTCTGCTCACAGGTACCTTAATCGAACATTTTGTCTCCGCTGGATTGGTAGAGGAGGACCAATTTCTTGGCCACCACGATCTCCCGATTTAAACCCCTTGGACTTTTATATTTGGGGACACTTCAAGTCTTTGCTGTATTCAAGCCCTGTGGATAATGTAATAACTCTCCGTGCACGCATTGTGGCAGCCTGTTAGACAGTACGCACTACACCAGGCATTTTTTATTGTAT
This sequence comes from Diploptera punctata, assembly GCA_030220185.1. Lineage (NCBI taxonomy): Eukaryota > Metazoa > Arthropoda > Insecta > Blattodea > Blaberidae > Diploptera > Diploptera punctata. Next base: position 619,857 of record JASPKZ010007477.1, on the reverse strand, counting down.
TGGAGACTCAATGCGAAGAAGAGCAGCTGCCTGTATTGAGGCACAAGGAGGTCACTTCGAACATTTCATCTGACAGAACAGAGCGCTCCAACAAGTCCCTTGCATTTTTGTCGCCATGTACTAACATTCATAAAAGTTCGAATAACTGTAATTACCAATTTTCGGACCCATTTCGTAATACACTTTTTTTATTCTCTCCATATGAGGAACTCATCCCTGAAATTTTGCCGTTGAGTTATGTTACACCCTGTATAGCGCTGGCAGTGATTTCGTATTTCAGTACTAGGGAGAAAATAAAAGCATGACTAACTAATTCACTGGCATTATCGAACCCGTAGATTTCTGGCCACACAGACATAAGTTTTCCATACATTCCTATTCCTGAGCTAATATTTTCCGATCATCTCTGTATAATCTACTTCCCTCAAATAATAGTTAATGTTATTCTCCCACCTCATTCTTGGACTACCAATTAAGCATTTTCCCTACAGTTTTCCAACATAAAATCTCCACATCCCTCTTTTATTCCTAAAAACTTTATTCTCAAATACTCATAATTTTGTATCCTCCCTTAAAGCAAGAGTCCATGTTTCGCAACCATAAGTTATTACATAACTGGGAGAATAACAGTTTTATATATTTTCAGTTACAATAGTCCCTATAGTGCATAATAGCATGCATTTCCAGAATTGAGCCTATGTTTAATTTCTTTCTGCACCTCATTGTATTAGAATTCAGCAACTTCTTCAAAATTTCGATCATTTGTCATTAATTGTCCATCTCCATTATATAATGTATTTTTATGAATAAAAGCTTGACTAACTAATTCATTTGCATTATCGAACCCATTGTTTCAAGGCTGCACGGATATAAGCACTCCACACATTTCTATTCTGAGTTAATGTTTTCCCATCATCCCCTGTATAATCTACTTCCCTCAAATCATAGTTAATGTTATTCTCCCACATCGTTCTTGGTCTCTCTACTGGGTGTTTTCCTTCTGGTTTTCCTACAAGAAGCCTCCATGCTCCTCCTTCAATCCTCATTCATGCCACATGTCCTGCCCTTGCAGTCTACGAGACTTAACTGTTCTCATTATATCTAGTTTCCTATAAAGACCATGTAGCTCACTGTTATGTCTTACTCATTTGCCTGTCTGTTCATCTCTCTGACCCAAAAATTTTCCTAAGAACTTTATTATCAAACACTAGTAATCTTTTCTCCTACCTTAAAGTAAAATTCCATGTTTTGCAGTTTTATATATTTTCATTTTAACATTTTTGTGAGACGTGAGGATGACAAGAGTCCCTGTAATGCATAATAGCATGCATTTCCCGAATTGAGCTTATGTTTAATTTATTTGTGCATCTCATTCCTAATATCAATTATTGTTCCTAGGTATTTGGATTCAGCCACTTCTTTAAAATTACCCTCATTTGTTATTAACTCTCCATTTCCATTATATAATGTATTTATATGTGTAAACATATATTTAGTTTCATTGGGTTTACTTCCAGTCCCAATTTCCTAGTATTACTCATTGGTATGCGTATGTTGGCCCTCATCTCCTCACTATCACCAAATAGTAATACATCATCAGCACAAACTAACGGCTTATTAATACCACTGAGTTGTAGGCCTTTTTGAACATCTACAGACTTGATGACATGCACTAGCACAAAATTGAATAGAAGAGAAGATAGTGCATCTCCTTGCTTTAACTCATTGTGAATTTCAAAAGTATCCGAAAAGTGTTTGTCTACACGCACCTGACTCTTTGTGACATTTAGACACATTCGAATAAGTCTAACTACTTTTTAGTAATTCCGAACTCCACAAGGATACTATATAACTCCTCCCCCTTAATTGAATTGTATGCCTTTTTGAAGTCTACTTACAGTTGATGTGCAGTGCGATTATATTATATTTCTTTTCTAAAATTTGTCTTATACTAAAAATCTGATCTGTTGTCGACCTGATACTTCTAAATCCACATTATGTCATCTGCATAGAAAGTAAGTCTGCTTACTAATACATTTGTTAGAATTTTGTATGAAGTTGAAAGTAATGAGATGCCCCTGTAGTTGTTGCAATCAGTTTTATCTCCTTTCTTTTGGATTGGTACAATAATTAATTCTTTCCATTCATTTCGAAGAACCTCTTTTTCCCAAATCATACGAAGCAGCAGATGTATCTTGTCCATCAATTTTTCTCCCTGTTGGCGGTTGCTTAAATCTCCGCTAGGGTTGCGCCATGCGCGGGAGATGTAGCATCCTAGCAGCGAAGAGAGGAGTTGCCATCCACACCGCGGAGGCGGAAATATAATGATGACAGGGTGGTAGCCAAGATTGCGTGGAACGTTTATCGTAGCTCTCCTCGTCGAACTAATCCGCTGCCATCATCGTCAGTAGTAACATATTTCGTATCTAAATGTAGTAGTTATATACAATTAAGTTTACTAATAAATAACACTGGTCAACAGTGGTTTTGCTGCCCGTGATATAAGATTAATTTCGGATATATTAATGCTCACAATTCATGAAACTATCAATGATTTTGGAAGATTTGCTCTGGTTGTTTTTTTAAATCTTTATTTTAATATTACACTACAAAAATCAGATAATATGAAAAAATATAATAGATATATTTATAATGTCAATTTTTTTTTTTAAAATTAGTATGCACTGACGTAAATAGAAAGAAAAATATCGAAACCCCATGTTATACTTAAGTGAAACGCATTTTATAAGATTTTCTTCTATAATTTTTAGGGGACAATCTCTTTTTAAAGACCACCAGTAATCTGCCATCATGTGACGGTCCCATCTACCCTGATACCTTTCCTCCATTACTTTTAGATCCCAGTGAAAGTGCACTCCCTGTTCGTCGCTATAATTTCCTAAATTATCCGGAAATCTATCCAGGTGACTGTGGAGAAAGTGTAATTTTTTACTCATATTTGCTACCAGAATCTTGAAGCTTATCAACATGTTTTGCACAGTTTCTTTATAATTTGGTGCTTTATAGTTACCTAGGAAATTTTCTACTACCAAGCTTCACTTTCCGGAACAGCCATAACTTTGATAAAATATGCATCTTTCATCATTTGCCGAATTTGAGGACCATCAAATATTCTGCCTTTTAACTTTTACACACTGAACTTAGGAAATTTTCTACAAATGCATTTGAAACATTTTCCTTCCTTGTCCAACGGTTTGACAAATTGCTTTATCATATCCAGATGCACGTCGTGAGTACTTTAATTTTGTCAAATAACTGACATCACAGCCGATGCGTGGAGTGAGGGGTGTGAGAGTTGGGATCACGTGATGTTTATATACGCGAAAAAAAGTGCAAAAATCAAATCATGACTGGAAACATAAATGTTATTAGTAACAAGCCGTTTACTGTTTAAGATACAAGATACGTAAAAATCATAAAACCTAGAGCACATTCAGCACTTTCATGAATATATTCGTAAACTGTGCACTTGATAACATACAAATTTGCTAAGATATCCAGGGCAACAAAACATTATATTTTTTGTAGAGCTGTGTAATAGTTGTGTTAGTTTAAATGCATTTCAGCATTTGACATAGTTATAAGTATAACCAGAATGTGGCTACTGACACCACATGTTCCTAGCAGCCAATCCGAAAAGCGGTCGGAACAAGGTCCTCCAGGCCGGATAACATTCAGTGCTATAAATTAAAATACGTATTTCGTGGTCCTTCGGTGTGTGAAAAAGTAATTGTGAGAAAATAGTGCTTATTTAAAGTAACAATTCGTTACCAAAACCACTGTGCTACATCATCTCATCAGTATCCAGCTCCACGAGGTCAGACTGAACGGCGACGCTTCCAAGACTGTGGAATCAGGTCAGTTAATCCATTTATTTTCCCTTTTTCCTTTCTCTTCTTTATCATGGAGTCTAGTGAACGTACTAAGTTAATAAAACAAAGATCTATCATCAAGGGATCTCTGACACATACAGGCACGTTCGTGGAAAAGTTCATACCCGGATCAGATATCAACGTCATCCGCTCAAGATTAAAACAATTACCGTCATTGTGGGAAGACTACTCAATAGTTCAATCAAACTTGGAATTGAATGACGACTGTGAAAGCACCGTCATTGTGGGAAGACTACTCAATAGTTCAATCAAACTTGGAATTGAATGACGACTGTGAAAGCCATGCGAAAGACCGGGATTACTTTGAAAACAACTTTTATGACTTCGAGGCAAAAATGAACACCCTGATTGAGAAAAGCGTCAGTACAAATGAAAGCAACAGCGTGCCTCGGCATTCACATGATGTCACATTGTGCAGCGGAAATAAGACTACCAATAATCAACCTGCCAATCTTCCATGGGCAATACGAGGCATGTTCGCACTTTCATGACACTTTCCAGGGATTAATTGTAAATAATGATAAGTTGTCAGACATTCAACAATTTTATTATCTGCTTTCAGCTCTAAAAGGGGAGCCTCATCAACTAATTCAAAACCTGCCCATTTCAAGTGATAACTTTTCTGTCCATGGGACATCATTTGCAAAAGGTACAACAACAAAAAACTGATTGCCACACAGCACATCAAATTACTTTTCTCTCTTCCGTCTTGTCATAAGGTTGCACCCTCAGAACTTAGACAATTAAATAACCACTTAATGAACAATTTAAATGCAATCCAGTGTCTACAGATCGATATACCCTTATATGAGATCATGCTGCAACAGTTGTTACATAAATTAAACCCAACTACCCGAAGGAACTTGAAATGCAGGCTCCAAGTGACAATTTCTCTACACTTAGAGAAGTTTCCAAATTCCTAGAATAAAGAGCTCAAGTTCTAGAACTTATGGTTGCTACAAAGGAACAAAAAGGAACCACCGCGAACTCAAGTAAAGTTAACCATCAAAGGACTACAAACAAACCTGCCCAGCTCAATTCCTACGTAACTACAAATGAGAAATGTGAATGTTGTGACGCAAATCATCCTCTTCACAAATTCAACCACAGGTCAACGTTACGAATTTGTGAAGAAGAATTTGTGTTTCAACTGTTTTAGGCATCATGGGGTCCGTTCTTACAAATCAGGGGACTGTAGAACAGGTCACCGAAGACATCACACTTCGTTGCACTTTGATCAACTCAAGGTACAAATAGTGACCATCGACCTAGTACTGCTGGCAACAACGACGTCCAAGGCCGGCATAACTCCAGTTACTGTGCGTTGAAATACAAACATATGACGCAAGTTTTGTTACCTACAGCAATAATTCAAGTATAGCTCGCGTAATGGATTTAGAGGAATGTCCTTGAAGGTCAGTCCAGTCGGTGAAGCTATCCATACTGCTGAGCTGTGATTTCGGTGCTGCCTCTTACAAAAACACGTATAGTCCAGAGTGAATTATAGTGGAAACAGACGTGTAGATTTTATATTTTAACCCGTATTTTTTATATATAATAATTTGTACCTTTGCTGCCAGTAGTTTTAAAATTATAGTGTAGTGTGAATGTGTATTTAGTTAATTAGTGAACAATTTTGATTTTTTTTTTAAATTTACACAATGCCTCCTATGATTTCAAAATTACAAGGAAAAACTCTTCACAGTCAAAGTCGGGAAATTATTGTGAATGTTCACGACTACATGAAAGAGGAAGCAAAAGAAAAGGAGCGATTTTCACCCGTGTATTATAAACAAGTGAAGAAAATTCAAGAAAGAGTTTCTAAAGCCCAGGTGTGTCGCGCAGTTCTGTTCACAGAATTTTACAAGAAAGAAGAAAACATGAAGAGGAAGGATCTTCTTTTGGCACCCCTGGAAAGAAACACGATGTCCCAAAAAGAATAACTGACATTGATGACTTTGATAAATGTGTAATTCGGCGCACTATATATAATTTTACGAAGAAGAAAAGACTGCACCAACAATTACAAAATTATTGGAGAAGTTAAAACAAAAATTGAATTTAGTGGTGGAGCCAGTAGTCTTAGAGCAGTAATAAGGAACTTGGGTTTTCGCTGGAAAAACCAGAACTAACCGAAGTGTTTTAATTGAAAACCATAATATTCGTTCCCTTCGAGAGACATATCTTACATGCATTAAAAAATATAGAGATGAGGGAAGGCCAATAGTGTATGAAGACGAAACATATATACACAGTAGTCACACTAGTCCGAAAGGTTGGTCTGACGACAGTGGCTCAGGTTTGATGGCTCCCGTTTCTAAAGGGGAACGTCTTATAATTGTGCATGCTGGTGGAAGGTTTGGTTTTATACCAAATGCTCTCCTCATTTACAGGTCGGTGCTAAAAACAGGAGACTTCCATGAACAAATGAATACAGGAAACTATATTAAATGGTTACGTACCATGTTGATTCCAAATTTACCCCCAAACTCTGTCTTAGTTGTTGGCAACGCTTCGTACCATAACACACAATTAAATAAAGTCCCAACATCAAATTCCTTAAAAAAAGATATGCAAGCCTGGTTAATTCAACATAATATTCATTTTGATGAAAATAGCACTAAAACACACTTATATGAATTAATCTTAGAAAATAAACCAACACATAAAACCTACGTTATCGACACTATATTAGCTGAAAATAACCATACAGTGTTGAGACTTCCACCTTATCATCCTGATTTAAATCCCATTGAATTAATTTGGGGTGATGTAAAACAGTGGGTTGGTAGTAAAAATGTTACTTTCAAAATTAAAGATGTTGAAATGTTGTGCCGGGAAAGATTTAAAGAAATTGGTAAAAAGGAATGGGAAAATGTGTGTAATAAAGTGGAAGAGAACGAACACGAGTACTGGGAGAAAGATGGAATCATGGAAGAAAGAATTGAAAAAATTATAATTGAAGACAATGGAATGGAAAGCAGCGATGAGGAGAGTGAACATGAAACTGACCAAACGGAATATGGAGATAATATGTCAGGTGTTGAAGAGTTGGATGAGTACTAAAGTGACATTTAGTGGTATTTAAAACTTTAACAGACTGATATAAACCGTATATAGGGTATATATAGTGAATGTACTTCCTCCGCGGATTAAAATGGCCGTATATTAATTAATTATTATTGTGAACTGTTTAGCAGTGACTGTACATATTTTGATATTCGCTAGCGAGGGAGTTAGCAATGACGTGTGGTGACACTTCCTACTGGCTGAGATCTACATCTGGTAAGTACAAGACTCGCATCTAAGCTCCCATTACAAATTTTCATTCAAGGACATTCCTCTAAATCCATTGCGTGGGCTATATTAGACAGTGATGGCCGGCCCCACAAATGTCAGGCTTTGTTGGATAACGGATCACAGTCACGTTTAATCACTGAAACATTGGCCACGACTTTTCAGGCGCTACAGAAATTCAATCCCTATAAATGGTATCAATAACACAGCCGCCATCACCTCACACAGTGTCAACGTATGTATTCGTTCGAATGCCACTAACTTCCTAAAAAGCTAGTTAGACTTATACGAATATGTCTATATGGCACAAAGAGTAGGGTGCGTGTAGGAAAACAGTTTTCAGATATTCTTCAAATCCAGAATGGGTTGAAGGAAGGAGATGCACTATCTCCTCTACTATTTAATGTTGTACTAGAGCATGCCAGCAAATCTTTAGAGGATAAAGAAGGCCTACAACTCAATGGCATTAATAAGCTGTTAGTTTATGTTGATGATGTAGTACTATTGGGCGATAGCGAGAAGATACAAAAGGCCAACAAGTACACACTATTGAGTAATACTAAGAAATTAAGACTGGAAGTAAATATTAATAAAACTACATATATGGTCACACACAGAAATACATTATATAATGGAAATGGACAGCTAATGACAGATGAGGAAAATTTTGAGGAAGTGGCTGAATTCAAATACCTAGGAACAATAATCACAAATAGGAATGAGATGCACAAAGAAATTAAACATAGGCTCAATTCTGGAAATGCGTGCTAATATGCATTACAGAGACTATTGACTTCCCAACTCCTTTCAAAAAACGTAAAAATGAAAATATATAAAACTATTATTCTACCAGTTATATTATATGGATGCGAAACATAAGGGAGGAAAGGGGATTACGAGTATTTGAGAATAAAGTACTTAGGATTTTTTTTGGACCAAAGAGAGATGAACAGACAGGTGAATGGAGAAAACTACATAATAGTGAACTACATGGTCTTTATAAGAAGCCAGATATAATAAGAAGTTAAATCTCGTAGACTACGATGGGCAGGACATGTGGCACGAATGGGGAATGAAAGACGTGCATGGAAGCTTCTTGTAGGAAAACCAGAGGGAAAACGCCCACTTGGTAGACCAAGAATGAGGTGGGAGAATAACATTAAATATGATTTGAGGGAAGTAGATTATACATGGAATTATTGGAAAACATTAGCTTAGGATAGGGATGTATGGAGAGCTTATGTCCGCGCGGCCATGAACCTACGGGTTCGATCGTGCCAGTTAGTTAGTCAGTTATGCTCCCACAAATAACAGGCAACATTCCCGCGACCCATATCGACTACAGATAATTGGAACCTACCAACAGATATAAAACTGGCGAATCCAAACTTCAATAAACCTGGACCAATAGTTATGCGTCTTGGTGCAGTACTATTCATGAGATTGATTCTTGAAGAATTTTTATTTATGTATTTATTTTACCTGATAGAGTTAAGATCGTAAGGTCTTCTCTTCCACTTCACTAGTGTTAAATTATACAACAAAAAGAATTATGATTGATACATAATAGATATAAACTACACAATATAAATTTGACAAGGGTAAGAAAGAAAAATAGTAATGATAGTAATAATAATAATAATAATAACAAAAATAATAAGCTGTAATTAGATTAAGTAAATGGCTTGGTAAAGAAAGTTTAAAATATAAAGAAACAATAAAAGTATGCGTGGAACAGGGTTATATATTATATTGCCTAAGGAAATACACTGCTCAAAACAATTAGAGGAACACTATGAAATATGCAAATATTTTTTCATTGGATAAAGGTACAAACATGAAATTAATAAAGTACATTATTTGTGGTTATTTATTTATTGCTCATGTCTGTAAAAACAAATGAATAATGCTGACAATTAACTTTTAAAATAATTCCGCTATGTAAGCAATTGAATCCTGTGCTTATTTTTCAAAGTTAAACACTCATTATATAGAGTTAGTATCGTGTATGGCCTCCACGACATTCGATGACAGTTTGGCACCTTCGTGCCATGCTCCCAATATGATTCTGGATTTCCTCTTGCGGAATATTCTCCCATTCCTCCTTCAGAGCATCTCCAAGTTGCTGCAGAGTTTGTGGAGCTTCATGTCAGTTCCTGACTTTCCTGTCTAGAAGATCCCACAAGTGTTCAATAGGGTTGAGGTCTAGGCTGACCGCTGGCCACTCCATTACCTCAATTTCATTCCTCCTCAGGAAATCCCTGGTGACAGCCGCAGAATGTGCCCTGGCATTATCCTGCATAAACAGAAATCCAGGGCCTACTCCAATGGCAGCAGGTACTACATGCTCTTCCAGAACGTGCTCGATATACCGGACAGCATTCAGTAGCTGGGGAACAAGTACAAGGTCCGTACGATTGTTGTACATAACTCCGGCCCACACCATTATGGAACCTCCTCCGAATCTATCAATTTCCTGTACAGCCTCTGCAGAAAATCTTTCTCCTGGCCGTCCCCACACCCTCAATCGACCATCACAACGTGTAAGACGATACCTGGATTCGTCCGAGAAGAGCACAGACTCCCACTGGTTCAAGTTCCAATCACCATGGTTTTCAGCATACGTACGTCTTTCTGCCTTATTTGTTAAGCGTGGTTTTTTAACGGGCCTTTTTGGACGAATATTCTCTTTCCTTAATCTGTTCCTTATGGTTTGGTCTGAAACCCGGATTCCGGAAGCCATATGAAGGTCATTCTGCAGGTCTTTTGCAGTTTTTGTACGCTGTCGAAGAGCAGAAAGAACAACGTATCTGTCATCCTGGGGGCTTGTTTTAAATTTACGGCCCTGGCCACGTCTTCTATTATACTGACCTGGACACCACGGAAGGAGAAACCCCAAGCTCTCTAGCCACTTGTCGCAGAGATTGACCTTGTCGTAAAAGATGTAGAGCATGATACACTTCAAACTCATTTAAATGCCTCATTTTGTCAGAGACTTCAATAAACAAGGCAATAATCAACATTCGTCACTATAGCAACATCAGAAGCTTGCCAATTAGAAGTGACCAGTGCCTTCCAAAATAAAAAAAATTATCTATATTTGTTATTTGAAGTAACTCCTCTGTATTTAGGCCATGGATCTTTAAAATTTGTATCCAATGATAAAATTAATAATTCAATTTACATATTGTCCAACTTTCAGCATCACAGCTTTAAAAAAAAATTACTTATTCAATGTATTACAAGTGTTCCTCTAATTGTTTTGAGCAGTGTATGTAGCGAGTTCCTTTTTAAGGGAACAGGGTACTCAAAATGACAAAAAAAATGACATTTTTTGTTTTTATTGGCACGGGATGCTTTTAAACATTTTTTGTTTTTGTGCCAATAAAATTCTCCAAAGTTTCTAGTTTATGAATATATATACATTTATAGCGTTACGACCATTTTGGAGTACTTTATTTGGATTTTAAAAATGGTTTACATCCCTTTAAATCAGGTATGCCACGCCCCTTTTCGATTATCTTGATTCTTTGCTTTCTAAGATGTTAGAACTATCGGGAAAATTTTGTTTATCCATTTTTAGGTTGTGGCTGCATTGCAGCATCATGTAGCTGTAGCGTTGTGCCCAACCACTTCATTTGGAGAAGTAGTTCGTTCACTCGCACTCACTTTTGTGAACCATTCAATTGAACTAGTTCTTCATTCATTCGCCAAGCAAAAAAAAAAAAATCTTCCATTTGTGCATATTGAAAAAAATTTACCGTATCACCAACATATGGCATAGCATTCGAAACCCGCACGGATTCTCCAGGAAGAGACGAATCTGTGTGATTTAACGTTAACCTATGGTAGCTGTAAATTTTATTTAAAGATAAACATAAATAATACCAACCAAATTAATGTAAATTATGTTCAAATTTATTTGAGTGTGAACAATTCTAACAAGACTGCTACCATATTTTTGTTTATTTTATAATTATTTATACCTCCTTGTTTTTATTTCTGTTACAACTGTATTATTTGCATAATTGTATTTATATACAGATTTTCAATGTTTACATATTTTATTTCAAGTTGTAAATGTTAAATAAAAAAACAAAATCGTAACTCTATAATTTGAAAAAAAAAAAAAAAAGTGTGGAGTATTTTAAAACTTTTAAGGAAGATATATTTTATTTTATTTATATATGTATTATTTACTCATATTATTTGCATAATAGTTCTTTAAAAAGAAAGAAATATGCAAAATCGTACTACTTGATCTTAATCTTTACAACCCCTAAACTAAAAATATAAAGAGGGTGAATACTGGGTAGGCCAACAAAATTTAGCCTTGTGTGTGCACTTTTACAGAATGGCTTCTAATTCGCGATCAAGAAAAAGTAGTGAAATTTGGGGTTTCTTCGCCGATTTAGGCGATGGTAAAGCAAAGTGTAACTTTTGTTCTAAACACAGTTTCATTCAGGGGGCGGGATGCTTTTAAACTTGTACGGCATATTCGCTCTAAATGTTTAGCAAGGTAAGATGCTTCTACTGCTACACAACTCATGGGTCAGCCCCCACCACCGCGGGTGACGCCGTCCCGTTCATTCTTGAACACAGGAGTTGACTACGCCGGACCGTTATTCATCAAGCAAGGAGCAAAACCAAGGTTAAATGCTACGTTGCTCTCTTCATCTGTTTATCCATTAAGGCAGTACACCTAGAGCTGGTGCGTGACTTAACATCACAAGCTTTCATGCGAAGGTTCACCGCCAGAAGAGGAAAATGCGCGAGCATTCACAGTGACAAATGCTACCAATTTTGTGGGAGCAAGAAACGAGTTGGAAGAGTTGACCAAGATGTTCAACACTAAAGCTGCTAGAGAAATTGCGGATTTTGCAGCTCAAGGATTCCAGTGGCATTTCATCCCACCAGACGCACCTCATTTCGGGGAACTATGGGAGGCAGGCATGAAATCCATGAAATATCATCTACGGAGGACTACCGGTAACGCGTGTCTAACCTACGATGAAATGTACACCCTACTGTGTCAGATTGAGGCGTGCCTAAACTCTCGACCACTCACTGAACTCTCAGACCTTTCTTACCTTAGTCCAGGTAATTTCTTAATTGGAGCTCCATTGGTGTCCATCCCTGAACCTGACCTGACCAAGAATATTCAGTCATATATCCAGGTGGCGCTTCATCTAGGCGTTGCAGCAAAGCTTCTGGAAACAATGGTCCAGTGATTACCTCAACAGCTTGCAGCAAGAGCACAAATGACAGCGCAGTCAACCGAACTTGGAACCTGGGACAGTGGTGCTCGTCAAGGATGACGATTGACCTCCATTGTCATGGCGGCTGTCTATGATACAGAAGGTAATTCCTGGGAAAGAAGGGCGTGTTCGAACAGCTGTTATCCGCAGAAACAACGGAACTCTGAAGCGTCCGAGCCACAAATTGTGCCCATTGCCAATTCAGGACTAAGTTTGTTTAACATAGGCCTATTCGTTTTTCCTTTTTATTTGTTTGACTCTTTGTTTGTTCTACAAGAGCTTGATACACTCTTTGTATTTATGATCTGAATTCTTCGTGTGTTTTAAAGGGACAAGAAACATTCAATTTTGTGTGTTCATTAATTGTTAATCAGTTGTGTTTCATAAGATTTGTCTTATTACATGTGATACATTTAGTTGCGGCGGTATGTTGGCGGTTGCTTAAATCTCCGCTAGGGTTGCGCCATGCGCTGGTGATGTAGCACCCTAGCGGCGAAGAGAGGAGTTGCCCACACTGCGGAGGCGGAAATATATGAGGACAGGGTGGTAGCCAAGATGGCGCGGAACGTTTTATCGTAGCTCTCCTCATGGAACTAATCCGTTGCCATCATCGCCAGTAGTAATATATTTCGTATCTAAATGTAGTAGTTATATACAATTAAGTTTACTAATAAATAATAGTTGTGTTAGTTTAAATTAATTTCAGTATTTGACATAGTTATAAGTAGAACCAGCATGTAGTTACTGACAGCACGTGTTCCTAGCAGCCAATCTGAAAAGCGGTCGGAACACCCTGATTTTATCAATTTTCCTGGCCATCTAACTTATGTAAAGCAACTATATCCAAGGATGATTTATCTAATTCCTGCATTAATATTTCTAGCACCCCACTACTAAATAATGTCCTAACATTTCACGTTCCTAGGAACCGAATCATGGACTATTTTACTTCTGGAAAATTTTATCCCACGTCCGCGTTCCTTAACAGTTGTATTTTTACGGTGAAAGATAATCACTCTTTCGACTAAGGTATTTTTTTTCAACTGGCTTATCGCCTTTGACCAATTAGAAGCTTGATTAGGTTTAAAAACCAATGTACATGAATTTATTGCTCTTATATCCAGGATTGTTGACAGTCCCTCTCGCTATGTCTATGAATCAATCTCAAGTTTTAACTTTCCAGATACTAAAATATTTACATAATAGCTTTTGTAAAATACATCCAATATTTTCATTTATGCTTAATTAGAATCGTATCCATTGCTTAGAGCTGAAATTGGACAAGTACAAAACTACTTGAACTTGATAATAATTTGAAGTTTGCTTACTTAACCCTTTATTTGGTAATGATGCTCTCAAGCAACATCATATATAAGGGCTCATAAGGAAAATACTATATGCATATATACTGTTCCTTGTCAATGATGTTTCCAAGGAGCTTGTATTTGAAATAATTTCACACTCGTTTATTCACCTAGTTTCATAGTTTTCCAACTGATGGCAGTCAAATGCAGGTGTGCATCAGCATTTTCAGGAAGCCATTTTTAATGCTGTTTGAGACCATTTTTTTCTATCAAACTTAAGAAATGTAAGTAACATTTGTATTTTTATATTGAAACATACTTTATTTTATGCATATCTAACACTTATAATATTGCATTGACATTTTTATTCATTGTACATATGACTTTTTCACATGTTGCTTCCAAGCAACTTTGCCAACATGGTCACCTCAGGGTTTCATAGGTTATTTTGTGTATGTTTCAGTGAAAATTATAAATGGATGCAGTTACTTTTTATGGGAAGCGAAGGAAACATATTGTTCTTCCTCCAATAAATCAAGAACAATCTGATGTTGATGATTTTAACGATTCTGAGCCAGAAGTATTAGCTGAGATTAGTAATAATCCGGATTATATGCCAGATGTCCCATCTACTTCTAAGTCTGAAACGTTTTCAAAAATTGCAGATATATATTCATTTTTCAAACAATGAAAATTCAGGAGACTCAGACGATAGGTTGTTCAAAATAAGGCCAGTATTAGACATAATTGTTGGAAACTGTCAGAAACAGGAACCTTCAATTGACGAGATGATGGTTCCTTATAAAGGAACCAGAGCTGGGAATCTTCGTCAGTATATACAAAACAAGCCTCACAAATGGGGTTATAAAATTTTTATGCGTACTGGGGTATCGGGGCAAATTTATGATTATCTTACTTACACGGGAAAGGGAATGGCCACTAATTTGACAGCCGAAGAAAAAATCTTTGGAATTGGAGGCCAAGTGGTAATCATGTTATGTATATCATTGCCACCCGGCTTCAATGCACGGGTCTATTTTGACAACTTCTTTTGTACTTTAAAATTAATTATTTTTCTAAAGAAAAGGAACATTGACTTCCTTGGAACCCTCAGAAAAAAATAGACTGAAAGGCTGCCCACACTAGATGAGGTGCTACAGAAACAAGGTCGTGGAATGTATGACTACAGGAAAGATGAAAATTCAGATGTCATTGTGGTCAAATGCGTAGATAATAAAGTTGTATGGCAAGTTTGTTTTGTGAAATACAGTCCTTGTCTACTGTGAAACATCGAAACACTAATGAGAAAAGGAAAATGGATGCACCCTGCCCCAATATAGTGACCAAGTATAATAAACATATGGGAGGAGTGGACTTGGCTGGAATGCTAATTGAATTGTACCGAATAGCATTGAAAGTAAAAAAGATAGTATCTAAGGCTCAATTGACTTGAGTGTTGTCAATGCATGGCTACTGTATTGCAGGGAAACTGGTGATAAGAAAACATCCCTAAAATCTTTTAGAGCAGATATTGCTGATGCATTGATGACATCACATAAACGAAAAGCAGGCAGACCATCAACAGGCATTACCACAAGCAAAGAAAAAAGCCACTGTCCCAATTCTAGTACAAGACACAAGATATAATTGCTTAGAATCATTGGCCAGAATATGGAGCAAAAGGTTGCTGCCATTAATGCCCAAAAGGCTATTCAAATTATATGCTCCAAATGTGAGTTAGTTCTCTGTTTTGTTCCTGGTTGAAACTGTTTTAGGGCATTTCACACTAAGAATTGAAATGCTTTGAATTTATTTTTCTGTATGAATTTCTAATTGTAAAAAACTCTTGTACATATTTTGAGAAAATTGTTCCTTTGAAATTATTATTATTATTATTATTATTATTAGTAGTAGTAGTAGTAGTAGTAGTAGTAGTAGTAGTAGTAGTAGTAGTAGTAGTAGTAGTATTATTGTTGTTATATATCTTACATGCAATAAATTGTCAAAAAAAAAACTCATCTACAAGTTACATAATTGTGTTGAGCATCAAATAATATACCGTCGGTTAAGAAACAATACAGCGTAACTGATACTTTTGGTGATAATTACATTTTTATACTGTTGGCATCACTCAGGAAGCGCGCTCACGTTAAAATATAGGTTATGATGAAATTTTGTACCATGACCTCGCAAAACATACAAACACAATACAGGGCAAGTCAAAATGTTGTGCAGGTTTTCAGAAATTTATTATGTGAAATGTAATGAACATATAATATCGTGAGACATATTGTATGAAAGGTAAACTCTCAAAGTTTAGTTGTCCACTTCTAAAGTTCCGCGTTCACCCGCAAGATGTCAACAGCAGAGCAGTAAAGGAAAATGGCGTTGACTGGGGATCAGAAGTCTTTCTGTGTGCTTGATTACCATGTAAACAACTCTGTGACTAGTGTTCAACGACATTTCCGTACCAGATACGATAAAGACCCGCCGGATGGGAGATCCATTCGTAAGTGGTACACACAATTTAGGGATTCAAGCTGTATCTGAAACGAAAATCGACTGGCCGTCCGTCGACGAGTGAAGAGACAGTCGAACGCGTTCGCACATGCTTCGTGCGGAGTCCACAGAAATCCACCTACCCGGGAGCGACAGAACTTCAACTACCACAAAAAACTGTATGGCGGATTCTCCGGAAACGTTTACAGATGAAACCCCACCACTTGCAACTGGTTCAAGCCTTAAAACCCGCCGATTATGCTTTGCGAGCGTCCTTCTGTGTTGATTTTCTCGCATTAATGGAAGAGAATGAGTTCCATGAGAGGGTAGTTTACAGTGATGAAGCGACTTTCCACCTTTCAGGAAAAGTGAATAGACACAATGTAAGGATTTGGGGAACTGGTAACCCCCATGCAACTCTGGAACATCAACGCGATTCTCCGAAAGTGAATGTCTTTTGTGCCATTTCCCATGCAAGGTTTATGGGCCCTTTTTCTTTCATGAACGTACTGTGAACGGACATGTTTTCCTTGATATGCTACAACAATGGCTCCTTCCGTAGCTTGAAGCGGATAGTCCAGATTTCATTCTGCAGTTGGATGGTGCCCCTCCACATTACCATGGCAGTGTTCGAGACCATTTGAATACGGCTTTACCACAACGCTGGATAGGCCGTGCATCTCAGGGTGATCAACAACTCATTCATTGGCCACCTCGTTCACCAGATCTAACCCCGTGTGATTTCTTCATGTGGGGTCTTGTAAAGGATCATGTTTACGTACCACCACTTCCAACAACACTGCATGAACTGCGTGCCCGCATCACAGCAGCCATTGCTGATATCGACCGCGGACTGCTACAGAAAGTTTGGCAGGAGATTGAATATCGGCTTGACATCTGTCGTGTAACAAAAGGCGCTCACATAGAACATCTGTGAATATTTAAAAAAAAACTTTGAGAGTTTACCTTTCATACAATATGTCTCACAATATTATATGTTCATTACATTTCACATAATACATTTCTGAAAACCTGCACAACATTTTGACTTGCCCTGTATAGCATATCTGATATCAAATAAAATTTTACTGAAATACCACGTAACTACTTAAGTCTACAATACCGCGTAACTGATATGAATGAAAAGTTTTTGTAATACTGCGTATCTCTGGTATACTCCCTATTGTACTTCAATCTAGTTCACTCATCTAACATGTAATATTAATACAGAAATTATATGCTGGTTTATATTAGTGGTTCTTATTGCTGTAATAGAAACCTGGCGGCTATTTTTAGAATTTAACTAACTGCTTTTGATTGACTGACATGTCCACATTATAAGTACCTTCGGATATCCAATGGCACATAAACTGACGAACTTCCCTAAGAATTGTATCACTATGTTTGGAACTTGCCCTTGCAATTACGATTTTTCCTTTGCAGACACAGCCACTAATTCTTTTCAAAAAGGAGAATCTGATGTTGACCCAAGTTATGAAAATGATTCTTCAAAGGTATCATCTTCAGGAAAAGAAACCGTAAGTGAAGAAACAGATTAAGGTGAATTCTTCGGTGACTTAAATGAATCTAGAAGAAGATAGAATAAATCTGTAAGGATAGAATAAAAAAAAACATAAATGTCAAAAGTTGAGAATGGAAGGAAAAGCCTATGTGGGATATAGAAAAACTAAAGAAGGCAATATTCAGCAAGACGTTCTCAGAGAAGAAAGAAAATAGGTAATATGCTAATAAAAAAAATGTGTAAAATAGTGTGGATATAGCAATTATGAGAATGCAACATGATTAATGAAGAAGGAAAGAAAACTATATTTCGAGAATTCTAGGATAAATTTTGTGGTGGGATCAATGGAGGGCTTACATTATAGGATTTATAAATGGTATTTCCAGGAAGCGACCTAGTTCTGGAGAATCAAGACGCAAGGGGACTTTGGTTTATCATCTACAAGAGAATGATACGAGAAAAAAGATATGCAAAAAAAAGTGTTTTTGAACACTTTAGTATTAGATACTGAAAGAAGAAAATTCAGACAAGGGAATATTACCGAGTACAGATAATAGGCATCCCGACGTAAAGAATGAAAAAAGAGATAAACATTTTGTTAGGGAATTTCTAGAATCTCTCCCATAATTGCCGCCGCACCATTATAGAAATATGTCTTCCAAACTCTATCTGGAGCTAGGGATACAATCTGTAAGTCAGCTGTATGATCTCTATAAAGAACGATGTTAAGAGGAGAACAAGGGATCAATAAGTAGACAAACATTTGACAGTATTCTCTTAGACATGAATATAGGACTATTTAAACCCAAAAAGGATGAATACGTCTTGTGCGTCGGCTACAGAACAGGAAATATAAATGAAGAGGAGTGTTTCTATGAAAGAAAAAGCTCGGGAAGAAAAGAAATAAGCCGACTGTAGAGTGTATACGATGGACTTAGAGGCTGTGAAGGTAGCTCCTTTTCTGTAGGCTAGTGCATTATATTATAAAACTAAATTGGCTGTCCATAATTTTACTATGCACGAATTGGTTTGATAAAAGTGAGGCAGTGTTGGAGGCATCAATATTTTCTTCTTTTATCATTGACACACTGGAACAAGTGGCGAAGGAGAGTGATGTGCCCATAATCTCTATATATTCAGGTGGATGTACGTACCAAAATCGGAATGTAGTCCAATGCTTTGCTGAAGTTTTGCAAAGAACACAGGAAGATTTTGGAAAAGAATCACACTCAAATGGAGTGTGACTCAGTGCACAGTGCTATTGAATGTAAGCTAAAATCTCGAGAAATAACTCTTCTTAGTCAATATGCCACTGTGACAATGACAATGCCTTATCCATACAATATCCTTTATCTTAAACATAGTTTCTTCACAGATTATAGTGATAAAAGGCTCTGGATGTACAATTCAATTCGTGCAGGACAAAAACTAAATGACCCCACTGTAACTGATTTAACGGTAATGAAATACGACCCAAAAGTTGTCATCTTTTATAAACTGGATTTCACTAAAGAATTCAAGGAGTTGCGCCCCAAGATAGTGAAAGAGGGAGAATTTCCCAGGTTCCTCTTGGAAAGGCTGAAGATAAACGAGTCGAAGTGAGAACATCTACAGCAACTTAAAAAGGTTTTGCCTCAATTGCCATCAATTCTATGACAACATTCCTTGTAAGACATGAAGGGATATTGTAAATTACCTGCAAACAACGTTTTGTAGTAATTCTTGATTTTATTCTTAATTATTATATCCATCCATTGTAATTCTGCAAGAGGGCAGGTATTTCACTGCAATCATAGCATTTTCATGCTATGCTTTGCAGCTTTACTAGGGAATTATAGGTGTGATAGCTTTCACGTTGCTTTCCACACTGATGAAGGATGATGGTAATGGTAGGGATGATGATGGCCGGATGATTTTCGGGGAACATTGAGCCCAAAGCTTCCTGAAAATTGTCTTATAGCTGAGAAAAAAACCTGAAAAAACCTCACCCAGGAGCCTGTCCCGACCGGAAATCGAACCCATGCCCGCTGCGTGACAAGAGAGCACGCTACCTCGAGATCACAGCAGTGGACAATTATTATATAATGTATGAATTATTTTAGTATATATACCATAATAAATTAGTTTGTTCATGAATTATATTATTTAATTAATTTTCAATACTGTAAATAATTAATTTTGAAAAGGTTCTTCTTAAATAACCAATTTTTTAATTCCACTTAACTGACATATTCCTAAAATAAATGATAGTTCAATACCGCATAACTAACAGCATGATGTCTAATAATAAAAAATAGCTACATTGTTACCAACACGTAAATCAGTAAGGTATTTTCTTCATTTTCCTGCAAATGGTTTCAATCTACGAGCACTAAGAAGAAAAATAAAGTTTTTTGTTTCTACTGTAAAATTTGCATTTTGTTAGTTACGCGGTATTGTTTCTTAAGCGACGATACATTTCAAGGATTTTACATAGGTGAAAATATTACCACGAGCAATTTACATGAATTTAGAACTGAAACAAGCTTTTCTGTATTCTAATTTAATAGTACCGGATAAAATATATAGTTTTCCTAATGCTCTGTGAATAAAAATCTAACTTTTACCTTAGCATATGTAAAATTTGTTCTCCACCTATATATTGTCTCAAGCGGGTAATGTTGCCTAGAAGCAACATGACGTAATTTGCACATTAATAGTTAATGAATGATGAAACTACAACAGAGGTTCATTTTTAAGCTGTTTTAAACAGAATACCCACAATTTTTTTTTCAGAAATATTTTCTTCCTGTTGCCAAATAAAGGGTTAAAAGTACAAATTGCACAATTTTGAAATAATGAAATAATTGATATTTAAGATTAAAATAGGCAAGTATAAGATATGAATTCAACCTTAACCTGGAATATAGTAAATAGTGAGATATCAAATAAAAGTGAATTGAATAGATATTTGATGTTTGTCAGCCACACACTTTTATCTACATTTGAGTGGGTCAGTGGAATAAGGGCACTACAACTGCACTAAGTTTGGAGAAAAATTGCATTTTATTAAATTCTTCACTGAGTAAAATATATAGAGCACACATTGATAATATTTGGTACATGTGTTGTACATAAAATAAGCTTTCTGCCTGCAAATGTATAGATCACTATGTTGTTTCATATGTCTAATCAAAGAAAAATAAAATTGATAATATAAAAAATACAATATAAATAAACAAATTAAATAACACTTTTTAACTTGAATATTGCATTAATCTACATATTCTATGTTTGCAGCATTTGTATCGTCATAATCATCATCATCTGATTTAAGGCTACTGTTAAAATGTCTGGTGTACAGGTGGCACAAATGTTATGAGAGTCATGATGTCTTCTTTACCATCCTACTGTTAGGAGATTTTGTTGTCAATGTTACATCTCGTATTACAGGACACTTTCATTTCCCTTTTTTTAAAGCTTATTACTTCCTCTAAGTCGCCCGCGGTGGACTAGTGGTTATGCTACTTGCCTCTGGTCCCGAGGGTCACGGGTTCAAACCCGGCCGGGGTCGATGGATTTTTTTAGGACGAAAAAATCCAAGGAGCAAGTCCTCCGGGAGGGACTTTAAGCCATGGGCCCCAAGTCTGAAGATTTTCAGGCTCGTGAAAAATCCTTGAGCCTGAATGAAAAGGCCTCTAAGTAAAATTTACCGAATTTTCCCGTCCTAGTACTACCTTGGTTTCCTAGATGTCAGTATGAGGCGGAACGCTGACCAAGGACCACTAAAATGACATCTATACGAAAACAAGTGTAACTAAATTAGTATGGTTTAAATTCTTCCCTGTAGGGGGAGAGCGCCTAAATCTCTGTAAAGGGAAAACATAGGCTTACAATACAAAAATACTTCCTGTAAAGCCAAATCACCGAAACTGGATTTTACGTACATTACATGTCTGTTTTCCACAAAACGAAACTGGGATGCTTTTCTGATGTCTACCTTATGCGTGTCCAGCGTTACATTTCTCTTTGTGAACATTTTATTTAAGTTATCCAAATCTTTAAACTCTTCTGCATTTATCTCAATTACTGTAAATGGTTTCTTTGTTCAACTCTTTCTTATAAGGTGAGCCAACTGTTCAGGTGTATAAACCACTTGTATTTTTCTTTAACGTTTTCAATCACACCAAAGTCAGCATCACAGGGGAGGAAAGTGTGACGTGGTACAAGAAAATGATGTTCAATTTCTTCAAACCAACCACAATCAATCACGTACAACCAAAGTCCCATTATTGTATAATTCTTGTTTTGAACAAAACCTGAATCACTATATACATTATAAGTTTCTTTTTATTAGCACCTTTTTCAAACAGTGGCACAGCTTTTAATAAACAACTAGCAATTTTGTCCGCACCACTTGAAGCAACTGATTCAGAACGATATATATTCCTTTCCACTGTTGCATAAAATGTTCTGCTTCGTTTTATTCCACCCTTTCACATTTATCTTTCTTTTCTTATATTTTATTACACTATTTCCATTTGCACAAGAACCTACTGCATCAGCCATTCTGCATTTGCTGATATTTGCCGGCAATACTTGTCAGTATTGCAGCGGACTACAGAGTAGCGGACAATATATGGTCTAGTGCCAGCAGTTGGGATGGGCCTTTATTTCCCGCGCGCGTGAATAAGTTAGAAATTTTTCTTAGACATAAAGTCTCATTTACCCTCTTTTGAGCAAAGTTAGAATTATGAGCTTCTAAAGATTAATAGAAGATGGCCATAGGATACATAATCTGCAAATAACTAAAAATCAACCATCGGTTGGTATGGGCCCTTATTCCACTGAGCCCCTCATTTCTAAGCATCTAGAAAATAGTCATTATTTGCTTCCACATTGCATCGCACCATAAGTAATAACACTTCATAAATCCTGTATAATTATGCTATTGCTAACTAACAAGGGCAGGTGAACAAAACAAATCCAATACAAGGTGATCTACATGAGGTGCATAAGATTTAACATGGTTCAGTTTCAAAATTCTCACTTCCCAATTTCCCCCTTTCACTTTCTGCAGAATATGTTGAATATCACGAGCAGCACTTTCTGACCATAGTTTCCACTCTTCCTTCTTGTTCGAAACATCAGTATATACTACTCTATTAATCTTTCTGCAGGAATTATCTTTCAGCACACAACTTGTTACATTTTTACAATTACTACCTTCGCCATTGCCACTTTTGCAAGTGCCATAAATTCTAGACTTAGTTCTATTCTCTGTACATTTACAAGTATCACATTCTGACACTAGATTTGGAGCCTTTTTGCAGATATCTGAACATTCATGGTTTACATTTTTTATTTTTTTGCAATATTCATTTCTTTGAAAATTTATATTTTCATCTTCACTGAAAGAATTTTTTTCATCAATATTTTTGCAAGGATCATTTATAGATGATTCATCTTTTACATTACTGTAGTATGCACCCTCTGTTATATTTCCTATATTTTTAATAGTATTATCCCCTTTCAATATTAAATTCTCAACTGTTTCATAAGGAGTATTCTCTAAACATTTTATGTAATTTGTTTTCACACTACAAATGTTTCTATCATCATTACAATTCTCCTCCATCATGTTGGAAGGTCTCCGATCTTTAGGAACTCTTTTCTCCATATTCTTGTGAAAAATTCCAGATGTCACATTTTCATGCAAATGTAAAACTCCACCAGAAGATGTTTTCAGTACTTTACATGCTAATTCCCAACCACAACGAGATGAAGGAAGAAGTCCACAATTCACACGATCAGCTATATCATTTAATCCTGACATTTGATTATCACCTGGATGAACTATACATCTATCGGTCACATTATTCAACACAAGATTCTTTCTTATTGCTTCTACTGCATATGGATTCCACTCACAAGCATGAACCAAACATGCTTTGGCATGTATCAAGTATGGTAAAGTGAAGTATCCTATTCCTGCATACAAATCTACAATAACTTCATCTTCACAGTTGAAAGTAGCTACCCGATGGCGCTCGGATGCATTTCCAGCAGAAAACATGCTCTTTGTGATGTTCCAGGAAAACTTGATACCATTATCTTGGCATTCTATCCAATTTGAATCTCCCCATACAAGTTCACAATTAGGAGTTCTGTACCCATCTGGATAAATGTGTCCTTTGAGTGCTACACGTCTTAATCCAAGAGATGCACAAATACAGGTCCATAATTCAGAACCAGCTTGCTTCCAAACTGAATTCTTCAGATATCTATCTTTATCTATAAGTACAGTATCACCATATTTTTCCCATTTACAGGGAATTTCAACAACCAATGAATCATGCCAAAGTCCTTTACTTTGCATCATATGTTCAATATTTTCTTTCAATTTCAAATAAGTGGTCATCACTTTTTTAACCTTCTTCTTTTCTTTAAATTTATTTTCAAAGGACACCATACATTCAGAATCTGAAATTAAAAAGATAAATTTTTGATAAGATAGCAATTACTAATAAATTGGATAAAAGTATTAATTAGCAAGTCAAAATGTATCCCTTCTACATTAGACTCAACTGAATGGAATGGAAGTAATATAAGTGTATATTATCATGAGTAATAGCTTGATTTTCATACAATGATGTAAAATGAAATAACTTTAAATAGTTTTCAATTCCATGGTTGGTTTTAATGAAAATTAAGGATCTGGGGTTTAAATTGGACCTCCAAACATTTTGGTGTTTTTTGTTTTAAAATAAACATTAGGCATGCCCAACAATAAAACAGAAAAAGATTGTGAATCATATGGAAACAGAGCTAAAAATAATTAATAATAAAGCACTATTTTGTATTCCACCTGAAGAATGTAGTAGCGATTGTGGTTGTTCCATCACTATCATTTTTTAAATGTTTGTCCAGGTTGAAAACATGGTGAGAAATATGGACTTCATTGTACAGCTCAAATTGAAGGAATATTGTAAAATAAGAAAGTAATCTGACTATAGGCATTTAGGAGGTCATTGGGGTAATAGTTCACTTACAGTATAGTGCCAATTCTGTCAACCAAACAGTAATGGGATGGAAGAGGTGAAGGTCAAACAGCTGGACTGTAATGACAAGTACACTTAGTACTATAAAGATGACTAACAAGCGGGTGTGCCTTAACATTGAGCAGAAGATGGACTTTTGCAAGAATTACACAAAGGTGTTAGTGCAAGAGCTATTCCTAAAAAATAAAAGATTAGTGTTCATATAGTTTTTAAAATGAAAAGGCAACATGAAATTATAAATACAACACATAGATACACTCAGAACTTTGGAAGGAAAGTTAAGAAAACGAAAATCAATGAAACAGCTAATCAGGAATTGGAAAATAGGATTTATGATTGTTTCAAACAAAAATAAAGTGAGGGAATTCCTATAGTGGGACCCATGATACAAGAGAAAGCAATGCAAATAAACACAAAACTATGTGTGATGCATCTTTTACATTAAGCTCTGGGTGGCTACGTAATTTAAAAGCTCATCATGGAATTTCCCATCTTTCAGTACAGAGCAAAAAATTAAGTGTCAATACTTCACAGATTGCTACTTTGTTATGGATATCTTAAATATAACGTCATCCCATTCTTTAACAAAACATAAAATATATAACTGTGATAAAAAAAAACGTGTCAGTCTGTTCTATTGCAAGTGGTGATCATAAATTGTTACTTCCTATAAAAGTAAACTGAAGAATCCATGAGCTTTGAATTGATGTCAATATGGCTACACTGACTCTCCACTACTACTCCTACAAAAGCAGATGCATGAACATCATTATATTTTCAGATTGATTCCACAACTGACTGAATACCTAAATGATTACAACCTTCTAGATCAATTTCAGTCAGGCTTCAGGACAGGACACAATACAAATACTGCTCTACTAAATATTTGTGAAGACATACGCGAAGCTGCTGATAATCGAAAACTTACCATTCTTACATTACTGGACTTTAGTAAAGCATTCGACACGGTAGACTTGGACTTATTGTTGCATAAACTTAAAAACCTCTTACTCTCTGATAGTGCCACGAAATGGTTCAATTCCTACCTTCATGAGCGCCAGCAATCTGTTATAGGAAATCATACATTATGTTCTTCTTGGTCCTTCCGTAAAGCTGGGGTTCCACAGGGTTCGGTACTTGGACCTTTGCTTTTTTCAATCCACATAAATGACATATCTAACTCCCTAAAGCATTGCAAACATAATTCATTTGCAGACGACATGCAAATCTACATCCACACAGACAAATATTCACTAAATGACGCTGTTGCCAAAATTAACGAGGATCTTGACTCACTAATGACTTGGACAGTTAAATATGGACTGCAATTAAACCCTAAAAAGTCACAATCAATCATTATGGGTCATCAGAGACTATTATCTACAATTAACCTAAACACAGTTTCGCATGTGTCACTAAACGGAGTTCAAATCCCTTATAGTGAGAC
The DNA here is from genome assembly GCA_030220185.1 of Diploptera punctata. Taxonomy (NCBI): domain Eukaryota; kingdom Metazoa; phylum Arthropoda; class Insecta; order Blattodea; family Blaberidae; genus Diploptera; species Diploptera punctata. Next base: position 593,576 of record JASPKZ010007477.1, on the reverse strand, counting down.
AGTAAAAATTCTAGGAGTATTTATTGACAAAAACTTAAATTGGAATACACAAATAAACCATACATGCAAAACAGTCTTCTCAATAATACATTCATTAAATCGTGTACGAAATTGTTTGCCATTCGCCCTTAGGAAAATGTTAGTAGAAACACTTGCAATGCCCCATTTTGATTATTGTGACACTCTTTTTACAGACTTAAATATTATTTCCACTCAAAGACTTCAACGTGTTCATAATTCTTGCGCACGTTTTATTTGTGGTATTCGCAAATTTGACCATGTTACACCGTCCCTGGAACAATTATCGTGGTTTCGTCTAAGAGATCGTAGAACTGTCCATTCCCTATCCCTTCTCTATAAAATACTTCACACATCATCGCCTAATTATTTATCACGCCGCTTCATCAGACTATCCGACACACATAATCTTGACACTCGATCCCATCAGCACATTGTCCTTTATATCCCGCCTCATCACACTGTATATTATTCATTATCTTTTACGGTGTCACTTACCAAAACATGGAATTCCCTTCCACCCTATGTCAGAGACTGTCAAACTATAACATCCTTCAAAACAAACTAAAGAATTATTTAATAACAAACTAACTTATACACCTCACTGATAGTATTCTTTTAGCAATATTAATATATTTAATTATTTATGTAAATAATATTAAGAATAACAAATATTTTTATTTGTTTTGTTTTAAATATTGTATAATCGTAAAATTAGTTTTCTATATCTCATTATTTTCCTGTTTTTTATATACACTAGACAGGGACAATTTAATATGTCTTGCTTGTATACATTTTATTATTAGTTTTAGTCTTAATTTTAACTAATATTAACTGGTTGTATTATAGATCGTAATATGTATATTAGATATTATCTTTTGATCAAATTTTTACTTAGTGTTTAATATTAGAGTTAATTAAGATTGTTATATTCTTATGTAATATATGTTTGTCCTGGTGAGTGGAAGAGAAGGCCACATGGCCTTAACTCCACCAGGCTAAATAAATCTTAAATCTTAAATCTTAAAATAATGAATTTGTTCCAGATATACCCAACTATCTAGAACATACTAATTTATCTGATAAAGCAGTGTTTGTAATGGGCAATGCTCCTTATTGTGATGACAATGTAAGTGCTAATGGGGAAACAACATGTTGTGCCTTGCCAGCCATAATGACCTCATTAATCCAACCAATTGATCAAGGGATGATACAGAACTTAAAGTGTAGGTACAGGAGGTTAGCTGTTAAGAAAATCTTAAAATACTTTGCTGTAAATATGAAAGACTGATTAAAGAAGTATACACTTAAAGGATGCGCTTCTTATTATATCTAGTAGTTGGGATGATATGTCACAAGATACTCTTACAAGAAGCTGGAATAAACTACTTCCATCCTAAATCTCACGAGAATAACAAGTTTACATTGAATGGTAACTGATGTACACTTAGCGGCAAAAAGAATGAGCCGCTTCAAAAAGCAGAGTCCCTGTTATGGCCCGCTGTGCATGCTCGAAAAGCTAAAGCTGTGATTCACGAGGTAACGCACTGTTGAATGTTTTGAATACGCTGTATTTGGTTTTAATCGTCTTAAATAGTTAAAGAACAGCAAAGGAGACATGTTTCCAGATATTTACGAGTATTGGACAAATGCAATATTACTCAAATTACGACATTTCAAATTAAGTTAAACTCTCGTTCATAGTGCAAAAGTACAAGACAACCAATATTTAGACAACTAGCATCCGATGTTCGAGTATCGTAGATCGTTAAACCACTTACAAGAAAATGAAATATGTATGAAAGCCAGAGTTCGAATCCTTCAACAATGTTTTTTTTTATTAATTTGTTTTTTCGCAAAATAATCCTTTAAGTGCTGCAATATTTCACTCCTGCCACGTAGTCTACGTCCACTTTACACTATATTAAGTAATATTCCTGCCTTTGTAAACTCTATAACACTATTTAACTAGCGGTATAAATTTAATTGTGTCTGCAGTACCACGTTTTAATAATAATACTATAAATTTATGTAATAAATTATAATATAGCTTCATATATTTATGTGTTTATTTTATTTATTACGTATTAGTGAGGAAAAAGTTTCGCCCTTCGATTAAAATATTTAGTTTATGTATGTCAAGTCCAGCATAATAATAGCTCATAGATGATGGACAATAATAAAATAATAACAATAACATTATTATTATTATTAAGTTTATTTTTATTGTCCCTTGTCCATAATAATAATAATAATAATGGGATGTATCAAAGGATATGAAGAATATAATTAAATGGGGATCAAAATTTCGACACTGTTGACACTGACATATTAATAGCAAAATTACGCACTCTGAATCTTTTGGACAATGCAGTTAACTGGCTTGGATCCTATCTTCATGGTCGCCAGCAATGTGTATCCAATGCAGAACTTTCCTCATTATGGCTATCACTGAAGGATGGCGCTAACAAGGTTCAGTGTTAGGACCACTTCTGTTCTCTATCTATATTAACGATATATCCACTAGACTTACCAATTGTCGACATCACCTATACGCTGATGATTTGCAAATTTACGTTCACTCCCATCCTGACGATGTACATGACACACTAGACAAATTAAATAGTGACCTAGACTCAATTTCCCAATGGTCGAAGAAACATGGACTTAATCTAAATGCTGACAAGACACAGTGCATAATTATAGGACATCGGCGAATCCAAAGCATTATAAATTACGAAAATATCCCTACCATTCTCCTAAATGACAAAAACATCCCCTACAGCTCAATAGTAAAAAATCTGGGTATCTATATGGACCAACACCTAGACTGGAAAATCCAGGTGAATAATACCTGCAAGAAAGTGTTCTCAATTCTTCACTCCCTAAATAGTTTTAAAAACTTCCTTCCTACAAAATTAAAACAAATACTTGTACAGACTCTTGTAATGCCACACTTCGACTACTGCGACATATTACTGACTAATCTGACAACTGATCTATCTGACAGACTACAGCGTGCTCATAATGTGTGCATTCGATTTATATTCAATCTCCGTCGTTATGACCACATGTCTCCTTCATTTCAGGCCTTATCATGGCTACGCCTAAATGACAGAAGAACTTCACATTCACGTACCTTACTATTCCAAATTCTGCACACATATTTACCAACTTATTTAACAACACGTTTTCAAAATTTATCGGCTCATCACAATTTAGGAACAAGATCACAAGACTCTTCTTTACTTTTGATACCACAACACAGGACTTGTCTATACTCTGAATCTTACACAATATCTATGGCTAGAGCATGGAACTCACTTCCCAGTCATGTCAGGGACTGTCAATCGCTATCATTATTTAAATCCAAATTAACTGATATCTTAAGTTCAACACAATGAAAACATTAATTGCATACAACTACATAGAGCATTCCATTAATAATCATCTAGGAAGCTACTTACTTTATTTTATATAATTTTAATTTTAATATATTTCATGTTTTTGTTAGTATTAGCTAGTATTAGATTACATCATCATTGCATTTTGTTTAGTCTGTATTTTAATAATATCTTAAAATTGTAATATGTACGTAATTTTTGTATAATTTTACTCTTCGCTGGTTGAGTGGAAGAGAAGGCCTTATGGCCTTAACTCTGCCAGCTAAAATAAATCATTATTATTATTATTATTATTATTATTATTATTATTATTATTATTATTATTAAAACGTACTCAAGAAAATTACATAAAATATAGAATTCAAAAAGGCTGATCAGTAATAACATTGTTAAATGGCACGGCGTTTTGTCGGATAAGAACATATGAATGGATACCAGATTAGAAATTTATAAATCCATAATTCGAAGCACGCTAACATACGGTGCAGAAACATGGCAGTTGAATAAAAATATTTGAGTTTAAAGCTCATGTCTACTGAAATGGATCGTTCTAGACCAGCGGTATTCATTACGCGGCCCGTGGGCCGCATGCGGCTCTTGAAGATATTTATTAAGGCTCTTGGAATAATTTTACCTTCATTACATTACATTTAAATTTTAAATTCTAAGTATAAAATAATAAAACCCTCAGGGGTCCTCATCTAGGGGATATGTGGATGGCGACCACAAGGTGCCCAAGCTGAGGAAAACATTTCTTCCACTTACTTGTGTTTTGCACTCTTTTAACTTTACTATCTAACCTCTCTTGGTTAACTCTTGTTTTTTTCGACCCCGACGCTATTAGGGCATCCGAGGGCTAGGGAGTCTTTCCTTTCTTCCATTTCTTCTTTCCTTTATTTTCTTTTCTTCTCCAGAAAAGCCTGAGCAGAGGCTATAAGATGGCAGCCCCATCACTGGTCTTGCCTTCCTTTGGCCGGCAACCAATCGAAGGGACTATTATTATGCTTTCAAGTCTTATACGAGAATTTCCCAGAAGGATCAAACTAATGACGACCAAAGCATGAAAAAGGACAACTCTTGGAAGAAAAAAAATATTTTGCTTTTTAGCACATGGAATGTACAAGGGATTAACTATAAAGATGATCAATTAGATGATATATTGTGCAAAAGGGGATTTCATTAGCTGTAATATCAGAAACAAAAAAGAAATTACAAGGCACCAAAGAAACTCAAAATTACATTCAGTTTTATAGTGGTGTAAAAAAAACATATTCATGCACAAGCAGGAGTAGCCATTATGGTTCACAAACGATTTAGAAATTCAATACATAGCTATACTTTTTGGAATGAAAGAATAATTCAAATCCGAATAAAATTATCTCTAGGATACTTAACAGTGATAGGTATATATGCACCTGTAGAAGGAGATGAAGAAGAAAGTGAAAAATGTTATCATGACTTCCAGAAAGTTATCTGCACAATTAATAATAATGATATGATTATAATTTTGGGTGATTTAAATGCCAGAATTGGTAATACTAAATTTGATACATATATAGGACCATATGGAGAGCAAACCTGTAATAGAAATGGCTTACGGTTAATTGATTTTGTCATGTTTAATCAATTCACAATAATGAACTCAGTATTTAACCACAAGGATAGTCACAAATATACATGGCAAGCCAGGGGTCATAAATCAATAATTGACTATGCTATATGTAATAAAAAATTAGCATCTAAAGTTCTTGATACAAGAGTTTACAGAGGACCTGAAATCGAATCAGACCATTACTTACTTGTTTGTCCAATTCGTATGCCACCGAGATGGAAAAATAAAAATAAAATTAATAATGTAAAATTTGAAAAAGTGGACTATACTTATAAAGTAAGTCTTTTCTGAGATCCCACTATTACCTGGCTATACAAATGCAGATTAGATCGTCTAGTTCAAGAAACACCGGTTGGTGAAAATATTGAAGAATGGCTTGCTCTACAAAGTATTTTGACACAAGCAGCAAATGAAAGTCTGGGTATCAAAACCAAATGGAATCGAAAAAAAGGACTAGGGATATGGGATGAAAACATAAAAAAGGTAATTGATGATAAACGTGAAGCATACAAAAAATTTGTCTACAAAAAAAGATGAAGATAAAGTAGAGTATCATAGGAAGAGAGCCATACTAAAATTGAAGTTCGCAAAAAACATAGGCAAAGCTGGGAACAATTTGTCTCATTTTTGGAAAATGATATCACTAGGCCTCAACCAAAAATATATAAAGTTTTAAAAAATTTAAATAATGATTCAAGAGAAAATGCACATTCAAAAAAGGAAGTCGCCAAATCAAAGATAACTATCCTGGAATTAGCTTGTTGAACTCTGGATATAAAATTTATGCTAATATAGTTAAGAATAAATTGAGGAAAATTTATGAAAATATAATTGGAGAAGAGCAGAATGGATTCAGAAAGGGTAGATCTTGTACAGATGGATTCTTTACTCTAAAACTACTATTAGAAAAGCACAAGGAATTCAATATAGAAACTCATATCGCCTTCGTTGACTTCATAAAGGCTTATGACAAAGTAGACAGAAATATATTACTACAAATTTTAGCTGATGATAACGTTCCACAACAATATATTACTAATATCTTCAACATCTATAAAGATAATGAAATCTCTGTTAAACAAGATGGCAAATTATCTTCTTGGGAAAAGATCAACACTGGAGTAAGACAGGGATGTGGACTTTCACCGGTGCTTTTCATTATATACATGAATAAATTAATAAATGAATGGAGGAAAACACAACGAGGATATATACCCATCAATAGGAACCTCAAACTCGATGCTATTCTTTTTGCAGACGATTTAGCTCTTCTGGCACTTTCCGAAAATGATTTGCAACGATCAATTTATAATTTACAAAAAATAGGTGCCAAATTTAATATGGAAATATCAATTAACAAAACTAAAATTATGGCATTTCATGGGAAGGACCCCATACAAAGTAAAATCTGTCTCCAGAATAAAATTTTAGAGAGATCTAATCAATTTAAATATCTTGGATATTATCTCTCGTCCCGCGCCGTAGCCGAGCGGTTAAGGTAGGAAGCCTTGGCGCAGAGCTACGGGACTTGCGCTGGTTCGAGTCTCCATGGGGGAAGAAATTTTCTCATGGTATTTCGGCCAGTATGGGACCGGTGCCCACCCAGCATCGTGAGGCAATTGGGTAGCTACAATAAGTAGCGGCTCCAGGTTGAGGAACCAGCTATAACGGCTGGGGGACTCGACATGCTAACCACATGTCACCCCTACACTGGCTGTTGATCATCTACCTCTGTGATTGACACATGTGGATGTGAAGGGCCAGCAGCCGGCTGGTAAAAGGGCAACCGCTGAAAAGTGGAAAGACCCTCAATCGGAATCGGATATTATCTCTCTATCTGGGATGAAAAGGATATCCCTGAAAAAGTTACTAGTTATAATAAAAGTTTAGGAATTATTAATCAAGTTATGAAACCATCCCTTGTACAAAAAAACACCAGATTACGTTTATATAACACTTTGGCTAGACCAGTGTTGACCTATGGTAGTGAAGCATGGACACTAAGAAAACAACATGAAAGCAGAATAACGGCTTGTGAAATGAGATTCATGCGCAGAACAGCGGGTTACACCAGATGGGATCGGAAAAGGAACACCGATATCTTAAAAGAATTGAAGACTACGCCAATTTTGGAATATATTAAACAGTACCAACTAAATTGGAAACACCATCTTGAAAGAATGAGTTCAAATCGGATCCCCAAAGCTGTTTATAATTATATACCAAGAGGACGAAGATCACTGGGCCGTCCTATGAAACGCTGGAGGGAAAATTTTCTATAGGATCGTAACAGGCCTTGGCCTAATACTTGGAAGGAAGAAGAAGAAGAAAATATTATCTTTACTGAAATTCTATAAAACTTTGGATATCCCTGTGACATTCCGAGCATACAGTACCGCACATGTTCAACAATGCAATGCAATGTCCTGGCTAGTGTTATTGGTTTTGAATATGTGTACGTTTGTTTTTAAAACCGTTTAAACTTCTGCATTGTCGTCCGAATCTTTCACAATGAAATATTATAAAATTTAGTTTCTATGAACAAGCAACTGGATACCTAATCAGTTGAAGTGAAGTGAAGTGAATTTCAGTGTTTAATAATGGCTGGTGTTGTTTCGAAAGGGAAAAGGAGAAAACTCGAAGATGAAGGAAGAGTTTTTCAAGATACTTGGGAGCATGAATTTTTCTTCATACCTGCTAAAAAGGAAGGCAGTGCGATGTGTTTATTACGTCGAGACGTAGTTCAAGGTTATAAATGATTTAATCTTAATAGGCATTATAAAACGGTGCATTCAAATTTTGAGTGCAAATATCCTAAAGATTCTAAGTTGAGAGCAGAAAAACTAAAAACATTAAAAATGTCAATAGTGTCTGAACGGAAAATGATGTTGGATACCGTAAGTGAAAATAAATTGATAACAAAAGCATCATATTAAGTAGCCAAAATTTTAGCATGCAAAATGAAACCGTTTGCCGATGCAGATATTTTTAAGGAGTGTTTTCTACTCGTTTGTGACACATTATTTTCTAAATTCCCAAATGCAAAACAGATAAAAAGTGACATACAAAAGTTACAACTTTCCGATTCTATTTGTGTTAGGAGAGTTAACGAAATGCCTGTAGACATGCTCCTTTGTACTCTCGATGAAATTCATGAATGTGACTTTCAGCCTTGCTCTGAATTCGTCCACAGATATTAGTTCCACCTCTCAGTTGCTTTTATTTGTTAAATATCGTAATAAGATAGGCATTATAAAGGAAGAATTTTTAACTGTAATACCTATGACAGGTCAGACACGGGGATGACCAACTAATTATTTCAAATTCAGAAGACAGTTTACAAATGGCAGTTTATACATTATATAATACATTAAAAGAATATAATTTGGAAATTTCCAAGGAAAAACAAAAATATTTTGATTTGTTGGAACAGATCACATCAGAACTAAATAATTATAAACAATACAACATTAGAATAAGTTCATGAACTCAATTATCTAGGCTGCAATATTTCATATCAAGTTTCAAATGACTTAGAACACAAATTAAACATTTTTCTACAATTAATTGGCACAATCAAATGAACTATATTCAGGAAATTAAGAAAAAAAAGTATATTAAAACTATACAGGTCGTTAGTACTACCTACATTTTTATATGGTTCAGAAAACTGGGTTTTAACCACATCCCAGAGGAGGAGAATTGGAGCAGCAGAGATGAAATTACTTAGACCTCTTGCAGGACACTCTCTTCATGATCACAAACAAACAAATCTATTCATCAAGAACTAAATATCGCAAATATATTAGAAATTATTGATGAATACCGATCAAACTGGCATTCCCATTTACAATGCATGCAACCATCAAGAATTCCATTACAGTCATATAGGTACAGACCACAAGATAAAAGAAGAATTGGAAGACCCAGGAAGCGAAGGAGAACATAGCTAAAATTCTGGAGACGGAACGGATCAAGTGGTCCAATCCTTGAAGCTTGTGATGATGACCATTACTGAAAAACAGGGTAATTGGGAAGATTCCTTCATTTAACTGTTCCAATGTTTTTCTAGTTAATTTGGTGAATGCAATATAGCATATTGATTCATCAGTGAGTTTGTAACAGGCCTAACACTTGGTTGGACGAAGAAGAAGGATATAGCATATTGAAATTGTGTAAGTCATTGATTACTGATCGATTTGATTGTTTCACAGCTTTCAACATGGACGCCATCCCACATTTGACATAGGTCTATAAGCAAAAATGCTATTTGAGTTTTCTTCACATTTACACACATTGGTCTTAAATTGAGAAGCTAACCATAACAATAATTCAAACTTACTGTGTATTTGTCCTTTATGTCTAGCGTACATTTTTTTGTTAGATTACATTTCAGTATCAAACCATCTCCTCCGTTGTCCAGCTTTTGTAGAAGAGACCAGCCTTTCTGCTAAATATTGGAGTGCAAGAGAGCGAATGATTTCATTATCAAGTGCTCGACATTAGATACCAACCAACATTTCAGTATCACAATACTTCAATAGTTCAGGATATAAGAAAATTATACAGAGCAGTCAAAAATAGAAATTCAGAAATAGTATTTCAATGGATACCTGGAAAGAAATAAAACTGCAAATGCCTAGATAAAAAGTCACTAACAGTTGGAATGAAACCAGAGTCTAAACTAGAACTACCACCCAAACTTAAACTAATTGGAAAGTAGTTGATGCAACAAGAACAAGAGAGTATATGAAGGGAAAAGTTTATGAAGATTTGCACAAATATAAAACTTAGGCACTGAAGCCTAGAAAAATTTGAATAGCTCAGTTCTGACTAATTTCAATTTCTTGACTGCCTTCAAGAATACCTCTTAAGGATGAAACTGACAGTGGAGAGATGCTGTCCATTCTGTGGCAACTATAATGTGATTCTAAACAAGGAACACCTTTCCAGCTGCAGAAAACTAGATGAAAATAAATAAAAAACTAAAATTTAATATTTCAATTCAAGGAAGTAACACTAGTTACTAGTTAGAAGAATTAACAATGCTGCCTAAGGCATCAAAAAAGCTACAAATATGAGGTGAGTAGTGCATATATAACTCATATTATGTATAAAAGTGGAAACTTAGAAACTCTTTATTGGGAAGCTAGGAAAAAAAACTTGGGTCAGCAATCCCAGAAGTCACAAGCAACAACATATTTCTGTTAGATTCTATATCAGATTAGTCAGATAATTCTACGTCCCATGAACAAGTCAAATGTCACACCACTTATACACACACTGGTCTTACATTTAAGAGTTAACAAAAAATAACTAATGACTATTCATTTGTATTTACACATTTATACAATTGTTTTAAATTAAACTCCACAACTGTCTGCAATGCAAAAATAGAATATAGCACACCATGATTATAACAAGGACTATATGAAATAATGATAATGATATCATGATGATATCAATTCAATATTTCCTTTTAATCTATAAATTGCTAAATTTCTAATCATTTCACGCTATTTTATTACAATGCATATTACGCGCGGCGTCTGTTAAGCCCCAGCGTATTGATAGCGTGACGACCACTATTGTTTAAGTGGTCTTTGGCCCGAGTGGTTGGCCTTGGTTTGGGAGGAAGAGTTCTACATTTAAACATGTTAAAACACAGTAAACGAAAACTTAACATAATTTATTAAAATAAAGTCAAACATAAAGAGATATTGAAACAATAACATATAAAACAAGTTATTTAAAACAGCTGAAATCGCCACATTGTCAAACGTAAAATATTCAAATATTAAAGTGTTAAAATTCAGAAAGAGAGAAACAATAATTTTAAAATATTCAACTTTGTTCGTTATTCTAAGTTCCTTGGACCATTTGGTCCCTTATTTAATTCTAAGTCTTAAAATTACCAAAGAATGATAAATGATACATATTACCAATGTAGTTGCCACCGTCCCGCTGGACCCCGCTGGGGGGACCGCAATCGGTCCCGCTGCTGTTTCTGCCTTTTCCACTAAAAAATCCCGGCTTTTATATGATTATCTTTACCTTTCACCATCCCCTAAAGCTAATGGAAGCCCTATTTTCTTGCCCCATCTGTAGTAATATTCCTAGTATGTTCATGGCCATGTTATATATGTGTTTTTAACTTCTTATCCTAATGTGTTTGGGTTATATAAGGTTTCGTAAGAATTTCCTATTTGGTTGAAACTAATAAGTTGTTTTTGATATTATATAAGATTTTGTAAGTGTGACTTCATTGTTTGACAAATATATTGATGTAAAAAGTTATTTTATATTAATTTTTTCCTTAGTTTTTTATCTATAAAACACTTATGTATATTTGGATTGAGATTTCAATCCGTATTTAAAGGGTGAATATTTATGCCCTATTTTTTGGTATAATACACATGTATATGTGTCTATCCTTTATCGGCTTTTTATAGTATTTTATTATTATTGCAGTTAGGCCCTAGTGTTGTATAACAATTCCCCCCTAAATAAGACTGTAGGGTTGAAAAACCGAAAGTCTTTTTTTCCTTACAGGATATCTCTCACCTCTCGGGGGTTGGTCCTGACCTTTATCTTATTAACTTAGCTTTAAGTGGGAGTGGAACTGACGTCGTCAATTGGCGATTTCATCTGTCCTGGAAGTATTTTGTTCTCATCCTAAGAGGTTAGATCGTCTTTTACTTGTAAATTGCCCCGGATACCTTTAATTTCGTCGAAATATCAGTAAGATCTGTTTACTTAGTGAGAACACTATACTTCAAAAAAAAAACAAAAATCACAATAATGTTTATTGCTGGAAACAAAAAAAAAATATCGACTATAAAATATTTTCACTAAAAATTCTTCTCGTCTTCGTTCTTCTTGCTTGTTTAACCCTTCTTGTGGTTTCTTTGAACCGATGCACTTTTACTGTTATTCCTTTCCGACGCACTTAACCACATTTCGTTTCTTTTTGTTATGCACTTCGACGGTTCTATTACGTGAACCGGATCACTGTAAAAAAAATATCTGAACGGTGGTGTCTGCTGTGGCTAGCTTGGAGGTCAGGGTTCGTGTCTGCTTGCCTCGATGGAGGATGCGATGTTCTAATGCTCGAGTTCGTTGTTCATTTTCAGCTGCCGTTGGTCCAGGTAGGCCTTTGATTTAGTCATGCCTAGTTTCTTTAACAAAACCCAGTTAGGTCCAAGGAGAACTTGTGAAAGGTTTGATAGGAATTAATCTTGACGTGGAGTTTGTTTTCTTGACTCTTCTATAGGAAAAAATTTGGAATGTAGGATGTTAGGCCAAGGTTGGCGTTGGAGATAGTTATTATTATTTTTTATAATTGCCTGGGTTTGTTCTTTACTGCTAGTGAGGTGTTTGCCTTAGCTGGTTGCGAGTCTGTGCATCTTAATTCTCTCGCTTCTAATCTGTCTGTCGATTTCCCGTATTACAGCCTACAGAGTTAACTTAATAAAAATGCGTCTTTGCATCTTAAATTCTCTCGCTTCTAATCTGTCTGTCGATTTCCCGTGTTACAGCCTACAGAGTTAACTTAATAAAAATGCGTCTTTGCATCTTAAATTCTCTCGCTTCTAATCTGTCTGTCGATTTCCCGTGCTACAGCCTACAGAGTTAACTTAATAAAAAAATCTAAATGGTGTTGTTTCCTTAAGTCCTTCCTAAGTCGTTCGGCAATATTTCCTTAAGCCCTTCCTGATTCGTTCGGCAATATTTCATCTGTTTTCTTGAATTTCTGTATTTAATTTCTTTTCATAACTCCTGATTATGCGTGGACTTTATTCCGTGTCTTGGGTCCCCATCTTACCTATGGGTTTAACCTCTCCGTTTGTCATTTCTTCTTAATTTCCATTTACGTTTTTGAGTTAGTTCCTGGTCTCATACGTGTAGACTTATTCCCTGTCTTACCTATGGGTTTAACCTCTAAGTTCATGTACAATCCTGTGTTTAACTTCTACTTTCTTGTATTACCCTATGTGTTTAACCTCTAATTTCCTGTAGTACCTTATGAGTTTAACCTCTAATTTCGTGTGCTCCTTATGAGCTTAACCTCTAATTTCCTGTACTATCCTTATGTGTTTAATTCTTAATTTCTTGTATTTCTTATGTGTTTAACCTCTCATGTTCATGTACACCTATGTGTTTAACCTCTAATTTCCGAGATCTCCCTACGTAATGTGTTTAACCTCTCTTTGTATGTAATATCCCTACTTGGGTCAATCTGTCTCTCTTGGCTCTACTCATTGAACGCACAATCGCATGTATGTATGTTTCCCTTAGTATTCTTCATCTAGTGTCTCAACGTATCTGACGTCCCTGACTATTATTCGTTGTCCCTTCGTTATGACCATATTCTATGTGTGCGTACGACTTTTCTTCGCGGTTTTCCTGGCATCATTATTGACTCTGGATGGTCCCTGACCAGCGATCCCTGTATTTCTGACATTTTTAGACCGGCGTTCGGGCAGTCGCCAAAATTGATAGCGTTCGGTCCCCATCCTCGTCTTCGGGTCCCGACTGTCGAGGGGCATCTGCCTTAAGACGAAGGTAGGAAAAATCCAAACCTTATCAACAGGGTCCCTAGTTCCGTCTACCTCAGACTTCGTTAATCCTCGGTGGCAAGCGGGAGGGGCAGGCATCTGCCAAAATTGACAGAGATTGGGTTCCTAATCTCATCCTCGGGTCCCGTCTTTCGACGAGCATCTGCCCCAAGATGAGAGCAGGAGAAATCCCAATCTTATCAACAGGGTCCTTATTCCCCTGTACCGCTTCCATCCTGATCCTCTAATTCTGCTGTCTCAGAATTTTCCAATCTCTCTGTTAATCTTAGGGAGAGCCTTCATGAACTCATGGACGCCGCCTCATCGGAAAAGTGGATTTTATCCTAATCTTTTTGATGGGGTTCCTCTATTGCCCTCATCACTCCCTAAACCCGGGTATCACTACAGTTTCTCGTGGGTCTCTTTGCCCGTAATTGTATTATACTTTCGTTTTGTCTCTAGTTTCTCGGATGCCTATCTCTCCAGCACGTTGGCGAAGTGTTCAGGCAACTCGCCAAATTGTCGAGGGCAGAAACCTCTCCAAAAGGGTCCTTAGTCCTTCCCAACTCGTATCTCTTTAACGATGTTTGTTCCGCATGGTCCCTAACGTCCCTTAGCTTTCTTTCCTAGCACGTTGGTGAAGTGTTCAGGCAACTCGCCAAATTGTCGAGGGCAAAAGCCTCTCCAAAAGGGTCCTTAGTCCTTCCCAACTTGTATCCTAGCTTTCTCCCCAGCTCATTGGCGAAGTGTTCAGGCAACTCGCCGAATTGTCGAGGGCAAAGCCTCTCCAAAAGGGTCCTTAGTCCTTCCCAACTTGTATCTCTGTGTGCGACTATGTAAAAGTTTCATATCTGTGTGTGTATTTCTAACATTACCTAGCCTAGATTGATCTAAGTGTTAGCCTATCCTCTTATTATCCCTCGTAGGCCTAAATATGAAAAGTCTTAAGCGATCTAGTTTTCATCTATTTTCGAAAGATGTCATATCCCATATGTGTGTGTGTCTACTACTCGACTGGTTACTAGTCCTGACATGGAACAAAGCTCGCAGTATAAGAGAGTCTAGGCGCCATTAGGCCCTCCAAACTTTACGAAGCCAGTCCATCTCAGCAGGAACCATTTCTTGCAGAGTGTATTATTGTTGTGTCATACTTAGTAATAGTATTTGTGTAACCCCTGGGCTCCCATTTGAACTTTCACTTTTCCACTAGATCGGATAAAACATCTCACTGTTTGTCAAGTATCCTAATTTTCACCCCAAAAAAATCATGATAAAGCCGAAAAGAAAATATTTTTGGGAATAAGTCTATCCTTCTTCTATCACTTCTGTAAGCATCAGTCTATCCTTCTTTTATCACTTCTGTAAGCATCTGTTTCTACCTCCACTCCGTAATCCTCACTAGCGGAGTTCTATAATTACGCCAAATCTCCATTCCCCTTTTCTGTTCGAGCTCTCTCTTATTTATTACAGAATTTCCATTCTTTGTTTCCGAAACCTAAATCTGAATTACGGATCAAGCGAGTCCTCCCTTAATTGCACTAGCCTCCTTGACTTTACTTTTGATTTACTTGCCTCATGATTTAGAAACGTCTCACATTGTAGTGAACTTTTTTACAGAATGCGCCCGCCGGCATTGTAAATCTCTCAACACCGCATGAGAGGTTAATCAAAAAATTTAGTTTTAAGCTTTTATTTAACCTGAGGTTCGGTCGTCTTCCTTTCCATGAGTCTAATGTTAGTTTATTTGGGGAGGTGTGTGGTCCCTGCTTTGCTTTATATTGCGCTAAATCTCCATTCCCCGCTTTGTTCGATTTCTCTATAATCCCCCCTAAGTTTCCCATGCCTCTTTTCCATACTCTTGGTTTCGAAACTAGAATCCACATCCCTCATTAGGTGCGTTATCATTTTTGTGATTGCGTTAATTCTCCATTCCCCTCTATGCTCGAGTTCTCGTTTATTTCTCCTAAGTCTCCATGCCCTTTGTTCATTCTCTCGGTTTTCAAATCTAGAACCCTCTGATTGCCAATATATGCCACTTTTATTTTCTGTTACTGTCATGGGTTTTTACGTGGTTATTTATTTGAAATACGCTTTCTGATGTCAAAAAAAAAACATTTATTTCCCTGTAAATGCACATAGTATAAATTTGTTCATATTCCTAATACAGTTGGTGTGGAATTCTTATCTATGTGGATAATCTAAACTTTCACCAAAATAAACACATTCCAGAGCCTTGCTGAATTTTACAGCTATGTGACCCCCTAATAGACACTCAGTCTTCGTGCATGTAGGAAAGACGTGTCCCAAAATAAAATAATTCTCAAGATGGCGGTTTTTTATTTTTCCACGCTGGTGAGTTCATATTTATTATTCAGAAAACTTCTATATTCTTGAATGTTCCCTAATATTTTTATTATTATTTGTCATCCATCTCTTCCATTATCTTTTATTATGAACGTATGATTTGTACCCGAACTTCGTGTGTTGATTATTATTTTATTGTGTGTTTTATTATTATTAATTTTAAATCACGCAGCTAGTAGTTCCCTCTGTTTTATGTCTACCTCTCGATTTTTTAACTGAATAACGTTCCTAAATATAATACGGTGCTCGCCATTACCATAAAATATCCTAGAATACATTTCCAGTGACAAATCGGTATTATTTGCCTCATGCCCTGCCTTGTCAATGTCGCACGGCAGGCGGTTGTAACGGTAATAGGTTTTAAAATTTCTTTGATATATTTAGTGTGAATATTTATTTCTACTAGCATAGTGGTTAAAGCACTGCGCTACAAGCCGAAAAGTCGGGGGTTCAAGTCCCGGTGGGTTTAGGATTTTTAACCTGATCCAAACCTTCTGGCGGCACTATGGCCCTGGGGTCGATTCAGCCTCTAACTGAAATGAGTACCAGACTCTTGTTCTGGGGAAAGGGCGGCCGTCACGCAGGGCTGATAACCCGGCTGACATTAAGTGCCGATTGTCTAGAATTATTGGAAGCCCCTAACATTTCCGTTACCTCAAGATCTCCCGTAGGGGGGAATAGGTTACTTTAAATGTTACTTTATTTTTCACTGTTATTACTCTATTTCCAAATCCTCTGATTTTTATGTTTTCCAACTCCCTAACTATTTTCCTGCTAGTTTTCGGCTATTCTTTTTTGTAATTAAATTTTTATAGTCTTATTATTAGAATAATTGTTAATTTATTTTCCCAATATAAATCATTCATTGCAAGTTATGCGATTCCTTGAGCCTTACGTGGGCCAAGATTAATTACCAGTGTGGATGCACGAGTTGCTACACGGGGACTTAAATATTAATCTATTTATTTTTCCTGTATTTATGTTAATAATATTTTTTTGATTATTAGCCCGAATATAAGTATAATTTTATTTGATTGAGGTGGATAGGGTTAGTTTCCTACGGGGTGGCTGTAATGTTTAATATAGACTCCGTTCGATGGCTCTGTAGTCATCGTGGCCATTTTGAAAAAGGAAATAATAGAAATTAGCCAACTTCCCAGTTCTTTATCCTAACACAAACTACCTAGTTAATAGTCCATAAATTAATTTTTCGTATCCTATCTCTATCCATGATTCAGTAAGATATCCAAGATCGTGTTTTACGTGAATATATCAAAAAAAGAATGTTTACATAGTACTAAACGTATTTAGTGCATTAGTGGCGTAAGTATAAGAGGTGTCCGCCATCTTGTTTGCTTACATTTAGTACCCTTTTCTAAAAAATGATAAGAAGTTCAATAAAAAAATGTCCAATCTAGTGGCGTGTAAAACAACCTATGATCCCTTGGGCTTATCTCCCGTGGTGATGCTTTCAGAAATGATTTATGTGTACCTGTGATCGTGCTACGCCTTCCCGATAGACAAAATAATAAAATGTGTCATTATTAACATTGGATGAGATATTGCCTTAATTAACGCACAAAAATATTAAATCAATTTCATTACTACACTCTACAAATATCCTGGAGAAAAAAATATATAACCTAGGTTAACAACCAAAATATATCATCTGACTGAAACAACACCAAAATAATTCATAAACTTATATGTATCCAAAAAATCAAGTTCTGAAATGAACATAACATATAACATAGCCTACAAAAAAAATAATGTACATATAAATGTCTGCCTATTAAGAAAATAACATCTCTAAAAAAAACATCAACAACACCAAAATTTGCCGTATATATCCAAAAAGTTTACCCATTGAAAAAAAAAACAATAATTATGCCCAGAAAGATAAACATCTGTTGAAAAACATCAATACAAAAAATATAACCTAAAACAGCGATATATCCAAACTTTACCCATTGTCTATAAAACCCAAATATTAGATCCTAAAAAAAAATAAAATAACCTAAAGCCAGTTAATAATAATGTCCCAAAGTTGAAGATTTTCTGGTTTCTCTCTGTTTTAAAAGACATAGTTTATTCATTAGTACCAATGTGACTCTTATCTTCCCGATAAAAAAAAAACATATAGATTTTTACTGCATACGAATTGAAGGTTAATTTTGTGGTCTAAGGATCGTTTCTTTATCCGTGAATATAATAAAACATTATTTTCACGAATATACCACCGTCTGTCAACCAGTTTATTACGCGCGGCGTCTGTTAAGCCCCAGCGTATTGATAGCGTGACGACCACTATTGTTTAAGTGGTCTTTGGCCCGAGCGGTTGGCCTTGGTTTGGGAGGAAGAGTTCTACATTTAAACATGTTAAAACACAGTAAACGAAAACTTAACATAATTTATTAAAATAAAGTCAAACATAAAGAGATATTGAAACAATAACATATAAAACAAGTTATTTAAAACAGCTGAAATCGCCACATTGTCAAACGTCAAAATATTCAAAATATTAAAGTGTTAAAATTCAGAAAGAGAGAAACAATAATTTTAAAATATTCAACTTTGTTCGTTATTCTAAGTTCCTTGGACCATTTGGTCCCTTATTTAATTCTAAGTCTTAAAATTACCAAAGAATGATAAATGATACATATTACCAAAGTAGTTGCCACCGTCCCGCTGGACCCCGCTGGGGGGACCGCAATCGGTCCCGCTGCTGTTCTGCCTTTTCCACTAAAAAATCCCGGCTTTTATATGATTATCTTTACCTTTCACCATCCCCTAAAGCTAATGGAAGCCCTATTTTCTTGCCCCATCTGTAGTAATATTCCTAGTATGTTCATGGCCATGTTATATAATGTGTTTTTAACTTCTTATCCTAATGTGTTTGGGTTATATAAGGTTTCGTAAGAATTTCCTATTTGGTTGAAACTAATAAGTTGTTTTTGATATTATATAAGATTTTGTAAGTGTGACTTCATTGTTTGACAAATATATTGATGTGAAAAGTTATTTTATATTAATTTTTTCCTTAGTTTTTTATCTATAAAACACTTATGTATATTTGGATTGAGATTTCAATCCGCATTTAAAAGGTGAATATTTATGCCCTATTTTTTGGTATAATACACATGTATATGTGTCTATCCTTTATCGGATTTTTATAGTATTTTATTATTATTGCAGTTAGGCCCTAGTGTTGTATAACAATGCAAAATTAATAAGTAATAATATTTTAATTTACATTTTTCGAGCTTGGAAAATTTTGAATTAGCCTATGGTTACTATGAGGAATATCTGAAATTTCATTCCTGAATTTGGCCAAATAACTACATGTCCACAGCACGCATCCAGTTATCAGAGTAAAAAAATAAACCTGGATCAATCTCCACACTTCCTGAAGGTAGGTTGCAAATATGATAAAAATTAAGTTTAGTATGATTGTAGTGTAAAAATTAAGATACAGATGTCAGTGCAATGGATGTGAAAGATTGAGGAGAAAACAGAGATGATAGGACATCTAGTTACAAAAACATAAATTTTTACTAGTTCATTGAACTTAACTATTATGAATTGAACTTAAAAATAGAGTAAAATTCAGATAAAGGAATATCTTTAATAACAAACAGATTTGGAAGCAGTTTGATTGTTTGGTCTAGAATAACCATAGAATCTCAAATAAATGTAAGGTAATACAATATTGACATCCTTAACTATGCCTCAACCTTTGCTTATGGTATAGATCCCAATTCCCTCCTAATACATGATAAAGTACAGAATACGAAAGATGTCTTACAAAATGCCAAATTCAGGAGATGAATTGTCCTGCATGCAGTCAAAACTTCAATCCAATTGAGCATCTATGAAATAAGTGGAAAAACTTGTTTGCGAGCACCCATCTTGTTTTCTGTACCAATCATAATTTTATTTGTATTTTTAATCACCTGATAAAAAAGTTTGTTTGAATTGCAATATTATATGTTATATACATTCATGCTGAACATAAATCCATTTTTGAAGAGAAAAATTTTCAGCTGAACCCAAGATCTCTAGTTTTACATACTAGTGCACTAATCAACTGTGCTGAGAGAAAAATTTCCATTTGAAGTGAGATGCCTGAATTGCATATTTAGTTAGTGCGCTAGTACTTAGAACTAGAGATTTTGGGTTTAAATCTCAGTTCAAGCAAAAATTTCTCTTCAAAAATTAATTTATTGTTTAGTATGAGTGTATAAATTTACTTATAACATCACAAAATTAGTTTTATAACTATAACACTAGTATTTATAATCCCATCAGAGCCTTCTTAAATAAGAAGCTGCCCTTTGGCAGTGCGAACGATGATTTGCTGCTACAGGTGTGCAGGATTATATATGAGAAACAAAAATTTCTATTTGAAGTGAGATGCCTGGATAACACAGTTGGTTAGTCCTCTAGCACACAGAACTAAAAATGTTAGGTTCAAATCCCAGTTCAAAAGAAAATTTTTCTCTTCAAAAGTTAGTTTGCTTCAATGCCTATTCTGGTTTTAAACAACACTCCAATCCATAACAATTGACTGTCAAAAATTATATTGTTTTAATTTATTTTTTGTATTTTCATTTAAGCATGTGTTCCCCCAATTGTTTTAAGTTGTAGCAATTCACCTGCATATTATGTATATTTTATCAGAACAACAGGAAAGCCCATCTTCAACTAATGTAATATCACATAATTCCAAAAGCTATGTTTCGTTACTGCCTCCAAGGCAAAAGATCGCTGTGACGTCCAAAAAAACGCTGAATAGAAAATTCCTCTTTAAAACCATAATAGGCCACATGACCTGATTATTATATATTTTATCAAAAATACTAAAGATAAAAGTTATTTGACTTTATTCTCTCCATACTACTTACTTGTTTGTCCAATCCGTATGCCACCGAGATGGAAAAATAAAAATAAAATTAATAATATAAAATTTGAAAATTTGGACCATACTTATAAAGTAAGTCTTTTCCGAGACCCCACTATTACCTGGCTATACAAATGCAGATTAGATCGTCTAGTTCAAGAAACACCGGTTGGCGAAGATATTGAAGAAGAATAGCTTGCTCTACAAAGTATTTTGACTCAAGCAGCAAATGAAAGCCTGGATATCAAAACTAAATGGAATCGAAAAAAAGGACTCCGGATATGGGATGAAAACATCAAAAAAGTAATTGATGATAAACGTGAAGCATACAAAAAATTCTTGTCTACAAAAAAAGATGAGGATAAAGTAGAGTATCATAGAAAGAGAGACATAGCTAAAATTGAAGTTTGCAAAAAACATAGCTGGGAACAGTTTGTATCATTTTTGGAAAATGATATCACTAGGCCTCAACCAAAAATATATCCGATTGAGTGTCTTTCCACTTTTCAGCGGTTGCCCTTTTACCACATGTGTCAATCACAGAGGTAGATGATCAACAGCCAGTGTAGGGGTGACATGTGGTTAGCATGTCGGGTCCCCCAGCCGTTATAGCTGGTTCATCAACCTGGAGCCGCTACTTATTGTAGCTACCCAATTGCCTCACGATGCTGGGTGGGCACCGGTCCCATACTGGCCGAAATACCATGAGAAAATTTCTTCCCCCATGGAGACTCGAACCAGTGCAAGTCCCGTAGCTCTGCACCAAGGCTTCCTACCTTAACCGCTCAGCTACGGCGCGGGACAACCAAAAATATGTAAAGTTTTAAAAAACTTAAATAATGATTCAAAAGAAAATGCACATTTAAATTGTATATCTAAAGAATCTTGGCTTAACTACTTTCATCATGTGTGGACACAAAAAGATGAATTATTACAAATACCGATCTCTAATAACACTGCTTTGGAACAAATTTCTATAGATGAATTAACTGATGTTGTTAAATCATTAAAAAGGAACAAAGCTCCCGGAGAAGACCACATTAATCAGGAATTATTTAAATTTTCAACTAAAAAATTTTTAGACAGATTCCTTATTCTCCTTAATATGATATGGTAAGGACAAGAACCACCACAAAGCTGGAACAAATCCATTGTAATACCTATCTTCAAAAAAAGGAAGTCACCAAATCCAAGATAACTATCGTGGAATTAGCTTGGTGAACTCTGGATATAAAATTTATGCTAATATAGTTAAGAATAAATTGAAAAAATTTATGAAAATATAATTGGAGAAGAGCAGAATGGATTCAGAAAGGGTAGATCTTGTACAGATGGATTCTTCACTCTAAAACTACTATTAGAAAAGCACAAGGAATTCAATATAGAAACTCATATCGCCTTTGTTGACTTCATAAAGTCTTTTGACAAAGTAGACAGAAATATATTATTACAAATTTTAGCTGATGATAATGTTCCACAACAATATATTACTAATATCTTCAACATCTATAAAGATAATGAAATCTCTGTTAAACAAGATGGCAAACTATCCTCTTGGAAAAAGATCAACACTGGAGTAAGATAGGGATGTGGACTTTCACCGGTGCTTTTCATTATATATATGAATAGAATAATAAATGAATGGAGGAAAACACAATGGGGATATATACCCATCAATAGGAACCTCATACTCTATGCTATTCTTTTTGCAGACGATTTAGTGCTTCTGGCACTTTCCAAAAATGATTTACAATGATCAATTTATAATTTACAAAAATCAGCTGCTAAATTTAATATGGAAATATCAATTAACAAAACTAAAATTATGGCATTTCATGGGAAGGACCCCATACAAAGTAAAATCTGTCTCCAGAATAAAATTTTAGAGATATCTAATCAATTTAAATATCTTGGATATTATCTCTCTATCTGGGATGAAAAGGATATCCCTGAAAAAATTACTAGTTATAATAAAAGTTTGAGAATTATTAATCAAATTATGAAACCATCCATTGTACAAAAAAAACACCAGATTACGTTTATATAACACTTTGGCTAGACCAGTGTTGACCTATGGCAGTGAAGCAGGGACACTAAAAAGACAACATGAAAGCAGAATAACAGCTTGTGAAATGAGATTCATGCGCAGAACAGCAGGTTACACCAGATGGGATCGGAAAAGGAACACCGATATCTTAAAAGAATTGAAGACTATGCCAATTTTGGAATATATTAAACAGTACCAACTAAATTGGAAACACCATCTTGAAAGAACGAGTTCAAATCGGATCCCCACAGCTGTTTATAATTATATACCAAGAGGATGAACATCTCTGGGCCGTCCTATGAAACGCTGGAGGGAAAATTTTCTATAGGATCGTAACAGGCCTTGGCCTAATACTTGAAAGGAAGAAGAAGAAGACTATGAAAAAATGAGGATGATACAATCATTATAAAGTAAAGCATAAATAAACTTCTGTAAAAAAATTCTGAGAAAACCACATATTAACTCAAAGTCTTTAAGACATTTTAATTATAATTACACCAAGAAATTAAAAAAAAAATAGTCTGCTCCACTAACTCAACTTCCTGACTAGTAGGTCCGGTTCCAGATCTGGCAGAGTTGGAAGTTTATTTGTAAAATTTTCAAATATTAAGGCTGGGAAAGGTGGTGGTCTACAATATTTAATTGCTACATTGTGCAACAGATATCTGGATTAAATTCCAAAACCTTTCTTTGTACATATATTGAGTAGACTTATGTTACAGTAAAACCTGTTTAATATAGAACGTGATTAATGTGGAAATCTATCCAATGTGAAAAAATGTATTGGTCCCAGCAAAATAATACTAATTTTATATGTATTTATTTTGCATAAAACGGAATCTGTCCAACACGGAAACGGAAGGATATTTCTACACAATTCATGAAAAAAAAATTATAAAGCAGAAAGAGAGAGAGAGAAATAAATTAGTTTCCACTTAATTGAATTCCCAATAGGCCAAAAAACAATAATGAATGAATCCTGCTGCCAGGTGAAGTAGAGATTTTACCTGTACCTGAAATTTTCTTTCAGCATCACTGCACACCCGTTATGTGAAATAAAGATACTGTACCTGATAATTAAAACATTTTGTCTGTTCATTCTTACCTCTTATAGTTGTTTTTGTCGAACATATGTTTCAGGGTTTCTTAGGCTTGAATCTATGAACGCATTAGACTGTAAAAGTCGTTCTCTGCCTGTACTCTGCTGAGAAAGTTGTATCCAAATACATTTTTGTGTACCCAAAAATCTGTTCATGCGATAATAATTGTTGAAATTCCTAAGCTACCTGGCGAGGTGACTTATGAGAGAAACTAATTGTGAGAATCCCAAAGGGAACAAATGGTAACCAATGTAGTTTGAAACCCTGCCACGTACCTTGCTGCTTTATCCAAGATGTCGGACCTTGAAGACTTCAATCACGTTTTCGGTATACGCGGAGAAGAGGAATTTGATAGAGTCTACCAAAGAATTCAACTGGAAGAACAGGAGAATTGGCGTAATATTGCGCGATGCAGACATTGTATACGGTATTATTTGTGGGACGCAAGCGTAAATGCATTCCTCTAGCGGACGAAAATAACGGAAGTGGTTTTATCGCTGAGAATTCCGGGTAATTTCTTGCCAATATTACGAAAATGACGACTTTCATGCATGACCAGTTAGTGGGTAGCTAATTCGATCTTTGCACTTGCTCACGGAAAGTCAGCTCACCAGTGATTGGAAGTAATTTGAATAGAGACTAATGTACTTGCATGCGGCCCTTAGCCCCATTGTCAGCAATTACAGACTGAATTTTTTCATGTTATCGGCCCTGATTCTTGATTCCTGCTCTCTCTGCCTCTGGTCCAATGAATTTACTAATGAGGTTCCTTTCTGCGGGAATTTCAAAGTTCATAATTTTTTCCTTGTTCTTCTGTATATAGATTTTTTCCCATATGGTGAGTTCATTTTTGTTTTCTAACTGTTTTCATCATTTTGTGTTTACATCTATTTTGTGTTTTTCTGACCAAACATGAGCAACCACTGCAGATCGTTCTACTTCCCCTTTTTTTACATTCCTTATGTGTTCTTAGTTCTAATGGTTAAATTTCTTTTGGTTTTCCCTATGTATATCTTATCACAGTCTTCACATTTTATTTGATATATTCCTGATTTTTTAGCATCATCAATATTTTCATTTTTATTAGTGTTTTGTTAGTTTATTTAAACTATAATCATTCTTTGGTACTAAATTAATACTAATTTTCAAAAGATTTTTTGGAAAATTTTATATTAATTTAGTACTAAATAATGATTATAGTTTAAATAAACTAATAAAAATGAAAAGATTGATGATGGTAAAAAATCAGGAATATAACAAATAAAATGTGAAGACTGCTATAAGATATACATAGGGAAAACAAAAAGAAATTTAACCATTAGAACTAAAGAACACATTTTTTCTCCTGGCGCAACAGGCCTACAAGGCCCTTAGCCTACCAGCCGGCTGCTGGCCTCACATCCACATGTGTCAATCACAGAGGTAGATGATAATCAGCCAGTGTAGGGGTGACATGTGGTCAGCATGTCGAGTCCCCCAACTGTTATAGCTGGTTTTCTCAACCTGGAGCCACTACTTATTGTAGCTACCCAAATGCATCATGATGCTGGGTGGGCACCGGTCCCATACTGGCCAAAATACCATGAGAAAATTTCTTCTCCCATGGAGATTCGAACCAGCGCAAGTCCCATAGCTCTGCACCATGGCTTTCTGCCTTAACCATTCGGCTATGGCACGGGACCAAAGAACATATAAGGAATGTAAAAAAAAGGGGAAGTAGAAAAATCTGCAATGGCTGCTCATGTTTGGTCAGAAAAACACAAAATAGATATAAACACAAAATTATTAAAACAGTTAGAAAACAAAAATGAACTCACCATATGGGACTTTGAAATTCCCACAGAAAGGAACCTCATTAGTAAATTCATTGGACCAGAGGCAGAGAGAGCAGGTATCAAGAATCAGGGCCGACAACATGAGAAAATTCAGTCGGGAATCTCTGACGATGAGGCTAAGAAGCCCTGAAACATATGTTCGACAAAAACAACTATAAGAAGTAAGAATGAACAGACAATATGTTTTAATTATTAAACAAACCTCTTAATATTTAATTTTAGGAAGTTATATTTTGAGGTTATTTTAATTATATTATTTTTGGTCTGGACATCTTACCTCAATATTAATGTTGATTTGTTCTTGGACATGTTTCAAAACAATTCTGTTTTATCGTCAGCTTTCCCAGACTGGTTTTATTTATGTTGCATTATGTTGCACCACCTGGATGCCGATGTCAGCTCCATCCTGTGGTTGGCCAAAGAACCTCCAAACAAGGTCACCCTCCATTGGAATATCAAAATTCATAACTCTGTTTCTGTTCTTCTGAATATAAATGTTTTCCCAAATAGTCAGCTCTTTTGTATTTTCTAACTGTTTTAATAATTTAGTGTCTGAATTTATATTATGTCTTTCAGACCAAACATGAGCAGCAACTGCAGATTTTTCAATTTCTCCATTTTTTATATTTCTTATGTGTTCTTTGGTTCTAATTTTTAGGTTTCTTTTTGTTTTCCCTATATATATCTTTTCACAACCCATGCATTCAATTTGATATATTCCTGACTTTTTATTTTTATCAGTTTTTTCATTTTTGTTGGTTTTTATTAGTTTATTTAAACTGTAGTTATTTTTTGGTGCTAATTTAATATTAAACTTCTCAAATATTGACGATTTTATTATTAATTTAACACTTCTCATTGAAGGATAAATTATATTTGAAGAGAAAAATTTTCGCCTAGACCGGGACTCGAACCCGGGACCCTTGGCTTTCCGGGCCAAGTGCTCTACCAACTGAGCTACCGAGGCGAGTTACGATCTAGACGCAAATTTTTCTCTTATGTACGTTGTAATTCCCTTGCGCCAAATGCTTGAAACCATAGCTTCTATCTTTGCAAATGGCGGCTTCTTAGTTAAGAAGACATTTATTGGGAATTTAACACTACTTTATATCCAGTAGGGCTTCTATTAATCGTCAATAGAAGCCCTACTGGCTATAAAGTAGTGTTAAATTCCCAATAAATGTCTTCTTAACTAAGAAGCCGCCATTTGCAAAGATAGAAGCTATGGTTTCAAGCATTTGGCGCGAGGGAATTACAACGTACATAAGAGAAAAATTTGCGTCTAGATCGTAACTCGCCTCGGTAGCTCAGTTGGTAGAGCACTTGGCCCAGAAAGCCAAGGGTCCTGGGTTCGAGTCCCGGTCTAGGCGAAAATTTTTCTCTTCAAATATAATTCTCAAATATATTTTGAAATTTATTATGTACCCAGGGGTGATATGTGAATTTCCTATATTTTTTCATAGGTGGTTCTTCTTTTTCAAGATTACTTCTGTTTATCATTCTTTGTTTTTTATACTTTTCTATCCTTTTATGTACCATTTTTTCATCAAACCCATTTTCTCTTGCTACTTTGATTATGTGTTTTTTCTCATGTTTGAAATCTTCTTCGTTTAAGGGTAAGTTTACCAATCTATGAGTTAAACTATTAAATGCTGCTAATTTATGTCCAGTTGGATTGAACCCTGTTGATTTTATAAAATTTTCCGTATGAGTTTCTTTCCTATGAATCCTGAATTCAATTTTTCTTTTTTCTTCGTTTCTGACCAATTTAAGATCCTGTTATGCCAACACTAGGGCCTAACTGCCATAATAATAACATACTATAAAAAAAGCGATAAAGGATAGACACATATACATGTGTATTATATCAGAAAATAGGGGATAATTAACCACACCGAAAAACATATTAGTTCATACGCATATAATATAAAAAAACGCTAGTAAAAAGGCATATCTCTATATCCTGGATCAAAACCATGTCAAAAGATTCTAGAATTATTTGGTCAAGAAGATGACCACCTTAGATAAGAAAGGAATGAGTGCGCGAAGTAAGTAGAACAAATAGTTGAATGCAGGCTTTCACGGCCGGTAATCATAATGTTGAGTGATTCCGGGTTCTGTGGCCGTGGTCCATAGTTGGTGTTGATACCAGACGTTTCGCCCTCAACTGCGGAGGGCATCTTCAGTGGCGAGTGCTTCTAGGCGTGTTTCCTGGTCGGAAGCTCTACTTAGAGTGAACGCTGCGGGCGTTGTATTGATACTAGTGGTGGGAGCAGGGTGAGCGGGCGTGGCTCTTGCTGATTGGCTAATGGTCGTCTCCTTGTTGTCCCTAGTGTTGATGCATTTATTTTCTAGTGTACGATACCAGGCCTTAGACAGTTTAATACCTTCCTCTTTTCTGTTAATATTTTCCTTATGCTTGTGTATTTCTATAGCCTCTCGATATAATCTAGGGAAATAGTAGGAAGTTGTGGCTAAAACTTGTGTATCATCGAATAGAATCTGGTGTCCATTCATAATGGCATGTTCTGCTACAGCCGATTTATCCATTTCTCCTTGTCTGCAGTTTCTTTTGTGTTCTGATAAACGGGTGGCTATACTTCTTTTCGTGGTCCCTATGTATGGTTTACCACACGAACAAGGAAGTCGATATACGCCGCAAGTGGAGAGAGGTGGCCGAGGATCCTTAGCTGAGCGAAGGCAGTCTTCTATTTTTCTTGTAGGTCTGTAAACTGTTTTTATGTTGTATTTTCGTAGGAGTTTTCCGATACGATCTGTATAGCCACCCGTTTATCAGAACACAAAAGAAACTGCAGACAAGGAGAAATGGATAAATCGGCTGTAGCAGAACATGCCATTATGAATGGACACCAGATTCTATTCGATGATACACAAGTTTTAGCCACAACTTCCTACTATTTCCCTAGATTATATCGAGAGGCTATAGAAATACACAAGCATAAGGAAAATATTAACAGAAAAGAGGAAGGTATTAAACTGTCTAAGGCCTGGTACCGTACACTAGAAAATAAATGCATCAACACTAGGGACAACAAGGAGACGACCATTAGCCAATCAGCAAGAGCCACGCCCGCTCACCCTGCTCCCACCACTAGTATCAATACAACGCCCGCAGCGTTCACTCTAAGTAGAGCTTCCGACCAGGAAACACGCCTAGAAGCACTCGCCACTGAAGATGCCCTCCGCAGTTGAGGGCGAAACGTCTGGTATCAACACCAACTATGGACCACGGCCACAGAACCCGGAATCACTCAACATTATAAGTAGAACAAAGTTTTCCATTTTGACATAGATGAAGACTTCAAACTAGACCATGAACTTTCCACACCCAAATTTTCCCCAATTAGAAACTTAAAATTTATCATATAAATATTCGCGATTTTTTTACCGAAGGGAGAAGGGCGGCAGACCGAACGCGGTCCCCCAGCAGGGGTGGCAGCTACATTGGTAATATGTATCTTTTTATCATTCTTTGGTCATTTTCAGACTTAGAATTAAATAAGGGACCAAATGGTCCAAGGAACTTAGAATAACGAACAAAGTTGAATATTTTAAAATGATTGTTTTCTCTCTCTCTGAATTTTAACACTTTAAATATTTTGTATATTTTTGCGTTTGACAATGTGGCGATTTCAGCTGTTTTAAATAACTTGTTTTATATGTTGTTGATCTAATATTTCTTTATGTTTGTTTTTATTTTAATAAATTATGTTAATTATTCGTTTACTGTGTTTTAACATGTTTAAATGTGGAACTCATCCTCCAAAACCAAGGCCAACCGCTCGGGCCAAAGACCACTTAAACAATAGTGGTCTTCACGCTATCAATACGGCGGGGCTTAACTGACCGCCGCTTGTAATAGATCCAAAAAAGGTATTTGTTTATTGTCTTCTATTGCTTTGGTGAATTTAATGTTTGTACTCTGTAAATTTAATAGTTTTAGGGAATCTTCTACATATTTTTCTTTAACAATACAAATTATATCATCAACATATCTAGTCCAAAATTTAAACATTGTGGGATGTGCTTTAGTGATTTTACATTCAAAATCGCTCATAAATAAATTTGCCAGGAAAGGTGATAATGGGTTTCCCATTGAGAGCCCTGATTTTTGTCTATAGAAATTCCCATTGAATGTAAAAAACATTTGGTCAATGCATAACTCAGTTAATTTCAAATAATCTTCTTTGATCTCTCTGTCTATGTTGTTTTTTCTTAACCAATTGTTCAATATCAAACTTTGGAGTTTATGAGACTTTAAAACACAAAGAAAAATAATGAATAAATGGATTCAAGTAAATGGCCAAATGAAGAGAAGCAAAAAAAAAAAAAAACAGGAAATGAAGAAATCAAGGAAGTAGTGTGGGAATGTTACGCAAGTGCACAATCAAAAAATCTCCAAATTTCCAGACCGATGCTCCAAAGTCAAGCTCTAGCTGTTGCTAAATTCCTAGGGAATGATTTCAAGGCATCTTCAGGTTGGCTAGACAGTTTTAAAGACGACACAATGTAGTGTGGAATGAAATTTGCAGGGAATCAAAGGATGTGGACAAAAGTGTAGTTAGTGAGCGAAAATCGAAACTGCATACTTTAATTTCAGGTTACATGGTGTCTAAGAGACATTTTTAATATAGTTAAATATGGGAAATATCATTATGTGGTTCTTAATTTGTAAATTAATGAGTCATTTTTTACATCTTACCTCATATTTTATGTTTCCTTAAACATGGGAATTAGTTTTCAAGAGAACCATCTCTCTCATTTTCAACCGACATTATGACAATGTCATAATGACATAATGTTGGATGAAAATGAGAGAGATGGTTCTCTTGAAAACTAGTTCCTGTGTTTAAGGAAACATAAAATATGAGGTAAGATGTAAAAAATGACTTATTAATTTATGAAAGACATTTTTAACACTGACGAAACAAGACTGTTTTTACTATCAAAATCGCTTGTACATACTAAACTTCACTTTTCGATGGCAGTGGAACTACAATTGAAGAGCTTATTTCCAAAGTGTCTTAAATCCAAAATTCGTGATTTTCGATATTTGTATGTGACAAAAGTCTTTATTCCTTCAAGTATCATATATTACCACGTTGTTATGTTCTAAGTGTCTTATATCCCCTGTTAAAACGGTTTGAAAATCGTGTTTATTTCCAAAGTGTCTTATATCCCAGCTGATTTTATTTCCAATATGTCTTATATCCATTTGACCAATCTGCTGATTCGGTACAAAGCACGTGACTCATCATGGGGGCTGATATGGCACTCCTTGTTACATGTCGAACAATCAGCTGTGATTTTCTGTGTTTTTTTTATTTTATTTGTCAATGAAAAAAAATGGCTAGTTGTGAAGAAGACCTAGTAAGTCATTTAGGACAGACAGCGAGAAAAAGAGCACTAGTACCTTCAGAGTGGGCTAAAAACAAAGATAAACACCGTAGTGATGGTAGTATACCGAAAGTGGCATGTAATCACAATGATGGATTTTGTAAAACTTCTGAGCTTTCTACCGCAGACTGTTTCCATTCATTATTTTATAACAAAACAAAGGTAGAACAAGATTAATTCTTTTTAAATAAATTAGGTATTACCCAGCACCTTCATGCAGTGCCGGTCTGGCAAAAAGTATTTTCAAATAGTGCAGCAAATGCAGTAAATGACTCTTCTGATAATGAACTCTGAAAGATTGTGATACCTTCGTGTAAGCAACATCTTTTTTTTTTTTTCGTTTACACTGTTTTTCCTTCTTGTTTTACCTTTTTTTGTTAACTTTGTTTTATTCTCACATCTAGACACATGGACAGGACACACACCCAGACCCAAGGTGGAGATTTAAAATCCCGTATCCCGCTGGGAATCAAACCTGGGTCACTGGAGTGGAAGGTAGGGACTCTGCCGACTACGCCACGGCGACGGACTATTTCGAAACTTAATAAACTGCATACTTTATTGAGTATTAAATATCACTTTCTCCTATTAAAAC
The DNA here is from genome assembly GCA_030220185.1 of Diploptera punctata. NCBI lineage: Eukaryota > Metazoa > Arthropoda > Insecta > Blattodea > Blaberidae > Diploptera > Diploptera punctata. The sequence goes on along the minus strand of JASPKZ010007477.1, from coordinate 561,725 downwards.
TTTCCTTAAACTACGTTTACTTCCAAAACATTTTAACTCCAAGTCATGTGACACTGTTACTACCACTTGTAATGGTGGAGGATTTTTGAGAGTATGTGACAATATTGCCAATGTAGTTACAAATAAACAACAACTTATAATGAAAACTCCATTTAAAAATTAAATACCTTAAAATATAAATCGCAATTTCTGGAGTTTGGTATTTCATGGATTTAAGACACTTTGGAAATAAGCTCTTCAATTAATCTAAGGTACGTAAAAAGACATATACGGTATTCTATAATCTAAGATTATTAATAAGTTTTAGTTTTTTATTTATAATGCAGAATTTTGTCTAATGTGAAAAAAAAAATTAGTCCCATGCGACTCCGCTTTGAGCAAGTTTTACTGTACTAGTGATAGTAATTTGTTCACAAGACGGAGGCATTAAGCCTGGTGACTCCCTTAATGCTTGACAGGAGTGGGCTACATGCCAGCATTTTACAGGGTGAGGCAATGAAACGGCACGATTTTGAAAAATCACCAATAATATATTTACAAAAAGAGTATAATTATTTGAACATGAATCTTAAGTACATGAGTGGAAATTAATGTTTTACCTTAAAAAACAATCATTTTTTGAATATGGTGCCAGTAAGGTGACGTCCTTGGTTTTGCACACATTGTTGGAGTCTAAGATGAAATCCACCCATGGCGTTCTGTAGCATCTGCAAAGGAATGTTGTTAATTTCCTGCCGGATTCTCTCCTTCAGATCTTCTTTTGTTCTTGGTGCATTTTCCTCGAAGACTTTGCATTTAAGATAGCCCCAAAGAAAGAAGTCTGGGGCGGTCAAATCTGGCGAACGGGGAGGCCAAGGGATATCACCATTCTTGCTGATTAGCCGTCCTGGAAAAGCGAGTCTCAGCAAACCCATTGAGACATTAGCAGTATGGCTTGTTGCACCATCTTGCTGGAAGAGTGTTTCTTCATCTGGATCATACTGATCGATGCCAGGCAGACCAAAAGTTACTAACATGTCAGCATAACGTTCAGAGTTCACCGTTACTGTGTTACCATGTTCATCTTCAAAAAAATAGGGTCCCACGAGTCCACGAGAAGATACTGCACACCAAACTGTTACTTTTTCAGAATGGAGAGGTTTTTCATGAAGATCACGTGGGTTATTTGCGGACCAATACCGGAAGTTTGCTTGTTAACGTAACCACTAAGGTGAAAGTGGGCTTCATCACTCATCCATAAGTTATGCACTCTTTCTCCATTTGTTCCGATAACATTAAGCATCGCTTGGCAAAAGCGTATGCGATGATTGTAATCGTTAGGTTGTAGGGCTTGCACTATGCATTTTGTATGGGTGATAGTGTAGGTCATTCTTCAAAATCCGTCTCACTGATCGATTGCTGAGACCAAGTTGAGCGCTGTGCCGCCTTGCTGATTTTCGCGGACTTCGTGTTAATGCATCGCGCACACGATCAATGTTCTCTGGGGTCCTGATTGTTTTTTCACTACCACCAATTTTCTTCGTCGTGCTTGCAGTGGCTTCAAAGTTTTTCACCCACAGGAGGATAGCTTTCCTCGATGGCACGGGAGCCCGTGGCGGTAGATTAAACTTAAGACGGAAAGCACGTTGGGCACCAACCACACTACCCATGTTTTTATAATATGCTTTTACAGCAAACGCATGTTGCACGCTTGACCAACGCTCCATGGCTACTGAAATTTCCACTTGTCTAGATGCTCAAGGTCGTTTCCCCCACTCCCATAACCCCACACTGCGCCCGTCAGCCGGAGTCCAAATCGTGCCGTTTCATTGCCTCACCCAGTACTTCACATCTTCTCCCTTCTCTTTATTAATAAAAATGTAATGGATGGCATTTGAACACACATATTATACTTAAAATCCATGCATTTATATTACTTCCACACTGTATTGATCCGAGTAAAAATAAATAAAAATTCAACTTACATATCTATATCTCAAGTTCTAGTAGCTGATCCCATTGTTTAAATAAACTAACAATGTATATATTTGAAGAGAAAATATTATGTATACAATGGAAAACCTATGTCAGAACTATAATGGATGATAGGAATTTGGAAGAGGGAGATTGGGAATGATAGAGATAAATGGAAACTGAAGACTGTAAACCTATAAGTGGGGGAAAGCCGAAGAAGAAGAAGAAGAAGAAAGAAATTTGACATTCCTATCAGAAGTTCAAATGGTGTAACGGTTATCGCACTGACATACAGAGTCAGAGATCAGGGGTTCGACTCTCGATTCAAACAAATTTTCTTTTTCTAAAATAAATCTATATCCAATTCTGGAAAATGTTAATTTAAAATATAACATCAAAGCCTGTCATTGTTTAATTCTTATGCATGCGCAATGTAGAATACATTAGGATTTGTTTAAATGGTCGCTCTCTGTAGAATTTCTTAACAGACTAGAAAAGAATTATCTTCACTCCAAGGTTTAGGCAATTAGCCTGTTCCAAATTCACAATGATTCCTTCCATCTCTTCCTTGGTCTTCCTACATCCCTTAATCCCTTTGGTTTATGATATGCTATCTTGGGCAATCTTGTTTCTTCCATTCTCTGAACATACTCTTCCCAGCCAATGTGGTGTTAATATTTAATTTTAGGAAGTTACATTTTGAGGTTATTTTAATTATATTATTTTTAGTCTGGACATCTTACCTCAATATTAATGTTGATTTGTTCTTGGACATGTTTCAAAACAATTCTGTTTTATCGTCAGCTTTCCCAGACTGACGATAAAACAGAATTGTTTTGAAACATGTCCAAGAACAAATCAACATTAATATTGAGGTAAGATGTCCAGACCAAAAATAATCAATGTGGTGTTGTTGGATTCTATCATTTATTGAATATATTTCTAATTCACTTATTTCTTTTATGTGGTCCAATTTTGTGCATCCTTTGGTCCTTCTTAGAAAAGTAATTTCTGCACTTTGTATTCTACTTGAACTTCTCTTATTTGTTACCCAGGACTCGCTAACATAAAAAGTACCGGTACCGCCATTGTTTTGTAGAACTTTTCTATCCTTCCTTGTTTTATGTTTTAGTGTTCTATGAATGGTGCCACATATCATTTGAAATTTTGATAGTTTATTGTCTATATAATTTCTTGTTCCATATCAAAAGATGGGGGATCCCACCAGTTATGGTGGGGCGATCCGAATAGGTATGGTAATAAGGACCCATGGACCAACAAGGAGCTCAGTTCCTGGGGGCTTAAAAATGCTGGGACACCCTTTCTCCAGGGGTTATAAATATGGAGGGCCATGTCCAGGGTAACAAGCGTGAAGACTCCAATGGTCAAGACAGAGAAGAAAGAACATCCCTTCATGTAGGGCTAATATGCATGATAGCTAAATGGTTTAAGCAACAAGACAGCAGCCCTGTCATCACTAACTCCACAATAGGCTGGTATCCTCTTTGGTGTAATAATTATTCAAAGTATTCACAATGAACAGCCAGACTGGAAAAGAAACCATTTGGAAAGCGGAGAGAAACTAATTATTTTGAATATTTTCAAACAGTTTAGTGAAAAATATCCTAAATAGCCATTGATGATGTGGTGAAAATAACAATAGAATTTACAGGTGAGTCAGAATGGAGTATAAATTCTGCTAGTAATGAAATTGTTAATAAAGGATATCTATCAGCTTCATGGAAAAAGCATAAACATCTGATTAGGTAGGCCCATATATATATTTTTGTCACAAATAAATAAGAAATGGAAGTTTCTAATTATTGACACCATCTTACCTTGTATTCAGCCTTATTTCCCTTTAAATTTGATGTTGCCTAAGAACAATGTTTCTATCTATGATAGTTCCGTACACAATTGAGGGGTCTACTGAGAGAGGGTGTTATGCCACTTTGAGAAGAAATGGAAATAATCAGTGCTATGAGGTGTGATCAATAAGTTTCCGGAATGAGGACATAAACACAACACAACACTTCAAAGTTTCTATTCAGCACTGTCACCCTCGAAGTAGTCACCTTGGGAGTTGATACACTTGTCCCAGCGCTTCTGCCAATGCTGGAAGCACTTCTGGAAGTCGTCTTCTTTAAATGTGTCCAATGCCTTCTGCGATTCGCGCTGGATGACATCAATGTCCTCAAAACGATGTCCTCGGAGCCGAATTTTTAGCTGTGGGAACAGGAAAAAGTCTGCTGGAGCCAGATCTGGAGAATAGGCTGGATGGGGAACAGTACTCATCCTATTTTTGTCCAAAAACTGGCGGACAGAAATTGCTTTGTGCGCGGGCGCATTGTCGTGATGCAGGAACCAGTCACCAGTCCTCCATTTCTCTGGCCGTTTGCGTCGCACATTCTCCCTCAATCTTTGCAACACTTGTTTGTAGTACACTTGATTCACTGTTTGACCCCGTGGTACAAATTCCTTATGCACAATTCCATTAATGTCAACAAAAAAAATCATCATTGACTTCACATTCGATCGACTTGTCTGGCTTTCTTGGGGCGTGGGGATGCAGGACTCTTCCATTGCGAAGACTGTTTAGTTTCTGGATCATAACCATAAATCCATGTTTCATCACCAGTAATATAATAACCTTTTCCATGAACCGTGGGTCATTTTTAAGCTGTTCTTTAAGATCTGTGCAGGCAATCACATGACTTTCCTTTTGGTCATTTGAAAGGAGGCGTGGCACGAACTTCGCAGCAATTCTTCGCATGTTCAAATCGTCTTTCAAAATGCTTTGAACACTTCCAAACAAGAGTGCTAGTGCATCAGACAGTTCTCGTATTGTAATGCACCTATCGTTTAATACCATTTCCCTCACTCGATCAATATTTTTATTGGTTTTGCTGGAAGTTGGTCGTCCCAGACGATTTTCATCCTTAACCGATGTCACACCCCTTTTAAATTTCGAAAACCACTCAAATGCTTGAGATTTGCCCATTGCTTCCTCCCCATAAGCTGTTCTTAACATTTGATATGTTTCTGTTGCAGTTTTACCAAGTTTAAAGCAAAATTTGATGCATGTTCTATGTTCCTCGTAATCCCGCATTGTTGCTACACAGAGAAATCGCCGCATGCACAAAACACATCTTCATTTCAGAGCTTCTACCAGCATACTGCAAGGTCAGAGAAGGTCGCGCGACCCCTCAAATTCATCACAAGGAAATTCTGAGTGTATAGCCTGGGTGAAAATTAAAAACTCCTCAATGGCATAAATTGTTTTGAAGTCATTCCGGAAACTTATTGATCACACCTCGTATTTATATTAAAATTTATATTTTTCTATTTGCATAGTTTGCAGTAAGTTAAAGAAGAAGAAAGTTACCCCTTTATTGTAAAAATAATTTTGTAACATAATGCTTTATAAAACCCAATTTATATCAATTTCTTCTCAAAGTGGCATAGCTCCCTCTCTCACTAGATTGACTTATATGGCAGGTAAAAGTAGCACCAGGGTTTCCCCAATAGACAGGAGTCAGAAAGTTTGTTTACAGTACAACTGGAACATAGCTATAGTATAGTACCAAGCATCAAATTTATCCATAAAATTTATAAAATCATTCAAAAGTATTTGAACAGACTTTAATTTCACAATAAGATAACCTGCATGAAGTGGATGAAAATTCACTGAATGATTTTTGTTGAGAATTAATGGAATAAATAGTTAATAATTATTCATTCAAATCTTGTTGATACAAGGTTCAACAATTTCAAAGAGAACACCATATTTGCCACAACGCTGTGCCAATTCTACAGCATCCTCATCACTTCCAGTCTTTAAGCCAGGTTTTATATCAGGATGAAATAACAATAACTGTAGTGTATCCTTAGCATGACTGTTTGATGCAGCTAAATGTAGTGGTGTTAAACCTGCAAAGAAGAAGAAATGCTTTTATTTCTTCTTTATCTCCACTACAGAATGTAACAAAAAAAAGTGAAAGTTTCTTTACATCTTCATCCATCCTATGCCTCTTACAAGTGAAGTCAGGCTCTGGCCTTACCTTTGGGATTTCTTAACCAATCTGATTTGGTTATGCTTCCCTATAGATGATGTGAGTGACATATAGAGGTCGAGTAGGCAACTATAGTATATAAAAATATATTAGATGAAAACTGATCCAGATAGCTTTATTAATTCTGATTATTTCTAGTAACTTTAACTATAATGATCAGATTGTGTCTGGTTTGTCTCTTACCCCATACACAGTCGAAGTAATGTAAGTACACAAACTTTCAGCATGAATTCCTTGAGGCAAATAAATATCTTGTGATGGTTAGTTTGCAAATATATGGTTTTTTCAACAAACAAAAGTGCAGAATTTATTGGTGCATTACTTTATAATGATGAAATGCACGCCAGTGTAGTTGATTAAGGCAATATGTTACAAGCCCTAAAACCTCCTGACAGCAGCATGGTTTGGGGTTGACTCAGCCTCTAACAGAAATGAGTACCAGAAGTATGCACTGGGGGTAAAGGCAAGCACCATGCAAAAGTGACAACCTGACTAGCATATCCTGCCAATTTCCAACTACCCCAAGAAGCTCCTAAGGCCAGTAGTGAAATCACTTTACCTTCCGTCAGTCTTGATTTAACTGATGACACCGTAAGAGATGGTGTTCATCAAATTCTGTTGCATTACATAGTGCACAGATAACAGAATTAATTATTCCGAGTTTTGCCAAGTGGTGAGACAAGCAAAATCATGTCTAGTTGCCAATTTGAACTCCACAACTGCTTCCTTTCTTTTACTGTTAGCTATTGGATTCTTCTATATTACATCATTTCTTATCTTTTGTAATGGTTTGAGCTGTACCGAGAAAAGTTTTGGTTATTGTATACTTTATTTTTTATTTTATTCTTTGCACTGATAGCACAGGCCTGCATGATTTTGCAGTAAAAATGGGCCATTTTAGTACAAATTAATGTTGAGAATACAAAAATTATGTATTTTTTTTATCACTTCTAGTTCTGGCTCAATTCCATTTTTATTGGTGTAAATCAATGGTGCCTGGTCTTTGAATGTTAAACTCTCAGGTAACCCAGGCTTTTGGAAGTTATAAGTAAGAAATAAGAGAAGGTTAGTAGAAGTTATTAAGATAATTATATGGGACATCCCTCAAACCATTTGAGTAAGCAGATGTGAAGAAACCCCCACCTTTTAGATAACACTATCTGCTGGCCAGTTCTTTCAAACTGTTGGCAGTAGCCTCATGACATGATCATATCCAGTTGATTTTATGTGCATGTCTTCAGTTTCATCTGTATTGCATGTGTGTTTTTGTGTGTACAAAAATGTATCAACTTCTCTTATTTTATGTTTACGTATTTTAAGAACAATATGGCCAATGCATAAGGCATGGAGAGAAAGCAGTGTTTACCTAGTGCCCAGAAGTTCTGTTACATTTGTAGTTGCTAAATATTCAATTCCAAAGTGCTTTTTATTACAACAGAATGGGAGAACTTTTAAAAGAAGATGAATACGAAAAAATCAAATTTGATTCCCTTCTAAAAAATAATTAAAAATGTTGAAAACAGTTTGAAGTCTATAAAGAAAATTTTAACAGAAAAAGAAAAAATTAAATTAAAAAAAGCTAACCCTAGATATTAAATCTTAACCCTAGAAACCACAATATCCATGGTCTCCCCAAAATTCATAAAACAGTGAAAAAAAGAAGCAAAGTATCAATAATATAGGATCTCCTACTTAACAAAACTTCCAGATGGGTAAGCCAGGAATTCAAAAGAATTAAAGATTTTGAAAATCTAGCCACCCAAAATTCTAGTGGAAAAATTAGAAAAGATAAAATTAGAACCCGCAGATAGAATAGTTTATTTTGATGTCACAGCATTGTTCACCAACCAGTGTTCCAAAGGAAGAAACACTGAAAATTTTGAACAATTGGCTAATCCAAAACAATATTGATAAAGAGGGTAGGGAAGAATGTTTAAAATTAACCGAACTGTGCATCAATCAAATGTTTTTCACATAGAAAGAGAATTTCTATAAACAAAAGTCAGGACTATTAATGGTAAGCCCTTATTTCATTTTTGGCGAATTTATTCATGAATGATTTTGAGTGCAAAATAACAAAAGCACATCCTCTTTTGCTCAAATTTTGGTGCAGATTCGTTAAATACACAGAAGAAAAAAGAAAACAATACAAATTCACATTAGAAACAGAAGAGAACAAACAATTACCATTTTTAGATCTGAAATTACATAGAAATAAGGAAAGAAAGAATATAGAATTTGACATTCATAGAAAAGAATCACACACAGATTAAATCAATGGGATTCAACCATATTTCACACAAAATGCACATAGATTAATGTGCAGGGGTTAACATACCCTTGAACAGACAAAATTATGAGTTAGAGAAAAAACACACAATTGAAGTGGCAAAAGAAAATGCTTTTGAGGAGAAAATGATACACAGAAAAATTTAGAAGTACAAAAAACAAAAATTGAGGAATGAAAGCACTCTTCAGATTGAAAAACAAAAGGAAATGAAACAGGAAATTCACATATCACCCATGGGCATACAAAACATTCCAAAAGATTTTTTTTTAATTTAATATCAGATAAGCATCAAAGAATGAATATAGCCTAAATAAAATAATAGAAACCAACAAAGATAAAAAGATTGATGATAGCAAAAAGTCAGGAATATACCAAATAAAATGTGCAGATTGTGATAAGATATGCATAGGGAAAACAAAGAGAAATTTAACCATTAGAACCAAGGAACACATAAGAAATGTAAAAAAAAGTAGAAAAATCTGTGGTAGCTGCTCATGTTTGATCAGAAAAACATAAAACAGATGTAAACACATAATTAATAAAACGGAAAACACAAACAAACTCACCATATGGGGAAAAAATCTGCATACAGAGGAAAAAGGAGAGAATAATGATTTCTGAAATTCCTGGGGAGAGAAACTTGATAACCAAGTTCTATGGACCACAAAAAGAAGAAGCAGGAGTTGAGATCCAGGGCCAATAACTTAAAGAAGATCAGTCTGCACCAACTGAACAATGAAGCTAAAAAAGTTTGAAACGTATGTCTTACAAGAAACAAGATTTATGAGGTAAGGTGAAGAAAAACTAATTAACTCACTGGCTCTATCGAACCCATAGGTTCATGGCCATGCAGACATAAGCTCTCCACACATCCCTATCCTGAACTAATGTTTTCTAATCATCCCCTGTATAATCTACTTCCCTCAACCAAACTTATTAATGTGGTCTATTTTCAATTATATGCACCTCTTCAGCAGACCACAATACATACTTGATGTATATGTCATCATTAGAGACCAGATGTTAGGCAAAATGCCTATAGTTATTTATTATAGATATTGTAAAAGTGACTTTATATAAGTTCATACCAACGGCCCTAGAGTTGTTTCCCATGAAATTAATTTTGCTTATAAATGCCTATTTCAGCTTATAATGCCTATAAATGCCTATTTGCCATTTTTTCTAGAAATTAACTTAGTATTTCAATGAAATCAATTGAAATGGACAAACTTCATGACACACATCATTTCACAGAAATTTTCAAAGTTATTTTTATACATTCCCTTAGAACATTTTAGGATAAGGATGGCAATAAGCCAATAACCTAGCAGGTAAGTGGTGTCCCCATCAATGCACTCGCGTTAGGCAAATATTGTATTTTTTCACCTCATGCATTCCCATTAACCCACTGAAGATACGTTTAAAGCGCCAGGTAAGTTCACTGGAAGCCCATTTAAATCTCCCCAGTGCTACTCCGGCTGCATTGGATTTTAAATCAGAATACCCAGACCATGCATACTGCATTCTATCACAAATGGATTTCAGATAGTTTGTTTACCCCTGTTTTTTCTTTTAGTATTTTGTACTTTTATGAATAGGAAAGGAATGTGGCCTGCCTACAACCCTCTTTTTTGCAATTTAACTGTTATCTATTGTTAGTTTGAAGGCTGTGAAAGTTGACTAATATTTCAAAAACCATCTTTTACTAACATTTCTCGGGCATTATATTTAAAGTAAACACAAATCACATGTTCTAACAGGAAAGGTAAAAAATAACAAAAATATTATAAAAATAAATTAAACTAAACATATAAAAGCATAGGCCTATACATTATCCAATCATAGAAAGTTCTTGCTATATATCTTCTCAAATTATTGATAATGTAAAAAGCAATTTTTCTATAGCACTTTACAAATCTCATCATTACTGGAAAACAAAGCCACAACCTTGTCATGTCGATCTTCTCCTCCCATACCTTTATTGTATTCTAGAATACATTTAGCCTTTATGATTTTTTCTTCTTGTTCTCCGTCATTATTCTTCCATAGCTTCTTACTGGTGTCAGTCATGTCGGCATTTTCGTGTTTGGATGATAATAAATTAGTGTCTTTCCTACCTTTCCACTTCTATGCTAGACGTCTCCGACTACATTATGTTGTTAGTTCTCCTTCTTTTTTTTTTCTTTCCAATTTGATGTTCACTAAATCCATAGGCATATTTCTTCTGTTAGATTTTACTGTCCCTGATATGTCTTTCGTCTACTCAGCTCCAAAAATAAATTAGGAGAACACAATTATAATGTGTAACCTTTCTCTACGAATGGGTTTGCTAATTCTAGGGGTTAACATACTCTCATTTGCTGTAAAATCTGCATTTTCATGTGCATCTTGTCCAGTGTTTATTTGAATCATATCTTGAAGAGTCCAATTTCTAATATGTTATTTCAAATCGCGCTGTTTTATTCCGTTAAGAGAGTTTGAACTGAATGTGTTTCTAAAAAAGTTAAATTTACAACCATGATATTCGAAAAAAAACATTGAAACTACATATATAATTTACCATAATAAATACCTAAAATATATTATTCTATAAATTATATCTATAATAAACTACACAATACACTAGGACTATATACGCTTTATATAAACCAGCAACAAATTTTACAGATGGCGAACATAAATTTTTAATCACTAAAGATAGAGCCAACTTCTTATAGTGGAGGGTTTTAACACAATAACGAGTGTAGGTCGTGGTTGAGCTGTTTGGACTTTCTACCTGCTCACGAGGGAGACTCGTTAAAAGTCTCCAATGGGTTAAACGAAATAGCCCTAAGCTATGTCCCATTGTATTATGCTCCATCACTAAGGCTTGGAGAAAGTTCTATAGTACAGCTTTTCTTATTTTCAATACAAACATTGCCGACGGACAAAGATGGTAGATGGCTCAAACTTTCTTTCTCTGACTCACACCTGGTGCTGAAACCTTTAAGTGACTGGCAATATTATTTTTGATGTTGGTAACACTGAATTCAGTCTGTAGTCCTCATTCACAGACAGATGCTTCAAAGACAAAGTGGTGCAACAAGTGTATGTGGCTTATTTTTTTTACCTTTAGAACAGTCTTTTTTTAGGATGCCTAAAGAGCGGACGACAGTAAAAGACAAACTGACCAATTTAGTGAAAGAATTTGGTGCGGAAATATTGTCAAGTGACGATTCAATATTGTTCTGCAAAGTGCCACATTTCGCAGCATGTACAGTACACTCTGCAAAACATAAGTGTGGTCTTTGTAAGAGGGCAAAATAAATTCCAAAAGCATCTCTGATAGCTTAAATATGTTTATATCCTTAATGTAAGACGGTAAAAAATTATGTTGTAGTCCATTTTTTGATGAAAAAATTGGACAAGAATATAAATCAGGAATATATCAGATCAAATGTCAAGATTGCGACAAAATCTATATAGGAAAAACAAAAAGAAATTTAAAAACTAGATTGAAGGAACACCTTAGAAATGTAAAAAAGGGGGAAGTGGACAAGTCAGCAGTAGCAGCCCATGCTTGGTCTGAAAAACATTTAATAGATACAGAAGCTAGCCTAATCAAACAAACAGGTAAACTAAAGGAACTCACAGTCTGGGAAAAAATCCACATCCAAAAAAACAAAAAAGAAAAACTCATGAATTTTGAAACTCCCGCAAATTTTGACCTAATCCAGAGGTTCATCGGTCCACCGACAGAAGTAAGAAGGAAACCGCCAAGAAACGACATAACACCGGTCGACCAGAGGCTACTGACGATGGAGATAAGCTCCGAAACTGCAGTATAGAAGAAAAAGGATATGAGGTGAGATAATAAAAACATTAATTTAATTATAGCTGAAACAATATTATGTGAGGAACAAAATGGATTTAGAAAGGGTAGGTCAACTATAGATTGTGTTTTTACAATGGCCTAATTGATAGAAAAAAGAAAAGAATTCAATTTACCCACGTATATAGCTTTTGTTGATTATACTAAAGCATTTGATAGTGTAAGTAGAAATAAATTATGGAACATACTAGAAATGAAAGGAATTCCTCAACACCTTATAAGAGCCATTCAGAATTTATATATAGAAACAAATTTTAAAATAGACTGCGGAGATAAAATTAGTAAACAAAACATAGAAATAAATCAGGGAGTAAGACAAGGTTGTCCATTCTCACCAGTATTATTTAATTTATACTTGGACCATGTCATAAATGAATGGCAAGAACAAATTAATATAAATAGTGTATTGACAACTCTGCTTTTTGCAGACGATCAAGTAATAATGACAGCATCAGAAAATGCTTTACAACAATTCCTTTATACTTTAAATAATATCTCTCTAAAATACAATTTAAGAATATCTACATCTAAAACAAAAATATTAGTTCTGAAAGGAAAATGTGCAATAAGAACAAAAATAATGATAAACAATGTAATTATAGACCAAGTTCAGAATTTTAATTATTTGGGATGTCATTTAGGCAATGACAGAAATTTAGATAAACACACTAAAATACAACGATTCAGTTATCTATGTGGCACAATTAAATGCACTTTATTGAATAAGACTAGAAAAGAAACTATTTTGAAGTTTTACAAAGTATTGGCAGTTCCATCTGAAACCTGGACATTAACAAAGGCAGATAGTAAACAAATAGAGGCAGCTGAAATGTAGATGTTGAGAGCAATAGGAGGATACCAAAGAACCGATAAAAAGAAAAACGAAGATATAAGAACAGAACTTAATATATTTAATCTCTGTGAAAGAATAAAATATTATCAAAATGCTTATCTTCAGCACGTATTACGAAAGAATGAACAGCGCATACCAAGAAGAATGTATAATTATAAACCAAAAGGGAGAAGAATGTTGGGAAGACCACTGAAGAGATGGAAGGACCAATTCCACCTATAATGAGATCGGAACTGGGCTTAATCCTTGTTGTTGATGATGATGATAAACTTTTAAGAAGTGGACATAAAGAAATTTTACATCTTCCGATAGATCTCCCTGATAACATAGTCAGAATAAAGGAATTGGTTTATCTTGTGCATCATTGGAAATAAATAATAGTTTTAAAAAACTAAAACAACATGCTTTATTAGAAAACCGAACTAAAAAATGAAAAATAATTTTAATTTTCAACATGCTTGGGATAAAATTAAAGTGGTCAACAAAAAAATCATCTCCAACACATATAGAATAAAACTAGAGTTATCAACAAAAAGAAAATAATTTTACCATCAAACGCATGGGGTGCTCTATATCAATTAATATATTTGATAATAAACAGGTGGGAGAATAACATTAACTATGATTTGAGGGAAATAGATTATACAGGGAATGATTGGAAAGCATTAGCTCAGGATAGGGATGTCCGTGCGGCCATGAACCTACGGGTTCGATAGTGCCAGTGAGTAAGTAAGTAAGTAATAAACAGATATTGGTAAAAGTAAAGTCTCTAAGAAGAAAATGTCCGATTGAGGGTCTTTCCACTTTGCAGCGGTTGCCCTTTTACCAGCCGACTGCTGGCCCTTCACATCCACATGTGTCAATCACAGAGGTAGATGATCAACAGTCAGTGTAGGGGTGACATGTGGTTAGCATGTCGAGTCCCCCAGCCATTATAGCTGGTTCCTCAACCTGGAGCCGCTACTTATTGTAGCTACCCAATTGCCTCACGATGCTGGGTGGGCACTGGTCCCATACTGGCCGAAATACCATGAGAAAATTTCTTCCCCCATGGAGACTCGAACCAGCGCAAGTCCCGTAGCTCTGCGCCAAGGCTTCCTGCCTTAACCGCTCGGCTACGGCGCGGGACAGAAGAAAATGTAAAAATCATAAAAAGCACCCCATGCTTTTGATGGTAAAATTATTTTCTTTTTATTGATAACTCTAGTTTTATTCTATATGTGTTGGAGATGATTTTTTTGTTGACCACTTTAATTTTATCCCAAGCGTGTTGGAAATTAAAATTATTTTTCATTTTTTTAGTTCAGTTTTCTAATAAAGCCTGTTGTTTTAGTTCTTCTTCTTCTTCTTCCTTCCAAGTATTAGGCCAAGGCCTGTTACGACCTATAGAAAATTTTCCCATATGGGAAATTCTCGTATAAGACTTGAAAGCATAATAATAGTCCCTTCGATTGGTTGCTGGCCAAAGGAAGGCAAGACCAGTGATGGGCTACCATCTTATAGCCTCTGGTCAGGCTTTTCTGGAGAAGGAAAGAAAATAAAGGAAAGAAGAAATGGAAGAAAGGAAAGACTCCCTAGCCCTCGGATGCCCTAATAGCGTCGGGGTCGAAAAAACAAGAGTTAACCAAGAGAGGTTAGATAGTAAAGTTAAAAGAGTGCAAAACATAAGTAAGTGGAAGAAATGTTTTGCACAGCTTGGGCACCTTGTGGTCGCCATCCACATATCCCCTAGATGAGGACCCCTGAGGGCTGTTTTAGTTTTTTAAAACTATTATTTATTTTTTATTTTTTAGTTTTAATATTTCACAGAATAAGATAAAATGTAAAAATCTTTAAATTCGATACTATTGTAGTATGAGCTAAAAGTAATACTCTTCTAAAAAAAAATCCTCCCAGCCTATGGATTACTGAAAATATATGCCACTAGAGTTCACTGCTCTACCAACTGAGCTCTTACAACGATTGACTAAAAAGTTGACAAGTCGCAACCCAGTTTTCATTTTTTTTTGTTTTCTGATGATTCTGGCCAGGATTTTAGAAACAAAATATGAAATTATTGTATTGTCACGGGTCCTTTACAAGTATACAAAGTTTCAAGTCGTTCCAATGTTTCGAAGTGGGTGAAAATTGTGTTCAAAGATTCCATTACATAAATACAAAGACACTTTTTTTGATTTTCTGACGATTCTGGCCAGGATTTTAGAAACAAATATGAAAATATTATATTGTCACAGGTCCTTTACAAGTATACAAAGTTTCAAGTCGATCCGATGTTTCTAAGTGGGTAAAAATCGTGTTCAAAGATTCCATTACATAGATACAAAGACACTTTTTTTTTATTTTCTGATGATTCTGGCCAGGATTTTAGAAAATAAATATGAAATTATTGTATTGTCTTGGGTCCTTTACGAGTATACAAAGTTTCAAGTCGATCCAATGTTTCTAAGTGGGTGAAAATCATGTTCAAGATTCCATTACATAGATATAAAGGCACTTTTTTTTATTTTCTGATGATTCTGGCCAGGATTTTAGAAAAAAAAAATGAAATTATTCTATTGTCACGGGTCCTTTACAAGTATACAAAGTTTTAAGACGATCCAATGATTTTAAGTGGGTGAAAATCACGTTGAAAGTTCCGTTACATAGATAGATAGATAGATAGATATGGGTCAAGCTAATATAAAGCATATAACAAAAATACAGCAAATAAACATTTGCCATATTCTTTACCAAGACAATAATACATATATTACTAGTCTCCGAAA
Source organism: Diploptera punctata (assembly GCA_030220185.1). Taxonomy (NCBI): domain Eukaryota; kingdom Metazoa; phylum Arthropoda; class Insecta; order Blattodea; family Blaberidae; genus Diploptera; species Diploptera punctata. The sequence continues at coordinate 545,920 of JASPKZ010007477.1, read as the reverse complement.
CCTAAAAAAGGAAAGTTTACAATGTGTGAGAGACCTTATCATTGAACCTAGTGACGTCAATATTAATATTTGAAGTCTTCTACCAGATGCAAGGAAACTCAAGAAACAACTAAGAGACAAAGAAGCAGTTCTCTGGAGTCAACTTCCTCATAAAGGAAAGACGTTCTCTACAGTGATTATACACCAGCAAATCAATGGATTCATGATCATCAGGGATTGTCTTGTTCCGAATGGAGAGAACAATTAAAATGCAAGCAATGTAACGGTGGTGCGTTCTTTGCGGCAGATCTAGGGACGATACCCTTTGTAGATGTCACAGAGAGCATGAAGCCTTTGCACACATCCTTGGGGCTTGTCTGTTTGGAGAATCACTGAGAAACATTCGGCACCACACTATTCAAAACATGATGGCAGAAGCCTTGCGAGATTATGGATACACAGTTTATGAGGAAGTTCATGCTGTGGCCACTAATGGAAGTAATAGACAAATAGATATTATTGCATTTAGACCATCTTCTAAAATTGGGATGATATTAGATCCCACAATCCGTTTTGAGACTCATAGTGGCCAACCTGAGGAAGTTGACTGTGAAAAGAAAGCCATATATGAGCCAACAATTGACTATTACAAAGATAAATACCAATTAGATAGTATAACTGTCACAGGATTGATGATCAGGGCAAGAGGTACTATACCAGGATCTTAGCTAAATTTTGGAATTTCTTAGATTTGGACAGAGTGTATCTTTCTAAAATTGCCATCGCTGCCATTAGAGGATCAATTTCAATTTTAGGAAATCATCTTTACAAAATTTCTACTTTATAGTATGTATACTTCAATTGCAATTTGAAATTTTTTAATGTATTTACAAAATGTATTTCACCAATTTCGAAAATTAATTGTCTGTATCACTTTGTCCTTGAGGCAATCCTCTAATGAGGAAAGTTGTATATAATAAAAAAATTAGTATTTATCTTATTAATACTCTTCCACCACAGCAGAGCAGTTGGTTGGCACAAAGCTATGACACATGCACTGGTTTTGTCCTTATAGGGATGAAATTTCTAATGGAATTTCGGCCAATGTGTGGGACCAACACCCACACAGCATTATGAGGAGCTCATGTAGCTGCAATAATTACCAGCTCCAGGTTGAGAAAACCAGCTATAAAGGCTGACCACATTTCACCCTTACACTGACTGGACATTATGATATAAATATCAGACAAACATTTCCTCAATAACAATAACAGAAGATAAAGTTACTCACCTCCTTTACTTGTGGCATTGGGATCTGCACCATGTTCCAGAAGTTTAGCTGCACACTGTGTGTTATTCCACTTGCAAGCTGAATGAAGAGGTTGCCAACCATCTTCAGTCTCTGCAGATATGTTTGCACCATGCTTCAGCAATAACTGTCAACACATGTTGATATTTTTTAGCAAGTAATGCTTTAATGTTTCATAAATTAATTCTGGAAAATAACATTATGATGTTAACAAGTTAATAACTATATATAATAAAGATGGCTGAAGATGAGAGATTTGCCTCTCAAAACTGCAGTTCCATGCTTGAAGATCATGGAGTACGAGGTGAGATTTCACGACTCACTATTTATTATTTATTAGCTAAGATGTTTATTTAATATTATTAAAAGGAGTTAGAATTCACACCTATCCTCATATTTTGTTGATTCTTGAGGACTGGTTTTGGAAGTTAAACTGTTTCCATTCTAAATTACCATCTGGCTATTGAATAAACAGTTGGCACTCCTGTAGGTTGATTCTTCTTCTCTCTTTTTTGGTTGTTCAATGAACTTGCAAACCAAACCTTTATCCCTGGTAACTTCAAAATTCATAATTTTATCCTTATATTTTTGGATGTAGATCTTCTCCCAGATTGTGTTTTTTTTATTTATCTAATTGTTTAATTAATTTTGTTTTCCTTCAATAAGGATATAATTATGAATTTTGAAGTTCCCAGGAATAAAGATTTGATTCAGAAGTTCATAGGTCAACCAAAAGAGGGAAGAAGAAGAATCAATCTACAGACGCACTAACCATCTATTCAACAGTCAGATGCAAGCTGAGAATGGAAGCAGTTTAACTTGTGAACTGATCCTCAAGAATCAACAAAATAATAGGAGAGGGATGAATTCGCTCTTCTTTTATGTCTTGTTATATTATGTTTTATTAATTGTTATTTTCATCATAATCTAATATATCAAAAATGAATGTTTGTTTGTATTTTATGCACGGCCATACCGTTCAACCGATTTTGATGGGGCTTTTTGCAAAAAGTTCAGGAGATTCCCAGGATGAACATAGGCTATAAGAGAGTTGTGATACTCAACTCCTACACCTTTAAATATCACCCTTTGTAGTGAAAAACGTGAAAACAGTAGCATTTTGGATGCTAAATGACCTGACCTGACTATACTATACTGACCCAACCAGACCGAACATAACCTATACTGACCAGACCTGACCAAACCTAAATTATCCTAAGTGAATCTAACCAAACTTAACTGAACCTGAACCTAACATGAACCTAGCCTGAACTTAACCTGAACCTAGCTGATAGAAACCTGAATGTAACCTGAACCTAGTCGGAACCTAACCTGAACCTCTCTTGAACCTAACCTAAATCTAACTTCAACCTAGCCTGAACCTAACCTAAAAGCTAACTTGAACCTAGTCTGAACCTTGCCTGAACCTAACTTGAATCTAAGATTAACCAAACCTGAACCTAGCTTGAACCTATCCTGAACAGAGCCTGAACCTAACCTGAAACTAACCTAAACCTAACATAAGCCTGAACCTAACCTGATCCTAACCAAACCTAAACTGAACCTATGCTGAGACTACACTGAATCTACACTAAATGTACACTGAACTTACACTGACCCTAAACTGAAACTAACACATACCTAAACCTAACTGAACCGAGCCTAACCTAACCTGAATCCAAACTGAACCTGAACCCAAACCCGGAGCTAACCCAGAACAAAACCTGACTTAAACCTGACTCAACACTATCCTAACCTGGACCTAACTCCGACCTGACCTAACCTAACTTAACCTTGACCTGACCAAACCTAACTAAACATAACCTATCCTATCCTAACTGAACCAAACCTAACCGAACCCAACCTGACCTATCCTGACCGATATCTAACCTAACCCAACCCAGAAACATAATAAGTCCAACCGATCTGACCAAACTACCCATAAACCAATGAAATTACCTCTATAACAACCAAATTACCACTAGCTAATCAAACTACCTCTATAAAGACCAAAACTACCAGTAAATCGATTAAACTACCTCCAAAACAAGACACTACCCATAAACCTCTAAAACAATAAAATTACCCTTAAACCGATTAATCTACGTCTAAAATGATCAAATTAGCAGTAAATCGGACAATTTACCTCTAACCCGACCAAACAACCACTAAACTGACAATTACGATATAAATTTATAATTATTTTTCTTTTTTACTTATTTAACTAAACATAAAAACACGTTTAATTCATTTAGGTGTAGCAGTGCACATCAGGTATAGGCTAGTAATCATATAACTATTCTTTTTCTTTTTTTTACTTCTATATTAAGTTGATATAAGTCTGCCATGCTGGTTCAGGTGGTAGCATGTCTGCTTCCAGACTAGAGGGCTCGGATTCAATACCCATTGAGGTTGAAAATTTTAATTCTTAAATTAGTTGAATGTCCCGCGCCGTAGCCGAGCGGTTAAGGTAGGAAGCCTTGGCGCAGACCTACGGGACTTGCGCTGGTTCGAGTCTCCATGGGGGAAGAAATTTTCTCATGGTATTTCGGCCAGTATGGGACCGGTGCCCACCCAGCATCGTGAGGCAATTGGGTAGCTACAATAAGTAGCGGCTCCAGGTTGAGGAACCAGCTATAACGGCTGGGGGACTCGACATGCTAACCACATGTCACCCCTACACTGGCTGTTTATCATCTACCTCTGTGATTGACACATGTGGATGTGAAGGGCCAGCAGCCGGCTGGTAAAAGGGCAACCGCTGATAGTGGAAATACCCTCAATCGGAAAATTAGTTGAATTCGATGTTTTTATTATTCATTTCATACATCTCAATGATGGATAAATCATATTTAAAGAGATGCTAGATTGGAACTTGCTCAGGTATAGCTCAGTCGGTAGAGTATTGGCCTAAAGACAAAGGTCCTGGGTTCATGCCCCAGTCTGAGCGTATAATTTTTCTCTTCAAATATGATTTATCCATCATTTAGATATATGAAATGAAAAATAAAACCATCGAAAGAAGCCGTACTGGCTTTATAATGTAATACAAAATTCCCAAATAAATGTCTTCTTAATAACGAAGCTGCCATTTGCAGCATAGAAGCAAAGGTTTCATAGAATTTGGTGCGCAGGAATTAACAGCGTATAGAAGAGAAAAATTTATGTTTAGATTGGAACTTGCTCAGGTAATTAAGTCGGTAGAGTATTGGCCTAGAAAGACATAGGTCCTGGGTTCATGCCCCAGTCTGAGCATGTAATTTTTCTCTTCAAATATGATTTATTCATCATTGAGATGTATGAAATAAATAATAAGAACATTGAAAGAAGCCGTACTGGCTTTATAATGCAATGTAAAATTCCCAAATATCTTCTTATTAAAGAAGTTGCCATTTGCAAGATAGAAGCAAAGGTTTCATAGCATTTGGTGCGCAGGAATTAACAGCGTATAGAAGAAGAAAGTTTAAGTTTAAATTGGAACTTGATCAGGTAACTAAGTCGGTAGAGTATTGGCCTAGAAAGCCAAAGGTCCTGGTTTCATGCCCCAGTCTGAACATATAATTTTTGTCTTCAAATATAATAGTTGAACTGCGTTAATTTAATTCTAACATTTCAATTTTTGGGTCAGGAAGGGTGGTGGTGTACAATTTTTCATCACTAGATTATGTGCCAGATTGCATTAAATTGCAAATCCTTCCACAATACATATATATATATATATATATATATATATATACAGTGGACACCGGTTAATTCGACATTCGATAATTCAAATAATTGGGTAATTCGAATATAAGTACAATCCCATTGAAACTCCTATTTAAAATAATGTTAAAAATCCCTGTTTAATTTGAAGTTTTGAAGTCAACGTTTGGATTATTCAAAGCCACAATTCAATTTATTGATAATGTGAAACATTATCTGAATTCTATAAAAGTTTAAATACGATTGTAAAATTCCAAGAATTTGTCTAGTGTCCATATTCCTAGTTGCTTATTGTAAAGTCCTGTTAGATGGCAAGCGAACTGGACCTAATTGTCCAGTGCTTTGTGTCATCGGGTACAGTACATAGACACCCATACCTCACTCATAGTCCAAAAACTGAAAATAATGCATGTACCCTACCTTACTTCTACAGTACAGGTACATGTAAACATACAGTTTAAAAACTTAACTCAATAATAATGTGTTAAGTGACTCTATTCACAATGTCGAAACGTGGAATGTACACCAGTTTAACATTAGCAAAACAGTTGAAGTGCTCAGGGAGGTAGAAAAAAGGAAGAAAGAAGAAGTGTGAAATTGCCAAGGAATATGGAATACTGCTGAACACTTTATCCACCTACATAATGAATAAAAGAATAAAGAAAAAATAATGGAGAGTTGGAACTTACAAAGTGGTGGAAGTAGGAAACACATAAGAGGAGGTGAATTTCCTGAAGTTAATGGGTGTGTGTTCAAATGGTTCAAACAATCGCGTGATCGTAACATACCATTGAGTGGCCCATTAGTGCATGCCAAAGCTGAAGAATTTGCAGAAAAGTTTGATGTTAAAAATTTTAAAGCAAGTGGAGTTTGGTTCAGTGGTTTTCAGGAAAGAAATGGTATTTTGTTTAAAAACGTGTGCGATGAGTGTTACTTATTTTATAACAAAATGGAAATTAAAAGGTGAGTTACACAGCATATTAGTTGTAGTATTTGCATGAAATAAATTTATTTCAGGGTACAGTACTATGTAAAATAAAGTGTCATTTGTTAACTCAAAGTTTTGATAATTCAAATTTTTAAAAATTCCCCTTTAGTTCGAATTAAAAAGTGTCCACTGTATATATATATAATAGAAGGCATGTGGTTGATAGTGATTTCTCTGTTGGAAGAGGATGTTAAGCCATAGTACTTTTTGACAGGAGTAGGCAATGTGCTTGCACCAGGTTTCACATTCTCCCATCTCATCATCAACCCTCATTCAGCACACTTTACATTCATAAACACATAAACATACACTCATCCTACACTACTCTCTGTACACAATATAAGAATACATCATCTATGTAATGTGTTCTGCCAAAGTGGTGCATAAATTGAAAAGAGACCACATTAATGCCATCTATCCACCCACAGGAAACCCCAAAGTGAGTTAAGTGCAGTGAGTGGCATTAGAAACACGTACATATTAAGTTGATAAGTAGAAATAAAACCCAGAAAAACATGTGAACAAAACAGATGAGGTATAACAATCAATTAATTGTTAGATGAATTGAAGCCATATGAGAGGAATTTCAGGCACAGATATGAGGGTCACTAGATAAGTTCTCTGATGTATAACAAAGGAATATGAGAGTTTAAAATTTTTTTTTTCAAAGTTCTCTCCAGCACATTCTATACACAATAAAATCATCTAGAATCATATATGGATGTAGTCACACACTGCACTCAGCTTCTCCAAATAGGTAGCAACAACACTTTCTGGGCTGGGTTGTCGGTTTTCGCACATGCATTCCTTTACATTAAGAAATAGAAAAAAAGTTGCACGGAACCAGGTTGGAACTGTAGTCTGGATGAGTCAGTAATTTCACTAAGTCTTTTCCAGATAATAAATTGTTGCATTACCTATTTAGGAAGAGGTATTTTTATAGTGAAGCATATTCCTCACAGTCTGGTAATTAGCTGTTCATAATGGAATTTTTAGAAGACTTTGGGGAGACAAACTTCTCTTTACCATTTAGCAGTAATTGCCCTCTGGTTCTCTAGCACAACCGTTTCCAGAGAAGAAAATACCCATCACTTTTTTCCCCACACTCCTTTCTGCCCCTCTTCACCTTAATCAGATAATGATCAATTGGAAAAACCCAGACTGATGAGTTTGATTACTGATTTAGCCAAGATTCGCTGCCTGTTATGAACTCCGATAACCGATGGAAGTCTTTGTTGTTGAAACTTTCTCTGCACCATTCCATTCTAGTGCATTTCTGCCCTTCTGACAAGTAGTGTATCAAGCATAGAGAAGAAAATTTCTTCACTCTTAAATGTTAGTCTAGAAGGTGGAAATACTTGGTAAACTAATCCCAAGGGTACTCTTAATTGTCCTTGTAGATCAAACACAAATCTTTCTTAATCAGAGTTTCCTCTGCAGAGATTTTTCATTGTCAACACATTTGTCTCCTCCTCCTTAAGAGCTGTTTTCCACCTCTTAAATTCACCAAATCAGTAGAAAACTGTTACTGCATGCAAAGGATCAAAATCCCCAAATGCTTGTGAGAGTCATTAAACCACAGTTAAAACCACAGTTAAAATTGTAAAAAAATCATAGCACGAAAATGTTCACTCTTATGCTCCATATATCACTTATGCTATCAGCACATGTGCACAACTTTTACAAGGTGATTGTTCAGACACAACTGAAAGAAATCCTTTGAATTTATGAGAGTTGGGTTTTCGAGTGGTGTATTAGTTTATTGCCTTCTTAATACCATACTGATATGTCTCAAAACTTATCTAATAACCCACATACAAAAGGGAGTGGTTCTAGTGTTAATCCACCATGAAAAAATAATCGTAAGTAATGTCATGAGTGAATTTATCTAGAGGATTTGGAAATCAAGAGTGGTATTTGTTAGGACTATTTAAAATATAAAATTAAGCTGTTTATTAAAAATCATTATTTAAATATAGTTATTTTAAAATATTTATATATTTAATGTAAACAGTGATTTTTGAAAAAAAAAATCAGAAATGTATGGTTATGTTTCATTTGTTTATCCACTGCAACTAGATAATATTATTTATTGTCAAAAAGGATCACAATATTGTAAGAATGCACCCTAGTGGAGAAAAAATTAAACATATCAAACTGTATATTATAACTAATATTATAGGTTATTAATTTTTTTTAGTAAAGAACTCCACAAAATCATTTAAAAACAATTATTGAACACACAATTATCAAATGTGTAGTTTGAAGGAATCTGTTCTTCCGATTGAGGGTCTTTCCATTTTGCAGCGGTTGCCCTTTTACCAGCCGGCTGCTGGCCCTTCACATCCACATGTGTCAATCACAGAGGTAGATGATCAACAGCCAGTGTAGGGGTGACATGTGGTTAGCATGTCGAGTCCCCCAGCCGTTATAGCTGGTTCCTCAACCTGGAGCCGCTACTTATTGTAGCTACCCAATTGCCTCACGATGCTGGGTGGGCACCGGTCCCATACTGGCCGAAATACCATGAGAAAATTTCTTCCCCCATGGAGACTCGAACCAGCGCAAGTCCCGTAGCTCTGCGCCAAGGCTTCCTACCTTAACCGCTCGGCTACGGCGCAGGACTGAATCTGTTCTTTATTTGCTAAATTCAATGTATTTGTTGGAGAGTCATACACTGCAAAATAATGCTCTGACATGTTCAGAATATTAAAAAGGAGGAGCTTCTTTCTTTATCACAAAAGCAGAAGATGATAAAGAAAATTCAATAAAGAATGAGTAAAACACAATAATTGTCATTGGTTGTAAAACAAAATTCATTGAAACGTGCTTGGTCATTGTCTCCCATTTGGAGCATGAGTTTAATACTCAATGTAAAGATTTTTTTTTTATTATTAATTTAACATTTCTCAATGAAAGATAAATTATATTTCAAGAGAAAAATTTTCACCTAGACCGAGACTCGAACCCGGGACCTTTGGCTTGCCGGGCCAAATGCTCTACCAACTGAGCTACCAAGGCGATATATTTTATCTTTCATTGAGAAATGTTAAATTAATAATAAAAAAACATCATTAGAAGCCTTACTAGCTTTATAAAGTAATGTTAAATTCCCAATAAATGTCTTCTTAACTAAGAAGCCGCCATTTGCAAAGATAGAAACAATGGTTTCAAAAGCATTTTGTGAGAGGGAATTACAACGTATATAAGAGAAAAATTTGCGTCTAGATCGCAACTCGCCTCGGTAGCTCAGTTGGTAGAGCATTTGGCCCGGCAAGCCAAAGGTCCCGGGTTCGAGTCTCGGTCTAGGCGAAAAATTTTTCTCTTCAAATATACTCAATGTAAACTTTAGTTTGAACATACACATTGAACAAGTAGTAGTAGTAGTAGTAAAAATATGTTCTTCACACTATTAATAGTAGTAGTATTCAAATGTTGGTTGGTTGGTATATAATGTCGAGCACTTGATAATGAAATCATTCACTCTCTTGCACTCCAATATTTAGCAGAAAGGCTGGTCTCTTCTACAAAAGCGTATTCAAATGTTCTGAAGCTCTTGATTTGTCATCATTCGCTTGCGGGCTTCCCAATAATATTCAGCTATTTGGAATGGTGTTCCAACTATTTTCTGAAGATCAGCACAAAACATCAAGTGATCCTTGTTCGTTATCGTATTTGTATCCTTGCATACTATGCAGTGTGGAGAGTCTAGTAGCTTAATTCTATGTAGACGTGCTGCCAAGCAATCATGACCAGTTTCAAGATGAAATGATGCAACTGCAATTGATTGGGGGCTGTTTGATATTGTATCTGTTTGATATTGTTCGTTATCGTATTTGTATCCTTGCATACTATGCAGTGTGGAGAGTCTAGTAGCTTAATTCTATGTAGATGTGCTGCCAAGCAATCATGACCAGTTTCAAGATGAAATGATGCAACTGCAATTGATTGGGGGCTGTTTGATATTGTATCTGGTTCTAGTAATGTCTTCCATATCTTGGTTTCACATTGGATTTTGTTTTGTTCGGCTATATGGGATTTTATTTTCATTTTGGTGTAGAGTTGTACTGATTTGTAAGATAGGTAATTGATCTTACTCTGTTGGATGAGTGTACCTTTTTTTTTTCAAGCATATCAGCCTTCTCATTACCTTCCACGTCATAATGTGCTGGAATCCATTGTAGAACAACATTTCTGTTTAGATTTATCAACATCCTGATGCAATTTTTGGCTTAGGGGTCCCCACCTAGGGGATATGTGGATGGCGACCACGAGGTGCCCAAGCTGAGCAAAATTATTACTTTCACTTCTTGTGTTTTGCTCCTTCTTTCGCTTCTTATATCTAGATTGGTATTTATTCCATTCCATGTACCAATTTCCTCTTTCAACTTTCAGTCTCCCTTGACTGAACTCTTGTTTTCTTCGAACCCGATGGTATTAGAGTATTCGAGGCCATGGGGATCTCATTTTTTTTCTCCTAAACATTCCTAAAAAAAAAAATTAGTGTAACATAGTTCGCCTCCGCTGGTAATACTAGCAGGTGCACTCTGGGTCATGCAAAATGAACTACAAAAAATGTTCAATATGCTTCCCAAAGACTCCATAGTAAAAGTCCCCCCATTCGGATCTCCGGGAGGGGATTGTTTTGCGAGAAAAGACACATTGAACAATATATCAAGCAATAACTAGCTATTATCTGCGATTTTTTCTCCACGGAATTTTAAAAATAGTGTACCTGTTTAAGATAACTTCACATGTCATGATGAATGTCAGTGTTTTGCTGCATATGGAAGTGAAGAAGGTGTTAATTGATTTAAAGTTGTGATGAATGTTGATAATAAAAATAATGTACTGCCTGATATGCAAAGTGCATTTTTTTTATTTAGACTATGAATATATGATACTACTCATGAAAATCAATAATTTTCTCCTTGGTTAAAGAACATGACTTACTTTTATCCTTATCATCTCTCATTTCTTTTCTTTTGTACATATTCAATAAATTTTTACCAATTTGTGTTATTTCCCTTTCTTAGGTCCACTAAATTAATTTTGGGATGAATAAGTGTTTCTCGACTTTTCTTTAATTTGTCACCACTCATGTCACCAAATTTTCTATCCACTGCATTGTTGTTCTTAGCTTCTGCTTATCTAATTACTAATTAGTATCAACTTAAATTACCATCATAATTACATTCTATCCAGGATTGGAAAATGTGTTGTTGTTTTCAAATGCTGGGCCTTGGCACCGAAGCCATTAGCGTTCTTGCTCTCCAGGATTGGAAAATGTTAATCTACATAAAAACATTGAAAATACCATCATAATGTCTCCATGAGCCAGTCAAAATCTGTGAACTCATTTTAATGCCTGTAATGAAATTATCCACTCAACTTTAATGCTACTTTTTATATAATAAATTTGGGAATTTTTAACATTATGAGGTTTAATTCATAAGAATTAAATGAATTACTAGTTATAATAAAAGTTTGGGAATTATTAATCAAGTTATGAAACCATCCCTTGTACAAAAAAACACCAGATTACATTTATATAACACTTTGGCTAGACCAGTGTTGACCTATGGTAGTGAAGCATGGACACTAAATAGACAACTTGAAAGCAGAATAACGGCTTGTGAAATGAGATTCATGCGCAGAACAGCAGGTTACACCAGATGGGATCGGAAAAGGAACACCAATATCTTAAAAGAATTGAAGACTACGCCAATTTTGGAATATATTAAACAGTACCAACTAAATTGGAAACACCATCTAGAAAGAATGACTTCAAATCGGATCCCCGAAGTTTATAATTATATACCAAGAGAACGAAGATCACTGGGCCATCCTATGAAACGCTGGAGGGAAAATTTTCTATAGGATCATAATAGACCTTGGCCTAATACTTTGAAGGAAGAAGAAGAAGAAGAAGAATTAAATGAATCATGATTTCTTCTTACCTCATACTTCTATGTTTTTTTAAACACAGCACTGCAGTATCAGCGACCATTGTCACCACCTCAGCTGTTTTCACGACTGTTTAAAAAACATACAAGTATGAGGTAAGAAGAAATAATGATTCATTTAATTCTTTAATGCTACTGTTACAATTTTTTATGTCACTATCGAGATTTTTTACCAAAGCAAATTTTACCAGCATTTTTATTGACTATCAAGTTATATTCAATTTCTGCACGTCCACTTGTTCATTATTGCATCTGCAATCATTTCCTAGCTGGCAACTGTGTACTATCATCATCATCATCAGCAGCAGCACTACAGCCTGCAATAGGCCTTGGCTTCCTCCAGGAAATGTCTCCAACACCTTTTTGTCCTAATTGTGTACTAAAAGAGCTTAAAAACATTAACTTCACCAGTTCAGCAGCTACATGGTCTACTTTCAATGTAAAAACATTGACCTTGACCGGGTTTATTTCCTAATCTCTACATTTTGAAAGCAAAATCACTCATGATTATTGAGCCAAAAAAAAAAGGAGATAATACGAGGTGTGTTTTTAAAGTAAGTTCCGAAAGGCTGTAGTAATTAAATGGGAATATATTTACAAACCATTTTGGTTGTATTTTATTCCCCACACTTCCATTACTTTTCAACATAATCTCCACCATTATTGACGTATTTATCGAGTCGGGGCACAAGTTTTTCTATCCCACATTGTAGAATCTGCCCGCCTGCAATACGAACCACTCCTGCACTGCTGTTTTCACTTCATCATCGCCATCAAAACCTTAGCCACCGAGGAACGTCCTGAGGTGCAGGAAGAATCTTTTCATCAACAGCATGCACCAAATCGTCATTGATTAATGATGGCCGACCGGTATGCTGATCGTCATGCAGAGACACGGCCCTCGTTGAACTTCCTGACCCATCTCCTGACCATTCCATCACTAATGGCATCTTTATCATATATCTCACTAAGTTGACGATGAATGCCAGCTGGTTTGATGTTTCTTGCATTCAAGAAACGGAAACCAGACCGTGTTACGCGAGGCGTCAGTTAAGCCCCTGCGTATTGATAGCGTTAAGTTCCCTATTGCTTAAGTGGTCTTTGGCCCGAGAGGTTGGCCTTGGTTTTGGAGGAAGAGTTCTACAATTAAACATGTTAAAACACAGTAAACGAAAATTAACATAATTTATTAAAATAAAGTCAAACATAAAGAGATATTGAAACAATAACATATAAAACAAGTTATTTAAAACAGCTGAAATCGCCACATTGTCAAACATCAAAATATTCAAAATATTAAAATGTTAAAATTCAGAAAGAGAGAGAGACAATCATTTTAAAATATTCAACTTTGTTAGCTATTCTAAGTTACTAGGACCATTTGGTCCCATATTTGATTCTAAGTCTTAAAATGACCAAAGAATGAAAGAAAGGTTTTATGTTACCCATGTAGTTGCCACCGGCCCGCTGGGCCCTGCTGTTCTCTCCGCCGCCCTTCTGCCTTCGGTAAAAAAATCGCGAATATTTATATGATAATTTTAAGTTTCTAATTGGGGAAATTTGGGTGTCTGAACTAGTTGAAACCCTCATCCATGTCAGAATGGAAAGCCTGTTCCACTTTCACTTCAGGCAACCCACTTTATCTTATCTAATGTGGCCATCTTTCTTGACCAAATAATTCTGGAATCTTTTGACATGGTTTTGATCCAGGATATAGAGATCCAGGATATAGAGATATGCCTTTTTACTAGCGTTTTTTTATATTATATGCGTATGAACTCATATGTTTTTCCGTGTGGATCATTTTTCCTTATTTCCTGATATAATACACATGTATATGTGCCTATCCTTTATCGCTTTTTTATATTATGTTATTATTATTGCAGTTAGGCCCTTGTGTTTTATAATAATTCCCCCCCCCCTAAATAAGACTGTAGGGTTGAAAAACCGAAAGTCTTTTTTTTTCTTACAGGATATCTGTCACCTCTCAGGGGTTGGTCCTGACATTTATCTTATTAACTTAACCTTAGGTGGGAGTGGAACTGACGTCGTCAATTGGCGATTCCATCTGTCCTGCAAGTATTTTGTTCTCATCCTAAGAGGTTAGATCGTTTTTTACTTGTAAATTGCCCCGGATACCTTTAATTTCGTCGAAATATCAGTACGATCTGTTTACTTAGTGAGAACACTATACTTCAAAAAAAACAAAAATCACAATATAGCAAGCCTGTGCATTGTTTCAAAAAAAATAATGTTTATTGCTGGGAAAAAACAAAAAAAAAATATCGACTATATATAAAAATTCTTCTCGTCTTTGTTCTTCTTTCTTATTTAAACCTTCTGTGGTTTCTTTTGAAACGATGCACTTTCACTGTTATTCATTTCCGACGCACTTAATCACATTTCGTTACTTTTTGTTATGTACTTTGACGGTTTTTTTTTTTGTTATTCACTTTGACGGTTCTATTCTGTGAACCGGATCACTGTTAACAAAATTATAAAAACTGTGGTGTCTGCTGTGGTTAGCTTGGAGGTCAGGGTTCGTGTCTGCTGGCCTCGATGGAGGATGCGATGTTCTAATGCTTGAGTTCGTGGTTTCGAGTTCGTGGTTCATTTTCAGCTGCCGTAGATCCAGGTAGGCCTTTGATTTAGTTATGCCTAGTTTCTCTGAACAAAACCCAGTTAGGTCCATGGAGAACTTGTGAAAGGTTTGATAGGAATTAATCTTGACGGGGAGTTTGTTTTCTTGACTCTTCTATAGGAAAAATTTGGGACGAAGGATGTTAGGCCAAGGTTGGCGTTGGAGATAGTTATTATTATTTTTTTATAATTGCCTGGGTTTGTTCTTTACTGCTAGTGAGGTGGTTGTCTTAGCTGGTTGCGAGTCTGGACATTCGCCCATCTTATGCTCCATCACGAGATGTGTAGATGGTCCTTGCAGCTGCCCTGCGTCCTTAGATGTACAGGGTGTGGTTGGTCCTTGCAGCGTTATGCTGCCCCTCGTCCTCAGATGTATCGGGTGCGCCGTGAGTCTGGCCATCTTAATCTTCCTCCCATCATGTAGTGTCGTGGTGGTGGCCGCAAGTCCAGACGTGAAGCTGCAATCTTATGGCATTCGTTAAAACTTGGGAGGATAACTTAAACATTGATTATGGGTTTGGTGGTTATCCCGTACTACATGGGTCCGCATCCTCTTTATCATTCCTGGTCATCGAATGTTTAATTTACCTCATTGCATATTAGACGTCCTGGCTTTAGATTGCATCGTTTAGGTTTGTGCACCCATGTTCCTATTTGTCCCTTATAGCTAGCCTCAAGTTGCAAAAGAAATGCTCTTATGTTTCTGGCCTTATGATTTCTCACGAATCATTTACGCCCTTATTGCAATTCAGGTTTTACTGGGTTCAAAAATTGTCAGTATCTTATCGTATTTTACCGCTAGTTTTCAAACTTTCCATTGTTTGGATAAACTTTCAAATTTTGCTTCTCCCTCTCTAGAGTCCTGAGTTCGATCGAGTGTGCTCGCCTACACATAAATCGCTAGGGCTTTAAGATGTAACTACTACTTTGTACGATTATGTAACCTGAATTCCGTATCATCATTCCCTCGTGAGGTCCTGATTGTGAGAGCATTTCCTTTCTTTAATCCGGGATGCGTCTTGCATCTTAACTTCTCGCTTCTAATATATCTGTCGATATCCCGTGTTACAGCCCACAGAGTTAACTTAATAAAAAAAATGCGTCTTAACTTCTCTCGTTTCTAATACATCTGTCGGTTTCCCGTGTTACCGCCCACAGAGTCAACTTAATAAAAAAAATCTAAATGGTGTTGTTTCCTTAAATCCTTCCTAATTCTTTCGGCAATAATTCCTTATGCCCTTCCTAATTCGTTCGGCAATATTTCCTTAAGCCCTTCCTGATTCGTTCGGCAATATCTCATCTGTTCTCTTGAATTTCTTTATTTAACTTTTTACATTACTCCAGATTATGCGTGGACTTTATTCTGTGTTTTGGGTCCCCATCTTACCTATGGTTTAACCTCTCCCTTTATCTCCTCTTACCTCCTTATTTTCCTCTTAATTTCCATTTACGTTATTGAGTTAGTTCCTGGTCTCATACGTGTAGACTTATTCCCTATCTTACTTATGGGTTTAACCTCTAAGTTTAAGTACAACCCTATGTGTTTACCTTCTATTTCCATGTACTACCCAATGTGTTTAACTTCTACTTTCTTGTATTACCCTATGTGTTTAACCTCTAATTTCATGTGCTCCTTATGAGCTTAACCTCTAATTTCCTATACTATCCTTATGTGTTTAATTTCTAGTTTCTTGTATTTCTTATGTGTTTAACCTCTCATCTTCATGTACACCTATGTGTTTAACCTCTAAATTTCTGTAGTACCTTATGTGTTTAACCTCTAATTTCCGAGATCTCCCTACCTAATGTGTTTAACCTCCTTTTGTATGTAATATCCCTACTTAGGTCAATCTGTCTCTCTTGGCTCTACTCGTCGATCGCACAATCGTAATATCTATGTGTTTCCCTTAGTATTTTCATCTAGTGTCTCAACGTTTCTGACGTCCCTGACTATTATTCGTTGTTCCTTCGTTATAACCATATCCATGTGTGCGTACGACTTTTTCTTCGCGGTTTTTCTGGCATCATTCCCGACTCTGGATAGACCCCTGCTATCTCTTTTCGTGCTTCGTGTATTCCTTATTCCTTGTATATAAAGCCGGATGAGTCAGCGAAAGAACCGGGCACGACATGAAGGCGGAAAATGTATTCCGTCTAAAGTGGCCCTGGCCCTTCCTGACACACCCTCTGATTCTGTCGTTCCAGAATTCCCTAACGTTTCTGACTTTTTAGTCCTTGGCAAGTCGGCGGACTCGTCGAGCAAATCGTCTCAATGGAGGTGGTGTTGTTCCTTACTCCCTTCGGGACCCAAGAAAACTCGAGCAAATCGCCTCAAGGGAGGGCACCGCCCTGCCATTCGGGGCCCAAGTTGTCCCTACCGCACTCCCGCTTTTTCCGTTTTGTATTCTGGCGGACTCATCGAGCAAATCGCCTCAATGGAGGTGGTGTTGTTCCTTACTCCCTTCGGGGCCCAAGAAAACTCGAGCAAATCGCCTCAAGGGAGGGCACCGCCCTGCCATTCGGGGCCCAAGTTGTCCTCATCCTACTGCCTCCGAAATCTCGATTTCGGCGTTAACCTTAGGGAGAGCCTTCTTGAACTCATGGACGCCGCCTCATCGGAAAAGTGGATTGTATCCTAATCTCTTTGATGGGGTTCCCCTGTTGTCCTCATCAATCCCTAAACCCGGGTATCACTAATGTTTCTCGTGGGTCTCTTTGCCCGTAATTGTATCTTACTTTCGTTTTGTTCCTAGTTCCTCTGTGATAAATACATAGTTCCTTATATAGATTTTTTATTGTTTTATAGATTATTTTATTTATTATTGCAAAGTCGTTTGAGTTGGACTTTAGACATTCAAAGGCTGTAGTCTGTTGAGATGGAATATAGACATAGTCTTGTGTAAGCTAACTGTAAACATCCCTACATTTAGTTCATTTGGAATGTTAGGTTGTACAGTTATGGGTGACTCCAGGTCATTTTGAAGTATATAACACTTGAGAAGTGATGGGCTCGTGTCTGTCTGTGTGTGTACGGCTGGAGGGTAAGTCACCGACCATTTTTCTTAATAATGTAGTCCAGATCCTTTAGATTTCAATCAAGTACAATATCATATTTTTGAAACTATATATTTTCAAAAGGGATATTTTAATTATGTAGATTTGGTTAGAGTTAAAAATTCCACAACTCCCTTTTCTCAATCCCCGAGATAGTACTGTAGTTTAATATAGGCTTAGAATAGAATTAGGGCTAGAGATATTTAGGATTTCTAATTATTTATACTTTAGTAATAAAATAGTTTAAGATAAGACTCCTTTTGTTTATTTCAATGCATGTAAACTGTACATCCTCATACTAACGCTCGGCTAGGAAACCGCTACCAGATTTTCCAAGTCCCGAAGGTCCTTTAAGCCTAATAACTCCAGTTGAATCCATAACATTGGTGAGCAGCGGTGGGATATCACATAATAATGTTTTATTATTTTTTTATGATAGGGAAACGGACCCTTGCAAGCTTTCTGGACCGTTTGGAATACAATAAAAATTAAAAGTTTGTGATACGTACATTTTTAGGTTAAAATCAGCAGTGTAAGATTTATGTAGAACATAGGAGATTTATTATTTAATAGAGATGAAATAAATAAAAAGATATTAATTCTGGATTGGGATTTAGATTAATCAGACCTTGGAAGAGAGAGGGAAGTTGTGGAAAAAAGAGAATATTGTTTTTTCAACGTAGTTATAATTTTGAGCAACTATTTTTTTTTCTTGTAAATCTGTGCATGGTATAGTAAGAGAGTATACTATTTATTTTGTGTAGGAAATATTGTCTGTTAGGACTGAATAGGATAAAAATATAAAACCATTATACATTGGCAAAAAACTCATGGCTGAAACGTGGCCTGAAAACGGGATATGTCGACGTATGCGAACCGAACTCGTGGCTTGTGGAAGGGGATGACACGCCATCATACTAACATGAATATTTTTGCCGATGGTGATTGTAACCAATAATAATAGTAATAAATAATTTTCTCTGCAATAATAATTGCGAATAAAATAGCATGAACTAATTACCTTCGTGGAAAATTACTTCCATATAATACTGAAGTACAAATGGTTTTAATGTCTCGGGTTATTAATTACCTCAGGGCAACTCAAGCGATACCAACATATGAACGAAATGTTGAATTAAAATGAGAAAATTTAGTAACGTTATATAGGAATTATTTTTAGATCTTTCCTGCGAACAGATCGTTTCTGCATGAGTTGGAAAATATATTAATATGGAGATTAAATAGATAAACGGACTGTGTCACTCCTATGTTGGCAATACTAAATGTCAAGTCGAAATCATACTGACGTTGTTTAAATTAGTGAAAAATGACAGGTCATATATATATATATATATATATATATATATATATATATAGCAATTATGAAATAATTTACGGGGTAAACTACAGGGTATTGTTGAGAAAATATTTAGAGAAAGGAGTCTCGGGTTCGAACCTTGGTGACTAGCTTTACAAGATACCAGTCGTTTTTATTAGATTTCTTGTCCGAGAACGGTAAGCCGGAGTGTTCAAAATTACCTATAATACAAGTATATTTCTAGTAGGAATGTTAAGAGATGTCCGAGGAATATTTAGTTTGAAATATGTCCCCGTATGCGAGGCTATCTAACGGGATTTTGATGACGGTTCGGGAAATTTTCCAACTTGAATGAGGGAGGTACACTTCAAGTAATTCGCTCTACCCATATATATATGTGACCAAATCATCAGATCAAATATCCAAAATCATAAAGAGTATCAAATTTTTTTTTTAAAACAGATTGATCCGGCAACACGTGTAATGTGTTGGCTAGGATGTCGTCACTAGAAGTCTTGGATTCGAACTCAGGAAAAATGTATTCAGTATTTGGTTAATCTCTCCAGAATAGCGCAGTGTAAAAATTTATTTTAGGTTATTGGAACTTGAACTAATTAATTATTTTACTTTTTTTAACAAGTCAGGAACATTTAGCATTTGTCGGGAGTAAATTGGAAATTTTCCGCAACTCGTATAACTAATTTATCGAAGGTAAATATGGAAGTATGGAACTTAGATTCTTTTACCGATTCAATAACAAAATTATTTAAAATAAAATAAAAGTGGCTCACGGAACTCAGTTTCCTTTACAAAAATAAATAATTAACTTAGATAAAATCTTGGTTTCAACGGAGTTTACTTAAAGGTTAATAGACCTAAATTATACTTGGATGGGACACCAGTAACGGAAATCAGATTAGATCTCGTAAACGGTGTATTGAAAATAGATTCTGAAAACTTTCCACAAATGTTACAAGATATGTCCGCTGATGGTTCGAACTAGGACACAGATTTGTCGCATGACGTCCTTATAAATTAGAAACAGAAGAATATAATTAATCTAATCGAATCGGTCGATGAACGTTAATAATCATAAGCGGTGAATTTACTAACTAATGGGTTGGATACAGGTAGTCGATGAATTATAATGATTTAAATGATGTTTGATTCATAAAATAGTTAGTACTGCTGAGGGAACCTTGATGCTGACCCATTCTTATAATTCTCTGTCCGAGTAAAACGACCTTGCCGCAGTAGACTAAGTATTCAATTAAATAATAATAGAACATTATGTTTGGCAAAATAAACATACACTGATAGGGCCAAAGATGTTAAAAAAAAAAAAAAAAAAAAAAAAAATACTAGGAATTACAAACATTATATACCTCTTAACGTGCCTATAAAATTTTATTTTAAAAACATTAGGAAAACATAAATAGTCTTTTATATAAGTGTGGCGGATAATTACGTCTAATTTAAATCTCACTTCAAAAAAAAAAATAATAATAATATCCACAAAAATAAATGAATATTAAATACAGGGTATGGTATTGTCCTATTAATCCTAACCCCTGCCATAACCAGGATATATTTTTGAGTTTCTGTTGTGAATTATAAGTCTTATGTTGTATCTACCTTATAAATTTTTTTTTGGAATTTTCAAACCGACTTATGCATTACTTAGGCTGTTGCGTTAAATGTTTGAATACCCCATTTGGTGAATGGTGACTTGCCGTTTCCCCCAGAGAGAGTTTTATGGCAGTGAAGAGTTTGGATTGGATTAAGTCAAGGGTGTCTAGTTGTTTTAGGATTATCTTTTAATGCGACTACATATTTAAAACAATATAATTTCGATAGGTGGCAGCATTTTTTTTGTAATATTGTGAACTGTCCCGATAAATTTTATAATATTATTGGATTATTTAATTTCATAGTGAAGTGAGCAATCTAGTTGTAGATCTTTTAGACATTTTAATGTAGCAAGCGAAGTTGATAATTGAAACATGCCGGCGCACTGTAGGACCCTAGAACCCTGGAAATAATTTCTTGTCATTCAAGTGCAATTTTTGAATATTGAGTAGTGAAGCAGACTTAGTGGTTTAACCTAATCCGTAAACGCTCGATCATAAATAAAAAAAACTTACATTACATATATTCCAGATGAAGGAAATATTTGAGGAATGAGAACATGTGGGAAGTTAGAACTCAATCAACGGATGATTTAATAATAATAAATAGCCAATAAACAATGATATCATTAAAATAATAAATAATAACCTTACTAAAAATAAGCTAATAATCTGTGAATTTAAACTAACTAATTTAAAAGTACAACATGGAGGGTAAATGAAACTAACTGAGGAAGAGAGTGAGTAGATAATCGTAATCGCTACAATCAATTAAACCCAAAGATTATGAGAACCACAAGTAAATATGGACCAACTACGAGTAATCTTAACAAACTAAGTTAAATAATATGAATAACTAAGTAATTAATAGTAAAGCAGTTTGAAAGGTATAACGGAGCATCAGATTGCGAAGACAGGTCATGAGGTAACAGAGGATGACCGAGACTCAGTGAATAATCAACGGGCAATCTGAGCTATAAAAGTAAAACATGATAACTAATCGACCTAATAATGAAAGAAATGATAATAAAAATAGTAATAATCATAATAATAATAAGAATAATAATAAAAACCATAATAGCTATATTAATAAAAAAAATAAATAAACAGTGATAAAAAACAAAACATCAGTAATAACAGTAAAAGTTAACTGTCATACTGCATGAATTAATAATAAAATAATAATAATAATTCATAGGAAAATTAATAAACAATAATAATAATAATAATGATACCAGTAATAAAAATAAACAAATTACAATAACAAATGATTAGCATGAGATGTTATATCGATACTTAAAGTAATAATTAATTATATGAGAAACACTCAGATTGAAGGACCAATTTGTTCATGATGATGATGATCAATTATATATGGAACAATTAGATTAAAGGATGGCGGATACTATTAAAAGGAAAGAGGCCTAAATGATCGTAATACTGAGATACCAGATAGGACTAGCAGTAATCCTTATATCGTATTTAAATAATAATCATAATCATAATAATCATAATAATAGCAAGAATAATAACAATAATAACCTTAATAACTATATTAATGAAAATAAACAATGATACCAAACATCAGTGATAACAATAAAAGTGACAGTCATACTGCATAATAATAATAATAATTCACAGTAAAATTAATTACCAATAATAATAATAATAAAACCAGTAAGAAATAAAAACTAATTGCAATAACATAATGATAAGCATAATACGTTATATTAAAATAATAACTAGTAATGGGAGAAATAATTAGATTAAAGGATGGCGGATACTATTAAAAGGAAAGAGGCCTAAATGATCGTAATACTGAGATACCAGATAGGACTAGCAGTAATCCTTATATCGTATTTAAATAATAATAATAATAATAATCATAATAATACTGACAATAACTATATTAATAATATTAACAAAAAGATAACAGACATCGGTAATAACAATAAACCTTAACGATCATAATAATAAGAAGAAAAAAAAATCAAATTACCAGTATTAATAATGTATAATGATAGTAATAAAACACAGTAAACTTACAACTAACAATAATAATAATAATAATAATAATAATAATAATAATAATAATAATAAATATAATAACAATAATAATAATTCGCGGTAAATTAATAAACCACAATAATAATAATGATGATGATGAAATAAGAGCGAACTACCAGAAATAAGACTTGAGTTTATGAATAAAATAAAAGATAACGGAAACCACAATCTCAATTTCAGCAATTAGGACTCATTTAAGAGTGAATGGGTTCCGGGATAAGTAGTAGGCTAGTTTGCGAGAAGATAACGTGAAAGCAATCCAGATAGAGGCATGTAGTATGTTAAGCTATAACGGAAGACGAATGATAGGTTCAATTAACCAACAGTTATGCCAACACGGAGGGTAGAAATTATTTCACATCGCAAGTAATAAGGAGTGACAACAGTTCAGATTAAGAAGGGAGGATGTGCATTTATATCTAACTTGGTTTAAAAATGTATTACAAAGAGAACGGAAGAGGGGCATGGGAACTTAGGAAAATTTATAAACTTTTTTGAAACGAAATGAAGAATAGGAACAAGCGTTGAAAGATTTCCCCAGAATTATCGAGTGACAAACATGCAGAAATGATCGAAAACAAATAAATTAAATTAATCCCATAGCAATTTAGGAAATGGAGGTTAGGATACTTCACCGATAGTTGGGTGTCTTAATCGATCTAGTGGAGAGTATTATCATATACATTTTGGGAGTTCAAGGGCTACACTGAATAATATTTCTAATGGAAATTACACAACAATTATTATACTCGGCTGAAATCATGACACTTGACTGAGGTGCATACAGGAGGAAACAGAAAGAATCTGCGGCCGAGATTTTTCCCTCTATATACCCTGATAGCATATCAGTGGAACTAGTGATCAGCTGAGAATAGACACACACACATACACACACATGGGATTTCAAACTTATTTAAATAGTAAATGACCACTAGATCGCCTTTAAGGCTCACCAGACTTGGGCCTACAAATCACTCGGAACCATATAAAGATAAACGAGCGAACAGACTGTAACCTAGGTCAATCTTGGCTAAGCGATGTTAGGGAAATATCACAGAAACCAATAAGTTAGAAGAGTAACAGATTTAGGATAGGAAGCAAGGGAGGCATACTACTTCGAGGAGGCCTAGCCTACGCTAGAGCCACTGGGTAGAGATGCGAACAGCGACCCGTAGGAGAAAAACAGTGCACAGACGAGAGAGACATAGAAATAGGGAAGAGCTAGGGAGTGCGCAATCGGAAGGTGGGACACCCCCGTAATAAAAGGATCTGGGGTCACAGACCTCCTCGGTGATCCTGGGGCACTGGCCATAAAACCTTGCCGGCTTGGCACTGACGTTAGGGACCATATGGAACATCGTTGGTTAGGGAAACATAGGCATCGGGGAATTAACGATAAGAGGAAACAAGGAAAACATAGGAACAAATGAAAGCACAATACAATTACGGGCAAGGAGACCCACGGAAAAACTGTCATGATACCCGGGTTTAGGAAGAGATGAGGGCAATAGTAGGATCACCATCAAAAGAGAATCGGATCAAATCCACTCCGATGATGAGGCCGTCGTCCGATGAGCTCAAGAAGGCTCTCCCTAAGGTAGATCCTGAGGCAGCAGGATGAGGGGGGTAGAGTTAGGGACAGATCGAGTCACTGATGACCCGGATGGACAACCCCCGTCCTCTCCCTTGAGGCCGAGCCCGAATAATAATATTCGAGTCACCAAGTGGGGAGGCGGCGTCCATTCCGCATCCTCAAGGTCGAGCCCGAGAAGTCCGCTAGCCCGCCCCTCGGAATGTGTGCTAAAAGAAGCATAGGAGTAGAGTTAGGGACAGATCGAGTCACTGATGACCCGGATGGACAACCCCCGTCCTCTCCCTTGAGGCCGAGCCCGAATAATAATATTCGAGTCACCAAGTGGGGAGGCGGCGTCCATTCCGCATCCTCAAGGTCGAGCCCGAGAAGTCCGCTAGCCCACCCCAAGGATACATAGCCGGGATTAGGGACTGAGGTTAGCAAGAGACGGACCCCGTCTGGGAGGATAGGATTTAATTCCCTTCTGGACGCAGTAGCGGACGTTGAGGAACCAACAGAGTTTCTAATAAACCCGAAGTTAGGAAGTGAGGTGAGCAAGAGACGGACCCCGTCTGGGAGGATAGGATTTAATTCCCTTCTGGACGCAGTAGCGGACGTTGAGGCACCAACAGGCTTACCTAAGGGAATTTATGAGTCAGGCGACTCAGCGAGCGAATTAGGAAGGACAGGATGCAAAGAAATACCGCGAAGAAAGACGTACGCACAGATAGAATGTGGTCCTAACGGGTAGATAACTAATACTAGCAAAATAACACCGGAAACATTAGTGCACTAGAGGGAACAGAAGGAAAATACTAAGGGAAACACATAGAGATTACGATTGTGCGATCTACAGGTAGAGCAAGAGGAACAGATTGACCTAGGATGGAAAGGGAAGAGGACGACATAAAAAACGAGAGGTTAAACACTTATGGTGGTGTAGATAAGTTTAAGCACATAAGCAGTCTAAAGTAAAGTAGAGCCCTAGGATACAAGCGGGGACAGATAGGAGGAGTTCCGAGTGAAAGAAGAAGTAAGGAGAGAACCCTGGAGTAGGACGTGGATAAATATTTCAGAGTAAGAAGAAGAAAAAAATCGAACCCCAATAAATGATGATATGTATGTAATGGGAAATCAAGGAAACCCCGGAAGTAAGAAGTAGAGAAAAAAAAAAAGCAGTTTAAATGCATGTAAATCAAGAAACAATCAGGGAATAAAATATACAAACCGTAAAATAAATGTATAAAAGTTCAACAAATCAGCTATGAGAATTTGCCAATCAAACTAACAGTTAGGTGGGGTAAGAGTGTAAAGTACGCCGTATCAGAAGTTAGGGCAGCAGAAGGGAGAATGAGGACAAGGACTCAGGTTAAGTAACATCACGATGACTTCTAAAATTGAATCAGTAAGGATTTAGAGGTTAAACTAAGTGGACTGATATATTAGCAGTAAGATCAGATAGTCCGGGAAAATAGACAATGAATAATGAAAACCTGAATCCCTGTCCAGACACAAGTAGCTTAAAAATCATATCTCAATTAAAGAACCATTAAGACTAGAAAAGGGAGAGTTAAGAAATAGAGGCAGTTATTTCAGAAGTGGAGGAAGGAAAGAATGCTCTCAAACTCAGGACCCCAAGGGAACGATGACGTAAATTCAGGATACGAATATTAATTGGTGTTTGTAAGGACTAAATAGGCTTTGGTCAAGTAGCATTTACATGATAAATAAGTGTAGTATATGTCCTTCCAACTGATGTGAAGACGAGCGCACCCAGTCGAACCTAGGACTATATTATAAAGAAAGGGACTAGATAAAACCCTCAGAATTAGGCAAAATTTAGGACTGCTAAGTATAGTAAAACATCGACCGATCTAAGTATGGAAATTATGTGTATATATATACCTGAAGTACTGTCAAATTGAAGTTTCGGAAATAAAAAGATGATTTACAACCTGAGATTTGTGATGATGGCTATGCAAATTGATAGACATAAGAGCACTCTTTTCGGTTTCCAGTGTAAAATCTAGCAACGCCAAAAGATAAAACAGGGATAACATTTGTATAGGAACGAGGTTGGCAGTAAGTTTAATGCAAAATACAATTTTGCTGGTTGCACCATTGAGATATGACTAACTAAAAGTAAATTTAGAGGAACTGAACGTAGGAAAATTATAAAAGTAAAGATGTACATGGTTGCTCAAGATTCGGGGTTGAGTTAAGAGGGATACTATTCGTAGTAAGAAACTAGGATTTGGTTTTGAGACCCCAGAAGGTACTATTGATTCATTTCTAAAAGTCCATATGGAATTTATTAAGAAAAAGGTAGTGCAAACCCATAGTTTTAAACGAATAAAAATCAAAAAAAAAAAAAAAAGAGGAGAGAAAAACCAACAAAACGAAACAAAATAACGGTATACAAGTAACAAACCCTCAGCACAAGAAGAACGACTACGCACACGATCTGACACTACGAGCACGACTGGGCTAACTAGAAACGACTAAGGATGTTGAGTCACCTAGGACATCCCCCACACCACGAAACATAGATTAGCTGATACCAAAAACAAAAAGGAGGAAGACAGGGTCTTGCGGGTACGACTTACTACATCAGGGATAGTCATTCAACATGAGAAATGTCCACCAATCAATACGGTGCGACATGAGAGACCAAGCAAATACCTTAACCATATCAAACCGAACCTCTGATCGTCCGTGGATCATATAATAATTCCCAACCAGTAATATACAGTAAGAAAATTGGATAAAAACACAGAAATCCCATTAAACCTATCCTCCGGATAATCCATGGCTCCTAAAAGAAATTGCGGGTCTCGAGAACTTCAAAGGACAGACCCAGTATCCGGCATGGCTCTCTCCCGGCCGAAGGAAGACACCGTCATCGAACGTGGTCCCAGGCATCGGATTCAACCAGGGGATGCTGTATTAGATCAGCATGAGCGCGGACATGCGCGGCGCCAAACAAGAACTAAGTGCTCAAGTTTCTCGGTGAACGCGGCTAGTGGGAAAGCCGAGTGTTGTGAAGAAAGTGATAAGCTCTAATTAAAGTTTTAGATTTTTCTTTTTTCAGAATGACAGTGTGTGAAAGTAACAGCATTGAAGAAAACAGAACTATGGAACAGTTGAAAAGGAAGAAGAGTAGATAAATTGTGTTTTATATATGTTTTCTTGTTTCAGGTTCGGAGTGACAGGCTAATCCATTTTCCAGATGTAATTTGAAAACCAGATAAATGTGGTTGATAAAGTATGAACACGTCTATGTCCCATATAGAGGAAGGGAACTACGGTAAATTGTAAAGAGAAAATGGATTAACTTGAACACACTAAATTTCATAATATATAAAAAATTGTTCCT
The DNA here is from genome assembly GCA_030220185.1 of Diploptera punctata. Taxonomy (NCBI): domain Eukaryota; kingdom Metazoa; phylum Arthropoda; class Insecta; order Blattodea; family Blaberidae; genus Diploptera; species Diploptera punctata. Next base: position 518,317 of record JASPKZ010007477.1, on the reverse strand, counting down.
GTTAAAATTACTGTTTGTAAATCATATGTTAGAAAGAGTTAAGTAGCTTTAGGAACAGGAGATAGAGCAAATCTGTAGTATCAATGTAAACAAAATCCAGATCAATTAAATAGCTTGTGCGTAGTCTAAGTACACAACTGCAGCGGCCCCAAAAAGGGCCTTAAAAGACCCTTTCTTGGGATTGAGAAGGGGGGAATGTTGTGAATACATAGTTCTTTATATAGATTTTTTATTGTTTTATAGATTATTTTAATTATTCGAGCAAACTCGTTTGAGATGGACTTTAGACATTAAAAGTCTACAGTCTGTTGAGATAGAGTATAGTTCAGATCAAAAGTCTTGATTGAAGCTAACTGTAAACATCCCTACATTTAGTACCTTGGAATGTTAGTAGTACAGTTTTAGGGTGACTCCAGGTCATTTTGAAGTATATAGCACTTGAGAAGTGATGGGCTCGTGTCTGTCTGTGTGTGTACGGCTGGAGGGTAAGTCACCGACCATTTTTCTTAATAATGTAGTCCAGATCCTTTAGATTTCAATCAAGTACAATATAATATTTTTGAAACTATATATTTTCAAAAGGGATATTTTAATTATGTAGATTTGGTTAGAGTTAAAAATTCCACAACTCCCTTTTCTCAATCCCCGAGATAGTACTGTAGTTTAACATAGGCTTAGAATAGAATTAGGGCTAGAGATATTTAGGATTTCTAATTATTTATACTTTAGTAATAAAATAGTTTAAGATAAGACTCCTTTTGTTTATTTCAATGCCTGTAAACTGTACATCCTCATACTAACGCTCGGCTAGGAAACCGCTACCAGATTTTCCAAGTCCCGAAGGTCCTTTAAGCCTAATAAATCCAGTTGAATCCATAACATCCTCGGATGCCTATCTCTCCCTAAACAATGATGTTCCATATGGTCCCTAACGTCAGTGCCAAGCCGGCAAGGTTTTATGGCCAGTGCCCCAAGATCATTTTGGAGTTCTCTGTCTCTAGATCATGTCATAACGGGGGTGCCCCACCTTCCGACTTGCACCTGCCTAGCTTGTTGGCGAAGTGTTCAGGCAACTCGCCAAATTTTCGAGGCCAAAAACCTCTCCAAAAGGGTCCTTAGTCCTTCCCAACTTGTATCTCTGTGTGCGACTATGTAAAAGTTTCATCTCTGTGTGTGTATTTCTCACGTTACCTAGCCTAGATTGACCTAAGTTGTAGCCTATCCTCTTACTATCCCTCGTAGGCCTAAATATGAAGAGTCTTAAGCGATCTAGTTTTCATCTATTATCGTAATATGTCATATCCCATATGTGTGTGTGTTGACTACTCGACTGGTCACTAGTCCTAACTGACATGCTATCAAGGTATACAGAGGGAGAGATCCCGGCCGCAGATTCTTTCTCTGTTTCCTCCTGTAGGCACCTCAGTCAAGCGTCATGATCAGCTGAGTATAATAATTGTTGTGTAATTTCCTTTAGAAATATTATTCAGTGTAGCCCTTGAAATTCCAAATTTATATGATAATACCTTCCACTAGATCGATTAAGACACCCAACTATCGGTGAAGTATCCTAACCTCCATCTTCTAAATTGCTATGGGAATAAATTAATTTGTTTTCGATCATTTCTGCATGTTTGTCACTCGGTAATTAAGTTCCATGTCCCTCTTCCGTTCTCTTTGTAATACATATATATATTTTTTTTTAAACCAAGTTAGATAATGCACATCCTCCCTTCTTAATCTGAACTGTTGTCACTACTTATTTCTTGCGATGGTAAAATAATTTCTACCCTCCGTGTTGGCATAACTTCTGGTTAATTGAACCTATCATTCGTCTTCCGCTATAGGCTTAACATACTACATGCCTCCATCTGGACTGCTTCCACGTTATCTTCTCGCGAACTAGCCTACTACTTATCCCGGAACCCATTCATACTTAAACGAGTCCTAATTGCCGAAAATGAGATTATGGTTTTCCGTTATCTTTCCTTTTATTCATAAACATAATTATTATTTCTGATAGTTCGCTCTTGTTTCATTATTATTATTATTATTATTATTATTATTATTATTATTATTATTGTGGTTTATTAATTTACCGTGAATTATTATTATTATTATTATTATTATTATTGTTAGTTTATTAATTTACCGTGAATTATTATTATCATTATACATTATCAATACTGGTAATTTTATTTTATTTTTATTATTATGATCGTTAAGGTTTATTGTTATTACTGATGTCATTTTTTCATTATTAACATATTACTGATGTCATTTTTATTATTATTGACATAGTTATTGTCATTATTATTATTATTATTATTATTATTATTATTATTATTTACTTTCCTGGTGGTTTATTATTATTATATTTTTTATTAAGTTTTAGGACCTTCATTAATATTAATAGTGTGATCTCACTGGTTACATCCTATTAATCTCACGTGGATATCATAACTAGTCTCTAGCATCCTATCTTTACCCAGCTTGAGGGTTATTCGTCGATGTTTGTTTGTCAAGTATCCTAATTTTTCACCCCAAAAAAAAAAATCATGATACAGCCGAAAGAAAATATTTCTGGGAATAAGTCTATCCTTCCTTTATCACTTCTGTAAGCATCAGTCTATCCTTCTGTTATCACTTCTGTAAGCATCTTGTTTCTACTTCCACTCCGTAATCCTCACTAGTGGAGCTCTATGATTAAGCCAAATCTCCATTCCCCTTTCCTGTTCGAGCTCTCTCTTATTTGTTACCGAATTTCCATTCTTTCCGTTTCCGAAACCTTAATCTGAATTACGGATCAAGCGAGTCCTCCCTTAATTGCGCTAGACTCCTCGACTTTACTTTGATTACTTGACTCATGATTTAGAAACGTCTCATATTGTAGTCGAAATTATTCACAGAATGCGCCCGCCGGCATTGTTGTAAATCTCTCAACACCGCATGAGAGGTTAATCAAAAATTTAGTTTTAAGCTATTATTTAACCTGAAGTTCGGTCGTCTTCCCTTCCATGAGTCTAATGTTATTTTCCTTTGGGGAGGTGTGTGGTCCCTATGTGGCTTTATATTGCGCTAAATCTCCATTCCCCGCTCTGTTCGATTTCTCTATAATTCATCTTAAGTTCCTCCATGCCTCTTTTCCATACTCTTGTTTTCGAAACTAGAATCTACATCCCTCATTAGTCGCGTTATCATTTTTGTGATTCGTTAATTCTCCATTCCCCTCTATCTCGAGTTCTCGTTTATTTCTCCTAAGTCTCCATGCCCTTTGTTCATTCTCTCGGTTTTCAAATCTAGAACCCTCTGATTGCTAATATATGCCACTTTTATATTCCTGTTAATGTCATGGGTCTTTACGTAGTTATTTATTTAAAGTACGATTTCTGATGTTAAGAGAAAAAAAATTATTTCCCTGTAAATGTAATTAGTATAAATTTTGTTCATATTCCTAATGCAGTCGGTTTTGAAGTCCTTATCTATGTGGTTAATCTAAACTTTCACCAAAATAAACACATTCCAGAGCCTGCTGAATTTCACAGCTATGTGACCTCCTAATAAACACTCAGTCTTCGTGCATATAGGACAGACGTGTCTCAAAATAAAATAATTCTCAAGATGGCGGTTTTTCATTTTCCCACGCTGGTGAGTTCATATTTATTATTCAGAAAACTTCTATATTCTTGAACGTTCCCTAATATTATTATGATTATTGGTCATCCAATCTCTTCCATTATCTATTATTATGAACGTACGATTTGTACCCGAACTCCGTGTGTTGATTATCATTTTAGTGTGTGTTTTATTATTATTAATTTTAAATCACTCAGTTAGTAGTTCTTCCTGTTTTTTTGTTTACCTCTCGATTTTTTAACTGAAAAACGTTCCTACACATCATAAGGTGCTCGTCTTTACCCTAAGATATCCTAGAATACCTTTCCAGCGAAAAATCGGTAATATTTGCCTCATGCCCTGCCTTGTCAATGTCGCACGGCAGGCTGTTTTAACTTTAATCGTGTTTAAAATTTCTTTGATATATTTAGTATGAATATTTATTTCTACTAGCATAGTGGTTGAAGCACTGCGCTACAAGCCGAAAAGTCGGGGGTTCAAGTCCCAGTGTGTTTTTAGGATTTTTAACCTGATCTAAACCTTCTGGCGGCACTATGGCCCTGGGGTCGCTTCAGCCTCTAACTGAAATGAGTACCAGATTCTTGTTCTGGGGAAAGGGCGGCCGTCACGCAGGGCTGATAACCCGGCTGACATTAAGTGCCGATTGTCTAGAAATATTGAGAGCCCTAACATTTCTGATACCTCAAGATCTCCGGTAGGGGAAATATGTTACTTTAAATGTTATTTTATTTTTCACTGTTATTACCCTATTTCCAAATCCTCTGATTTTCATGTTTTCCAACTCCCTAACTATTTTCCTGCTAGTTTACGGCTATTCTTTTGTGTAATTAAATTTTTCATAGTCCTATTATTAAAATTCATTTTCCCAATATCATTCATTGCAAGTTATAATGTGGTTCCTTGAGCCTTACGTGGGCCAAGATTAATTACCAGTCTGGATGCACGAGTTGCTACATGGGGACTTAATTATTACTCGATGTATTTTTCTTGTATTTATGTCAATAATATTTTTGATTATTAGCCCGAATATAAGTAGAATTTTATTTGATTGAGATGGATAGGGTTAGTTTCCTACGGGGTGGCTGTAATGTTTAATATAGACTCCATTAGATGGCTCTGTAGTCATCGTGGCCATTTTGAGAAAAAAAAAAATAACAATAGGCGTTAGCCAACTTCCCAGTTTTTTTTATCCTAACAACAAACCACCTAGTTAATAAACCATAATTTAATTTTTCGTATCCCATCTCTATCCATGATTCAGTAGGATATCCAAGATCGTGTTTTTACGTGAAAAAAAGTGAATGTTTACATAGTACCAAACGTATTTAGTGCATTAGTGGCATAAGTATAAGATGTGTCCGCCATCTTGTTTGCTTTAATTTATTACCCTTTTCCAAAAATGTGATAAAAAATTTCACTATAACAAAAAAAAATATCCAATCTAGTGGCGTGTAAAGCAACCTATGATCCCTTGGGCTTATCTCTCGTGGTGATGCTTTCAGAAATGATTTATGTGTACATGTGATCGTGCCACGTCTTACCGATAGACAAAATAATAAAATATGTCATTATAAACGTACAATTATTAACATTGGATGAGATATTGCCTTAATTCACATAAAAAAAATACTAAATCAAATTCATTACTACACTCTACAAATAGTCTGGAAAAAAACAATCATAACCAAAATTTATCATCTGACTGAAAAACACCAAAATAATTCATAACACTTTTATGTATCCAAAAAATCAAGTTCTGAAATGAACATAACATATAACATAGCCTAGAAAAAAATAATGTATATATAAATGTCTGCCTATTAAGAAAATAACATCTTTATGAAAAGAAAAATATCAACACCAAAATTTGCCGTATATATCCAAAAGTTTACCCATTGTAAAAAAACCTTAATTATGCCCAGAAAAATAAAACATTTGTTGAAAAACATCAATACCAAAAACATAACCTAAAACAGCGATATATCCAATCTTTACCCATTGTCTATAATGTCAATGTGACTCTTCTCTTCCCGATAAAAAAAAACATATAGATTTTTTACTGTATACGAATTGAAGGTTAATTTTGTGGTCTAAGGTTCGTTTCTTTATCCGTGAATATAATAAAACATTATTTTCACGAATATACCACCGCCTGTCACCAGAATTTTATGCGCGGCGTCAGTTAAGCCCCTGCGTATTGATAGCGTTAAGTTCCCTATTGCTTAAGTGGTCTTTGGCCCGAGCGGTTGGCCTTGGTTTTGGAGGAAGAGTTCTACAATTAAACATGTTAAAACACAGTAAACGAAAATTAACATAATTTATTAAAATAAAGTCAAACATAAAGAGATATTGAAACAATAACATATAAAACAAGTTATTTAAAACAGCTGAAATCGCCACATTGTCCAACATCAAAATATTCAAAATATTAAAATGTTAAAATTCAGAAAGAGAGAGAGACAATCATTTTAAAATATTCAACTTTGTTAGCTATTCTAAGTTACTAGGACCATTTGGTCCCATATTTGATTCTAAGTCTTAAAATGACCAAAGAATGAAAGAAAGGTTTTATGTTACCCATGTAGTTTCCACCGGCCCGCTGGGCCCTGCTGGGGGGGACCGCAATCGGTCCCGCTGCTGTTCTCTCCGCCGCCCTTCTGCCTTCGGTAAAAAAAATCGCGAATATTTATATGATAATTTTAAGTTTCTAATTGGGGAAATTTGGGTGTCTGAACTAGTTGAAACCCTCATCCATGTCAGAATGGAAAGCCTGTTCCACTTTCACTTCAGGCAACCCACTTTATCTTATCTAATGTGGCCATCTTTCTTGACCAAATAATTCTGGAATCTTTTGACATGGTTTTGATCCAGGATATAGAGATCCAGGATATAGAGATATGCCTTTTTACTAGCGTTTTTTTATATTATATGCGTATGAACACATATGTTTTTCCGTGTGGATCATTTTTCCTTATTTCCTGATATAATACACATGTATATGTGCCTATCCTTTATCGCTTTTTTATATTATGTTATTATTATTGCAGTTAGGCCCTTGTGTTTTATAATAGACCGTATCTCATAGTCGGCAGGGTGCTCGATCACATTAAACATTTCAACTGATCACAACTAACCATACACAAGGACTGAAGCTCTGAAACTACAAGTCCAGCTTTCCTGAGGACTGAAGAAGAAAACACACATGCAAAAAATTACGATTTCAGCGATGCAACGGATATAATTGAAAATGGAACTTACTTTAAAAACACACCTCATAGGTTCCCCATTGAGAGTCCAGATTTTTTTATATAGAATCCCCCGTCATATGTAAAAAACATTTGATTTATGTATAGTTGTTAATTTTAAATATTCTTTCCTCCTTTCTTTGTTGATTGTTTTTGATTAGCCATTTTTCCAAAATTTCTAATGTTTCTTCCTTTGGTACACTGGTGAACAATGCCGTGATGTCAAAAGAAACTATCCTATCTGCTGGTTCTATTTCTATCTTTTTTAATTTTTCTACTAGCTGAAGAGAATTTTCAACGGTTAGATCTTCAAAATTTTTCATTTCTTTGAATTCCCGGCTTAGCCATTAGAAAATGTTGTTGTTGTTTTCTAATGGCGAGATTTGACGCTTAAGTCATTTTCTCTCTGGTTTCCCAGTACAAGCGAACAAGGTCCTTAGAGTCCATTAGAAAATGTTGTAGGTGGGGAATCCTATATTATTGATGATTGGTCTAATTTTTTACCTGTTTTATGAATTTTGGGGAAACCATGGATATTGGGGTTACAAGGGTTAGCTTCTTTTAATTTAATTGTATCTTTTTCTGTAAGAATTTTTTCAACTTTTCTAACTGTTTTTTGAATTGGGTTGAAATTTGATATTTTCATATTCTTCTCTTTTTAAAGTTCTTCCATTGTGTTGTGATAATCTTCTTTGTCTAAAATTACTATTTGGTTACCTTTGACCGATTTTGTGTATACTACATTTTTATTATTTATGTCTTTGAGTGTTTTCATGTCTTTCTAGCAGCTTCAGTTTTTTTTTTTTTTTATGTTTTTAATTTTTTCCAAAACTTTCTCACTTTCTTTCCTTACTATTATTTGGTTTTCTGTTTCTAATCCTAAAATTGATGTTTCAATGTCTGCTATATACTCAAGATATACCTGAACAGATGGCTCAAATTTTGATCCAAACCAATCTAGAAAGATCTGTATCCATCCAGGCCGCTTTCTGATTTGCATAATCTAAGGGTAGATTTTTTATGCCTTCAAAAGCTCTTTGATTTTTTTATTTTCCTATCACAAGAGGTTTTACTTTATGTTGACCTGTTCTGTTACTAAAAAAAACAGATGACCTCTCTTTACTAGCTTTGTGTCCAGGTGCATGCAACTCAGAACAGAATGCCAAGCTACGTGTTGGTAAGCCTTTCCAGAACAACTCAGTCTCACCTGCATTATAAATTTGTTGGGGCAGATATCCATTATCTGTAACAAAACTGAAGAACACTTCAATGAAACCTTCAGCAGCTTCTGTACTTGCACTTAGTTTTTTTGCCCTGTACTCTGAGCTCGCGCGAATCCCATAGCATTGTTTGAAGCGGGTCATCCAACCTGAAGATGCACTGAAATGCACTTCAATTTCCAATTCTTCATGAAAATATTCTGCTTTTTCTATTCACATAGTGTCAGACAAAGGAATGTCCTTGGCTCTTTTCTGTTTAAACCATAGGTACATAGCAGCTCCAACTCCGTGTAAGTCAATGTTTTCATTGACTTTCTTTTGGAAGGCCCTTGTGTGCTATCGGCAGAGCAATCAAACCAAATCAATTGTTCTTATTTTTCTTTAAATTGCGAACAGTTTGCTTGCCAATGTTGTAATCTTGAGCAAGTTTCACAACAGATTCTCCTTTTTCAAATTTATTGATCACTTCTAGCTTCTGTGATATGCTTAAAACCACTCGTTTATTTTTCCCACTTATTTTTTTCACAAACTGCTGCACAGTGTTCTCATGGACTACACTATTCTACACAATACAAATACAGTTCTGCAACAACAACCTGTCAGAGACTCACACAACGGAAGACATGACAAGCTAAATTTCTAAAATTGTACTGTATTCTCAGAGTGGTGGTGGGTACCATTAAACACATCAGAGGAGGGGGATTGTGAGTGTGAAAGTTACTCTATTGTGCTAGTTTCTATGCATAGTTCACGGTAGCGCATTTAAAAATAAGAAGAGTTTTTCATAACAATACAAAATACAGTACAGTATTTATCTTCATTTTTAAAAATACAGTAAGAAGAGTCATGCCCAGATAATCTGCAAACTGGATAATACACACACCGATAATCGGAAGTTTGCTGCACATATATATACTGATAATAATCTATCAAAAGCTACTGACCATTTTCAAATTATTCTTTGCATTTGTACACTATCTACAATTAGCAGTACCAATGTTAAAAGATAGAACCACCTGAGTGTTCCACAAATATTAATTTAATTCAGTAGGTTAGCGAAAACATTCATAAAAAATAAATCACAATCTCATGAAATATGATTCTCCTCCAAGTTGATTCATTCAGATTCAATATCAGTCATAACATTAAAATTTATTATAATAATTTGATGTTAGATATTAAATTGAAACTAGCTAAATATGGAATAAGGGAAAATATACTTAGGTGGCTCCAAGACTTCATAGGACAACGATATTGCAGAGTGAAGTATTGAGAAGAAACATCAAAATTCAAACAACTGAGAACTGGTGTCCCACAAGGAGCTGTCCTGAGCAGTACATTATTCACAATCTCTTTCTCAATGACATCATATGTGCCATAAAAAACATAAGAGGAGTCAATGCTCTTATGTATGCAAATGATCTTGTCATCTGGACATCTACAAAAAAATTCTCAAATAGATCTGCACTAACAAATAGACTCAACGAAGCATTACAATGCATATGCCAATGGGCAGAAGAAAATGCAATGACATTCAATCTTAATAAAACGACTTACCAAGTATTTTCACTGTGTCATCAAGTCCCAAAATTGAATCTCTTACTGAACAATCAACCAATTTCACAGTCTCATGATTCTAAATACCTTGGTGTAATTTTTGATAACAAGCTAACCGGGAAAAAACAAATAGACAACATAATCACTACATCTCAAAAATGCCTTCTTGTATTTAAACATCTAGCTGGAAGCACTTGGGATAGTGTGATTTCAACCTTGAACATTACCTATAAAATGTACATTAAGCCAATGATGCTTTACTGTTGTGAAACACTCATCACAGCTTCTTCTCAACAGCTTATGAAACTACATAAACTACAAAATCAAATCCTTCGGCTCATTACAGGTGCAATCAAGACAACTCCAATAGACGTGATGCTGCTTTTTACACAGAACCTAGACATCAAAACAGAAATTGAGCTGGCATCCATGAACCTCTATGAAAAATTGATCAGACTCCCAGATGATAATTACTGGTCCAATTATCACAACAATGACAGAAAATTGAAAACTCAACAAGGCTTTCTGCAACATGCTATAGAGCTACAAAGTAAATATCACATACAAAATAACCCAGAAAAACTACCTGTACAAGATAACCCTCTAAATCTCTACATCCCTATGCACAGTCTAGACCTCTTAGAAGAAGGACTGATTAAAGCAAACACCAACCCTGAAATACTAAGATTATGTGCCCTGGAAACAATAGAAACAAAATACCCCTGTTCTAAATGGTTACATATATATACAGATGGCTCTAAGCTCGATCACAATGGCCCTGTGGGAGCTGGAATCCATTGCTCACTCTTCTCTCTCTCTCTCTATACACTCCACTTGGACCAAATAAAATGGCTTTTGATGGAGAAATAAAGGCAATTCATACTGCACTTTCACAAATCATATGCCATCAACAAATCAATGACCATATCGTCATTCTGTCTGATTCCAAAGCTGTCATACAAGCAATAGCATCATTAAAATCAGCTGAAAGCAAGGAAGTAGTAGATTGCAGTAAACTACTCACTGACCTTTATCAAAAACATAAGACAGTAGTATTACAATGGATACCATCTCACTGCAGAATCAATGGAAATGAAATATCCGATATGCTGGCAGAACGAGGAGCAATGTGTTTACAGCAACCTAATTTAAACACATCTTATCGCTCAGCAATAAACTGTATCAAACAAATGATAAAAAACACATTCTCAACCAATCTTCAGATCCGAATTCAAGAAAAACAGTGGAAAAACACCATCCACACTACACCAAATGCACCTCGAAAGGAAGCTGTAGCATATTTTCGACTAAACACAGGACATGATTGTCTTGCAGCTCATCTACATCGGATTGGAATCTACAGAAGTCCTCATTGCCCACTGTGCTCCACGAACACCAACATGGACAGAAACCACCTGCTACAGTGTCATGCACTTCACTCTGCTACGCTGAAGGATAGATACTGGGAAGCAAGAGCCAAACTTTCTGTTTTGCTATAATGTTCTATTGTATTAATTTATTGTATATATATTTTTTTTCTCATAATTATGGACAATGACTTCTGTCAAGTCCCCTGCATTTGTATAAATAAATAAACACTTCACATTGAATGTCAAATTTAATTTTCATGTAATAAAGGAGAGAAATAATGTATGTTTGAATTGGAATGTTTGGTAGCTTAGCAGTGAAGAACACTCGTGTAAAGAACCAGAGATATCGGGTTCAAATCTTGATTCAGGCAATCATTTTTCTCTTCAAATAAAATTTAATTTATTATAGTTATTACTTCCAGACTAACTAACTGATGGCTTCAGTTTTAAGACAATAAAAGTCTACAAATCAGCAAAAAAATTTAAAAAAAGACCACAAATTCAACTTGATATCAAATTGTCTTAATTTATACAGCTGCCACATGATGAATTTCCTCAGAGAGAGTAAATTAAGATATGTGGATACACAAATCAGTAAGAAGTAAGCCAGTACCTGATTCATTACTTAGTTATTACATTAAAATAGTTATATCAAATATCTCATAGATAGCTTTAATATTGTATTTTGAAGTTATAATTAAATTTTAATATTCAGAATGATCAACAAATTATTAATTTGCATAGAGGCATTAATTTTTTTTACAAATTAATTAATATTGTATTTTCAATTGACAAATTCTGGTAAAAATCTGAATAGAATAGAAATAGCATAAGAAAAATTATTTCCAATTTTTATGTCATACGCGTGATTATAAATTATCCAAATATGAAAACTAATGCACTCTTTACAGAAATGGCACGTCCTTTAAGTTCAATGGTTCACTGAACCCCCAAGAAAATTAAACTTATGAAGGTAGTGAATATTTATAATTACAAATAATGTTCTTGTATTTTTTAAAGAGTTCTTTAAATACCCAGATATTTTGAATCAGGAACATATTTCTGCAATGGAGATCTTGCATAGACAAGCTTTAAAAATAAGGAGATACATTTTCATAAGTAATGCCATGAGTGATTTCCAATTTATTTAGAGGATTTGGAAATCAAGAGTGGCATTTGTTAGGAATATTTAACGAATAAAATTAATGTAGGTAGGAAATAACACCATGAGGTTTATTTTAATTAAATTTGAGTTTTTTTTACTCACCTCATATTTCTTGATTTTGTCCCGCGCGGTTAAGGTAGGAAGCCTTGGCGCAGAGCTACGGGACTTGCGCTGGTTCGAGTCTCCGTGGGGGAAGAAATTTTCTCATGGTATTTCGGCCAGTATGGGACCGGTGCCCACCCAGCATCGTGAGGCAATTGGGTAGCTACAATAAGTAGCGGCTCCAGGTTGAGGAACCAGCTATAACGGCTGGGGGACTCGACATGCTAACCACATGTCACCCCTACACTGGCTGTTGATCATCTACCTCTGTGATTGACACATGTGGATGTGAAGGGCCAGCAGCCGGCTGGTAAAAGGGCAACCGCTGAAAAGTGGAAAGACCCTCAATCGGAATATTTCTTGATTTTTATGCAGACCTAGGTTTCGTCATTGAATTCGTGACATTCTTGATGCATCAAAACAGTTGTGACAATAACTGTTGTCACAACGACAACTGTCGTGATGCATCGAGAATGTCACGAATTCAATGACAAAACCTAGGTCTACATAAAATCAAGAAATATGAGGTGAGTCAAAAACAACACAAATTTAATTAGAATAGAATTAAGCTGTTTACTCACAAATCATTATTTAAATATTGTTATTTTAAAATATTTATATATTTAATGTAAACAGGAATGTTGGAAAACAAATGAGAAATGTTTGGTTATGTTTCATTTGTTCGTCCACTGCATCTAGACCATATTATTTATTGCCAAATAGAATCGCAATATTGTAAGATTGCACCCTAGTGGAGAAAAAATGAAACACATCAAACTGTATATTATAACCAATATTATAGATTATTAATTATTTTTTTAGGAAACAATTCCGTAAAATCATTATTTAAAAACACAATTATTGAACACCCAATTATCAAATGTGTAGTTTGAAGGAATCTGTCCATTATTTGCTATATTCAACGTATTTGTTGGAGAGTCAGAACACTGCAAAATAATGCTCTGACCTGTCCAGAATATTAAAAAGGAGGAGCTTTCTTTATTTTGGTAAACAGAATTTGATAAATATTGAGGTGAAACACGACTGTCATTAGTTGTAAAACAAAATTCATTGAAACGTGATTGGTCATTGACTTCCATTTGGGGGATGAGTTAAACAGTCTCTGTATGAACCTCTGGAAATCAGTTAGTAAGTTTCAAGTGACACAAAGGGTGAGGGTATATATTGCTTGCCTTCATGACTCCTATCACTAGTGTAACTGCCAGTGCATGAAGAATCCTGGTTAGAACATGATGAGTCAATCTGAAAGATTTTGAATTTCACAAAGAAACAAATTCTGGCAGAACCGGATAAGTCAACCCAAAACCTTTGTTTTGAGTTATTGTTATACTGAGAGGACATATAATGTGAATAAGCATTGTTTTCAGTTTAACTTTCACAGGGAAAGAACACTATGAGGTTTAATTTAAGAATTAAATTAATGTTTTTATTACCTCACCTCATATCCTTTTTCTTCTAGACTGCAGTTTCGGAGCTTATCTCCTTCATCAGTAGCCTCTGGTCGACCGGTGTTATGTCATTTCTTGGCGGTTTTTTTCTTACTTCTATCATTGGACCGATGAACCTCTGGATCAGGTCAAAATTTGCGAGAGTTTCGAAATTCATGAGTTTATCTTTCTTGTTTTTTTGGATGTGGATTTTTTCCCAGACTGTGAGTTCTTTTGTTTATCTGTGTGTTTGAATAGGCTAGCTTTTGTATCAATTAAATGTTTTTCAGACCAAGCATGGGCTGCTACAGCTGACTTGTCCACTTCACCCTTTTTAACATTTCTAACGTGTTCTTTCAATCTAGTTTTTAAATTTCTTTTTGTTTTTCCTATATAGATTTTGTCGCAATCCTTACATTTCATCTGATATATTCCTGATTTGTATTCTTCTCCATTTTTTTCAATTTTGTTGGTTTTAATTATCTTGTTTAGGCTGTATTCATTCTTCGGGGCCAATCGAATGTTAAACTTATTGAAAATTTTCTGGAACTTAGATTGAAAGAACACCTTAGAAATATAAAAAAAGGGTGAAGTGGACAAGTCAGCTGTAGCAGCCCATGCTTGGTCTGAAAAACATTTAATTGATACAAAAGCTAGCCTAATCAAACACACAGATAAACAAAAAGAACTCACAGGCTGGGAAAAAATCCACATCCAAAAAAACAAGAAAGATAAACTCATGAATTTCGAAAATCCCACAAATTTTGACCTGATCTAGAGGTTCATCAGTCCACTAGTAGAAGTAAGAAGAAAACCACCAAGAAATGACATAACAACGGTCGACCAGAGGCTACTGATGATGGAGATAAACTCTGAAACTGCAGTCTAGAAGAAGAAAAAAGGATATGAGGTGAGGTAATAAAAACATTAATTTATTTCTTATTGTTTTCAGTTTTAATACATCATCATCATCATTGTTATTATTATTTTTTTTCTCTCTCTTCCTCTCTGAGCAATGTGCCTAGGTCATTCTGGTAATATTTGAGTCTTTCAATTTTCTTATGCACTATATTAAATTAACACTAAAGCTAATTTTAAGAAGGAGCTGTCACTAACTCATTTTTATTCTTTTAAATGTGCCTGAGAATTTATTTATTTTGATAATGTATTACTTTCTTTATTTTACTTTTTTTTTTTTTTTGCTATTTTCATATAATCCATTAGATTTAGGCTTGGATAATAGTGAGAACTAAAAGGAAAATTAATATTCATAATACAATGGTAGCATAACAGTGAGCTTCACAATCTTTATGGGAAACCGGATTTAATAAGAACAGTTAAGTCTCATAGACTGCGATGAGCAGGACATGTGGCCTGAATGGGGAACAAGAGAGGAGCATGGAAACTCCCTGTAGGAAAACCAGAGGGAAAATGATCAGTAGGTAGGCCAATATTGAGATGGGAGAATAACATTAACCATGATTTGAGAGAAGTGAATTATGTGCAGGGGATAATTGGAAAACTTTAGCTCAGAATAGGGATCTATGGAGAGCTTATGTTGACATGGCCATGAAGCTGCAAGTTCATAGTGCCAGTGAGTTAGTTAGTTTTAATATAATGGCAGCAACTTCCTACTTTAACACTAGGTAACTGTTTGCGAGTCTCTCTATGTCTATGACACATGACTTTACTTCCCTTCTAAAGAAAACTATTATCAGGCTCCGAATAATCCATCTACACTGGTTGGGTATGAACCTGCAAACGTCATAACCAGAACTGAGAATGGTAACTACAGTCCAGCAAAACTGACAAGGGGGGAAAAAGGGGAGGAAATACTGCAGAGAGAAATGTGATGGATCTTAATTACTGGAGATATACTATGACCCTGAAAGCTAGAAGAAGAACTATGAAAAAATGTAACCGACATAATCTCTACTGATACTTACATCCACTACTACTTCATGATTGTTATAACATGCCCGATGTAATGGTGTGTATCCATCCTTGTCAAGTGCATGGAGTACTGTTGGATCAGAAGAAATTAAATTAGCTATCTGTGCGAGATCTCCATTCTCTGCTGCAGTTAGTATTTCCCTCTGTGGAGAATCTATAAAAACACACAAACTCTTCAATATTCATCAGTCATCTCTAAGTCTAAAACTTCAATCATCTATAAACTGTCAAAAAATGAACTTAAAACAATAAATTTATGACCTAATAAACTTTAAGACACTCCCAAAAACTATAATTCTTCCACGATGTGAACGGAGCACATGTAAACAGTCACCTAGCTTGATGTCATTGCATTCGGGCCTTTCAATGGTTAAAAGCACCAGCGCCTGCTTGCGTTTAACCAATGAAAGGCCCAAATGCAATGATATCAAGCTAGGCGACTGTTTACGCGTGCTCCATACACATCATGGAAGAACTTTAGGAACAAATCCCAAATAAAGAACTTATAAATATATATATTTTTTCTGTTTATGGGTGTTGTCACTTCACTTCAGTTTTAAATTCCTGCACTCTCAGAATCTGAAAAGCATGGCCCTGTTGATTTTTTATATTTTCAGACACTCATCCTGCACAAAAGTTAAAGGTACAAAAGATAACAAAAAGGGTTGAAAGGCAACCTACAGAATGTTCACACAACTTCTAGGGCTTGTAGAGGGGACAGAGTAGGGAACATTTTGAATAGGAACCTTTCTCCAGAAACATATTGCTTTTGTTAATTAAATAAAAATAAAACGTAGTTTTATTTGATTTTCATATTTATTATATAATTCAGTGACAGCTGTTTCGGTACACTGTACCTTCTTCAGACATGTTAACAAATTATGAATTGTGTTCCAACTGATCTAAGCAACAATATTGTTGCTTAGATCAGTTGGAACACAATTCATAATTTGTTAACATATCTGAAGAAGGTACTAGATCAGTTGGAACACAATTCATAATTTGTTAACAAGTCTGAAGAAGGTACAGTGTACCGAAACAGCTGTCACTGAATATAATAAATATGAAAATCAAATAAAACTATGTTTTATTTTTATTTAATTAATAAATATGGATTTTTATCAAGTAAACACCAACTCAATTGATTATATTGTTTTTGTGCTACAGATACAACGCATTTGCATTAAGCAATTAAAACTCCTGCATCTGCCAGGAATAAATCCATAGCAATTTAATGACTTTGACTCAGTTAATTACTAAAGCAGGATTTTAATATCATAATAAATATGAAATCCTGTATAGATAGTGTCTTTACGTTAGCACAAATCATAGAAAAACATAGAGAATTTAATATACCAACTTTTATCATATTCATTGATTATCATAAAGCCTTCGACACAGTAAACAGAATAAAATTATGGGATATCTTACATAATGCAGGAATACCCAAGCATTTAATTCAAGCGACTCAAAGCATGTATCATAACACACGAATTCGAATAAAAATAAATAATCAAATCAGCAAATCAGATAGACTAATATCCCAAGGTGTAAAACAAGGCTGTCCACTTTCCCCTCTTCTATTCAATTTATATATGAATGAAATCATAAAATTATGGCAAAACCAATCACAATCACACTTTATGATTGATGGTCGACCCCTCAACACATTAATGTATGCAGATGATCAAGTAATATTGGCTACTTCTGAAGATCACCTACAAAGAGCAGTACACAGATTGTTAAATATAACCCAAGATTATAATTTACAAATTTCGGTGAGTAAGACAAAAACTATGGCGTTTCAAGGGAAAATACCGATACGAACTAAAATTGTTATTAACAATATAATAGAACAAGTTAATAACTTTACTTATCTTGGCTGCAATCTTTCCTACGACACATGTAAAAACATAGACATAAAATTGGTCAAATTTCAAAAACTTATAGGAACAATAAAAAGCATTCTTTTCCGAAAAGTATGTCCAGATACAATTCTAAAATTTTATAAAACAATGGCTCTTCCAACTCTACTTTATGGTTCTGAAACCTGGACTCTTACTACAGGTAAATTAAATAGGATAGTAGCTGCAGAAATGAAGTTATTAAGACCTTTAGCGGGTTATACGCTTTATGATCACATACGTAATGAAGATATCCGCAAAGCTCTCAACACATCAGCAATAACTGAAATCATTCAAAAATACTTACTTACTTACTCACTGGCACTATCGAACCCGTAGGTTCATGGCCGCACAGACATAAGCTCTCCATACATCCCTATCCTGAGCTAATGCTTTCCAATCATTCCCTGTATAATCTACTTCCCTCAAATCATAGTTAATGTTGTTCTCCCACCTCATTCTTGGTCTACCAACTGGGCGTTTTCCTTCTGGCTTTCCTACAAGCAGTTTCCATGCATGTCTTTCATTCCCCATACGCGCAACATGTCCTGCCCATCGCAGTCTACGGGACTTAACTGTTCTTATTATATCTGGCTTCCTATAAAGACCATGTAGTTCATTGTTATGTAGTCTTCTCCATTCACCTGTCTGTTCATCTCTCTTTGGTCCAAAAATTTTCCTAAGAACTTTATTCTCAAATACTCGTAATCTCCTTTCCTCCCTTAAAGTAAGAGTCCATGTTTTGCACCCATATAATGTAACTGGTAGAATAATAGTTTTATATATTTTCAGCTTAACGTTTTTTGAAAGGAGTTGGGACATCAAAAGTCTCTGCAATGCATAATAGCATGCATTTCCAGAATTGAGCCTATGTTTAATTTCTTTGTGCATCTCATTCCTATTTGTGATTATTGTTCCTAGGTATTTGAATTCAGCCAATTCCTCAAAATTTCCCTCATTTGTCATTAGCTGTCCATTTCCATTATATAATGTATTTCTACGTGTGACCATATATTTAGTTTTACTGATATTTACTTCCAGTCCTAATTTCTTAGTGTTACTCAATAGTGTGTGCGTGTTGGCCTTTAGTATCTCCTCGCTATCGGCCAGTAGTACTACATCATCAGCATAAACTAACAGCTTATTAATACCATTCAGTTGTAAGCCTTCCTCATTCTCTAAAGATTTAATGGCATGCTCTAGTACAAAATTAAATAGTAGAGGAGATAGTGCATCTCCTTGCTTCAACCCATTCTGGATTTCAAAAGTGTCTGAAAAAACTGTTTGCCTACACGCACCCTACTCGTTGAGCCATTTAGACACATTCGTATAAGTCTAACTAACTTTTTAGGAATTCCGAACTCCAGCAGGATACTATATAACTTCTCCCTCTTAATTGAATCATATGCTTTTTGGAAGTCTACGTATAGTTGATGTACAGTACCATTATATTCCCATTTCTTTTCTAAAATCTGTCTTATACTAAAAATCTGATCTGTTGTAGACCTGTTTCTTCTAAATGCACATTGATGATCTCCTAGAATGTCATCAATATAGGGAGTAAGTCTGCTTACTAATATATTTGTTTAGAATTTTGTACGAAGTTGAAAGTAATGAGATGCCCCTATAGTTGTTGCAATCAGTTTTATCTCCTTTCTTATAAATTGGTACGATAATTGATTCCTTCCATTCATCTGGAAGAGCTTCTTTTTCCCAAATCATACTAAGCAAACAGCATATCTTGTCCATCAATTTTTCTCCCCCTGATTTTATCAGTTCTGCTGGGATCTCATCTGAACCTGATGCTTTATACATCTTCAATTTTTCAATTGCCATTTCAACTTCTAATGCACTTGGCTCTGCGACTAGCATTTCTGCTGTCTGTAACTTATCCTCCTCAATGTCCTGTTCTGTATGTACATTTAATAGCTGATTAAAATAACTTTTCCATCTATTTAATATACTCTTGGAATCTGCAATCATTTCCCCATTTTCATTCCGAATTATGTTTGTTCTAGCCTGAAACCCTTTCTTCTCTATGCTAATTCCCTGATATAATTCTCTAATGTTCCTATTTTTTGCATTCATTTCAAGATCATTAATCTTCTCTCTCAAATATTCCCTCTTTTTACTCTTTAGTAACTTGGTGGTTTCCCGTCTAACACTACCCAATTGCTCTAAATTTACCTCATTTGGCTCGTGTAACCATTTCATTTTTGCTAGCTTTCTTTTCTTTACAATGTCGGCACATTCCTCATCAAACCATTTCTTGTTTTGCCTCTTTTTTAAACAACCAATGCTTTCTGATGCTGACAATTTAATAGTATCTCTTATAGCCTCCCATTCTTTATTTATATCAGTTTCTTCTTCGTTTGCCACATTGTCATCTGAAGATTCCAGTACTTCAAATCTATTAGCAATTTTGATTTGGTATTCTTGCCGCATTTCATCATTTTTCAAGTTTTTTAATTCATATTTTACAGAATCATTGTTAGCATTTGTTCCTCTCATAAGCGATAGCCGTTGTCTGATTTTCACCCTGACCAGATGATGATCTGAATTGCAGTCTGTCCCTCTAACTGATCTAACATCAATGATGCTACTGTGCCAGCGTTTATCCACTAATACATGATCTATCTGGTTCCGAGTTTCTCCATCTGGGGACGTCCAGGTGTATTTATGAATATCCTTATGCTGAAATGTTGTGCTCTTAACAATGAGATTCTTTGATGTGGCAAATGTGACTAATCTAACCCCGTTGTCGTTACTATCTTCATGAAGACTGAATTTGCCTATTGTTGGTTTGAATATATCTTCCCGCCCCACTTTTGCATTAAAATCTCCTAAGACAATTTTCATATGATATCGTGAAAGGCTATCAAATAAGCATTCTAATTCTTCATAGAACTCATCCTTGATCTTGTCATCTTTATCTTCTGTGGGGGCATGTACATTTACAATTATAAAATCATGTCGTTTACCCTTTAGAATTATATATGATATCCTATCACTAACAAACTTAATATCTCGGATAGCGGATAGGATCCTCCTTCTGACTAAAAAACCCGTTCCAAATGCAGGTCTTTCTGCACCCCCATAGTATAATGCAAAGCTTCCTGATTCCTGACTACCTTCTCCTGGCCACCTAACTTCCTGTAAAGCGACTATATCCAAGGGCGATTTATCCAATTCCCGCGTTAATATCTCTAGTGCCCCGCTATTGTATAAAGTCCTAACATTCCATGTTCCTAGGAAAATGTTCCTGTGTTTGAGCCTTTGGCATGGGTTCCCTGAAGTAGTCCCCGCCCGGAGAACCGAATGGGGGACTATTTGACCTCCGGAAAATTTTACCCCAGTAGAACCCATGTCCGCATTTCTTGACGGTTGTATTTTTACGGTGAAAGATCGTCACTCTTTCGACCAAGGTACTTATTTCGTCTGGCTTATCACCTTCGACCAGTCTGGCATGGGTAACCCTATCGGCAGCAATGCTACCGCCGGCATAGCTCTCAGGATCATTTAAGCACACAAGCCACTCCACCACGACAAGGTAAAGATACCATGGAGGGAAATCATTCAAAAATATCAAAATAATTGGCATGAACACCTTCTGAGAATGCCAAACAATAGACTACCTCTGCAGCTATTGAACTACAGACCCACAGGACAAAGAGACCCAGGAAGACCTAAGAAGAGATGGGGATCAATTTCTTTCCTGAAGCGGAACAGGCCAATGGCCTAATCCATGACTGCCATTGATGATGATGAATAAATATGAAAGTTTAAGTTAATAATTTTGTATTTTAAAATTCTTTTAATATTTAAATATAACTTAAATAAAGAAAAACATCTAAATAATTCATTGTTGATCATTGTTGAATAAAAATATCTAAGTAACAATTAAAGAAATTGTATTACATAAGTCTTTCTAAAGAATGCTTTTAAAAATTGTTTTAATTCATTGTTGTCAGAATTATAAAGCTTTCTGTTATAACTGTAATAAGAACACCTGCTTAACTTCATATTTTTAAATGAAAGTAAACTGAACTCTGATTGGATGTTAAAAACAATTAACTTTTTGATTTAACAAATCAAATTTAAACCTGGTATTTAATGGACTATTAACCAATAGAATTTAAAATTACCATCATGTGATGTAACAATGTTCTTTAAAATTATAAAATAATTACACTAGTCATTCTGCATACAACTTTCCACAAAGATAGAAGCAAGAAGAGTTCTCAAGATAAAATGTAATATTTAATACAAGAGTAATTGACAGACAAGAAAAGAAAATAATTTAATTTTAATTGACGGTGAAGAATAATACCACCTACTTAATCTGCTGGGAACTTTACAAAGTGAATAAATGTGAAATTATTTCTATAAGAAACAGTTTTTTAGTGATTTTTAAAGTGTTTTCCTAACCAGTGTACTAACTTCCGACCTTGAGAAGAGAATCCAGCTTTACCGAAAATCAAACCCAACCTGAACCAGTAATTTTTTTTTGGACACTAATCCTTCTTCAAAATATTACTACAACATCGGGCATGAAGAGAATTACTGCTTCAAGATCTCACCACAACGTGGGTAAAGAGTTACTTCTTCATTACATACAAAACCCAACATTCACTGATTTTGTGAAAATGTCTAATGTCAAGGGGCAAAAATAAATAAATAAGTAAACTTTGTCACTGTAAAATTAATGGTTTATATGCAAACTAACTAAACTTCTATATGTACTTAACATTGTAGTTAGTTTGAACTTTCATAGGAAAAAATCACTATGAGGTTTAATTTAAGATTAAATTAAAATTTAATTTAATCTTTAACTTTAATTGTAGTTAGTACTTATCCACTAAAACAGTGGTTCAATATGACAATCACCAACCTCATTATATACACTCTACCTGCAAATCATGTTCTGGTACAGTCGTTCCATCACACCTGGTGTCTGTTGAATCTCTCGTGCAGCAACCAGAGCTCATCCAAATAGAATTTCTACAGTGTTCGCAGGTGTGTGATACACCGGACTTCATGTGGCCCCACAGAAAAAAAGTCTAGTGGAATTAAATCTGACAATCATGGCGGCCATGCAATCAGGACACTTTGGCCTATCCATTTCTGACCAATACATTGGGCTAAAGTGATCACAAATGGCACAAACAAAATGGGATAGTGCACCATTGTGTTGAAACCATGGGCATCAACAGATGTCCAATGACATCTTCCAAAAATTTGTCCATTACTTTTTCCAGGAAGATAAGTACACTAAATAGGTGGGATGGAAGAAAGTAAGACCCAATCTAATGACCATTCCCAAATCTGCACAAACATTAATGCCAAAATGCTGCTGGAATCCATGAACATGCATGGTATGGGGGTTTTCGTAATCCCAAACATAGCTGATTCTCGAGTTTAGAACAGCATCCATAATAAACCTACATTCATTGGTGAAGAGTATCTGTTGTTGAAACACGTGCTCATTCACACAATAGTGTAGGAACCTCATACATAAATTAAAACGCAGTGAAAAATTAGCAAAACCTATTGAAGTACCTTCTGGGGTAAGGGTGTAGTTGTTGCTCATGGAGAACCTCCTATATGATGGTATGAGGCACACATATTGCACATGCAATGGTTTGAGTACACAATGCTTCAACCTGATGCAACATGTCCTCTTCAAAGTTGATGAATGCAACATCTCCTAGGAGCACCACAGTCAGCTCTATTGACAGTGATGGAGCTGTTAAATAACTTTGCCAAATAGGTATGCAATGGAGTCAAATAATGTGGATGATGCTCTTGTTAAATAAAGCCAATGAGTAGTTCTCCCATTATTTTGTCATACACTAACACCATGTCAGTGTATTCTCTATTTGTGTATTCAATCATGGTAAACAAATAAATGAGATAAAAGTTAAAAATTAAAATTTACCTGTTGGCAGGTGCCGTCATCAACTTTGTTAAAATGTTATATATAAAATTAACTGGAGCGCTTTCAGAAGTTAACTTCCATCCTCAGCAGGTTAAGCTTCTGTTACTCGTTGTTTACGATGATATATACTCCAACTGTTTGTAGCAACAACTGACTTGTTTTTGACGATCTCGTATAATGGGTTTGACTGGGGTGCATTCTCATTAAGAAGTGAGGTGTTGTTTATTTCCTTTATAATTTTGAGGTCTTCAAATATATTTATCCTAGCTGGAATGTTTTCTCTGTGGATTATCGTCAGAGTATTTTCAATTGTGTTTATTTGGTGACCTGCGTTAATGAGATGTTTAGCATAGCTTGATTGATCACCTGCGTGTATGAAATCTTTTAGGTGTTCCTTATATCTTGTATTGAAATTTCTGCTTGTCCTGCCAATATAAAAGTTATTACAATCTTTACACGTTAGTTTGTAAACTCCCTTGTTGTTGAATTTGCTGTGTTCTTCTATGACATTGAATATTATGTTGTTTAATTTGTTTTCTGTTTTATAAGCTATGTTAATGTTTTTATTTTATTTTTTTCCAAAGTTCTGGCTAGTTTCAACACCCTGTATATGTTAATGTTACCCATGTTTTATTATCATCAGATTCTCTTTCAAGTTCTGTTATATTGTTTACGTCATTTTTTCTTTTTTGTTTCTTTATAAGCTTATCAATGATTTCTTTGTTGAAATCATTGCTTTTCACCATGTTTTTAATATATTGTAATTCTTTGTTATAATTTGTTTTGTTCAAGGGTAATTTTAACATTCTGTTGATTAAACTATTAAATATGCTGATTTTATGTTGGTATGGGTGTCTAGACTTGTTACTAATGGTGAGCATATTATTTGTAGATTGCAGAAAATATTTATTTCAAATTTCTTCTTTTCTATGTTTTTCATTATGGTAAGGTCTACATAGTTTATTTTGTTATTAAATTCTATCTCCTCCGTAAATTCTATTTTATGATGCATATTGTTTAGTTCTAGCAAAATTTTGTTTTCAGAAAATTTTGCTAGAACTAAACAATATGCATCATAAAATAGAATTTACGGAGGAGATAGAAAAGAAAAGGACAATCCGTCGCACATGAATTCTTCTAAGTTCCATTGGATGGATGAAAGGGACCAGTGCCCACTCAGCATCATGAGCAATTTGCATAGCTAATGCCTCCACATTGAAAAAAAACAGTTATAATGGCTGGGGGACCCAACAAGCTGACCACGTTATCCCTATACGGATAAGGTCCAGAAATGGGTGCACATGAATTCTTCTAAGTTCCACAGAATCGCAGTGCGCATGCGCGAGTTGCTGTAATGGTTAATGTAGCTTCCGGTAGATGGCTCTGAAGTTGGCATTACCAACTTTGGTAATAAATTCCCAAATGCTAAAAAAAATGGACGTAAACCAAATTCCCATTTCCTAACCTAACAAAACAATTTACATGCATATTATTTGGAAAAAGTCGGTTTTATATCTCTCAGGAATTCTTCTAAGTTCCACAGAATCGCAGCGCGCATGCGCGAGTTGCTGTAATGGTTAATATAGATTCCGGTAGTCGGCGTTACCAACCTTGGGAATAAATATCCAAATGCAAAAAAAAAAATGGACGTTAACTAACTTGCCATTTTCTAACTAAAGAAAACAATTTACATGCATATTATTTCTTCCCAAATGCTTAAAAATGGACGTAAACCAACTTCCCATTTCCTAACGTAACAAAGCAATTTACATGTGTACTATTTTATGAACTATAAACTAATTTTACGTACACTAACACTAAATATAGTTTTAAATTATTTTCAAATGGTGGCAACGTTGGAACAACATAGGAAAGTAGCAAGGAAGTAATGTATCCACGATCATGTTTTACGTAAATATATAAATATAAAATATTGTGAAGAAAGCTTGAAGATCATTGCAAAATGTTTAAAACAGTACAAAACGTGTTTACAAGTGTTTAGTGCATCAGTGGCATAAGATTGTAAGTGTAGAAATGTGAGAGACATAAAACCGACCACATCCTATTATTTAATAAACTATAAACTAATTATACGTACACTAACACTAAATATGGTTTGAAATTATTTACAAATGTTGGTAACTCCAATTTGAGAGCCACCCACCGGATGTTACATGAAGTATTTCCGTGTCTCTAGAACCCGATACACAATGTTCCAGTAATTTATAAATATTTAAAAATCGTAAGAAATGTTAAAAATGGTACGAAACGTTATTATAAATGGTTGAAAAGTGTTTAGTGCATCAATGGCATAAGAATGTAAGTGTAAAATTGTGTGCAGCCAGTTCTGGACCTCAGTCACAGGTTTTAACTTCAATCGTGACAAATACAAGACCTCAGCCAACATTTAAAGAAATGTTGCAGAATGTGATAGTAAGAAATGTAGTTACAAGTGATAAAAGTGTGTAGTGCAACAGTTACATAAAAAGTCTGGAAAATCGTGATCGACAAATACTAGACTCGAGCCGATTCTTCTCTCTAAATAATGACAAATAGACCTATCCATTAATCACAAATTACTTAAAATACTCTTACCACATGGATTCCTATCATCATCTATTCCTTGTGCATCATCATCCCATCCACTAACTTGGCCAAGGGAGAAATCTGCCTTTTTCATTGCATCTTGGACTCTCTCTAGTTCTTCAGTAAATTTATCGTATTCTTCATTCTGTTCATTCATTTGATCGATTTTAAACTCTGGTAACCCACAAAAAAATTCCACTATTTTCTTGTATTTCGGACGGTAAATTTCAATAAAGGGACAAATTCATTTACAAGCTAGAAATTACGGCGAATATAATTTTTTTTATGTAAGTTACGTTGGCGACATTAGGTATCATCATTCTCTATGATTTCTACAGCATAACCAACATAGAGAACGACCAACGTAAGATGAATTTTTTTTAAACTCTAGACCCATAGAGAAAGTAGGTAGAACCTCTAAAAGAAAGGACTTATATGCCCCATATTTAAAAAAGGAAGTAGACACGAGTGCACAAGTTACAGGGGAATCTGTTTATTGAATACAGCTTACAAGATATACGCTAAGATTATTACTAGACGATTAAATATAATAAATGAGTATATATTAAGTGAAGAACAGTGTGGCTTTCGGAAAGGTCGGTCATGTTCAGATGCCATTTTCACAACAGAGCAACTTATTCATACTAGTAAAATTCATGGTGATTTTCCGTTGAGGTATTAGTTCACAGTTGAGGTATTAGTTCTGAGTTTTAAAAGAACTCAAGTTGAGGAGACGGACCTACAAGGTAACTATATTATAGTTTTTAACCGTACATTATATTACTGTCAACTTATTCAGAAGAGAAGAGAATTTAATTTGCCAACTTGCATACTTTTTATTGACTATCAAAAAGCATTTGATAGACTGTCAAGAAATAAACTATGGGAAATAATGTATGACAAAGGGTTTCCAGGACACAATGTCAAAGTTGGGCAAAGCTTATATTTTAAATCAGAAATAATGATTGATAAAGGAGGTACAATGAGCGATAATACATTACAAATTAATCAAGGGGTCAGACAAGGATGCCCGCTATCTCCTGCACTCTTTAGTATATATATAGACGAGATCATTGTACAATGGCAATCAAATTTAATCACAGAGTTTAAAGTTGGCGGTACGATTCTAAATACCTTACTGTTTGCAGACGATCAGACAATCCTTAGCTCTTCAGAAGACAATTTACAAATAGCAAATAAATTCAATATGACAATCTCTGAAAGTAAATCGAAAGTAATGGCATTCAACGGGAAAGACCATATGAGGTGTAAAATCAGTATTAATAACAGTATAATACAACAGGTGAACAATTTTAATTATTTAGGATGCAACGTATCATACTGCCAAAAGGAAGATATTAATATTAAATTAAATAGATTTTACAGAAAGTGTGGCACTATAAGACGGACACTGAAAAATAAAACTTTGAGGAGCACACAACTAAAATTTTACAAAATTATGGCAGTGCCTGTCTTAACATATGCAAGTGAAAATTGGACTCTTAACCGTTCAGACAGAAGGTAAATAGAAACTGCAGAAATGAAGTTCCTACGTTCAGTAGCAGGTGTGACAATTTTGGACAAGAAAAGAAGTGAGGATATTAGGAAGGACATAAATATTTTCAATTTAACAAATAGAATTGACAACATGAGAAACAACTGGTATGAACATGTCAAGAGAATGCCTACAGATAGAATCCCTCAGCTGTTACTAAAGTACAAACCAATAGGACATAGAAATGTTGGACGCCCATTTACTAGATGGGAGGATTCATTAAATCCCACTTGATGTGAAAACAGGTCAAAAGGCCTAATTTCATGAAGCAGAAGAAGAAGAAGAACCTCTTGAATTGTTCAATGCCCAGAAGTTTCAGCGGTTATCGCTCCTATAATTCCTTCACCTATTTCATGCACAATGAGTAACAATGTACAGTAAGATAAGTGTATAATAATTTACATATAAAGCATGGAGTAATACAATAATACGAACTATATCGGTAGAAATAGTTGTTATAAAAAAAGTTGTGACTGTTTATTTACGTCGGACGAAGAACTTCATGGACCAACTTCTGCGTAAGATAAATCTTCTAAACTATGCACACTGTGTGCCATTGATATAAGTATATTCTAATAATAATTGAAAAGCGCCACGGAACTAAGTAAGGTTAGAGTCTTTCTACACTTCGTTTTCACAATGTTATTAACTGCATGTCTCAATTATTAACTTGGGTAGGTTTTTACATGATGTAATACGGTAACGATTACAAGAAATTTCACAAAGTTCACATACACATGTTGAGTTGGGGTCGTGGAAGATCTTCAGATTACATACTTTGTGGTGGTATCCATGAGTTGCTGGGAATTTACAAAGTGGCGTAGGACTTGGTTAGTTTCCATCCATGTTATATTTACCATTGCTTCTGTAGAATAGAATTCGGACCAGATCTCTGTTGTTTTCTGTCTTCTCATATCACAAACGAGAGCGATACACCTGAAGAACCCAAACGAGACGAGGGGGCACTCGTACGTATATGCCTGGAAGTCAAAGAACATATTGCTACGAGAACAACCTCGAAAATAGTAGCCTACGCACAGCCGAGAATAAATGAGATGATTAGCCTCATCACCGCCGTAACAAAGAAGTTTGAGCAACTCCAAACGGACAACTCGGCATTATTACAGACCGTCACAAAACTAGACAATATAGAAACATCAGTCAATGAAATTAAGCAACTGGTGAGAAGTTCACAAGTACAACAACCAGCTTACAACTGGAAAGTTACGCCCAAACCGCGAGGAAAGTTATATCACAGGCGACCAACGGCGAAAACCAAACACAAAAGAAAACTGTAATCATTAGAGCCAACCCGGGAGCTGGAATAGCCCCTGAAGCTGTTAAAGATGCTGTTGCCAAAGCCATCAACCCGGTGAACGAAGGATGGCAAATAGTACGGCATCGAACCACAGGGAAACTATGAGTACAGACTTCGACAGTCGAACAAGCTACAGCTCTTACGAAACATAGGAACTAAAAGAAGCAGGGCTCACAGCCGAAGTGATTGGGAAAGAAAATCCAAGAATTATAATATATGACATCTCCAAGGAGCTAAGTACCGATGAAGTGATCAGTGTCATGCTATCGCAGAACATGCAGCAAGACAGCACAGACCTCACACACCTCAAAAACCTGCTAACGCCTAAATTTAAACCAGGCAATAAAGAACATAAAGAACATTGGGTCTGCGAAGTCGAATCACGCATAAGACGAATGCTGCTGTCGAATGGCAGGCTTTACATTGACTTTGAAAGCTGCCGCACTGACGACTACCTAAAGTCACAAGATGCTTTAAGTACCAAGGGTTCGGGCACGTAGTGAAGTACTGCAGAGTAACCGAGTCTACTTGCGGTCATTGCGCACAAACCGATCACACTAAGAAAGAATGCCCCAAAAAGCAAGAAGAACCGCAATGCGCAGTGTGCAAAAGACTAGGGAAAAACAGTAGGCACGACACACGTGGCAATGCATGTCCAGCACTGAAATACGAACTCCACACGAGAACAGAAAGGATCAACTATGGATAAGGCAATCAAAATCAGGCAAGTCAACCTGGACAGGACCCGTCACCCAACAGATGGACTTCGGCAAAAGAAGCTGCAGTTGATTTACTACTACTACAAGAACCATATAGTCTTCGCGGCAAAATCACTGGCTTCGGAGTTGCTGAAACTGTCGTGACGGGAAACCTAGCAGAGCAACCACCATGGGCTGCCATAGTTAGCCTTAATAAGAATTTCATGGTACTTCACTTAAGGCATTCGTGTACCGTTGTCATAGAACTAAGCAGTTCAAACGACAACCTCATAATCGTCTCCACGTACATGCAGTAGTCCATCCCAGTGGGTCAGTTCATAGAAGAAATAAGAATAATCTGCACTGAATGTACAGGGAAGGCAATTAATAATAGGCACGGACTGCAACTCTAAGTCAAGTCTATGGGGTGCGCCTAACATGGACGACAATGGTATACAAATGGAAGACTTCGCTGCTGAAATTAATCTTGAGATCATGAACGACGGTAATCTTGGACCTACATACTTCCACGGAACAGGAAGGTCCCACATAGATGTGACCCTAGCATCCCCTCGGGTTGCATGCCGGTTGCAAGGGTGGAAGATACGCCTTAATATCACTACTGCCAGTCATGTTGTAGTAGAATTTGAGGTAGAACCCAACACGCACAGACACCAAATACATCCACAGACCCGAAAATATAACACAAATAGAGCTAACTGGGAACAATACAAAACCATCCTAGCAGAACACATCACTACAATACAAGACATAAGAAACAAACAGGACATCTTCCCTTACTGGTAAAAAGCAATACACGCTGTGGCTAATGCCTCTATTCCTCGGCGCAGGCTACAGAGCAGACTGGTACCTTGGTGGACTCCCACCCTAACTGATCTCAAAAGAATGACATTTTCAGCACGCGAGGACTAGCTAACAGCAAGGAACGAAGACCGAAACATTAAACAACAGGCTTACAGAACAATTAGGCGAATATACACAAAGAAGGAAAGCTGGCATGAATATATAACACGCCAAGCTACAGAAAACACCTGGGGCCTTGCATACAAACTCCTATCAAAGAAACTGCACCCCAATCAAGTCCTAATGGCCATAACATCACCAGATGGCTACACCAAATCTTGGGTTGAAACAGCCATCCATCTACTGGATGAACTAATTGGTGACAACCTTCAATATTTGGACACAGAAGAACAGGAGGCCACAAAAGAATATGCAAGAACCCCTCCTGAAACACCAGACGCAGGAGATATAAACATAATAGATCTGGAGATAATCAAAGATAGCGTAAAGAACCGCAAATCCCCAGGTGTTGACAACATATGCGCAAAAATGATCAATCAAGGTTGGGACATCCTAAAACATAAACTCCTCCACCTCTACAATGCCTGCCTCGATCATGGCGTTTTCCCAAACGCCTGGAAACATGGTCAGATAAAAATTATATTCAAAATGGGTGAAAGAGATCCAACAGATCCCAGATCGTATAGACCAATCTGCCTGTTACCAGTACTGGGTAAAATGTATGAAAAGGCTCTTCGAAAGCAAATGCAAGAAACCCTACAATTGCAGGCGTCGAATTACAATACGGATTCAAACCACGCTGTGGGACAGAAGATGCCATAACCAAACTCTTCGACATAGTGCACGAAACAGAAGAAAAGGTCGTCATAGGAATCTTCGTCGATTTCGAAGGAGCTTTCGACAGATTATGGTGGCCTAGCATTCTACGTGTATTAAAAAGAAGAAACTGCCCCAAGAACTTATACGAAACCATCAAAGATTACTTCAGAGGGCGAACAGTTAGCCTGATCGACAACGAACACATCGTTAGAAAATAAGTTCAACTGGGATGCCCCCAGGGATCTGTTCTCGGCCCCTGCAGTATTGTAATAACTTTATTATTTGACTGAATATCATTAATATTTATAGGATTTGTATTTTTTATCTCTTCTTTAGTTATCCTTTATAGAGATGATTATATACATGGGGATTTAAATATTAATCTATTTATTTTTCTTGTCCTTTTATTTGTTATATCGATAATATTTTTGATTATTAGCCCTCTGGAATCTTGTCCTCGATTAACTTCTGCTGATCCTGGAAACCCTCCCGTACGGACAGCCGATCGCAGACGACCTGGTTGTTGTGATACGAGGAGACTCCAGACGACGAATAGAGGAGAGAGGACAAGAAATCATGAACTTAATATAAAATTGGGCAGACAAACATAAGTTAAGCCTAACGGGGAAAAAACTATAGGAATGCTTTTAAAGGGAAACCTCAACGAGCGCAGGGCTCTGGCGATCAGACTACATAACAAAAACATTAGATTCAAACGCGAACTAAAGTACCTTGGAGCAACGCTACAAACGAAGTTAAAAATAGACCGGCACATAACGAATGTTACCCAGACCGCGAAGAACCTTTTCAACGCCATGGCAAGATTAGGTGGAGAAAGTTGGGGCTTCAGTGCCATAAATTTCATGACTCTATACAAAGCCCTATTCCAACAGATCTGCGCATATGCCGCCCACGGATGGGCTAGAAACCTAAACCAGAAACATCGGAGAACTCTTCTCTCGGCCCAGAGACATGTCCTTATTCCTGTCAGTAAAGCCTATAGAACTACGTCCACAGCAGCGTTGCCAGTAATAGCGGGTGTCCTATCAATTGATAAATATCTGGAAAATAGGATGCTGTGTCGCAATAAAGCTGTTGTCATTGACGACCTTATCCTTACACCAGACATGCACGAAGAGCCCGAGGGGCGAGAAGTCACAAAAAAGAATGCTTGAAGACCATCTCCAAGAAAAATGGCAACAGCGCTGGCACAACGAAATACAATACGAATTCCTGCCAAACGTGAAAACCCGCATGAAAATGTCATGGATAAGCCCGTCACACACGATTACTCAATTGTTCTCAGGACATGGACATTTTAGAGGCAAACTGCACGAGAGAGGACTTGTCGACTCCCCTCTATGCAACTTTCAGATCGCAGAGTAAAACGACGTGCACCACATGATATACCGCTATGCCAAGCACACGGCTATCAGAAGACAACTAGAAATAGCCGTGCACGTCAGCAATGAGGCCTGGCCTCCTCCTTTGCGGTTCTGGATGCAGAAAGATAACTACAAGTTGATCGCGGAGTATACCCAAAAAGCTCTAAGCACATGAGCTGAAGAAGAGATGAGAAGACGAGGAAATCAACGATAGAATAAGTAGAATTTGAACTTAGAATATATCTATATGTAAACTTGATAAATTGTAATATTAAGTTTAGGTTAAGTAGATATAAGATTAATACTTCCATTTTATGTATATTATTATTACATTGTATAAGAAACAAAATTAAACTAAGAAACCATAATGTAATATAACTGTAAACACCTTAGATTAAGTTTCAACTAGCCGCACTCTGTAAAAGTATAATTAATTAAATAAAGAAATCGCGCTAGATAATAAATGTGGACAAGAGAGACCTGGGGATATGGACATTAAACCCGTGGAAACCTAGGGATATGGTGGTGGGGCTCTTAAATAAAAAGAAATCTTGTCATATCCATCACTTTTACCCAATTCTCCATAAATGGTAGGTTAAATTTGGTCCTGAGATCTTCTATTAGGAAGGTCTCTCTGGCAAGTTCGTAGACGAGTCGTGACCGGGTGTGTTTGGATAATCCTAGTGCTGACTTCAGGAACCGGGCTTTCACGGACTCTATCGTTGACAGGTATTTTACTCCTAGTTTTTTCCCAGACTAATTCTATACCGTATGTTAAAATGGGTATGATCCTGGCGTCCAAGAGTTTCATGGCGGTTTCTAGACATAATTTGGATGAAAACCTTATGTCAAAGATTGTCTTTGTGGCGGCTGCTGCTGCTCTTGCTTTGATGTGTATCCTGAATGATTTTATTGTCGTCTGGAGGATCACGCCCAAGTATTTGAAGAAGTTGACTGCTTGGAGGGGTTCATTCTTATATCTTATCCGGTCTTGTTGGTTCTCTCTTCACCTTTCCTGAAGTTCATTTGAACTGTTTTCTTTGTGTTAATCTGGAGTTTATTGTCGTCAGCTCATGTTTCTAGCGCCTTAGTCGCATTTTGAAGGTCCTTTCTGTCTGGTGATCCGATGGCCATATCGTCCGCGTACATGTATAATTCTATGTTATTTGATGATTCCTCTATTTTGTCGGCTAAATCATGCGTCGCCACGTTAAACAGTAGTGGGCTGAGCGGGTCTCCCTGTAGTATCCCCTTAGTCTGTTGGTCTTCATTGGAGATAGTTACATTGTCAGAGATATGTATTGTATTGCTCTCTAACATGTTGTGGATCAGGACTGCTAGCTCTTTTTTGTCTGTTAGGGCTTCTAATTTTGTTAAGATTATATTTCTATTTAGTGTATCAAACGCTTTCGAGTAATATACAAATATTACACGGAATTTTCCTTGCGGGGATCTTAGATGGTTTTCAATGTCTTCTAACCAAACTGCTCTTCTGGGAGTTTGCAGTCAATTTCATTTGTTATTCTCCTTGTGATTAGTCTCGAGAGAACTTCTGGGAAGTTATTCTCCAACGCTATGCCTCTGTAAGAGTTGGGATCAGTCCTGTCTCCGTTCTCTTTATACTGGATTCTGATGGTTCAAATGTTCCATCTCTTTGGAATGATGTCTGTTTTGATACAAAGGTTCATTAACTCAGTGAGTGCTGGCAATATAATCTCTGCGGAAGCTTTAAGATGTTCGTTGAATATTCCGTCTGGGCCTGATGCTTTTTTATTTTTCAGACTTCTTAAGATTTGTTGTACTTCCTTTTCTGTGAATAAATTGATGTTTGAGTCCGTTAAACTCTGGGATTTTTGGCTCGTATGCTGCTTCACTGTTCTCTGTGTTTAGAATCCTGTGGAAGAGTTTTTCCCAGGTTTTCATGCTTATTTTTCCTGTGGTATGTGTTCTTCTGTGTTTTAAGGCAGTGAAGGGGTCTGATCTCGCTTCCTCGATTAGTTTTGTGGCTTCGGCTTCTATGTATTATTTCTGTTTTTTTTATTAAGGCTTTGTATTTTTTTCATGCCTTGTTATATACTTAAAGGTTTACTGCTGTGTTGGATGTCCGTGTTAAATTTAGAGCATGTAGGACTATTCTTCTTTCCTCGAAACATTTGGCCTCGAACCATTTCTTGGCTTTAGGTTTAGTTCTGGGGATGATTGCCGTTTTGATAATATTTTCTAGCACTGCCGTTCCTGCTTCGATGTTTCCTTCCTTTATAGTGCGTTCTAGCTTCCGCATTTGCCTTTTGTCTTCTTTTATTTGTGTTTTGTCAAGTTTTCGTGAGACGCGTCTCCGTTGTAGATATTGTCTTCTTCTGGGTATTCTAGTGAAAAGCTTGCTGTTATAGGACAGTGTTTCTTTAACAGAGCTTCATCTGATGAGTAGCATACTTTATGAGAGACTAATTGTTTTTTTTTGAACCCTTGAAGAATATCAGGTCAATGTTACTACTACCGTTGTGTGAAGAGTATGTCAGGTCTTTTGCTTGGTTGACGAGTTCGAATCCTTTCTCCGCCATCGTTTATAGAAGCTCTTGGCTCCTGTGGTGTGTTATGCCTATTCTACGATTTAGGTCTGTGGCGATGATGATGTTGGTTCCTTTTGTTGTCTGATTTAACGCTGTTAATATTGTTGCTATGATGTCCTCAATTGGTGTTAGGGATTCAAGGTATAACCCTATCTGGGTTACTTTTTCTGTTATGATTATTAACGTGTTTGTCTTCTCGGAGTACGCTTTTAACTTTTCCTATTTTAAGTTTGAAGTAGCATGAAATTCCTTCCATTGGTCGACCTCTTGTTCTTTGTATTGCTGGGATGTGTTCCGAGTAGTATCCTGGAAGTTCTATGGGTTCTGTAGTGAAGGTTTCTGTTAATATTAGAACATCTTGTTTGTTTAGAAGATCGCTGCAGGTAAGTTGAAGGGTACTTTTTAATCCTTCTACATTCCATAGTAGTAGTAGTAGTTTAATGGTAGGATTTCGTTCTTTTATGATTGGTGGGTTCCTTTTCCGGTTTTCCAGTCCCGTCGTTTTTTGTTTTGTACACTCAGAGTCTTGCACCTTCTGATCTGTCTCTGCGAAAAAGATAAAGTTTGTGGGCAAACGTTTGACACTTCCCAGTCCCTCTACTTGGCGCGTTTTAGATGAGCTGAACGCCTCTTTCCTGATGATTTCTCCGAAAGGAGTATCTTCTCACCACAATTCCTCTTGGCCAGAATAGTGGGTCGTTCACTGCTTTTCGGTCCTCCAGTGGGATGCCTAGTCTATATGAATTGAAAAGTTGTCCGGCATGTATCAGTTCTCATTCCCTTACCTCTATTCCTTTTCCATCGACATACGCTTTCGTTGGTGTCCTTATGTAGCTTCCCAACATACAGACATGCCGACCGCGGGCCGCTCCGTAGAGTGTTGCTGTTGTCGTTTGTTCCCGTTATCGCTTCTGTTTGTCTTCTCGTTCTCCTTTGTGTATGTACCTCTCTCCACATCTCTTCTCCCTCTGTCTGAGATTCCTGTTGGTCGGTTCTTTCTTGTTCAATAGTCACGTCTGATGAGTGTCCGTTGTCTTGTTTGACTATATTTGCCCCTGGGTCGTTTCTTTGTGGTTCTTCGCTCGTGTTTCTACTTTCCGATATTCTCTCCTTGTTATGGGTTTTGCGTGATTGAGCCGTTTGAATGTCTGTAGCTTCTGAGGTCACCTCACAATATAATTTCTTTCCCACGGTGTTCGGACTTGCGTTCTCGTGGGTACTAATGACTTGAACCATGGTCTCTATATAGGCCAGTCTTGTCATCAGTGCGTCTTGATTTTTCTTCGCTTGATTGGTGAGTTCATTTGTTATTTCGTCAAGGCTGCGTTTCTTTTCTTCTTCCCTACCAGAGCTCCATTCCTCGTATGCGGGTTTCCATATATTACAATGCCATGATAGCTTGCGTTTCGATGATTTCAATACATTGAATTCTGTAAGTGTGATCCCTGCACAGGATTCTCGGTGAAACCATTGTTTGCAGGGGCCGTCGCATCCGATTGCGTCTCCCTCAGTTATCTGCTTGTTACAGGCAGGACAGTGGTACATTTTCGTTTTATCAGTGGTGTTGGTAGTAGCTGACATTTGTATCTGTGCTATTTGTAACAATTTCAATATCTTTGCGAGTACGTCACTTCCGTTTCACTGGTGTCTCACATTTTGTTTTATCTGTTTCGTTTGCTTCCTCTTCTGATTATTGCTTTGCGAATATTTACACTAATACTGAGCGTCTAGATGTGTCTGTTTCATTTATTTTTTCGTTCTGGTCTCTGTTCTGTGCACTTAAATTTTCACTTTATATAACTCACTTTTCACTTCCCGGCATTCCACTAGCGCACTCTGCAACTTAAAAAAGTATTTTCTGAGGCCCAGATCAAGAAAATCTCTGCGGGGGGATATCGGTCAGATGCGGCAAGGGAGTGTTTATGTGTATGTGGATTCCTCGAATACTGTTGGCTTGTGATAATGTGGCGAATGTTTTACTATTGAACTACCCGTAACAAATTAGATCAGATTCCTGCTATCGTGATATATAAAGCATTTTAATAGTACTAATATAATAATTAGCTATTAGTATTAAATGTTATGTTAGTTTTATACAGTGATTTTTTTCTGGAGGTACGCAGTACCGGGACCTTTTTCCTCATGTTTAAAAGAAATATATTTTTATTCAGAGCAAAATGTGCTTTTCCCGGTAGATGGCACTGTCTTCACGAATGAAATTTCCTGTTTTTTAACTCGTAGCTTGGTATCACACGTTTTCTTTTAATATGTTGGTATAAACATAATACACATTGTGCGCTCTTCATTTATTATTATTATTATTATTATTATTATTATTTTATGTTGGTACCGGAAACAGGAAGTTGTGCCACAGAGCACTCGAGGTTGCGCTCAGTTCGCTTCCTATATTAGTTATTCAGTGTCAGGGATTACAATGGGATGCCACGGCTGGTACAGAGTCATCTACAATTGGTAACGTAACTACGTCATGTGGCGTCCGTAGCTCAATCCCGGTGGCGCCTTTGGTCGTTGTAGCAGAATTTAAAAGTAAAAACAACAAATGCAAATTGCGAGGCGCAAGGCACGCATACCGGTCAGCCATCGGTTCTCTATGGTCAGCCATTACGTTATTAATGAATTTTATCTGTCCTTGAAACAACGAAAATGCTTTTGAAATGTTGTGCACCAAGGCTGCAAGAATTATATTGGAAGAGGCAAACCACTTTTCTGCTTCACTCGAGAACTCAACAGGTATTTATTTGTATTATATGAATATTATATATATTAAAAATATTATTTTAAAAAATCTGTGTAACAGTTCAGACATTTTGAAACATTCATTTACAATATATGTATATTTCGAAAGTTGAAATATTTGAGTTAAAATTACTTGTTTTGGTATTTAAAAATAAGTTTTGTTTAATTCGTATATGCCATATTTAATATTAAATATAAAAATACGTTAATATTAAAGTTATTCATATATTAATCATTTTTTAAGATGAATCTATTTTCAACGATAATTTGCTGGGAAAAGATAACATTTTAAGATAATTGTAATGATATATTTTAAAATTAATTATATATATTGTAATGAAATATTTTAAAATTAATTATATATATTTTAATAATATATATTTTAAATAATTATATATTTAAAAATTGGTAATATATATAAAACTTTCAATGTGACAATTTGAGTACATGGATACATATATTTAATAATTGTAAAAAATATGTTATGAGTTTCATTGCAAAACTTCAATGCTAGTACGTTGTAACACAAATGATCTTTTAACAAATTTCAGGTGTTCGAAATGGCTAAGATTTTGCAGTCTGGAAGACAGATATAAGACTGCTGCAAGTGTCCCCAGAGAGAAAGGCTGTGTGTGGATCATTTCGTGGAGACTGCAATGAACAGGATATGTGGCACAAATAGGGAATGAAAGAGGGGCAATGAAGCTTCTTTGTAGGAAAACAAGTGGGAAAACTCCCAGTTGGTAGACCAAGAATGAGGTGGGAGAATAACATTAACCTAGATTTGAGGGAAGTAGATTATTCAGGAGATGATTGGAAAACATTAGTCCACGTGCCCATGAACCAATCAGTTCGATAGTGCTAGCGATGTAATTAACTTCTTGTTCAGTGTCCCATTCCATCTTTTTCTTTTCTAACTGGGACTGCGCATGGCCTCAATATAGTTCAATTGGCTAATGTTTCCATTAAGCACAGTGAGAATTTTTGGCTTAACTGCACTTCTACTAGCGCTTGATTTTTTAGTTATATTGTTGTAAACTATAGCTCTTCTTCTGTATTTACTAACATTATTTAATATTTGAAACTCTTTCAAACAATTTTTATAATTTTGAAGTATTTATTTAAATATGCAAATCACAATATTGTGATGCTAACTGCTATTTTCTCCACAGAGTATATTCCTTAGTCTATGATTTTTCTATTGCTGTTTTGGGTTATCACTGGTTGGATCAGCGTTAGGGAGTGATAAGTAAGTGTACACCCATTTTTAATAAATGTTTGGTAATTTTAATATTATTAATATATTTTTTAACATAGATTTGGGGATTTATTGCATATATTGGTCATTTAAATTTCATAGCGACTGATAGTAATCGAGGATGATAATCGATTGTGGGTTATTGCTGGCTCTATAAATTCTGGCGCATGCGCACTGTTGTTCTATAGGACTTTGAAAATATTTCACGCTAGTTTAAGTGCAGTTTTTCCTAATTTTTTCTATGTCCCTGGTAGAAACCTACCATGCACATGCACCAACAGGTTATATTTTAAAATTGTTTCCCACTATTTACAATAAATTTGACAATTTTAAGTAACGATTATTTCAACATATTTTTTTATGATATTTAACTATATATGTAACATGAAGACGTGGCAGCCATATTGATTTGAATGAATATTCTATACAACAGTGCAGCCAATATAGAATATGAACTTTAGAATTTCAGAACTTACTATTTATTTTTGGGCATTGCATTCTTTCATAGGTTACAGTGCTTAAATTACATTAGGTTAACTTTAAGGTTTGTTAAATAGCATGTATAATGTTGGCTGCATCGCATTATTCCATAGAGTAAACCGCTTTGCATTTGTTGGTGCATGTGCAAGGTGTCTGCCTCGGACTTAGAAAAAATTCTCACTGCGCTTAATGGAAACATTATCCATTCGATCTGCCTGCACATTCATTACACTAAATTACCATGTATAAATGTAAAGACATTGTAAGAAATAAATATTCTCGTAGTGTAACAAGTAAATTATATTTAAATTCCTTATTATATTAATGTGTCATATTTAGTAATTGTATAATCTTGATTAATGCAAGGATGCATTTTCTGAATAATTCAGTGCTAGAATGAAATACTTTTGTTACTTAAAGTTGTTGTTGTTACTTAAAGTTTATTTGATTAAACAGTTAGGTTTCATAAGTAACTAGCACTTATTTCTTCACTTACTTCAATAACAGCGAAGGGACTAGCATCAAAAACTATGGTAAATTTAACCGAGAGTGGAATTATTTTTGTGTAAACAAAATGGTTGCAGATTGCCCATTGTGGACAATTTTATTTTGACATTTGATTATGAGCTAGGTTCACTGATCTTAATTTTCAATACTTTGTATTTAACATTTATTGTTAACACAATGAGGTTATGTATTAATTATTTTTAAATAATAATATAAGTACCTTGTTTTAATCCATCTTCCTGAATTTGAATTGATTTTTATTCAAGAAATGAAATCATGAAGACCTTTCAAAACATGTTTCATCTTCAAGCAGAAAACGAAATGTGTTTTGAAAGGCATTTGGTACCAAATTACGTGCCGAAGATGAAACATAAGTTCTGAAAGGCTTTATGATTTTAAAATTTAATGAAGTTTTTGGAATAAAAATAAATTTTCATTGAGGAAGACATAAAAAAGTACTTATTATTTTATCACAATTAATACAAAATCATAATTTCTGCTAAGATTTTAAATAAATCCATGTCACTGAAAAGTAAAAAAAAAAAAAAAAATTGCATGTTGGACATAAAATGACATCCAAAATTTGCTTATAATGTAATCATTTTACATTGTTGAATTAATATTTTCAACTTGAAGCCTCGTATTATAAACTACGCTATTACTTATGATATAATTATTATTTGTAGAAATTGTGTAGGAAAGAAGTTAAAGTTAAGTGAGATAAAGCCATAGTTTACATCACATTCCATCTAGCTCATGTACACATCTGACTGCCTTCGTGGTCATATAAATGTCGTTGCTTTAACATTGCTGCTTTAGTGCTGCTCTTCCGATTAAGTTCCAGTTGTAATGTAAAAAAAACAAGATGTAACTGTGTTTTCATTGGTCGAATAACTATTTTATCTTTGAGCATGTAAGAAAATATAGTTGAAATAAAGAAAATAAAAGTATTATCTAGCACATGTATATATAATTTATATAGGAAAATTTTAAAATTGTAATTAATCATATGAACATTGTTATATTGTTACGCATGCAGAATACGTTGGAATTTCAGTTGTTTAAAATGGCCGGTTCTATATAATAAAATTATTTACAAACAGTTCAGTGAAAATTGTGCTACATTAGTTCTTTGAGGTTGTGATAACAGAATTTACAGGTGAGTCAGCATAGGGCATATATTTTGCTCGTAATGAAATTTTAAATAAGATTTGTTGACATCATGGAAAAGGCATAAAGAACGGATTAGGTAAGCACATAGACCAATATACTATCTGCTCTTAAAGTGATCCTCGTCAAAACAAAACCATGTGACCTGCTCGCTTTTCATTGGTTATTGACACCGACATACAATGTAGAAGCAATAAATATACGGAAAAGTAGTTACCTCCATTAAATTAAAAATACATCGTCTGAAAATACTTGTTATTCTTCTTAAATGACAATAATAATATTCAAAACACAGAAAATATTCTAAAATATATCTAGTCAATAATGACAACTTAAAATAGTTCAGTACATATGGATGATGTATTTGAGTCATGCTTTAGTCAACAACATGGCTGAAAGTGTTGAGTCTTCTGTTGCCATCTAAAATTGTAAAACAAAGTCTGGCAAACCTTCGACTACTGGGTAAAAAAAACTTATTTTAAATGTATTTCACAACTTTAGTGAAAAGTATCTAGAACTTCGAGGAAAAGTTATAGTGAATTTAACATGTGATGTTACCGGTGTGTCATGTGTAAGTATAATAGTGCTCGGAAAGAAGAAAACACGTAGTAAGGTTGTAACTCCCAGTAAAAAAAGGAAGTGTAGTCATAAATAAATAAAGAAGAAATGTAAGTTCCTAATTATTGGTACAATTTTATCTTATTTCCTATAATATACAATGATGCCTAAAAACAATGTTTCTATTGATGACAGTTCCATTCACATTTAAGTCATGGCAGGTGAAGTGGCAGCATGGTTATCACAATAGATAGTGGCGGTGAAGTAATATCCTATGCAAGTTTGTTTACATTACAACTGGAACTTAGCACAGAACTCATGTCGTTAACAATTTGATTTTAGAACAATCAGAATAGGTTTATTAATTTATTATTGTACAGATGTTTTTTTATATATATTGTATACTGTATTGCATAAAATGTGCGAGAGAAGTGTAGAGTAAGTCAAATGTATGTTTGTGGAAGAGCTCATAATGCATTTTCTTAATTTGAAATGAATAAATATAATTTAACACATTTCTTTACATTTCATTCTCCATCATTTCCCATTCCATTTTCCCTGTAATATAAATGCATATGTATAAATATATATATATATATATATATATATATATATATATATATATATATATATATGTATAATAAAAATAAAAAAAGTGGCTGGTTACATGTAATTTCATAATTCGACGTTAGGGGGCGCTGTTGTACAATGTAATTTCAAATTTGGCTAACAGATGGCGCTGTTTTTCATCTACCTGCTTCATAGTTTCTGACACCAGATGGCGTTGTTTTTCATTTACCTGTTTCGTAATTTCTGACACCAGAGGTGCTGTAGTAGTATAGTTCTTCTTCTTTTTCCGTTTAGTACCAGTACATGATATTAGATGTCACTAGGCTACTTCTACACTAGCGCCGCTTGTGGCACATACGCAAAACTCACTCACCGTGGCATCCCGTTATAATAATAATCCCTGATTCAGTGTAACGAAAGAAGAAACTGCTTGGTAGCTGTTCACTACCAATCTAACTTGAATTAGTGTAATCATTCTTCAAAATGAATAAAATAAGTAGTTTCTTTATGCCAATTAGTAAAAAAAGGAAGGCCGAAGAAGCAAAAACTGTCGAATCTGCATATAGTAAATACAAAAAAGATTCTGAAGAAGCAAAAGTCATAGAATCTGCACCTGGTCAGGACGACAAAGATTCTGAAAAAGCAGAAATTGCCCAATCTCCACATGGTTAAGAAGAGAAAGATTCTGTCTATGACTGGTCCGAATGTTTGGACACTGTTACAGAAAAATACACTTTTTCCAGAGAAACGATTGGCTGTATGTCACAATAAAATGTTGGGCTGTAAATTGTGTCGTGATGTTGGAAATTTAGCTGTCAACAAATGAATGGGAATGAAAATTTCAGGGAGTGGGCAAATGGTAAAATCAGCTATTTTGGAGAATCCCGGAAACAACAGTTAATGTCAAGGAGGAAAAAAATGCTCGATCATAAGGAGAGTGCGGGGCACAAAGAATGCCAAAAAGTAACATCTGAAGCAAAGGATAAAACGTTAGAGAAAGTTTTCTTAAATACTTCTTCTTATTATTATTCTTCTTCACTTCCTGGTTTAGGAAAGAGTTGCCTGTTCCGTCCTCGCTAATAGATCTAAGACCATCTCTTTCGAGGACGTCCGACATCTCTTCTTCCTCTTGGAAAATAATGGAAGATTTCTTAAATACTTTGTCTCATAATAAGGTAATTACAGAAGACATTTTTCGAACCGCTTACAAAGTTGCAAAGAAGAACCAATCATTTAACAACTTTGAAGATGAAATCAATTTGCAGGAACTTAATGGCGTAGACATGGGATATATTATTCATTCCACAAATGCGTGTATCAACATTGTGAACCACATCGCAAATGAAATGAGATAAACGTTAATACACAATATAGTGCAGTACACAAACAAAGTGTCATTACTAATTGATGAATCTACAACTGTGAGTAACAGATCCACACTGATGGTTATTATTCATGCAGTTCTACCTGAACTTTCAGCTCCAGTGAGTATTTTCCTAGACTTGATAGAATTGTCAGATGTAACAGCTAAAGGAATTCTTAACTCTTTAATTAGTCGTAATGATTTAGGACTCTCTGAAGATTACTTGAAGGAGTATTTATTGTCTGCGACGTGTGATTGCGCAGCTGTATTATTTGGTGTGCGTAATGGTGTAAGGAAGCTAATGCAAGAGAAGTTTCCCAATATTATTTTCTGGCATTGTGCTAACCATCGTCTTGAATTGCCTGTTAATGACACGGTGAAGAGTGTTGGGCCAGGATTGTAACTTTAATACGCTTCAATAGTTTCATGGACAACCCTTTTCAGCAACGTGATCATGCTTTTCACCTCTACGAATGCTAGGGCACTACAGGCTTCTGCAGCGACTCTAGAACTTCAACTTCTTAAAATTGGCAGAATATTAAGCACTCGATAGGTTGCATCTAGCTTTCGCATCGTTTCTGCAGTGTGGTAAGATTTTGAAGCTCTCGTCCATCAATTTCAAAAAGCAAAAGAAGCAAAACTGATCGCTGTCTTTATGAGGGTCTTTTTGAGGAAAATAACGTCATGCGAGTTTCTTCTTGAATTAGGCCTTATGTGTGATGTTCTCCAACAACTTAGCAAACTAAGTCTACAACTACAAGAGAGAAATATTGACTTGCACAAAGCACACAGGAACATACTGAATACTGACCAAACATTTGAGGAAAATAATTGAAAATCCTGGTCCATACAACAGTATATCCTCTTCACAGTAAGGAGATCTAATGAAGTTCAAAGGGATTGAACTCTA
Source organism: Diploptera punctata (assembly GCA_030220185.1). Lineage (NCBI taxonomy): Eukaryota > Metazoa > Arthropoda > Insecta > Blattodea > Blaberidae > Diploptera > Diploptera punctata. The sequence goes on along the minus strand of JASPKZ010007477.1, from coordinate 473,450 downwards.
CAAAAATGAAAGACACAGTCCTGCAATCAGTTCAACTGATTTTTATAAAAGTATGAAAGAAGCTGTTAGAAAGCGTTCTGCTTGAAGGAGATGATGCTGATTTACCTGAAAGTGCCAAGGTTTTTGATTCCAAGTACTAGCCAGAAAATCCTGGGAAACATCTTACATTTCGTGAAGCTGATATTAGAAAGTTAGCACGAAATATTCGCTTAAATGAAAGAGAAGCAGTTCATGGTTTTCGTGAATATCTCCAAGAAAATAAATTTCCAGATAAACTACTTCCTCTGAAGCACACACTGGGCACAATTGCAATATCTTCAAGTGAATGTGAAAGGGGTTTATCTCAAATTAATCTTATAGTTACTTCAACTAGGTCATCTATGCTTGTAAGGACAACTTCTGCACTGCTGTTCATCAGGATAGTAGGGCCCTCTCTCACTCAATTCAAACCTAGGAAATATGTAGACTCATGGCTACTCCAAGGACATCATTCTGCAGTTGATATCAAAAGCAAGAAGCGATCTAGAGATGACGAGTGTATATCGGAAAACATGTTAAAATTGTGGAAGTTGCTAGAATAACATCATCTGTGTGAGTACCGGCACCTTTTTTTTTCAGAAAAAAAGCACTGGTTTTGTATATGATATTAGTTTTTAATTATGCTTACAAAACCTTAACCAAACTATGTTTTCGATTAGTGATATTTACATAAGCAGTAATACATCTAGACTCGCGTGTCGTTCGGATGAATCTTGCTTTTCTGAACATTCCTTCATGACGCTTCCTTTCACTGAGAGAACAGTAAGAGTTAAATTTGGCAGCCAATTTACTTACAAACAATAAAAAACTGAAATGTGTTCCAATTCGCAACAGGCCTAGAAAGCTCTTCGCCTACCAGCCGACTTCTGGCCTCACATTCGCATGTGTTAATCGCAGAAGTGATCAGTATAGCGGTGATATGTGGTCTGCATGTTTTATCTTTCACCTGTTGAACCTAGTTTTCTCAACCTGGAGCAGGTATTTATTGCAGTTAATCCTTAAGGCTACCACAGAGTCTGTTTTCGCTTCCCCGATCGTTTTTTATGGCTTACTTCCTTTACATTCTGCTCTTCCGTTTTTGTTTTAATAGAGCGTTATGTACTTTTTATCTGACACATAGATTAATGTATCACTTTCATTTTTATTTTGTGTTTGATGCTCGTGCTAACGTCTTCTTTCTTTAAATCATTCGGTGTCAAACCATTTCCTAGTTCTACGTTTGTTAATCTGGGACGTAGTTTGCATTCTTTATGATATTTTGAAACGCTCCTCTGCGGCGGAGTCGCTGCTTCCTTCCTTTAAAGAGTTTCGGATGTCTCTTTTAATTGTGTTTTGTCTTCATTAGTTTTGCATCTAACTTCCCTTGAAACCGGTCTCTAACTAGTGCCGGGTATTGTTCTTCTTTAATGGTGCTCTAACTACCTACTTGCAGAAGCCTTGCCATACTCTAACCAGAGTACCAGAGATGAAGTAGGCAAGTTGCGCGTACCATTCCACAACGCGAGCGCTAAGTGTAATACAACTAAACGACAACCCATTTTGTTCGGTTCGTTTTTGCGTAGCTCAAGCTGAACATTCAGCCACCGCCTGGTGGTATATAAAACTTATGAATTATAAATTATTAAACGCCATCTGGTGAAGAATTCATGGGATTTAACGTTTATAGGCATAAATAAACGTATTAATTAATCCTAATTATATCCGTGGAATTATGTATACCCAGTCTCTCACTGGACCTACAGATTTTCCTTTAATTTTAACCGAAAGGAAGAATGGGAAAAAATTTTTTAAATAAACATGTTAATTTATTTTCGTTTATTTACAAAGTTTAAAACGTGCATTTAGAGCTCTTTTAATAAATAGTTACAATTGCCGTGCCAACCCCTTTTCTCACATACATATATTATACAATATTTATTACATAAACCTTAGCCATGTCGTACATCTGTCCATTATAAAGTCACATTTTTAAAATGTTTATTAGAAATGGGCTGTACACTAACACATCACTCTTCCTAACCTAACAAATCTTAAATTTTTATCACTTCTAGTAGGTTTATCTTTGAAAATGGATTCACATTAAAACCTGTAACAAAGCTTGAATTTACTTACAAATTAGAGGAAAATAAAATCTAAGTAATGATTTTAACTTTCGAATAATTGACAGTACCGGTCTACAATGAAAGTAAGGAGGATAGCAGTTAAAAATTTAAATTTACAAAATGGACAACTTCCCATAATCCCGAGTGAACACCGTTAACCACGCCGTGAACGGACGCCGTGTGCCTTGCATTTGTTTTATTTAGTTACATATTCTGTTCTCTACGAAACAGCGCTACCATTGTAGTTTGCTCATTGGTAGTTCATCGTAAACGACCGTGGAAATTTTTAGAGGTCCCTGTACTCAGTTTCCCCTCTTATTCGAAGTTTCTCTATGGCCAATAACTGGGCATGTGCTTCTTTAGCGGTATACTCTTTCTGATGAGTAACATGAGAGGTAGTGTTTGAAACTGCTTTTCCGTGATATTCCGATTTCGTACTACGTTGCTAGACCAATTGGGCTGATTTTTTTTCCCCTGGTTTTCTTTTCTTCATTCATTTGCCACAACATGTGGATTGAAATTTAATTTCCAGGATCCTTTCACATTATATTCATCTTTTCATTGTAACGATGAAAAGTATACAAAATAGAGCTATATGATATTTTAACTGTTAAAAGAAAAAGCCTCTATAATGAAAGGAAAAAATAGCACCTTTGAAATTTTCCAACCGATAACCCACTGAGACTTACTCAGTTTAATCGCTGCCTACTGCTAAGTATTATGACAATTTTTTTCAGTCCTTGACCACATTGTTACGATAATTTACTTGAAAGTATCAAGGCGATTATTATATTACAGTTAAATAGTCTTTTATAATTAAATTATAATTAAAATAAATGTATATCACGTTTTTTTGTATCACAGTAATTGCTCCTATTATTAGGACTATATGGAGAACATTCAAACAAATAATTAGAAAAGAAACAAAGATAAAAATGTATCATGTTATGGCGGTTCCCACAAGTATTGCATGGATGTGAAACATATACGGGCTCCGATGAAAAAACAGAAGGATAGAATACAGACGGCGGAGATGCGATTCCTGAAGACAAGTTAACCATTGGAGGCTTTTATCGAGTCCTCCCCTCGTGAGCAGTGTAGACATCATTCCAAACAGCCCGCAACTACGCAGCTAGACTCCGTTGTTGTGTTATAGCCCCCCACCGTAAGAAGTTAGGTTTTTTTTAGGGGTTTTAAATTTTCGGGTTCAACCGTCTAAGAACTTTTGTGTATGCTTTGTTTATGTAAGGTAAATATGTAATAGGGCCTCATGTGTGGTGCTATAGTTTATTTTTGTTAGTTATTTATACTGAATATGAGAGACTATTAGCTGTCGGCATTTAGTTACGGTAAAATCGAAGTGGATATAAAATCAGTGTTTATTTGTTAAAATTCCCTAGTTTGTAAATTTAATTTTTTTGTTGGCGAATATGTCCCGTAAATAGGACACAACGTATTTCTATTAGAGAAACCTAAGAGAAAGTATTGAATGAAAATGTTATGGAACACTGATTTGTAGTGAATTATCATGGAACGAATATTCGAGACGATGAAATAATATACAGTGACAACGTAACCGTGCATGCTACTGATGGTAGAAATATTATGTGAGTTTCGTCCAGTTTTTATCTATAGTATTTTATAATTTACAGGTCGATATATAACTAATATAATTAAAGAATATCCCTCCATGGTATCTTTACCTTGTCGTGGTGGAGTGGCTTGCGTGCTTAAATGATCCTGAGAGCTAGGCCGGCGGTAGCATTGCTGCCGATAGGGTTACACCCATGCCGGACTGGTCGAAGGTGATAAGCCAGACAAACACAGTACCTTGGGCGAAAGAGTGACGATCGCTTCACCGTAAACATACACACGCGTCAAAATGTTCGGACATGGGTTCATCTGGGTCCAATTTTTCCGGAGGTCAAATAGTCCCCCATTCGGTTTCTCCGTAGGCGCGGTATGCACTACTTCAGGGAACCCATGCCAAAGGCTCAAACGCAGGGACATGTTCCATAGGAACATGGAACAATGTTAGGGACTTTACTCCAATAGGTGGGGCACTAGAGATCTTAACGGCGGGAACTATGATAAATCGCCCTGGATATAGTCCGCTTCACAAAGGAAATAGGAGTGGCCATGAGAAGGTAGTCCGGAATCAGGAACCTTTGCATTATGTTCTATTGGGGTGCAGAAAGACCTGCATATTTGGAACGGGTTTTTTAGTCAGAAGTAGGATCCTATCTGTGCTCTCCCCGAGAATAAGTTTGTTCATTATATGATATGCATACATAATTCTCAAGGGTAAACGACATCATGATTTTTATAATTGTACATTGTACATGCCCCCCCTCAGAAGATCAATGATGACAGAATCATAAGGAGTGATTTTTCTGATGAATTAGAATGCTTATTTGATAGCCTTTCACGATATCATATGAAAATTGTCATAGGAGATTTTAATGCAAAAGTGGGCCGGGGAAGATATAATTCTTCTTCTTCCTTCCAAGTATTAGGCCAAGGCCTTGTTACGATCCTATAGAAAATTTTCATTTCAAAACCAACAATAGGCAAATCAGTCTTCATGAAGATAGTAACAACAACGGGCGTTTAGATTAGATCACATTTGCCACATCGAAGAATCTGATTGTTAAAGAGAAAACGCACAACTTTCATCAGCACTAAGGATCTTCATAATAAGACCTGGCTGACGTCCCCTAGATTAGGAAGAAAAACTACGACACCACGATAAGATCATGTATTAGTGGATAAACTCTGGCCCAGCTGTAGTCATCATCATGATATTAGATCAGTTAGAGGGACATACGGCAATTCGGATCACTCCATCATGGTCAGCAAGGTGCACAATCTGACAACGGCTATCGCTTATGAGAGGAACGAATGCTAAAGATGATTCTGTAAATATGAATTAAAAACACTTGAAAAATGATGAAATGCGGCAAGAATACCAAATCAAAATTGCTAATAGATTTGAAGTACTGGAATCTTCAGATGACAATGTGGCAAACGAAGAAAAACCTGATATAAATAAAGAATGGGAGGCTATAAGAGATACTATTAAATTGTCAGCATCAGAAAGCATTGGTTGTTTAAAAAAGAGGCAAAACAAGAAATGGTTTGATGAGGAATGTGCCGACATTGTAAAGAAAAGAAAACTAGCAAAAATGAAATGGTTACACGAGCCAAATGAGGTAAATTTAGAGCAATTGGGTAGTATTAGACGGGAAACCACTAACTTACTAAAGAGTAAAAAGAGGGAATATTTGAGAGAGAAGATTAATGATCTTGAAATGAATGCAAAAAATAGGAACATTAGAGAATTATATCAGGGAATTAGTATAGAGAAGAAAGGGTTTCAGGCTAGAACAAACATAATTCGAAATGAAAATGGGGATATGATTGCAGATTCTAGGAGTATATTAAATAGATGGAAAAGTTACTTTAATCAGCTATTAAATGTACATACAGAACAGGACATTGAGGAGGATAAGTTACAGACAGCAGAAATGCTAGTCGCAGAGCCAAGTGCATTATAGGTTGAAATGGCGATTGAAAAATTGAAGATGTATAAAGCATCAGGTTCAGATGAGATCCCAGCAGAACTCATAAAATCAGGAGGAGAAAAATTGATAGACAAAATACTCTGGTTGCTTAGTATGATTTGGGAAAAAGAAGCTCTTCCAGATGAATGGAAGGAATCAATTATCGTACCAATTTATAAGAATGGAGATAAAACTGATTGCAACAACTACAGGGGCATCTCATTACTTTCAACTTCATACAAAATTCTTACAAATATATTAGTAAGCAGACTTACTCCCTACATTGATGACATTCTAGGAGATCATCAATGTGCATTTAGAAGAAACAGGTCTACAACAGATCAGATTTTTAGTATAAGACAGATTTTAGAAAAGAAATGGGAATATAATGGCACTGTACATCAACTATATGTAGACTTCAAAAAAGCATATGATTCAATTAAGAGGGAGAAGTTATATAGTATCCTGCTGGAGTTTCGGAATTCCTAAAAAGTTAGTTAGACTTATACGAATGTGTCTAAATGGCTCAAATAGTAGGGTGCGTGTAGGCAAACAGTTTTCAGACACTTTTGAAATCCAGAATGGGTTGAAGCAAGGAGATGCACTATCTCCTCTACTATTTAATTTTGTACTAGAGCATGCTATTAAATCTTTAGAGAATGAGGAAGGCTTACAACTGAATGGTATTAATAAGCTGTTAGTTTATGCTGATGATGTAGTACTATTGGCCGATAGCGAGGAGATACTAAAGGCCAACACGCACACACTATTGAGTAACACTAAGAAATTAGGACTGGAAGTAAATATCAGTAAAACTAAATATATGGTCACAGGTAGAAATTCAGTATATAATGGAAATGGACAGCTAATGACAAATGAGGGAAATTTTGAGGAAGTGGCTGAATTCAAATACCTAGGAACAATAATCACAAATAGGAATGAGACGCACAAAGAAATTAAACATAGGCTCAATTCTGGAATGCATGCTATTATGCATTGCAGAGACTTTTGATGTCCCAACTCCTTTCAAAAAACGTTAAGCTGAAATTATATAAAACTATTATTCTACCAGTTATATTATATGGATGCGAAACATGGACTCTTACTTTAAGGGAGGAAAGGAGATTACGAGTATTTGAGAATAAAGTTCTTAGGAAAATTTTTGGACCAAAGAGAGATGAACAGACTGGTGAATGGAGAAGACTACATAACAATGAACTACATGGTCTTTATAGGAAGCCAGATATAATAAGAACAGTTAAGTCTCGTAGACTGCGATGGGCAGGACATGTTGTACGTATGGGGAATGAAAGACGTGCATGGAAGCTTCTTGTAGGAAAGCCAGAGGGAAAACGCCCAGTTGGTAGACCAAGAATGAGGTGGGAGAACAACATTAACTATGATTTGAGGGAAGTATATTATACAGGGAATGATTGGAAAGCATTAGCTCAGGATAGGGATGTATGGAGAGCTTATGTCCGCGCGGCCATGAACCTACGGGTTCGATAGTGCCAGTGAGTAAGTAAGTAATTAAAGAATATACGAAGAACTTTTCCTGATTTTATAATGTGTAGGTCTATGCTTATTTATATTTCATATATTTATTTTTATTATGTACAGTATTATATTGCGTTAGTTATTTTTTTCGGTCTTGTTTGAACATATGATTTGTGTTTACTTTAGAGGCAATGTCCGAGAACTCTTACAAAAAGATGGTTTTTGAAATGTTTGTCAACTTTCACAGCCTTGAAAATAACAAAACATAACGGTTTACAATGCACAAAAGAGGGTAGCAGGTAGGCCACATTCCTTTGCTATTCGTAAAAGTACAAGATACTAAAAGAAATTCAGGGGTAAACAAAATATCTGAAAACATAAGTGATAGAACACAGTATGTGTATTTTGTATTCTGATTTATAGTCCAGCGCAGCCGGAGTAGCGGTGAGGAGATTTAAATGGGTTCCCAATGAACATGCTAGGCGCTTTAACGTGTCTCCAATGGGTTAAAGGATGTACAATACTTGATAGAATAAGAAATGAGGATATAAGAGAAGAATTGAAAGTACAGCCTTTATTGGATAAGGTCACGAATTACAGACAGAAATGGATTGATCATATGGATGGAATGGTAAGGAGAGATATCCATTGTTAGCAAGAAAATATCAAACAAGAGGAAGACGTGATTTTTTTAAGAAGACCTAGAAGACGTTGGGCTGATGCATTATGAAGTCGGAACGGGCAATTGCCTAATCCGTGGAGTGATGATGATGATGATGGAATTAGTGAGGATGAAAATTATTTAATAAAATATAAATTTTATTCCTCCTGGCGCGACAGGCCTAGAAGGCCTTTAGCCAACCTGTCGACTGCTGGCCTCACATCCACATGTGTCAATCACAGAGGTAGATGATCATCCGCAAGTGTAGGGGTGACATGTTGTCAACATGTCGGGTCCCCCAGTCGTTATAGCTGGTTTTCTCAACCTGCAGCCGCTACTTATTGTAGCTACCCAAATGCTTCACGATGTTGGGTGGGCACCGGTCCCATACTGGCTGAAATACCATGAGAAAATTGCTTCCCCCATGGAGACTCGAACCAGCGCAAGTCCCGTAGCTCTGCGCCAAGTCTTCCTGCCTTAACCACTCGGCTACGGCGCGGGACTATACATTTTATAATACATTAAATTCTATTATGGATGAGATAGGTACCTGAAGAGAATTATTTTAACTGGCGTTTTTATCAGCAGAATCGGCAAAGAGGTAGGCAATAATGTAGTTGGGCCATATGGAAAATTGGAGAAAAATGACAATGGTAGAAGATTGAATAGGATTTTGTGAACGATATTCACTTAACATCCTAAATGGGTTTTACCAACATAAAGATAATCATAAGTATACTTGGCACTAAGATACTCTTAACCTACAGTCGATAATAGATATTGTAATAATTAATAAGCATTCAGTTTTAAAGACCCAGGATGTAAGAACATGTAGAGGATTTTCATGCGGATGCACAGTGATCCAGAATGCAAAAAAAAAAAAAAAAAAAATCAGCAAAAATATGGAAGTCACTATTTGGGCTCCAAATCAGTCCACATGTGTAAGATTAAAAATGTTAAGAGTAAAAAAATACCTGGGTCTGCATACTTGATGCGAGGGCCTTTAATTAGTTTTTATATACAAAGAATTCGTTATGACTGATTTAACAAACAGAATTTATTTACGGAGATACTTTGAAAAATACAGCAAAACTTGCTCAAAGCGGAATCGCATGGGGCCATTTTTTTTTTTTTTTTTTTTTTTCCACATTGGACTAAATTCCATATTATAAAAAAACTAAAACTTATTAATGATATTAGATTATAGAGTACCGTATATGTCTTTTTATGTACTTTGAATTAATTGTAGTTCCACTGCCGTTGAAAAGTGAAGTATAGTATGTACGAGCGACTTCGACGGTAACACGCGAATAAAGAGTCCCAATTCGTCAGCGTTAAAAATGTCTCTTAGACGCGTATACTGAAATTCAAGTATGCAGTTTTGGTTTTCGCTCACTGACTACACTTTCGTCCACAATCTTTGATTCCCCGCAAATTTCATTCCACACTACATTGTGTCGTCTTTTAAATCTGTCCAGCCAACCTGAAGATTCCTTGAAATCGTTATTCCCGTAGGGATTTAACAAGACCTAGAGGTTGACTTTGGAGCGTCGGTCAGGAAATGTTTGGAGATTTATCTTCAATCACTTTCACTTTTTACTTCATGACGTTTCAGCCATCGTAAATTCAGAACGCTACCTTTGAAAGACCGGTCTCAGAACTTAACTAATTTAAGATTTTACAGCGCAATTGTTATTTGCAAGACAAGTATCTGTATCACTCACAACGGGTGTGCAAATAAGGCCGAATCTATACAGATAGAATATATTCAGTAAAAGCTCCTTATTCGCGGGGGATATGTTCCGCAAATATGCCGCGAATACAGAAACCGCGAACATGGAATGGTAATTTGTATGAGATTATAGGGGATACGTTCCAAGGTTACAGAATAAAATTAATTAAGTAATAAGAGATTTTGAACAATTTCTATTAATTATTGCTGTCAGGTTTAGGCAAGGACTTTTTTCCTGTTTTGCCGCTTTTAAAAGATCTTTCAATTAAGATTGATATTCAGCTGTGAATTCTGCGATATTATTCCTTATTTTGTCTTCGGATTTCTTAATTCATTAACATTGAAACAGCGTGATATAGACGCAAACGGCTCGCCAACGCGTATAAACGTCAAGCATTTTTATTTTTACTTTAAGCGGCAACACTTTTTTTTTTCTTTTTGGTACTAATTATTTTTCTTTCCTTTTACTCGACTTTATAAACTGGGAACAAAGCACAAGAGACACGTGTTATTCAATCAAAATTATTGCAACGAACAAGTTTAAACAATAATATATCGATCATGGCAGTGGAGGCATTTATCAATGTACATATCGGCATGTAAAATACAAGAACTTTTAACAAGAACTTTAGGGTCAGTGACAATTTGGTTTGTATTGTTTTGATATTTATTTGTCCATTTGGACTGAATCACTATTTGTAAAAGCCCTTTGGCACCTGCCTTCAGCAAAAAAACTGCTGATGGTTAATAAATATACATACCTTCCGCTTTATAATTTTTTTCATGGATTGTGTGTAAATATCCTTCCGTTTCCGTATTAGACAGATTTCGTTTTATGCAAAATAAATACACGTAAAATTACTATTATATTTCTCCGGGACCTATAAATTTGTTCACATTGGATAGATTTCCGCATTATTCCCGCTCCGGATTAAACAAGTGTTACTGTAGATTAATCTAGTCACAAATAGCCTTATGCATTTAGGAAATAATGATGATAATAATAAATAAAGAAATAAATATAAATATCCTCAACTAGTGTCCAACTCAGGGTCGGGTCGAGAGATGAGATGAGCCTTGTGAATGACAAGGGTGCAGGCCGACAACTCCTGCGTCCACCGTTACAGGGACAAATGAACGGAATAATAATAATAATAATAATAATAATAATAATAATAATAATAATAATAATAATAATAATAATAATAATAATATATGAACTGGATATTTTAATGCAACTATAAGCCAGGTTGTATGATCCAACAAATTCTGTAACTGCACATCTGCAAAAAGGTTCACTAAAAATCCTTACTAGGATAACAACTTTCTTAAGGATACGATTAAATGACTGATCAATATTAGCATGCCTTTTTTTTGTGCTCTTATAATCGTATATTGACTTTGGCTTAAATTAGCTTCAATAATTAACAAAATAACTTCACTTTCATTGTAAGGTTTTAATTGTAATTGTGATTTTGATGATCTCGAAACTCGAAGGGTTTTTTTTTTCCTGCTCTTGTTGGAGTTGTTTAAGACCGTATCATTTACTAGTTCCGATACCTTTTCCTCTCCATGCTCCTTTAAATATACCTTAGTTGCAAAAGCGAGTTCATTGAACTAGGTTCTCACGTCGAAGTTCTACAGTTTTCGCTTTTTACTTTTAGCCCTAATATCTTCAAAACTGACACAAGGGCGTCCTGTTTGTTTTTTAGGATGTAAGGATAGATGAACTAGGAACTAAAACACTTCATGCTTTTCACTTTTGTTAAGTATTTTGTTACAGAATAGCGTCACCTCTACACGATTTTTGTTCACTTCATATTCAGAGATACTGTTAATGTTTATAGAATTTAATACAAATTGATACAAACGTTTGATTTATTATTCCAACCTTCGCCTAATTTTTCAGGGAGAACTTCATACAGTTCCCTTCTAGATTTGTAGAATTCCATAAGATACTTACTTACTCACTGGCACTATCGAACCCGTAGGTTCATGGCCGTGCGGACATAAGCTCTCCATACATCCCTATCCTGAGCCAATGTTTTCCAATCATCCACTGTATAATCTACTTCCCTCAAATCATAGTTAATGTTATTCTCCCATCTCATTCTTGGTCTACCAACTGGGCGTTTTCCCTCAGGTTCTTCTACAAGAAGCTTCCATGCACATCTTTCATTCCTCATTCGTGTCACATGTGTTACCCATCACAGTCTACGAAACTTAATTGTTCTCATTATATCTGGCTTCTTATAAAGACCATGTAATTCACTGTTATTCAGTCTTCTCCATTCACCTAACTGTTCATCTCTCTTTGGTACAAGAATTCTCCTAAGAACTTTATTCTCAAATACTCGTAATGTCCTTTCCTCCCTTAAAGTAAGAGTCCATGTTTCGCACCCATATAATATAACTGGTAGAATAATAGTTTTATATATTTTCAGCTTAACGTTTTTTGAAAGGAGTTGGGACATCAAAAGTCTCTGCAATGCATAATAGCATGCATTTCCAGAATTGAGCCTATGTTTAATTTCTTTGTGCATCTCAATTCCATAAGATACCACCACAAATCAAACAAACTGGATAATATGTATGAAAGTTGAGATATTAGCAAACTTAAAGAACTGCCTCATTTCATGGACATTGCATTACTGAAATCAATTTTCAGTTATTATAGGACAGAATTTCCGTCCTGAATGCAAGCACACACACGCAAGGTCACGCGTTATCTGCACAACACGAGTTCATTAATGTGCTGCGTAAATCTAAAGTAGCAAATTGTAGCATACGTTTTCACCCATGCCAGTTTAGCAACACTTTAAATTATACTTTGCTTTAGAAATCGTCGTTAGAAATAACGGCGAAAGCGTTATAACTCAAGAAAACTTTTTTTTTCAAGTCCGAAATAAAAGTTATTAATTTTATTATAATTCAGATGTGGGTTCTTTATCTGTGCATTAGCAAGAAGGTATTAGTCTATTTAACACAATTACAGCGAGAGGAATTAAAATAATTATCACAAAATGTGGCATAAAAATTCCGTTTTTATGATGCATAACATCGCGGCCCGAAAATTCGGTCTAATAATTAGTATAGAGAATAATTTATTTGACACATTGGTACCCCATTTATTTGATTAGATTACTGTTCAGGGTTTTCCCCTCCAATGAAAGTAAAAATTTCGATTTTGTCGGTTTTTTTACATTCTGGATCATTGTGGGATGTGATCATTATTTATTGAATATAAAAAATAATATTTCCATTCCAAAGTAAAAATGACACGCTAAATAAGACTAAATATAAAGAGGATTATCATGATTAATCGACAACTCTATATAACTTGGATAGTTTGGAGAATGAGAACACATAATTTCTGTATAAGAAATGATTAGATGATCAGTTACTAATCTGTGAATCTGGCAATGCTTAGGAAAAATACAATTATATTATAAAAATATTCATCAGGAGGCAAAAGAAACTTTAGGAGAAGCAAATACAGAAGAAAACAAATTCAAATATTTTTGGAATGAGGACTTAGCAAAATAAATAGCAAACAAAAAATAAAAATACTTAATATGGTTGAATACCCAAGATCTGAAAGACAAAATGCAATATAAAGAAGTTCAAGCAAGAATTAGGAAGAAAATTACGGAAGCTAAAAATTAGAGCTGGGAATAAAATTGCTTAAAAATTCAAACATGTATTGGAGGGAAACGAAGTACTGAATTTTGGAGAATTTAAAATAAAAAGAGAAAATAAAAAAAGTGGACAAACAAATGTACAAACAATACCTATGGCTAAATGGGAAAATTATTTTAAAACATTACTCTCAGGAAACAGGGTATTTAAATCAGATAACATTCAAAATATTCCAGAAATAAATGAAGATAAACTATACAATTGGACATAGAGGATATTAAAATGAATATTCAGTCATTAAAAAATAAAAGAGCTAGTGATCCAGGAGGAATACCTGCGGAACTATTAAGACATGGATCTGACCATTTATTTGAACAATTGATAAAATTGTAATTACGTAGACTTTCACGGCCGGAGTTGCTATGATGATCTTGATGAAGGATGTAGGCCGTGGTCGTGAGGCTTGTAGTTCCCCGACGTTTCGCCAGAGACTGCGCCTGGCATCCTCAAGGGTTTTCTTGAGACTGGCAATTCTGTCTGCTGTCTGTCCTATTTATACGTTCACCGCGATGTGTTCGTAAGTTGTATCTGCCTTCTGATTGGTCAGCGTTATGGACTTCCATTACTCCAATGAGATTGCCGTTTGATGGTCTAGTCGACTGTACGTTATATCTGCCTTCTGATTGGTCAGCGGTAGGGACCTCCATTGTTCCACTGAGATTGCTGTTTGATATAATAGTCGACTGTACTTGTAGAGGTTTACATTTTGCCATTTTTTAGAACCGGTATCCATACTTAGTTGGCTTTTAATGATTCTTCTTTTCTATTGAAACTGTTTTTATGTTTGAATATTTCGATGGCTTCTCGTTGTAGACGGGTAAAATAGTGTGTGCAGTTAGATAATATGTCTGTATTCTGGTACTGTACTCTGTGGCCATCAAGTAAAGATTGTTCTGCTACTGCCGACTTATCCATTTGTTTAAGACGACTATATATTTCATGCTCCGTAAGTCTGGTTGCGATGTTGCGTTTAGTGGTGCCTATATACACTTTTCCACAACTGCATGGTATCCTGTATATGCCTGCTGTCTGATGAGGATGGAGTTGATCCTTTATAGGTCTGAGAAGGTTCTTGATTTTCTTGGTAGGCTTGTATACTGTCTTTATGTCTTCTTTCTTTAGTAGTTTTCCAATGCGGTCCGTTACATTCTTGATGAACGGTAAAAATGCCCTGGTTGAAGTTTGTTCCTCTGATTCCTTGCTGATGTTGTATCGTCTGGGATGATTGGCTCGATTGATTTATTTCCTGGTGTATCCATTGGCTGTGAATACCGTCTGGAGGTGTTGAAGTTCCGTTTTCAATAAATCCGGATGACAAAGTTTTTAGGCTCGATCTGTTGATGATTTGATGATTCCAAATTTTTGTTTAGGGTGATGATTCGAGGTTTTATGAAGATACCTGTCCGTGTGGGTACGTTTTCTGTAGATAGTGTGATAAATGTTGTTGTCTTCTTCCCTTTTGATCATGATGTCTAGGAATGCTATGCTGTTATCTGTTTCTTTTTCTATGGTGAATTGTATACTGGAGTTTATGTTGTTGATGTGTGTCAGAAATTCGTCTAATTTCTCTTCCCCGTGGTTCCAGATCACAAAGGTGTCGTCTACATAGCGAAGCCATATTTTGGGTTTGATAGGTGTCGTATCTAAGCATGTTTGCTCAAAGTTTTCCATGAAGAAATTGGCAACTACGGGGCTCAAGGGACTGCCCATGGCTACTCCATCTGTTTGCTCCTAGAAGTCATTGTTGAATAGAAAATAGCTGGTGGTTAAGCAGTGTTCGAAAAGTTTTGTGATGTCTTGAGGAAACTTGGCAGCAATGAGCTGAATAGTCTCATTTATTGGAACTTTGGTGAATAGTGAGACCACGTCGAAACTCACCATTATATCTTCCGGTTACAATGTTATCTCTTTCAGTTTTTCTAAGAAGTGCATTGAGTCCTTGACATAAATGTCACTGTTGTTAGTATGTGGTTTCAATAAAGTAGAGAGATATCTAGCCAGGTTGTAAGTAGGTGATCCTATTTGGCTGACGATCGGTCTTAAAGGTGTATTTTCTTTATGAATTTTAGGCAATCCGTATAGTCTTGGTGGCTGGGCTTCGTTCTTCTGAAGATCTTTCTTTACGTCGTCGGGAAGCGAGGAGGCCTTTATTAATTTGTTAGTTTGTCGTAGTATCCGTTTAGTTGGGTCGTCTGACAGCTTACGGTAGTTACCAGGATAGAGTAACTCGGTGATATTTCTATTGTATTCATCTGTGTCGATAAGAACTGTAGAATTTCCTTTGTCCGCCGGTAGAATAATAATTGTTTCATCCGTTTTTAAGGTTTTAATAACCTTCCTTTCTTCGGTGGAGAGATTGAGTTTAGGTTTCGGAGCTTATCTTAGAAAGCGAGAGATTTCGTTGCGGATTATTTCGGCCTTTTCCATTGGTAACACTCCTATAGCAGATTCGACATTAGAAATTAATCTGCTATAAGAGTGTTACCAGTGGAAAAGGCCGAAATAATCCGCAACGAAGTCTCTCGCATTCTAAGAAAAGCTCCGAAACCTAAACTCAATCTCTCCACCGAAGAAAGGAAGGCTATTAAAACCTTAAAAACAATTATTATTCTACCGGCGGACAAAGGAAATTCTACAGTTATTATCGACACAGATGAATACAACCGAAATATCACCGAGTTACTCGATCCTGGTAACTACCGTAAGCTGTCAGATGACCCAACTAAACGGATACAACGAGAAGCCATCGAAATATTCAAACAAAAAAGTTTCAATAGAAAAGAAGAATCATTAAAAGTCAACTAAGTATGGATACCGGTTCTAAAAAAGGCAAAATGTAAACATCTACAAGTACAGTCGACTAGTCTATCAACCAGCAATCTCAGTGGAACAATGGAGGTCCCTACCGCTGACCAATCAGAAGGCAGATATTTTAACGTACAGTCGACTAGACTATCAAACGGCAATCTCATTGGAGTAATGGAAGTCCATAACCCTGACCAATCAGAAGGCAGATACAACTTACGAACACATCGCGGTGAACGTATAAATAGGACAGACAGCGGACAGAATTGCCAGTCTCAAGACAACCCTTGAGGATGCCAGGCGCAGTCTCTGGCGAAACGTCGGGGAACTACAAGCCTCACGACCACGGCCTACAGCCCGAAAATCTACATCAAGATCATCATAATTGATAAAATTATTTTCAAATTTTATAAATGGTGACAAAGTTCCTGAAGAATGGAAACTAGCATACATTTCGACAATCCATAAAAAAAATGTGAAAATTATAGAGGTATAACTGTAACAGGCACTATGAGTAGAATCTATGGGCATATACTAAAATATTATTTGGAAAAAAAAATTGTGGTATGGAATTAGAGGAACAGTCAGGATTTAGAGCAGGTCGTTCCACAACCGACAATTTATTTTGAATTACTCAGGTAACAGAAAAGAAAATGCAATATGGACAAACTTTGCACTTGCTCTTTGTAGATCTTGAGAAAGCATTCGACAATGTCCTTATAGAAAAACTAAGGATTGCTTTAAGACGTATGGGAATGAAGACTATAAAAATTAAAGCTATACAAAATTTATATGAAAATTGCATATCTAAAATTAAAATTGGTAGTAAATAGAAGCTCTTCCAAATGAATAGAAATAATTGATTATCGTACCAATCTATAAGAAAGGAAATGAAACAACTACAGGAACATCTCATTACTTTCAACTTCGTACAAAATCCTACATATTAGTAAGCAGACTTACTCCCTATATTGATGACATTGTAGGAGATCATCAATGTGGATTTAAAAGAAACAAGACTACAACAGATCAGATTTTTAGCATAAGACAGATTTTGGAAAAGATATGAGAATATAATAGCACTGTACATCAACTATATATAAACTTAAAAAAGGCATACAATTAAGTTAAAGAGGGAGAAGTTACATAGTATCCTTCTGGAGTTCGGAATTCCTAAGAAGTTAGACTTATACGAATGTGTCTAAATGGCACAAAGAGTAGGGTGCGTGTAGGCAAACAGTTTTTGGATATTTTTGAAATTCACAATAGGTTACTATTCAATGTTGTATTAGAGCATACCATCAAAACTTTGGAGAACGAAGAAGGCCTACAGCTCAATGGTATTACTAGGCTGTTAGTTTGTGCTGATGATGTAGTATTATTGAGCGATAACGAGGAGATTACTAAGGGCCAACACTAAGAAATTGGGACTGGAAGTAAACATCAATATAACTAAATATATGTTCACACTTAGAAATGCGTTATATAATGAAAATGAACAACTAATGAAAAGTGAATGGAAATTTTGAAGAAGTGGCTGATTTCAAGTATCTGGAAACAATAACTACAAATATGAATGAGATGCACATATAAATTACACATAGGCTGAATTCTGGAAATGCATGCTATAATGTATTACAGGGACTCATTTCGCCCCAACTCCTTAAAAAAAACGTTAAACTGAAAAGGTATAAAACTTACATTCTCCCAGTTATAATATATGCATGCGAAACTGGGACGATTACTTTAAGGGAGAAAAGAAGATTACGAGTATTTGAGAATAAAGTTCTTTCGAAAATTGTTTAGCCAAAAAAGGATGAACAGATAGGTGAATGGAGGAAACTACATAATAGTGAGCTACATGGTATGTATAGGAAGCCAGATATAATAAGAACAGTTAAGTCTCGTAGACTGCGATGGACAGGACATGTGACACATTTGGGGATGAAAGAGATGCATGGAAGCTTCTTGTAGGAAATCCAGAGGGAAAACATCCAGTTGGTAGACCATGGATGAGATGGGAGAAAAACATTATCCATGATTTGAGGGAAGTAGATTATACAATAGATGATTGGAAAACATTAGCTCAGCGTAGGGATGTATGGATAGATTATGTCCGCGAGGCAATGAACCTACGGGTTCAATTGAGCCAGTGACTTAGTTAGTAAATTATGACATGGTTTTACGATAAATAAAGGTCTGCGTCAAGATTGTTGTCTATCACGACTCTGTTTAAAATATATGTACCTGAAATATTAAAGAATTGGAGGAGAAAATATTCCGGCATGGAATACCTATTTCAAACAATAACGTTTTATACAATTTAAATTTTGCAGATGATAAATCATTAATTGCTCGAGATTATGAAGATTTAGAATATATGACTAGAAATTTAATAAAATGATATATTAATTGGGGATTAATTTTGAACATGAAGAAAACAATATTAATCAAGTGGTGAACTAGAACAAAACGTAATTTAGGAGACTGGAGAAACAACAATAGCTTGTTGTGAAATCAGATGTTTAGGAATTAAAATAAATACAATTGGAAGTTATGAAGAGGAAATAAGAAATAGAAATAATGAAGGAAAATTTGCAATTGCTTGCTTCAATGGAATATTGTGAGATAAAAATATAAGTAATAAAAATGAAATTAATATATATTATATAATTGTTAAAAGTATAATTACTTATAGAGCAGAAATTTGGCCATTAATGACAAAAACAAATAAGTGTCTTTGGCAACGGAAATGGATATTATACGAAGGACAGCAAGAATATCAAGAAGAGAAAAATTAGAAACTCAGTTATAAGGTAGAAAATGAAGATTGAAGATACTATTTTAGATTATATTAAAACTCAGCAATTAAGATGTCCAGCGAATGTAAGAGGATCGGTTACTAAAATGTGTTTTGGAATGGAAACCTGAGTGAAGACGAGGTAGAGGAAGACATAAAACTTCCTGGAGTCAGGGAATATATTTATACAAGAAGGAGAAACATCCACAACCAGGAGATTGAATGGACCGACAAAATTCACTATTAGGAATCGGACGATGTCAAAGACAATCAACCGATGATTTATCGAAATAGTGTTTTTATGTAACTATTTATAGCTTCTTTCTGTCACAAAATGGTTACGTGGGTTATCGCTGGTTAAGTACTTCGGTTTTCTATGGTTAAGTATTTCTGTGCTTTAGCATTGCTGCCGATACTCATGCCGGACTGGTCGAAGGTGATAAGCCAGACGAAAAAAGTACCTTGGTCGAAAGAGTGACGATCTTTCACCGTAAAAATACAACCGCCAAGAAATGCGGAAATGGCTTCCACTGGGATAAAATTTTCCGGAGGTCACATAGTCCCCCATTCGATTCTCCGGGCAGGGACTACTTCAGTGAACCCATGCCAAAGGCTCAAACACAGGGACATATTGCTAGGAACGTGGAATGTTAGGACTTTATACAGTAGTGGGGCGCTAGAGGTATTTACGCATGAATTAGATAAATCACCCGTGGATATAGTCGCTTTACAGAAAGTTAGATGGCCAGGAGATTGCAGTCAGGAATCAGGAAGCTTTGCATTACACTACGGGGGTTCAGAAATATTTGAATTTGGAACGGGTTTTAGTCCGAAGGAGGGTCCTGTCCGCTATCCGAGATATTAAGTTTGTTAGTGATAGGATTTCATACATAATTCTAAAGGGCAAAGGACATAATTTTGTAATCGTAAATGTTCATGCTCCCACAGAAGATAAAGATGACAATATCAAGGATGAGTTCTATGAAGAATTAGAATGCTTATTTGATAGCCTTTCACGATATCATATGAAAATTGTCCTAGGAGATTTTAATACAAAAGTGGGGCGGGAAGATATATTCAAACCAACAATAGGCAAATTCGGTCTTCATGATGATAGTAACGACAGTGTGGTTAGATAAGTCACTTTGCCACATCAAAGAATCTCATTGTTAAGAGCACAACATTTCAGCATAAGGATATTCATAAATACACCTGGACGTCTCCTGATGAGGTAACTCGGAACCAGATAGATCATGTAATAGTGGACCAACACTGGCACAGTAGCATCATCGACGTTAGATCAATTAGAGGGACAGACTGCTATTCGGACCATCGTCTGGTCAGGGTGAAAATCAGACAACGGCTATCACTAATGAGAGGAACAAACGCTAAAGATGATTCTGAAAAATTTGATTTAAAAAACTTGAAAAATGATGAAATGCGGCAAGAATATCAAATTAAAATTGCTAATAGATTTGAAGTACTGGAATCTTCAGATGACAATGTGGCAAACGAAGAAAAATCTGATATAAATAAAGAATGGGAGGCTATAAGAGATACTATCAAATTAAACATTTTCCGATACTCTTATCTTAACACAGTTGCAATAATGGATCATATTTCACAATATATTTTCACAATATCATTATAATATTATACTATTAAATTGTCAGCATGAGAAAGCATTCATTGGTTACTTATGAAACAGGCAAAACAAGAAATGGTTTGATGAGGAATGTGCCGACATTGTAAAGAAAAGAAAGCTAGCAAAAATGCAATGCCCAAATGAGGTAAATTTAGAGCAATTGGGTAGTATAAGACGGGAAACCACGACGTTACTAAAGAGTAAAAAGAGGGGATATTTGAGAGAGAAGATTAATGATCTTGAGATGAATGCCAAAAATAGGAACATTAGATAATTATACCAGGGAATTAGGATAGAGAAGAATAGGTTTCAGGCTAGAAACACATAATTAGGAATGAAAATGGGGATATGATTGCAGATTCCAGGAGTGCATTAAATAGATGGAAGAGTTACTTTAATCAGCTATTAAATGTAGATGCAGAACAAGATACTGAAGAGGATAATTTACAGAGAGCAGAAATGCTAGTCGCAGAACCAAGTGTATTAGAGATTGAAATGGCGATGGAATAATTGGTTCAGATGAGATCCCAGCAGACCTGATAAAGTCAGGAGGGATAAATTGTTGGACAAGATTCGCCGGTTGCTTAGTAAGATTTGGGAAAAAGAAACTCTTCCAGATAAAGGGAAAGAATCGATTATCATACCAATTGTAAGAAAGGAGATAAAACTGATTGCAGTAACTACAGGGGCATCTTTATACTTTCAACATCGTACAAAATTCTAACAAATATATTAGTAATCAGACTTACTCTTATATCGATGACATTCTAGGAGATCATCAATGTGGATTTAGAAGAAACAGGTCTACAACAGATCAGATATTTAGCTTAAGACAGATTTTAGAAAAGAAATGGGAATGTAATGGTACTGTACATCAATTATACGTAGACTTCAAAAAGGCATATGATTCAATTAAGAGGGAGAAGTTATATAGTATCCTGCTGGAGTTCGGAATTCCTCAAAAGCTAGTTAGACTTATACGAATGTGTCTAAATGACACAAAGAGTAAGGTGCGTGTAGGCAAACAGTTTTCGGATGCTTTTGAAATCGATAATGGGTTGAAGTAAGGAGATGAACTATCTCCTCTACTATTTAATTTTGTACAAGAGCATGTCATCAAATCTTTAAAGGATGAGGAAGGCCTATAACTAATTAATATTAATAAGCTGCTACTTTATGCTGATGGTGTAGTACTATTGAGCGATAGCGAGGAGATGCTTCCATTAACCTTATAGGGGTAATTAGATTATTAAATAGAACAGTTGGTTGAAGTTTCCTTCTTATATTAATATTTCTGTCTTTCTTTAGAGCGGCCAACACACACACACACACACACTATTGAGTAACACTAAGAAAATGGGACTTGAAATAAATATCAATAAAACTAAATATATGGTCACACATAGAAATGCATTATATAATGGAAATGAACAGCTAATGACAAATGAGGGAAATTTAGAAGAAGCAGCTGTATTTAAATACCTAGGAACAATGATCACAAATAGGAATGAGATGCACAAAGAAATTAAACATAGGCTCAATTCTGGAAATTCGTGCTATTATGCATTTTAGAGACTCTTGACGTCCCAACTCCTTTAAAAAAACGTTAAACTGAAAATATATAAAACTATTATTCTACCAGTTATATTATATGGATGCGAAACATGGACTTTTACTTTAAGGGAGGAAAGGAGATTACGAGTATTTGAGAATAAAGTTCTTAGGAAAATGTTTGAACCAAATAGAGGTGAACAGACACGTGAATGGAGATGACTATACATAACAGTGAACTACATGGTCTTTATAGGAAGCCAGATATAGTAAGAACAGTTAAGTCTCGTAGACTGCGAGGAGCAGGACATGTGGCGCGAATGGGAAATGAAAGACATGGATGGAAGCTTCTTGTAGGAAAACCAGAAGTTAAACACCCAATTGGTAGATCAAGAATGAGGTGGGAGAATAACATTAATTATGATTTGAGGGAAGTAGATTATACAGAAGATGATTGGAAAACATAACTCGGGATAGGGATTTATGGAGAGCTTATGTCCGCACGGAAAATGATAGTGCTAGGTCCGATAGTGCAAATGAGTATGTCTGTGGTTTTTACTGTTATCGCTGGTTTCACCAAAGAGTTGGTGATTTTAACTCTCAATACAGTTTAGCCAACAAACAACTTATTTCTCCGTATTTCAAGTAAAAAGTATATGACCCTTTCTACTTTACTATAAGTAGAACAAATAATACTGTTTATAGAGAAATCGTGGTAATAGTACGTGACAATTGTAAAAGTCTTGAAATGAAACTGCGGAGTTTAAGAATAAATGACAAATAGTTATGTAGGCTGTCAGGCTAGGTGAAATTTAGTTTTTATTCTCAATGTAAATATAATAAAAGGATATTTAAGTGTAGCAATTTGTATAACTAACATATTTATTAAAATACTAATTGATTTTAGTGCAGTGCTTCTGCGAAACTCAGCGAAGTGGCAGTTTAATTTCTACTATGTTCCTTTAAGTTAAAATGCTGTGCATATTGCCAGTATTTTTCCGTGTGAATGTGAAAATATGACTCTTAACTTTTTATCCGTAATGTTTTCTAGAAATAGGCCTAGTCAGTTTTCGTAGCTAGCGGATCATTACATTTATTTAATTATGTTTTTGTGTGGAAATCTCTAAACTTGATACATTTATATCTTGCAAATCATTTGGGAAATAATGAAGACATTTTGTAGGTGAGATTGTTCATTTAGTAGTATGGGCACATGTTTGTGCAGAGAACAACAATCCGAATCAGACAATAATGCTGGAATACAAAATGGTTCAACTGTTCATTCTATTTCTGCTCAATTACAAACTGGGGACTGCTTGGATTGTTATGTTGCAGCATCAAGTAGTTCCTGTGAAAAACTTCCTTCATCTTCTACAGTTGATAGATTGATTTTGGAAACCTTAAATGTCATAGGAACTTTAGTGGAAAAGTAAGTATATTTAATGTTCATTGTGAAGGCTAGGGTTCGGAAGTTGAGGACCTATAAAAGACATTTAAAAATACCTAAAGATATCCTAAAAAAAAAACCTAAAAACTGAAAAAAGGATGTAAAAAATTACATTAAAACCTAACAATAATTTCAGTTTCAACTGCATTTTTAATGGATATAATAAAATAATGTTTAAAAGTACAACTTTATAGTGAAGTGCGACATTCATTGCACGAGAGAAAAAAGACTGAAAATGCTTTGTCTTTCATACTTCATATGCCTTTAATTCAACATAGGGGTGTTGTATACTAAACGTCGCAAACATTTTTAATTATAATTTCTTATGCCACTGATGCACTAAACACTTTTAAACATGTTTAAAACATATTGCAACACTTTTAAACACGTTTTAAACATCTTCCAATGTTGCAACGATCTTTTTTGATATTTATATATTTACGTAAAACATGATCGTCCTACATTCTTCCTTGCTACTTTCTGCTATTTTCCCTCCTCTTCCTATGTTGTTCCAACGTTGCCACCATCAACAACCCAAAATACTCCAGATGTTGCCAACATCACTTCCACGTTCCCTGGATTTCACCTACGTTAGAGTAATTGATTTGTGTTACAGTAATTGATTTAGGTTTTGGTTAGCTTTTAGTTTCCTTGCTTTTTAAATGTGATTTGATACGTAAAATAAATTACCTCTTCATATCTGTTATTCTATGAAAAATTCAAAATATCGGACAGTTACCACGTAAAATCATATTTCCACTAGTTCATTTCGTGTTAATTATACATTTTTAGACAAGTTCTGGGAATTTTGTGTCAATGTTGGTCATACTGATTTCACATACATATACTGCCAACTGCTGGAGGTTGCATTTATCTTTCTGGGATTACATGGAGCACTAGCGCATGCACACTGCAATTATATACAACTTACAAGAATTTTCTTGCGACGCTAAGTGTAGCATATCCCAACATAGTTTGTAAAAGGAAATCTGCGTTCGTTAAAAAGAAAGTTCTTGGAGAATTGAGAATGAATAATTTTTCTCACATAGAATGAATTCAGCATGCCCGCAATGGATATCCTTTTGAAAGAAATTTCTGAAAAACTGCACTTAAACTAGCGTGAAATATTTTCAAAGTCCTATAGAACAACAGTGCGCATGTGCGAGAGTTTATAGAACCAGCGATAATGTACAATCGAACCATGTATCGATTATCATCCTTGATTACTATCTGTCGGTTTGAAATTTAATTGACCAATATTTGCAATAAATCCCCAAATCTATGTTAAAAAAATCAATAATGTTAAAATTACCAAACGTTTATTAAAATGGGTGTACACTTACTTATCACTCCCTAACGCTGATCCAACCAGCGATAACCCAAAACAGCGATAGAAAAATCATAGACTAAATAAAATACTCTGTGGAGAAAATAGCAGTTAGCATCACAATATTATCTAACAGTGTTATAATATTGTGATTTGCATATTTAAATAAATACTTCAAAATTGTCTAATAATGTTATAAAAATTGTTTGAAAAAGTTAAAATATTAAATACCGGTAATGTTAGTAAATACAGAAGAAGAGCTATAGTTTACAATAATATAACGAAAAATCAAGTGCTAGTAGAAGTGCAGTTGAGCCGAAATTTAAATTGGTATAACTAGAAGCATATTTGACTAACTACATTAGAATTACAAAAATTGAACTTCAGAAAATTACCTCAGTTGGCATTACAGTATATCACAATAGTCATCTCATTGTCACAAAGTGGCAACTTCTTCAAAAATTTGAAGTTTAAATACAATAGTCCAGACGGTCAGTGGCTGGCTAAATAACGGGATATTTTGTGAGGGTTCAATAGTTTCTCGTGGAACAAAAGTGTTTGGAATATGAAAAGTCTTTTGAAATTAAAACTAGATAGTGTTTTTAAAATAAGTTGATTTAAGACTAGACTCTTTGGATTCTTGAATTATACTAATGGTACAAATGTCAAAAGAAGGCAAAATTACAAAAAAAAAAAAGATGTAAAGACCTAAAAAGAAGGCTAAAAAAAGGACCAATAAGCCAAAAAAGGACGAATAAAACCCACTATTTTCTGGCCTACAATGACCTAAAAAAAATATGTATATAATGTTGCGCCTTGTTTTTTAGACATAAAATTAAAAAAAAGGATTTTTCTTAACTTCTGGGCCCTAGTAATGACTATAGAGGAAAGTGAGGATTCTATGCCAGGAATCCACTTACATAAATTGAAATAAAAAACTGAAAAAAGGCCAAAATATTGAAGTAGTCTATATAAGACTAAGATTACATGTGTAGTATATCATTGGCCTGCATTTTGTTTCTTGTTTGGGAGAAAATTATGAACATATCATAGGAGTGAGCTCATCGTTGACCAACAGTGTAACTATTCTCTCATGTTTTCAAAACAACAATTACATTTATGGTACCTAAGCTGGTCACTAGCTTTCACCAACAATGCAGATATATTTTGTCAAAATAAAATATTATTATAATTTTTTTTTTCTCCAATGCCCCAGGTTGTCATTTTGACATTTCTGATGTTCTCTCCTGGCATTGGCTTAATTGTAACCAACTTCTTAAGTTGGGGCGTCTAGTAGGCAGAGTTACGTTACCCCGGTGATATGATGAATGATAAACAATAATGAAGTGCCAGGAGAGTTCTTAACCCAAATTCCAGACCATGCATAACCATATGAATAATGCCCTTTAAGGAAAAATTCCTATGGTTTGACTGGGAATCGAACCCGGGACCTCATGAACAGTAGTCAGAAACACTGACCACTAGCCCATGAGGCTGGTCATAAAACATTATTATTAAACTGTGGGAAATGAACATGCTGATCAATTAGCTAAATCCGTGGCATCTTCTTAGCTTCATTATTCATTTTCAAAGTGGCCAATATCCTATGTTAAATTGGACTATATCATCACTGATTTGAATGAACATAGCTTAAGTAGTACAAATGGTGCTTTACCTAAAGAGTTCTTCTTCACCATAGGCTAAATATAAAACATTTTATTCCAAATTTCATCTTAACACAATTTATGATGGCCATGAAAAATTTGGAAGTTATTTTAGGAGATTTAATATTACCTCAGGCAGTTATCATAATTCTAAATGTGAAGATTCAATACAATGTAAAACATGTTTTATTCAATTGTCCTATATTCAAAAGACAATGATTCTGGTTAAATTCACTTTTAAACGATAACAAGGTTTCTGCCTCAATGTGTAAAGTGAGTTTTAAGAACCACAATTATTATAAATGTTTCATGAAATTCATAACAATATGTAGTATTTTTTTCTTAGGTACTTATTGATGATTTAGGTAATTCATAACACTTATTCAAAACCATAAGTTAATATTTATATTTTACAATGTATAGTATAGCCTAATATTGTTATAGTAAGTTACAACCCTAACATACCTTTGTGGTGAAATAGCGTTTCAAAATATTTGGAGATTCAGTAATATTATTATTATTATTTGACCATTAGAGACCAGATTTGTATGTGAAATGCATGTTTTGTTTTACACTTTAAAATGTGTGCAGGAATGATTACCATGTTAGTGGCCCCTTCATAGACAATTTAAGCAGTATTTGATAATGCATAGAAATACATATTCCAGAGGAAAATGCTTATTTTAGATTTTTAATGCATAAATGCATATTTTACTCCTAAATGTGGTATTAAATTATAATTTTCCCTTCAGCTAATTACTAGTAATTAATATTTTTTTAAAATTAATAAAGTCTCTGCAGTCCATTGGATATAAGCATAATGTGTATATTTACATGTGTGTCAGAGGGGAATACCCTGGGCCTTGAGAAATAATATTACAGTATTGCCCTAAAATTGCATTTGATAAACTTAGTGAAGTATTAAATAAAAATCCTGGCTACAATAGAATTTGTCAAATAGCAAAATGCTCTCTGATGACAGTGAAAAAACTGTAATCAAAGAGGAATTCACCGAAGAAGAACTGTGGTGTTTTTCACATGCACCTCTGACATCATGTAATATAGAAAGGACATTTTCATTGTATGAACCCTTCTTCGCTGACAGACGAAGGAGCTTCACTCAAGAAAGCTTTCCTTTTTTATTGTAACAGCCAGAAGTATGCTAATATTACCCAGCTAGCAAATAATTTATTTGATTTTATTACAATCTGTTTTTGCATATTTAGGGTGCATATTTTCTACATTTTTCATGCATATTTGCATGAATACTTTATTTTGCATACATATCCGGGCTCTAATGATCATAATACAGCTTAGTTTTTTTCTTGCTTTCAGTGTAATAATTAATAATGTAACCACACCTCTAGCTTTCACTAACAAAGCAAATATGTCATTTATTCAAAATAAATTTATAACTACATCAGTAGAATACTGCTCTCTAAGCACCAATGTTTTTTTATATTTTGCGCATTGAATCCTAGTTTGTCAATATATTAGACTGAGAAACATGGAAGTTCCAAGAGTCCTAAAATCGCTGTCTGATGTTTTCAGAAGCTACTGTATCAGATTTTAGCGCTTCATGGAATTCTGGTAATGACTATGAACAGAAAAATAATGAACAAGATATTTCAACTGAAGTTTCAGCAGTAGAATCATATGTAGAGATAACCTCGGGCCACAGTATATAGGAAAATATGACATTACCTTAACTTGTTAAATTATGTAGGTAGGAAATAACACTATGTTTATGTAATAAATTATATTCTGTATAATTGTAGTGTTCCGCGCTGTAGCTGAGTGGTTAAAGTAGGAATCCTTGGCGCAGACCTACGGGACTTGTGCTGGTTCGAATCTCCAATGGGAAAGAAATTTTTTCATGGAATTTCAGCCAGTATGGGACCAGTGCGCACCAGATCATAAGGCATTTAGATAGCTACAATAAGTAGCGGCTCCAGGTTGAGAAAACCAGCTAAAACAGCTGGGGGACCAGACATGCTGACCACATGTCACCCCTACACTGGCTGGGTGATCAACTACCTCTGTGATGAACACATGTGGATATGAAGCATGCAGTCGGCTGGTAGGCCAAGGGCCTTCTAGGCCTGATATGCCATGGAGTTTAGTTTTATAATTGTAGCACGGTAACTTATATATTTCCAACAAAAGAACAACATAATAGTGTAAAGAAAAAACAATAAGAACTAAGATGATCTTGTAGACGATTTCCGGGTCTCAAGACAACCCTTGAGGATGCCAGATGTAGTCTCTGGCGAAACGTTGGGGAACTACAAGCCTCAAGACCACGGCCAACAGCCCGGTAATCGTCTACAAGATCATCATAGTAACTCTGGCCGTGAAAGCCTAAGTCAATATAAAATAAGAACTAAATTAATATCAACAAAACTTGAAAATCTACTAAGGGAGCCTCTTAGCAAAATTTACCGAATTTTCCCGTCCTAGTACTACCTTGGTTTCCTAGATGTCAGAATGAGGCAGAACGCTGACCACGGACCACTCAAATGACATCTATACGAAAACAAGTGTAACTAAATTAGTATGGTTCAATTTCTTCTCTGTAGGGGGAGAGCACCTAAATCTCTGTAAAGGGAAAACATGGGCTTACAATACAATACAAAACTAAGAGAGCACGATACTCACCATTGACCAACGATGTAACAATTATATTATTTTTAGTCTGGACATCTTACCTCAATATTAATGTTGATTTGTTCTTGGACATGTTTCAAAACAATTCTGTTTTATCGTCAGCTTTCCCAGACTGGTTTTATTTATGTTGCATTATGTTGCACAACATAAATAAAACCAGTCTGGGAAAGCTGATGATAAAACAGAATTGTTTTGAAACATGTCCAAGAACAAATCAACATTAATATTGAGGTAAGATGTCCAGACTAAAAATAATATAATTAAAATAACCTCAAAATATAACTTCCTAAAATTAAAAAGATGTAACAATTCTTATGTTGACCATTGGAATGTTAAGTTCTACAGAACTGTATACTATTATATTTTATTTTGTTAGGTTAAGAAGGGGTAAGTTAGTGTACTGATACACCAAATTAATTTATCATAATTTTCAGTAGTACATCTATTTTAGAGTTTAGCCATGACCTCCCGAACAACAGAATGCCATTATGTTCTATCCTTTACTTTCTGCCTCCAATTACTGTTTCCAGGTTCTTCTCTAATCACTCTCCACAACATCCATCCATCTAATCCTGGGTCTACAATGTCTCTTTTAGAGTCAAGTTTTGCATCCATTACTACCTTGGGGTTTCAGTTTGTGCCCATTCTACAGTGCGATCAGTATAGCATTGGACAGCAGACGCGGGGATTTCACTGTACACTGCTGATGCTCTTGCGGCGGGGAATGGACAGCATAAGATCGCAGTGATACAACCACACACATTTTCGTAACTGTTTTACAAATTGTCATACTTACCAACTTTACTGACACAGGTGCTCGAACAGGGTCACGGTTGAAGAGCATGTGTCTTGGTTATCTTATATGGATGCAATTTTAACAAGTTAGTGGCTTTTGTATAGAGCCTTAAGAAATTTCTACTTGCTGCAAAAGGTGTCTAAGTGTTCCAATTGATAACAGATGTCGTCTATTGTTTCTTCTGTGAGTAGCTACGCTGCTTGTGTGGTTTCTTAGGCTCAACACTTCCTGTTGCATGAAATTTGTTGTACAGGGTATGGACTGTTAAATGTGATGGAATTTTACACCTGGGATTCGCGTTTCAAAGAGTCTTCGTACTTGACTGGCAGACTGAGTTAACAAATATTGATCATAAATAAATACACATTTAGTAGAAAAATTATTAGCCATTATACAGGTTATACTTTACACTTATACTCATGTCATTCAGTTTAAACTTATACACGCCTGTTTTATAAGATACAAATTTTAAAATTGAAATAACTTATACATACACCATTTAGTATGCAAGGAAAAGTGAGTGAGCACCTTATCGACTCAAAGCACACAATCTGACTGTGCCCATGAATGCGTGTGATGTGTTTTGTATACTGCTGAGTCTGTGCATATTTCAAGTCCCGTGCCTGCACATGTAAGTCTTCGTCACCGAACAGCATCTGCTGTCCAATGCTATACCAATCGCACTGTATATACATATCCCAACCATTCCATTCTTTTGACTTTAATATCTGCTATTATATCTGTGTCTTTGTATAAAGCTTATAGTTCAGTTCTAATTTGCCAAACACCGTTATCTCTAGTTGGACCATATATCTTCCTCAAAATTTTTTCTCCGAAATGGATACAAGTCTATAGCCTTTTCTATTAGTGTCCAGCTTTCACTACCATGTACCGCAATAGGTTTAATTACAGTTTGTGTAAAGTCTTATTTTGATATTATTAGATATGTATGTAGAAATTACAATTTTGTTCAACACTCTTAGGCAATGATTACCAGAAGTCAATTTCTCATTCTTACATGTCATTATTCATGGTAACAATCATTCCTAGATATTTTAAATATTTTAAGAAATTAAGTGATTTATTTTGTTAGGTTATGAAATGACAAGCTACTGTACATCCATTTGTTAAAAAAATGTGTAGGGAAATTATTGCGAAGGTTAATAGTACAATGCAAGAGAAGCCGGACATGATAGACATTATACAAAAGAAAAGATTACAATGGTATGGCCATGTCAAAAGAATGCCAGAGCAAATATTACCTAAACTTATTATGGAATGGATCCCAATGGAAAGCTAGAAGAAAGGATGACCAAAGAAAACCTGCATGGAGGGTGTGCAAGTGGCTATGATTGTCAGAGGAATGGATGAAGGTCAATGGATGGACAGAGTTGAATGGCGTTTGGTTTCTGGAAGACAACGGCAGCTGCCATGACACCGGTTGATGATGATGATAGTACAGTTTAACAGATGTGCACTACATCTATTAGAAAATCTACAAGTGTTTGTGATGCACAGAAACATTCATGGTGAGCTATAATGTGCAGTTCCTTCTCCGAGTACCAGTAATTACCTGAGGAAAATGTATTTGTTGATTTATTTTTTTCCAAAAAGCAATCAAGGTGGATTTCTGGCTTAGAATAGCCTGTGGGGAAAATTCGAGTAATGGGCTACTTTGGTAAAATGTCCATAATCAGGATTCCCTCTTTATTAAATAGCCTAATTGATTTTGGTTCAGTATAAAAACATAACGGTATTAGAACTGTTAAATAAAGTATTATTTTATAAAATCAATTCTGATGTTAAAAAAAGGACTAGGCCTATTCTATGTGAAATACCAGTCTATGATTTTGTAACATAACAAAGTGATTAACTACCATATATGCCTATCATAAGTTATCAAATGACATTGGTTACAACTCGTGCTAATGACATGTCTGCCAACATGTTCATTCACATTTCTGCTGTAGCCTATTGCCAAGAAGTTCACTCAGGTTAGCTAATTTAGTATAGATTACTTAGGTTAGATTAGGTAGGTAGTCCTACTTAGCGACTTTAATTTCTTTTGTTAGCATATTTTTCATAAGTTGGCTAATCTGTTTTAGCAGTGTCTAATAGAAATCTTCCATTGTCAATATAACATCTTTTAGGTTATTTCTATCAGAACTTCCTGTTTAATTTCGAGTTTTGGTTTTTTTTACCAGTACAGTATTTGAATTTTGTAGATGGACATGTTACATAGAATCCTCTGACTTATGGAATATGCTAAAAACTAAAGAATTACTCATATCAGTCACAAACTTCAAAAAAGTTAATCAACATGAATCAGACTAACCTTATATTTGTCAAATATTTTGTAGCATATAAGCCTAATTGTAAGATACAGTTTTGAGATAACATCGTTAAGTCTAAATTAGAATCATAAACATCATAAGACAGCATAAATTGGTATAGTAGGCAACATGTAGGCGTAAGTAAATAAATAAAGTATTATAAAATATTCTGCACTGAATGAAATATAATTTATTAAAACTGATGCTTTCCTGCAATGTTATCTTATAAATATTTTATGGAATATGTTGTGGTAATTATTTTATTTAAATGAATTGAACCACCATACTATGTACCAATATGCATTAGTAAAAGTTAATATAATTACTGTAATGCCGCTAAAGTATTATTAATTGTCATTCAAAGTTCACCATTATCTTAAATAATGATAATATAAGTTTCAACATACTTTTCATAAAATAGTGAGAGTGAGACAAGCTGAATAAGAATGTAAAGCGCCCGTTAGTCAAGGATGGGCCTGTCGGTTCGCAAAGTAGACATCTAAGGATAGAAGTTGCACTAACCACATGCTGGACACCACATACATACTACAACAGCCCAAATGCGAGCTTCGCGGCTTATGATAAAGGCCCATATGTGATCTCTATTGTGCATTTTTGTACTTCTTCTGTGGAATTATTATATGAAAATGACTTTTCAGGTATGAAAAATAAGAAGTATAGTAAACTAATAAAGGTTTTGTTATTAATTTTATGATTATGTTTTTGCTACAGAGATGGATATAATTTGATTACTTGCATTTAATTTGGGTGGCAGATTCAATTAATGTTATATTAGCTCCAAGCGCGAAAGGCCTAGAAAGCCCTTGACCACCATCTGGCTGCTGGCCTCACATCCACATGTGTTAATCACAGAGGTAGACGATCATCTAGCCAGTGTAGGGGTGACATGTGGACAGCATGTTGGGTCCCCCCAACCTGGAGTCGCTACTTATTATAGCTACCCAAATGCCTCACAATGCTGGGTGGGCACCGATCCCATACTGGCTGAAATTCCATGAGAAAAATTTCTTCCCCCATGTGGACTTGAACCAGCGTAAGTCCCATAGCTCTGCACCAAGGCTTCTTGCCTTAACCACTTGGCTGCGGCGCAGATATAGGCCTATTTATTATAATGCAGTCAACATTAAAGAAGCTATTCATCATAACATCAATAATGGTGAATACTAGGGATAGTTTTGATAGTTATACTCCTGGCGTGACAGGCCTACAAGGCCCTTAGCCTACCAGCCGGCTTGATAGTTATGGACATAAATAAATCAAAAAGAAAACTATAATTGTCAAATTACTTTTTATCTATTGATTTAAAAGCAATTAAATGTGTCTGAGGAAATACTTGGGATTCTATGGTTGGCATTTCCACAAATTCGTCAATGATATTAATTTCGTAAGTTTTTTAAATAGCCCTCCTTACTAGAAGCTTACCTATATAAAATAATATAGTACAGGGCAAGTCAAAATGTTGTGCAGGTTTTCAGAAATTTATTATGTGAAATGTAATGAACATATAATATTGTGAGACATATTGTATGAAAGGTAAACTCTCAAAGTTTTTTTTAAATATTCACAGATGTTCTATGTGAGCGCCTTTTGTTACACGACATGTCAAGCCGATATTCAATCTCCTGCCAAACTTTCTGTAGCAGTCCGCGGTCGATATCAGCAATGGCTGCTGTGATGCGGGCATGCAGTTCATGCAGTGTTGTTGGAAGTGGTGGTACGTAAACATGATCCTTTACAAGACCCCACATGAAGAAATCACACGGGGTTAGATCTGGTGAACGAGGTGGCCAATGAATGAGTTGTTGATCACCCTGAGATGCACGGCCTATCCAGCTGTTGTGGTAAAGCCGTATTCAAATGGTCTCGAACACTGCCATGGTAATGTGGAGGGGCACCATCCAACTGCAGAATGAAATCTGGACTATCCGCTTCAAGCTGCGGAAGGAGCCATTGTTGTAGCATATCAAGGAAAACATGTCCGTTCACAGTACGTTCATGAAAGAAAAAGGGCCCATAAACCTTTGCATGGGAAATGGCACAAAAGACATTCACTTTCGGAGAATCGCGTTGATGTTCCAGAGTTGCATGGGGGTTACCAGTTCCCCAAATCCTTACATTGTGTCTATTCACTTTTCCTGAAAGGTGGAAAGTCGCTTCATCACTGTAAACTACCCTCTCATGGAACTCATTCTCTTCCATTAATGCGAGAAAATCAACACAGAAGGACGCTCGCAAAGCATAATCGGCGGGTTTTAAGGCTTGAACCAGTTGCAAGTGGTAGGGTTTCATCTGTAAACGTTTCCGGAGAATCCGCCATACAGTTTTTTGTGGTAGTTGAAGTTCTGTCGCTCCCCGGTAGGTGGATTTCTGTGGACTCCGCACGAAGCATGTGCGAACGCGTTCGACTGTCTCTTCACTCGTCGACGGACGGCCAGTCGATTTTCGTTTACAGATACAGCCTGAATCCCTAAATTGTGTGTACCACTTACGAATGGATCTCCCATCCGGCGGGTCTTTATCGTATCTGGTACGGAAATGTCGTTGAACACTAGTCACAGAGTTGTTTACATGGTAATCAAGCACACAGAAAGACTTCTGATCCCCAGTCAACGCCATTTTCCTTTACTGCTCTGCTGTTGACATCTTTCGGGTGAACGCGGAACTTTAGAAGTGGACAACTAAACTTTGAGAGTTTACCTTTCATACAATATGTCTCACGATATTATATGTTCATTACATTTCACATAATAAATTTCTGAAAACCTGCACAACATTTTGACTTGCCCTGTATATTTATAAACTTTCTGGTCATATTTTTAACCCCTAATTGAAATGCCAGGGTCATTGTTGCATTATTTATTCTATCACAATAGTTCTTTTAAATCAGGCATACTTCAAACTTGTGCCATAGTTCATTTCTCCTTTAAATGTTTTTTAAACAGAAAAAAAATATTTATTTCATGGTATTAATTTTATTAATTGTAACCATTTATATTGTTTAAAGTATTTACAATATTTTTTTAGCCAAAAGTATATTATTTTTATGTTATGGTAGGTTTACTGCAGCAATACTATACTGTGTCCAGCCTAAGGAGCACACTTGAGGAAAACAAATGAACGGGAATTCCCAGAAGCATGTGACTGCTGCAGTTACTGTGATTCGTTCATGGCCAAAGCACAGTTCAGCAGAAGCGAGAAAATAGACCCTGTAATCGATTAATATAATTATGTATTTGAAATGAATGCAAAAAATAGGAACATTAGAGAATTATATCAGGGAATTAGTATAGAGAAGAAAGGGTTTCAGGCTAGAACAAACATAATTCGGAATGAAAATGGGGATATGATTGCAGATTCCAGGAGTATATTAAATAGATAGAAAAGTTACTTTAATCAGCTATTAAATGTACATACAGAACAGGACATTGAGGAGGATAATTTACAGACAGCAGAAATGCTAGTCGCAGAGCCAAGTGCATTAGAGGTTGAAATGGCGATTGAAAAATTGAAGATGTATAAAGCATCAGGTTCAGATGAGATCCCAGCAGAACTGATAAAATCAGGGGGAGAAAAATTGATGGACAAGATACGCTGGTTGCTTAGTATGATTTGGGAAAAAGAAGCTCTTCCAGATGATGGAAGGAATCAATTATCGTACCAATTTATAAGAAAGGAGATAAAACTGATTGCAACAACTACAGGGGCATCTCATTACTCTCAACTTCGTACAAAATTCTAACAAATATATTAGTAAGCAGACTTACTCCCTATATTGATGACATTCTAGGAGATCATCAATGTGCATTTAGAAGAAACAGGTCTACAACAGATCAGATTTTGAGTATAAGACAGATTTTAGAAAAGAAATGGGAATATAATGGTACTGTACATCAACTATATGTAGACTTCAAAAAAGCATATGATTCAATTAAGAGGGTGAAGTTATATAGTATCCTGCTGGAGTTCGGAATTCCTAAAAAAGTTAGTTAGACTTATACGAATGTGTCTAAATGGCACAAAGAGTAGGGTGCATGTAGGCAAACAGTTTTCGGATACTTTTGAAATCCAGAATGGGTTGAAGCAAGGAGATGCACTATCTCCTCTACTATTTAATTTTGTACTAGAGCATGCCATTAAATCTTTAGAGAATGAGGAAGGCTTACAACTGAATGGTATTAATAAGCTATTAGTTTATGCTGATGATGTAGTATTGTTGGCCGATAGCGAGGATATACTAAAAGACAATATGCTCACACTGTTGAGTAACACTAAGAAATTAGGATTGGAAGTAAATATCAATAAAACTAAATATATGGCCACACGTAGAAATTCATTATATAATGGAAATGGACAGCTAATGACAAATGAGGGAAATTTTGAGGAAGTGACTGAATTCAAATACCTAGGAACAATGATCACAAATAGGAATGAGATGCACAAAGAAATTAAACATAGGCTCAATTCTGGAAATGCGTGCTATTATGCATTGCAGAGACTCTTGATGTCCCAACTCCTTTCAAAAAACGTTAAACTGAAAATATATAAAACTATTATTCTACCAGTTGTATTATATGGATGCGAAACATGGACTCTTACTTTAAGGGAGGAAAGGAGATTACAAGTATTTGAGAATAAAATACTTAGGAAAATTTTTGGACCAAAGAGAGATGAAGAGACAGGTGAATGGAGAAGACTACATAACAATGAACTACATGGTCTTTATATGAAGCCAGATATAATAAGAACAGTTAAGTCTCGTAGACTGCGATGGGCAGGACATGTAGCACGTATGGGGAATGAAAGACTTCCATGGAAGCTTCTTGTAGGAAAGCCAGAGGGAAAACGTCCAGTTGGTAGACCAAGAATGAGGTGGGAGAATAACATTAACTATGATTTGAGGGAAGTAGATTATACAGGGAATGATTGGAAAGCATTAGCTCAGGATAGGGATGTATGGAGAGCTTATGTCCGCTCGGCCATGAACCTACGGGTTCAATAGTGCCAGTGAGTAAGTAAGTATGAATTTGTTTGAAATTGGTCGATTCTGGAGAGGAAGTTGAATTTTCAGTTACAAATATGGCGGCTGTTGTATAGTTTATATCAACTTAATTCAGTGATAAAATGTGTGATAAAAATTATAAAAAGCACCCTAAAATGAAATTGCTAAAGAGTGGCGAAAAACTGATGGTGTTAAATGTATAGGCTAGTAAGCTTCTTCTTCTTCTTCCTTCTAAGTATTA
Source organism: Diploptera punctata (assembly GCA_030220185.1). Classification (NCBI taxonomy): domain Eukaryota; kingdom Metazoa; phylum Arthropoda; class Insecta; order Blattodea; family Blaberidae; genus Diploptera; species Diploptera punctata. The sequence goes on along the minus strand of JASPKZ010007477.1, from coordinate 435,861 downwards.
GGCCAAGGCCTGTTACGATCCTATAGAAAATTTTCCCTCCAGCTTCTTCCGGAAAATTCTCGTATAAGACTTGAAAGCATAATAATAGTCCCTTCGATTGGTTGCTGGCCAAAGGAAGGCAAGACCAGTGATGGGCCTGCCATCTTATAGCCTCTGGTCAGGCTTTTCTGGAGAAGAAAAGAAAATAATGGAAAGAAGAAATGGAAGAAAGGAAAGACTCCCTAGCCCTCGGATGCCCTAATAGCGTCGGGGTTATAGTAAAGTTAAAAGAGTGCAAAACACAAGTAAGTGGAAGAAATGTTTTGCTCGGCTTGGGCACCTTGTGGTCGCCATCCACATATCCCCTAGATGAGGATCCCTGAGCGGGGCTAGTAAGTTTATGGAGCATAATTCTGGCACTTCAGTGAATGGTATAGTGAAATTAACAGCAGAATATACTGGTGTGTCGGAGAGTAGTGTTGTACATATTTGCAGGGAATTAAAAGAAATGGGTAATTTCAAAATGCCGAACAAGAAGAGGAAAAAGCCTAAACATGTTTTAGGAGTTGTGGATGATTTTGTGAAGTTCACAGATCGTTATAAAGTGCATAGTTTTTTTTAACAATGAACCACCTATCTTAAATAAAGTTCTGACTGTTGTTAATGAAGACCCTGATTTACCCACTTTTAAAAGATGAGTTTTCACAAACTCTTGTTAGATGTAAGATTCTCCTTTGTGAAAAGAAATACTGTTAACATCTTGCTAGATAGGGACAATATTGTAATTCGGAGACGTAATTATCTGAGAAACATTTGTCTTTATAGGACAAAAAACAGAAAGATTTATTATCTGGATGAGACGTGGGTCAATGCAGGTCATAGTACCAGTAGTTCGTGCGTTGATACCACTGTAGATAATAGGAAAAAAGCTTTCCTTTCTGGCCAGTGTAAAGGGTTGAAAAATCTAACTGGAAAGGGAGGGAGACTTCATATAGGTAGTGACACTGGTTTTTTAGATGGTGGGCCCTTATTTTTGAGTCTAAGAAAACCGCTGACTACTCTGAAGAAACGACTGGTAAAGTTTTTGAATCATAGTTTCGAAACATATTGCCAAGACTCGAACCAGGGAGTGTTATTGTTATGGATATTGCTTCCTATCATAGTGTCAGGTTGTCTTGTCGCCCTCACTCGGGATGGCGAAAGCAAGAAATGAGAAGCTGAAGCTATTACTATAATAGAAATAAATAAATTAATGAACACAATTAAATTATTGTAAATCAATGGTAAAGAGAAAAAATTTTTTAATGCCATAGCTGTGTGGAGTCCCTTCATGTCTTCTTCAGGTAGAAGCCATTCATTGTGTATTTGTGAATGATGATTCATTGCAATTGAATGTGGGGCCAGTAGAGTAAGGTAAAGGAAGGATTTCTGCTTGGATGGGAATGAAGCCTGGATTAGCTCAGTGGCAGAACATTAGCACGGAAAGCTAAAGGTTCGGGGTTCGATTCCCGGTTCAGGCAAAAAATTTTCTCTTTACCATTGATTTACAATAATTTAATTGTGTTTAAGAAATTATAGATTGGTTATCATCACATAATGTTTCTTTTTAAGCTTTGATGTTAAAGCTGAACTTTTGAAAATAGCTCAAAATTTAGTTGAGAGAAGTGAGAATAAATATGTGATTGATGACATTGCAAAAAAAAAAGTGGGCTTTACTGTGGAAAGGTTACCCCATATCACAGTACATTAAATCCAATTGAACTTATGTGGAGTAGTGTTAAGGGTTACAATGCTAAAAATAATAAGACTTTCAAACTAAAAGTGGTGCGGAGTCTCGTAGACACAGCATTGTCCGAGGTCACGGCAGAGATTTGGCAGTCGGATATTGGACACGTGATTAAGGAAGAAGAAAGAATGTGGCAACTGGATTACATCTCCTATGTTATGGTTGATCAAATGGTGATCAATGTAGGAGAGATATCAGATTCGAGTTCAGTTTCTGATGATGGTATCTCTCCATTATCTTCAAGCAGTGATTAATGTAAGTACAGTTATATTATTACTCTTAAGTACAGATCTAACAAGGGAATTTGAAGAATTCCAATGGGAGAGCCTACCCAGACTGCTGAGTATAACTCTTCCTGTCGGACACGTGATAACACAATTTCACTTGTACTACGTCTGAGTACAGTCAATAGTAAATTTTAATTTCTAGCGGACGTGTTGCTACTACATCAAACCGGAGTTCTTAATTTTAATATTTTGTCGTTTTACATCCTGTAGTTTTAAAATTGCAGATGGTATGGATGCAAATTATTTAATAATTTTTAATTATATTGTTTTAAGTAATTTAATGTCTCCTACAGTTTTGAAGTTAAAAAGAAAATCTGATCACAGTTAAAGAGGGGAAATTATTGTTAATTTTCACAATTACATTAAAGAGGGGGGCACGCCGTAGCGTAGTGGTTAAGGCACTGAGCTACAAGCCGGAGGGTCGAGGGTTCAAGTCCTGTTGGGGTCAGGATTTTTAAACTGACCCAAACCCTCTGGCCCTGGGGTCGACTCAGCCTCTAACGGAAATGAGTACCAGACGCTTGTTCTGGGGGTAAAGGCGGCCGTCACGCAGGGCTGACAACCCGGCTGACATAAAGTGCCAATTGTCTAGAAAAAGTGGGAGCCTTAACCTCCTACTACCCCAAGGGCCTCCTGAGGCCTGTTGTGGGATGACTTTACTTTACTTACATTAAAGAGGAAGCAAAAGAAAACTTTGTCTTAGTTGTTGACAATGTTTCATACAAAGATAAAAAATGGAATATTTTAATAAAAGAGCCAGATATTATTCCAGAAATTTCATGTAAAACTGCTGTAGCAAAATTTAGACTGCTTACAGAACATGATTATTTGGCCAAACATTTATATAAAATAGGAATTTACAGGAAACCAAATTGTTCTCTGTGCAACAAAGATGAACATCTATAAACCTGTGAAGTATTACCTGTTGGATGCACCATAGAGAAATATTGGAGAGCAAGAATGCTAATGGCTTCATTGCCAAGGCCCAGCATTTGAAAACAACATGTTTCATACAAACAAATAAAGCCCCAACATGAAATTCCTTAAAAAATAAATCCAAGCCGGGTTATTCAAACATGATGAAGATATTAAAATGCTTTTGTGAGATTCATCAATGAATCAACAAACAAAACGTACATCATGCAGTTTTGAGACTTCCACCTTACAATCCCGATTTAAATACCTTTAAATTAATTTGGGGAGATTTAATACAGTGGAAATGATAGTAAAACATCACTTTTAAAATAAAATATGAACCAGCTTTATGGACTATGGTCAGAAAGTTCATGAGGTCCTGGATTAGATTCTTGGTCATATCATAGGATTTCTTTCTTAAAGGAAATTATTCCAATGGTCTGGATGTAGGTTAAGTCCAGGTTTAAGGACTCTCCTGGTATTTCACTATATTCTGTCACAAATCATATCATCGGATAACGTAACTCCGCCTTCCAGGTGTCATTACTTAAGAAGTGGGTTACAATTTTGTCATAGCAGGAGAGAATCCCAGAAATTTTACATAGACAACCTGGGTGGCATTGACAAAAAAAATTAGTATGTTGAAAGGCTGTGTCGGTAAACATTTGAACAAATTTGTAAAAAAGAAATGGGAAAACATAATCAATAAAAAATAGTGAACTCAAGTACTGCGAGAGAGATGGAAAAATGAGAAAAATAATATAGAAGATTATAATTAAAGACAATGGTATGGGAAGTAGCGATGAAGAGAGTGGTCATGAAATTTCTTCTTCCTTCCAAGTATTAGGCCAAGGCCTGTTATGATCCTATAGAAAATTTTCCCTCGATCGTTTCATAGGATGGCCCAGTGATCTTCGTCCTCTTGGTGTATAATTATAAACAGCTTTGGGGATCCGATTTGAACTCATTCTTTCAAGATGGTGTTTCCATTTACTAAATGGAATATGAAGATGGCATGTTGGGTGTTAAAATTAAATACTTTAGAGATTTAAATTAAATATGACATTTAGTGCTTATTTAATAAACCTTAATAGACCGTCATCAATGTAAAAATACAGTGTATGTATAGTGAATGTACCTTATTGATGGATAAACATGTGCATACATTGTTTAGTAATTCTCAGATTTTTAAAATGTTTACCCTCCATGGTATCTTTACCTTGTCATGGTTGAGTGGCTTGCACGCTTAAATGATCCCGAGAGCTATGCTGGCGGTAGCAATGCTGCCGATAGGGTTACCCATGCCGGACTGGTCGAAGGTGATAAGCCAGACGAAAAAAGTACCTTGGTCGAAAGAGTGACGATATTTCACCGTAAAAATACAACCGTCAAGAAATGCGGACATGGGTTCAACTAGGGTAAAATTTTCGGAGGTCAAATAATACCCCATTCGGTTCTCCGGGCAGGGACTACTTCAGGGAACCCGTGCCAAAGGCTCAAACACAGGGACATGCTCCTAGGAACATGGAATGTTAGGACTTTATACAATAGTGGGTCGCTAGAGGTATTAACACGTGAATTAGATACATCAACCTTGGATATAGTCGTTTTACAAGGAAGTTAGATGGCCAAGAGAAGGTAGTCAGGAATCAGGAAGCTTTGCATTATACTATGGGGGTGCAGAAAGAACTGAATTTGGAATGGGTTTTTTAGTCTGAAGGAGGATGCTGTCCGCTATCCGAGATATTAAGTTTGTCAGTGATAGGGTATCATACATAATTCTAAAGGGTAAGAGGCATGATTTTGTAATCTTAAATGTACATGCTCCCACAGAAGATAAAGATGACAAGATCAAGGATGAGTTCTATGAAGAATTAGAATGCGTATTTGATAGCCTTTCATGATATCATATGAAAATTGTCTTAGGAGATTTTAATGCAAAAGTGGGGCAGGAAGTTATATTCAAACCAACAAAAGGCAAATTCAGTCTTCATGAAGGTAGTAATGATAATGGAGTTAGATTAGTCACCTTTGCCACATCAAATAATCTCATTATTAAGAGCATAAGGATATTCATAAATCCACCTGGATGTCTCCAGATGGCGTAACTCGGAACCAGATAGATCACATATTAGTGGCACAGTAGCATCATCGATGTTAGATCAGTTAGAGGGACAGACTGCAATTCAGATCATCATCTAGTCAGGGTGAAATTCAGACAACGGCTATCGCTTACAAGAGGAACAAACGCTAAAGATGATTCTGAAAAATTTGATTTAAAAAACTTGAAAAATGATGAAATGCGGCAAGAATACCAAATTAAAATTGCTATTAGATTTGAAATACTGAAATCTTCAGATGACAATGTGGCAAACGAAGAATAAACTGATATAAATAAAGAATGGGAGGCTATAAGAGATACTATTGAACTGTCAGCATCAGAAAGCATTGGTTATTTAAAAAAGAGACAAAACAAGAAATGGTTTGATGAGGAATGTGCCGACATTGTAAAGAAAAGAAAGCAAACAAAAAATGAAATGGTTACAGAAGTGAAATGAGGTAAATTTAGAGCAATTGGGTAGTATTAGACGGGAAACCATGAGGTTACTAAAGAGTAAAAAGAGGGGATATTTGAGAGAGAAGATTAATGATCTTGAAATGAACGCCAAAAATAGGAACATTAGAGAATTATATCAGGGAATTAGGATAGAAAAAGGGTTTCAGGCTAGAACAAACATAATTAGGAATGAAAATGGGGATATGATTGCAGACTCCAGGAGTATATTAAGTAGATGGATAAGTAACTTTAATCAGCTATTAAAAAATATTTAACAAATTTGACATTACATTAGCACCGATTAACAAATTTAGCGTGGATAATCTACTAGTAACCAATAAGAAAGTTAATGTCCCAGATAGTAAAAAATCTGGAATTTACAAAATCAGTTGCAATGACTGCAATAAAGTATATATAGGAAAAACTAAAAGGAATTTAGAAATTCGTACAAAAGAACACCTTAGAAATATTAAAAATGGTGAAATTGAAAAATCGGCAATTGCAGCTCATAGTTTGCTAGAAAATCATAAAATTGGAAAAGACACTAAACTTTTGAAACATTTGGAGAAACCTTTAGAATTAACAATTTGGGAAAAGATATACATTCAGAAGAATAAATATAAAGCAATGAATTCCGATATCCCTGACGAGAATAATTTAATCTCCAAGTTCATAAAATCTACACCAGATGGCAGTTCAGAAGATGATGTTAACGATGAAATTTCAACAGTTGGAATTTTACTGAAGATGGAAGTAATACTATACTTTTGAAACCTGTATCGTGAAGATATGCACTTTGTGAGGTGAGATGTTAAAACATTTTCTCCAACTCATTTATTAATATATAGTCTTTCATCCCACTGTAAATTTAATTAAAAAAAGGTAGTATCCTCTAAGTCGACAATGTACACTCAAACTGTTTGTAATAGATATTTTAGTGGAAGAAATTGACAGTTGAAACACATCAAGGGACTTGGTGTTTTCTAGTAGATATTGTAAAAATATTGACTTATATTAAAAAATATATTGTAAAAATAAGAAATATTTTTTTAAATTGTTTGATATGAAACTTAACAGACTTCACCAGATAAACTTTTCATAAGTAATATGTGAAAGCTAAAATACGAAGAAATCTGACTTTCTGTATTTAACTTGTAGACCAACTATGTATATGTATATATATATATGAGAATTTTGTTGCTTTAATACTTTGACATATTCAGCAACCTGTAGTGGTTGGAAATTAATTATAAATAAATAAAATTATTTGTTTGTTTTATACTGGTTATAAATGCGAAGGCTTTTATAAGACAAAACCCATAGTTTTGCCATGAATTAACTCTAGTTAAACAAACATTTAAATTAATCCCATTAACTCAAAAAGCATACAAATTATTTTTTTTGATGTAAAGTAGTTTTGATAAAAAGTTGGTGATTTCTAAGATGAGCATGGTGATTCTTGCATCAAGAAATGTCAATTATGTAAAGAAGAAAAATACAAAGGATAGTGAAGTGCCATTATCCAGCAGACTATTTTTGGACTATAGCTAATATTGCATCTGATGCCCATTATAATATGCAGAAAAAGAAAGCGTAATCTTCCAAACAGTGAATATCTATTTATTTGCCATTTTTATGACAAATATGTCCAAAACAAAATTTAAAAAGTTAAAAATTAACACATAGTTTCATTTCTTTCAGTGAGCAGGAACCTCCCCCTGCTATGCTGCAGTTGCACGTTATAGCAGATAAAGAAGATGGCTGGCTGCAGGTTGTCAACTCCATGGTGAACGTCATTCCCATGCATAATCCACTTGGACCAGCTGTTATTACATTATTATTGGATGACTGTCCTTTGCCAACAAAAGTGAGCCATGTTTTTTAAATACATTTAGTTCATCAGCAGCATCAAGGATTAGACTTAAGGTCTGTTCCGATCTCATGCTAGAATTGGTCTGTCCATCTTTTACTGAGTCTTCCAATAAATGCGTTTAGTTATTCTCACCAAATCTTTGGAAGCTGGAAGGAAAATAACTTTACTGTCAATTTTTGCACTTTCATACATGTACACAGAGCATCTATGATAATCTCTATGGGACTTCACAGCAAGCAGGCCTGGCAGCAGCACTTATTGTTCCCAGTGAATGGAATCCACTACAGTTGCATGTTGTAGTCAATCTTTCTCTTCAGTGGTGGCTTGCCACCTAATTTATTAGTGAATATCTTTCACCAAACTAAATTTTAAGATAAATTCTTATAAAAATAAGAGAAAGTAAACTAGGTGAGTTATAATACAAGTTTTTCTCTCTCTCTCTCTCTCTCTCTCTCTTTTTTTTGTGTGGGCTCAATGCTTCTGTTTTTAAGGGTGAAAATTTCTCTGTTATCATGAAATGTCTACTGCAGTATAAAAGGACACAAATTTAATTATAGAGTGCCAGCAATTGTATTCTGATTTTTCTCTATCTGCTTCAAATTGCAACACACACTTTAGATGTTTAGTGGAATCTAAATGTTTGTGCAATGGCCATTTAATGTTTAATAAGTCACAAAACTTATCACTCTGATTTTTTATTCCTATTATTAGAAAGGATCAACAATACTTTTTTTTTTAATATGTACTGCATAATCACTAATATTCACTATACCAAGTACTTCTAAAATGCTGGAGGAAACATTGCACTTTCCTTTCCACTTTTTTAGCTGAAATATCTAGATTAGATTATATTATATTATTCTAGATTAGATATTGGTTTTCACACTATAAATAAATCTCTTTTGTCACCCCTAGTCCACTGTGAAAATGTCCAACAAACTACACACTATATCGTTTAGAGGATACATTTTTCATTGTAAAAAAGATTAAATTTAATTACAAAGTATGATTTTATAATTGAAATATTAATGTAACAAATATCAATGAAGTAATATGTTGCTGGAACAAGACATATAAATCTGGAATAAGAATATCAGAAAATAGAAAATTAAACACACTATTGTTTGCAGATGACCAAATAATAATAGCAAATTCAGAAGATAATCTACAGAAAGGTCTGTATGAACTTCACAAAATTACAGAAGAATATGGTGTGAAGATATCTACAGAAAAAACAAAAATTATGGCATTTCAAGGTGTAGATCCTGTCAGAAGTAAAATTGTACTGGACAATAAAATTGTGGAGCAAGTGAATAATTTTACATATCCGATTCGATTGAGGGTCTTTCCACTTTTCAGCGGTTGCCCTTTTACCAGCCGGCTGCTGGCCCTTCACATCCACATGTGTCAATCACAGAGGTAGATGATCAACAGCCAGTGTAGGGGTGACATATGGTTAGCATGTCGAGTCCCCCAGCCGTTATAGCTGGTTCCTCAACCTGGAGCCGCTACTTATTGTAGCTACCCAATTGCCTCACAATGCTGGGTGGGCACCGGTCCCATACTGGCCGAAATACCATGAGAAAATTTCTTCCCCCATGGAGACTCGAACCAGTGCAAGTCCCGTAGCTCTGCGCCAAGGCTTCCTACCTTAACCGCTCTGCTACGGCGCGGGATACATATCTAGGATGCAATATCTCATATGAAGAAGAAAAGGATGTAAATGCAAAAATATCTAAATTTTTAAGAATTTTAGGGTTAATAAATTCTATCTTCAAGCCACAGTTAGTCCAAAAGCATTCAAGATTAAAAGTGTATAAAACACTGGCTCTTCCAACTCTTTTGTATGGTAGCGAAGTATGGACGTTGAAACAGAAGGATATACAGAGACTTAGATCTGCTGAAATGAGATACCTTCGGAGGACTGCAGGATACCACACTACTATCTATCTATCTATCTTCGGGTTTTTACAGCTGCTGCCGTCTTCCCGTGCCAAACCTCCAAAGCCTACGGTCTTGGGCATCTTCGATGCTTAGCCCTCTAGCTTGCATTACTCTCTTCATGTTTTCCTTCCATGTTAACCTTGGTCTTCCTCTTTTCTTCTTTCTGTTAGGATGCCATTCATATAGTTGCTTCGGCCATCGCTCATCTTCCATTCTTAAAACATGTCCTAACCACTTTAATTCCTTTTCCTCAATTCTTTCAATTATGCTTTCTTCTGCTTCCATTTTGTTTCTAATTTCCTTATTTGTGACACGTTCTAATTTAGACTTTCTGGCACTTCTTCGTAAATAATCCATTCTAGAGCTATTAGTCTATTCTTGTAGTACTTATTGATTGTCCATACCTCACTTCCGTACATTGCAACAGATTCCACCAATGTTTTACCAATATATTTTTTGTGTCTTTCCAAATATGCTTATCCCACCATATGGAATTTAATGATGATATTATTTTGCTACTCAATTCAATTCTATGTTTTATGTTCTCTTTGCCTATACCTTCGATGTTATCCATAATCATTCTCAAATATTTAGTTTGTTTCACTTGCTTTATTTGGATTCCATCTTCCAATACTAAGTTTTCTCTTTCATTGCTATTTATTGCCAGATATTCTGTTTTTTGTAAATTTACTGTGAGACCCCATGATTCATATGTGCTTTTCAACCTTTTTATCATGAATTCCATATCAAAATTGTCTTGCGCTAAAACCAGTTGATCATCGGCAAATTGTAATGTCAGCAAAAATCTATTGCCTATTGGGATCCCCATACCTTTGCAGCTTTGTTTCCATTTCGTTAATATAAATTCTACATAAATATTAAATAAAATTGGTGATAGACTGCACCCTTGTTTCAATCCCTTTGAGGTGTTTATAGGATTAGACATTATATTTCCCATTTTAACATAAGCGGAGTTATCTTTATAGGTTTGTTTAATAATTTCTATTAGTATTAAAATATATATGTAGTCAATATGCCCATTTCACCAATTAATGTTTTAAAATGGTCAACAAGTTTCTACAGCCAAGCTGTCATTCTCAAGACCAGATATTGACATTTGAGTCAATATCTGGTCTTGAGAATGACAGCTTGGCTGTAGAAACTTGTTGACCATTTTAAAACATTAATTGGTGAAATGGGCATATTGACTACATATATATTTTAATATTATATCACCAAGAAGATCACTTGTGTATTAAAAAAAAAAAAATTTCTATTAGGTTTCTGTCAATATTGTATTTCTCCAATACTTCCCATAATTTGTTCCTCGGAATTGAGTCATAAGCTTTCTCTAAATCTATCATTGTCAAATGGGTTTCTTCTCCAACTGCAGTCCGTTTTTCAATTAACTGTTGTATTGCAAATATATTGTCAACACATGACCTTCCTGGTCTGAATCCATTTTGATCTTCTCCTAATTTGTCTTTAACATCTTTTTGTAACTTTGTTTTTAATAACTTCGTAAATATTCTATATAATGTGTTATTTATACTTAGTCCTCTGTAGTTTTTTGCGTCTCTTCTATCGCCCTTCTTGTATATTGGTACTATGTAGCTTATTTTCCATTCATCAGGAATCTTCTGTATTGCAATGCACTTATTATACAAGTCCCTCAATCTACCTATTAAAGTTTTTGGGCCATATTTAATTAACTCATTTGGTATGTTTCCCGGCCCTGGTGCCTTTTTATTCTTTAGGGTTTGAATTTCTAATTCTATATCTATTGTATCAAATTCCAGGGCGTTCATTTCTATGGATGGATTTTCTGTTGTTTCCATAAACTCATTTCTAGTTTCTGACAGTAAAGCTTTGTAATGTTTTTCTGCGTCTGATTTTGCTAACAAATTTATCTTGCTGGGTCCTTGGTTGGTTTTCAGTGTTTTTAGAAATCTCCATACTTTTGATGATTGTGATCCTCCTATATAACTTTCTATTTCTTGGCATTTGCTTTTCCATAATTTGTTTTTTTCTTCTATCACTTTCCTTTTAACTTTGGCGTTTGTTCTCTTGTATTCTATCCAATTTTCTGTTGTTTTATTTGCCAACCATTCTAAGTAGCATTTTTTCTTCTTTTTGGTTAATTCTTCAATATCATCATTCCACCAATCTTGGGTATTTTGTTTTTTATTTATTGTGCCTAATGCTTCTTTTGCTGCCGAATGTATTATTTCCTTTAATTGATTATATTCTTCTTCTATGTCTTCCTTGTAATCCAAATTCTCAATTTTAATCCTCAGTCTTTCTTTATATAAGTTTTTGATACTATCCTGATTAAATAAATACAGTTCAAATTTTTCTTCCTGCTTCGGTTGCATTGTTGATTCCCTTGCTTCATCATGCACTTTTTTCCCTGTAGGGAATTTGGGGATGATCTGTGCTGTGAGTAGATAGTGGTGAGAACCACAATTTGCTCCTCTTTTAACCCTTGAGTCCTTAATAAATAAGGAAGTATTTTGCTTTACAATTATGTAGTCTATTATTGATTTCTGATTCAGACTAGGTCGTTCCCAAGTAAATTTATGAATATCCTTATGGTCGAAAAATGTGTTTACTATCTTTAATTTATGTTGTGTTGCACATCTCTATGATTCTATTTCCATTATCGTTGACTTCTTGTTCCCCATATTTTCCTACTGCTTCATCATTGTTTCTTCTACCCACTTTCCCATTTAAATCTCCCATTAGTATTAATTCTTCATTACTTCGTATTTTCTCTATTTGTTCCACTAATACTGAATAGTACTTTTCTTTCTGACTCTGTGCAGCATCATCTGTTGGTGCGTAGACTGCTAAGAACACCATTGTTCTTCCCATAAGCTTCATTTTAATCTTTAGGCATCTTTCATTAATATGTTCATATTCTGTTATGTTTTTACTGTATTTCTTTTTTACAAACATTGATACTCCTGCTTTAGCTCTTTTTGATTTATTTACACCTGACCAAAAATGTATGTAGTTTCCTAAATATGAATTTCCCGATCCTTTCTTTTTTGTTTCCGTCACTGCTGCAATATCTATATTGTTCTGGAATAATTCTCCTGCTACTTCATTAATTTTGTTTCTAATTCCTCGTACATTCCACGTGCCTATATTCAATGTCCGTTTTTTTCGTTTGCGTTGTCTTTCATACTTTTTTCTGTCCGGCCTTTGATTGATTTGGTCTTTTAGCATTTTTTTTTTTTTTTCTAATGTGTGGGGAGCTGGCCCACAGCATAAACCCCCAACCTGGAGGACCAGGAAAATTTCTGTCTGGGTTTTCCTCCCATAGCCTTTGAAGATCCCTCTTCACCGCAAGGCAGCGTTTCTCTATTTCCCTTAGAGATAGGGTTGCCTCTTCCGCCAGATCCGCCGTGATGAAGGACTCCTTCTGCGCCGACTCTGCCGTTGAGGTCTTCACCGTAACCCTGGCTAGGGGCCCTTACAGAGTACTATCAGTCGGAGCCAACTGAACCCTGGTTTTTTAACGAGGTTGTTACTCCTCCCCCTCCTCCTTTCTCATCCGGGCTTGGGACCGGCCATGGCGGAGTTTACCACACTACTAAATCACAAAAAAAAATGAAGACATCTTAGAAGAATTACACATGGAACCTTTAGAAAACAAAATTTCTGATTATAAGTCAAGATGGATGCAACAGGTTCATCGAATGGAAGATCACAGAATACCCAAACAAATGTTAAGATATATTTGAAGAGAAAAATTTTCGCCTAGACCGGGACTCGAACCCGGGACCCTTGGCTTTCCGGGCCAAGTGCTCTACCAACTGAGCTACCGAGGCGAGTTACGATCTAGACGCAAATTTTTCTCTTATGTACGTTGTAATTCCCTCGCGCCAAATGCTTGAAACCATAGCTTCTATCTTTGCAATGGTGGCTTCTTAGTTAGCTCAGTTGGTAGAGCACTTGGCCCGGAAAGCCAAGGGTCCCGGGTTCGAGTCCCGGTTCTAGGCGAAAATTTTTCTCTTCAAATATAATTTATCCTTCTATGAGAAGTGTTAAATTAATAATAAATATCGTCAAATGTTAAGATATCAACCTGCAGAAAGAAGAAGACCAGGACGTCCACTCAAAAGACTTTTGGATGGTGTTTCTCTTGAGACCGAAACAGATCAACAAATGGCCTAAATTCGTGAATGTATTATGATGATGATGATGATGTAACAATTATATTAATTACCGGGTAACTGATTTATCTATTGACTATTAAATTGCCACATGCAATCTATAGTGAGGCACATGAAGGTGAGCTGTGTTGAAGTTGTTTAATGGATTTTTGCACTCTTTCCAATACCAGACGTGACCAGTGGGTGATGCCTGGTATGTAATGGGTCCAAAAGAATCAATTATAGTTGCTCTTTGCTGAAGAAACAGCTTCAATATAGCTTGCCTTCATATATTATTAATACAGATGAAGTGAAGCCTCACTAGCTACACTGAATAGCAGTCACTGTTTTCTCTGTTTCCCTGCCTCTCTTCCCTTTCTCTTTCAGTGTCATTACAGTTCATGTGGTTCTGGGTTCAATTCCCCATCAGTTCACAGGAATATTTCCTGTGGTCACCCATAGTTTGGAACTTAGGTTAAGTTTATATTTAAGGACTCTCGTGGTGTTTCTTTATCAGTTATCAATCCTGCCTTCCAGGTGCCCCAACTGGGGTCTTTTAATCAAAATAATTGGATCAATTAATCATAAATTAATGTTAATAAAAAGGAGAGTATAATCATTACTGCAATTATTCATCCTAAGTGATTAATTGATGAATAGGTTGGAATCTTTCGGATGGAAATTTGATTATACCCTCCAACAATCCTGCCAATACCAGGAGAGAATACCAGAAATGTCATAAGACAATTTAGTGACATTGGACAAAAAAAAAAAAAACACTATTACGTATGACTAGCAAGGATCCTGTTCACCAGGAATGAGAAGCCCTGATTTTGGGAACTGCTTGCTGCCAAGTGGGTTAGAGAATGTCGAAGTACATACTATTCACACTTATGTTTTACTAAAATGTTAAAAGCTAGTAGGCTATGAATGAATATTACCATCCTAAAGTGAATACAATTTTAATCAAATTTATCATATATTTACTAAAGTATTTCATATTTTTCATCTATAAAATTTAAATATCCATGTGCAGTTAAGAGAAACTATGAAAAATCACCTTATACGAGGTGAATTTTTAATAAAATGTCAGTGGTGTGCCTAGTAGATGGCTGTCAGGCTTGTAGTAACAGTTGAACTTCTTATGTGAGCTCGATGGCTAGTGTTTTAATAGCTGATTATTATTGGTGAAGTTGCGATGTCGCTCGCTGGTTACTGACATAATATCTGTTTGTTTGAGAATTAGTGATTGTTATTAATTGAATTAATTAATATTTTCCTTAAAGGAGAATATTATGAAACACATCTTGAAACAATACATTTTTATATATGTTATCACTATATAAAGATGCATTTAAAAAATATAGGAAGTTTCAACTTAAATACCCCACAGAATATTTATTCATAACTTAGTGAAAAAAGTTCTCAAAACTTTTTTGACAAAATGTAAGAGAAAACTCCTCAAATTCTAAGAGAGGAATCATTTTTTTTAATACAATAGGAAGTAACATTAAGAGGTTTGTTTAATTATTAGAGGAATCATTGTTGAAAATGGTGCTAATTTTAACAGTTAATATAGCCAGATGAGTATATTTAGTTTATTTTATTGTACAGTTTGTGTTATGACCAGGAGTTTCCCTAGTTACCAAGCTTGCACAGAAAGTTTACTGCAATACCACAAGTGAGCATTACTTATCTGAATCCTTAATATTAATGGTTTACAATAATATTTAAAAGTTTGTTTTAATTTGTAGGAATCAGTTTTGAAATTGTCGGAAATCTTCAGTTTATCTGCTCAGAGTTCAGTTAAAGGTAAAACAAATCCTACACATCAACGTAACATCTGTGTGGTACTAGGCTGCATTGCAGAAAAACTTGCCGGACCTAGCAGCATAGCTATTCTCACACCTGGAACACTCAGCTACCTCATTACAAATCTTGTAAGTACACTTTAATACTGTCTCACCAAATTTTATTTTTCTTCATCATAAGTTAGCAACTTTTTTTTTTAATAGTTCCATTATGGAGTGATAAGTTACTGGCTCCTGTATTAGGCGGAGAACAGAGAGTTTTTGTTAGTATTTTCTTTGCTTTCATACTTTCATACTTCAGCTTGCTTCCTATATTAAATCACTCAAGAAAATATTGAGTACAAAGTGGAAGAAAGTTAATCTTTAATAGATAGCTTCTTCTGCTCCTTATATGCCATTTGGCATTCACCTTGGTCCACACAGTTCCTACATCAGCTTCTAAATCCTGCACATTATTTTCACCATTGTTTTACTTGCTTTGATCCCATTCTCTCCATTATATTTCCCATATAACTGTAATATTCCTCTTCCTATTCCTCCCTGTGTTCTCATTTCCTTGGCTTGTGAGGGTTTCCATTCCCTGACGTATGACATAAATGCCTGAACCACTTCAGTTACCTCTCTTCTCTTATTCTTGTGTTGGGATAATTTAGAGCCTTTCTTTGCAAGGAGATCAGCAGTCTTATTGGCTAGGCCCGAAATTCAAATGAATGAAAAATTTTGAAAATCTAATTATTGAAAATTCTCTCCAACTAGTGGAAAAATTATAAAAGATAGAAAAAGAACCTGCAGATAGAATAGTTTTTTTCGATGTCACTTTATTATTCACCAGTGTCCCAAAAGAAGAAACATTGGAAATTTTAAATAATTGGCTAATCAAAAACAATATTGACAAACAGAACTATGAGTTAATGAAATGTTTTCACCTACAAAAGGAATTTCTGTAGACAAAAGTCAGTATCTCTTTTTTTTTTGTGAATTTATTCATGAGTAATTTTGAATAAAAAATAACTGAAACACATCATCCTGACAAAAATTTATATATGTGTGTGTCTTAATGTTTTAGAGGCCTTTTTTTTAAACCAAACTCGGCATACAGCAATCAATTTTAAAAAATTAGATCTGTTCCAGCAAAATCAGATCTAGCGTTCAAATTTTGCTGCAGGTATGTGGACAATGTTATTGTTATAGTTAAACAAAAACACGTAGAAGATGTCTTAAAACTCTTAAATATACAGAAATAAACAGTCAGATTCACATTAGAAACTGAAGAGAACAAACAATTGTCATTTTTAGATATGAAATTACACAGAAACGAAGAAAAAAATAATATAGAATTTGGCATTCATTGAAAAGAATCTCACTCAGATACTTAATGTACTTAAATCAACAGGTCTCAACCATATTTCACACAAAGTGGCAGTTTTCAACAACCTAGCACACAGATTGGTAAATATACCCATGAACAGAGAAAATTATGAGTTAGAGAAAAATCACATAATTAAACTGGCAAAATAAAATAGTTTCGAGGAGAAAATGATAAAAAAAAAAGACTCTTCCAATAGAAAAACCAAAAGAAAAGAAATGCAGGAAATTCACATATGATCCATGGATACACAATAAATTCCAAAGATTTAAAAAAATTTAATAACAGATTAGCATCAAAGAATGAATATAGCATAAATAAACTAATAAAAACAACAAAAATTTGATGTCAAAAAGTCAGGAATATACCAAATAAAATATTCAGATTGTGGTAAGATGTACCGTATTTCCATTTGAATTGAGATGCCTGGGTGGCTCAAAGGTAGAGCACTGGTATAAAAAACTAAAGTTCTTGGGTTCAAATCCCAGTCCAAGCGTACATTTTTCTCTTCAAATATTAATTTATTCTTGAATATTATAACTCTTCATTTAAATAAAAGAAAGGCTAAACATTGCAACCTGTGATGCGACTTTTTTAAATTCTTCAGAAACTTCTGTCAAATTTTATTCTTAGGATTTTAATTTTTCAAATTATTTCCCAGCATTTACAATGATTTTTACATTTTTTCTAACGATTATTTTAATATATTTTTCTATGATATTTAACTGCATAGTGTGAAGATGTGACAGCCATATTGATTTTAACAAATATTCTATGCAACTAAAAAGATGTGTTCCAGTGCAGCCAACATAGAGTATGTACTAATTAACTGTACACATATACTTCAAAATTTCAGAACTTACTATTTATTTTTCGGTGTTGCATTCTTTCATAGGTTAGAGTGCTTAAATTGCATTAGGTTAGATTTTAGAAGAGTCTTTTACAGGTTTGAGTACTTAAATTGCATTAGGTTAGCTTGTAGGTTCATTAAATATTGTATATATGTTGGCTGCATCCTGTGATTCCATACTGTAAACTGCTTTGCGTTTGTTGGTGCATGCACATGGTGTATGATTGGTACTTAGAAATTTTTTTTCACATCACATGTTGTAAAGTATTTTCAAAAAAACTGTTGAGTGTCTTTCTTCGCAACATTTTTCAAAATATGAGCCTAGATGTATAATGGACTTGGTAACTTGGATATATGAGGAAAAACTCTACAATTTTACCTTGCATTCCTTAATTTTACATTTTAATTTTGTTTTCTTTTACTTTTTTTTTTACAGAATCCAGATAACAATCCATCCGTAATATTGTTTTCAATTATTACATTAGAGAAATTTGCACAGACAAGTGAGTATTTTGTCTTTTTCACTGATTAATCTGTTTGCTTTAACTTCATATGCCTATATTACTTTGAATAAACCAAAAATGTAAGCTCATGTTCAATTTTTTTTTCTTTTTTAAGAGCTTATAATAAGTAAAAATAATTGTACAGAAAATAAAGTGAAAGTCAATTTACAGTTTTCTACTAGTTTTAAATGTTAAAAAAAAAACACCTCTTCAAGGGATGTACAAACTTTTCTTCTTCTTTACAACTTCCGTTAAATATTTTGGCCTTCACAACTAACTTTTTCCATTCTATTCTGTTTTGTGTGAGAGATTTCCAGTTTTTAATTCCCATTCTTCTCAAGTCATTTTCCCATTTGTGCATAGGTTTTATTCCTTCAGGTTTCCAATCTAAAATTTCTTTAGGGAGCCTTCTTTTTTGCATCCTCCTTATATGACCAAGCCAGCATATTCTTTGCGATTTTATAAAACTGATATTTGTTTTATTGTTTGAGAGATATAGTTCATTATTTCTTATCATTCTCCAAATTCCATTCTATTTGCATGGTCCTAGTATTCTTCTTAATATGTACTAACTATTGCTATATCCATCCATAGTAATTCTGCCTGAAGGCAGGTCCTTCACTGCAATCATAGCATTTTCATGCTATGCTTGCAGCTTTACTAGGGAATTGTGTAGGTGTGGTAGCTTCCCGTTGCTTTCCACACCGGTGAAGGATGATGATGGTGATGATAATGATAAGGATGTTGATGATGATGATGGCCATATGATGATATATATATATATATATATATTATTAGTAATAATAATGTAATAAAATACATTTTATTTAGTTACAGCATAATAATAATAATCGTTAGTAATAATAATAATGTAGTAAAATACATTTTATTTGACCACCAAAACATCTGGAAAGGAATGGGAAAATCTACAAGCTTATTACATTACAAAGAAAATCTGCAGTAGGAATATTCAGACTGCTAACGGGACATGACTGCCTGAATAAACACCTACACAGACTTGGCATAACAGATTCACCTAAATGCCCTTTTTGCAGTTTAGATGAAGATATGGAAAGAAACCATCTCCTCCATTGTCCACCTTTTGTAGAAGAGACCAGCCTTCCTGCTAAATATTGGAGTGCAAGAGAGCGAATGATTTCATTATCAAGTGCTCGACATTAGATACCAACCAACCAACATTTTATTTGACTACAGCATATTTAAATATCAGTTTTTTAGACATATTGTTATATGAATAAGACAAATAAGCCTATAGTTTTTTATAACAATATGACTTTCAATTAATAATAATGACTGAGATATGCAGAGAAGTATTATTTATAAAATGTAACATGTCTTGTAACAATGCACATTTTCAGGCATAATATTCGTGAAATATATTAAAGTTGTTATATCTAAAATCAGGAAAATTACACATAATTCATAACACTAATGTGGAATATTATCATAAGTAATGTCACGAGTGATTTCCAAATCATCAATAAATTTATTTAGAGAAATTGGAAACCAAGAGTGGCATTTGTTAGGACTATTTAACAAATAAAATTAAGCTGTTTACTTAAAAAATCATTATATAAATATAATTACCGATATTTTAAAATATTTATATACTTAACATAAATGGCGATGTATAAAAACAAATCAGAAATGTGTGGTTATGTTTCATTTGATTATCCATTGCAACTTGATCATATTATTTATTGACAAATAGGATTGCAATCAGCGATAACCCACTGGATCCACAATATTGTAAGAATGCACTCCAGTGGAGAAAAAATTAAATGAAACAAACTGTATATTATAACCAACATTATATGTTATTAATTTATTTTTTTAGTAAACAACTCAGTAAAAACAGAATTATTGAACACACAATTATCAAATCTGTAGTTCGAAGGAATCTGTTCATTATTTGCTATATTCAGTATATTTGTTGGAGAGTCAGTCATAGCAAAATAATGTTCTGACATGTTCAGAATATTAAAAAGGAGGAGCTTTCTTTATCACAAAAGCAGGAGGTGGTAAAGAGAATTTGATGAAGAGCGAGATGAAACACGACTGTCATTGATTGTAAAACAATATTCATTGAAAAGTGATTGGTCATTGACTTCCATTTTGGGCATCAGTTAAATAGACAGTCTTTTGGAATAATGCTCTTCAGTTGCTGCAGATGATTCCATTTTGATTCACTAATCTTCAGTCTTTGGTTGTAAATTTTGGAAACAAGACATTCTAAGGGAGTTTCTTAGGTCATTGCTTTATTCCTAATGTTTGCGGAAACATCATTTTGCAAACCTGATTTTTTTATCATCAACTCTTAGGTTGTAGATAAGTGTTCCCTTTCTTCTTGACTCAAAACTTGCATTACCGGGTCTTTTTATAGGAATGTAATCGATAAGATTTAATGTGAATACTTTTCTCTGTTCCCAAGTCATAGTTTTACAGAATGCCTGGAATGTGTTTTCTCTTTTTTCATTCTGCACCTTATATAAAAATAAAAAATTGTGGTAGTTTCATTTTATTTGCATTTAAAACTGTGAATTGTAATCTGTTACAGGTGAAAATAAAGTAACAATAAAGAAACAATTGCAGGCACAAGCAAAGAATCCACTTACATGCTTAGAGAAATGGATCAGCTCTGAGCATTATGTGAAGAGACAAGTGGGTTTCTGCGCTCAGTGGTGCTTGGATAATTTATGTGAGTAACTTACATTTTTAGTCTCTTTCTTCTCAGGCAAAAGAATAAGTGAGTTTTATCAATCTAATTATATTATTTTTGGTCTGGACATCTTACCTCAATATTAATGTTGATTTGTTCTTGGACATGTTTCAAAACAATTCTCTGTTTTATCTTCAGCTTTCCCAGACTGGTTTTATTTATGTTGCATTATGTTGCACCACCTGGATGTCGATGTCAGCTCCATCCTGTGGTTGGCCAAAGAACCTCCAAACAAGGTCACCCTCCATCGGAATATCAAAATTCATAACTCTGTTTCTGTTCTTCTGAATATAAATTTTTTCCCAAATAGTCAGCTCGTTTGTATTTTCTAACTGTTTTAATAATTTAGTGTCTGAATTAATATTATGTTTTTCAGACCAAACATGAGCAGCAACTGCAGATTTTCAATTTCTCCATTTTTAATATTTCTTATGTGTTCTTTGGTTCTAATTTTTAGGTTTCTTTTTGTTTTCCCTATATATATCTTTTCACAACCCATGCATTCAATTTGATATATTCCTGACTTTTTATTTTTATCAATTTTTTCATTTTTGTTGGTTTTTATTAGTTTATTTAAACTGTAGTTATTTTTTGGTGCTAATTTAATATTAAACTTCTCAAATATATTTTGAAATTTATTATGTACCCAGGGGTGATATGTGAATTTCTCCATTTTTAATATTTCTTATGTGTTCTTTGGTTCTAATTTTTAGGTTTCTTTTTGTTTTCCCTATATATATCTTTTCACAACCCATGCATTCAATTTGATATATTCCTGACTTTTTATTTTTATCAATTTTTTCATTTTTGTTGGTTTTTATTAGTTTATTTAAACTGTAGTTATTTTTTGGTGCTAATTTAATATTAAACTTCTCAAATATATTTTGAAATTTATTATGTACCCAGGGGTGATATGTGAATTTCTCACATATCACCCCTGGGTACATAATAAATTTCAAAATATATTTGAGAAGTTTAATATTAAATTAGCACCAAAAAATAACTACAGTTTAAATAAACTAATAAAAACCAACAAAAATGAAAAAATTGATAAAAATAAAAAGTCAGGAATATATCAAATTGAATGCATGGGTTGTGAAAAGATATATATAGGGAAAACAAAAAGAAACCTAAAAATTAGAACCAAAGAACACATAAGAAATATTAAAAATGGAGAAATTGAAAAATCTGCAGTTGCTGCTCATGTTTGGTCTGAAAAACATAATATTAATTCAGACACTAAATTATTAAAACAGTTAGAAAATACAAACGAGCTGACTATTTGGGAAAAAATTTATATTCAGAAGAACAGAAACAGAGTTATGAATTTTGATATTCCGATGGAGGGTGACCTTGTTTGGAGGTTCTTTGGCCAACCACAGGATGGAGCTGACATCGACATCCAGGTGGTGCAACATAATGCAACATAAATAAAACCAGTCTGGGAAAGCTGAAGATAAAACAGAGAATTGTTTTGAAACATGTCCAAGAACAAATCAACATTAATATTGAGGTAAGATGTCCAGACCAAAAATAATATAATTAAAATAACCTCAAAATATAACTTCCTAAAATTAAATATTATTTATCAATCTAGTTTACACTGATACAATGACACTGGTTATTATATTCTTGTCTAATTTCACAAATCCTGCTCTCTCAACCATACCTTCCTTCCACTCACATTTAATTTAATTTATTTTTATTTTTTTACTTTTATTTCTTAGTTTTTTTCCTACCTACTTTTAACCCTTTTAGACCCTCTTGTTACAATTTTACACATTAAATCAATAAATTTTTATTCCGTAGAGTTATTCAGGTCCCGCGCCGTAGCCATAGCCGAGCGGTTAAGGTAGGAAGCCTTGGTGCAGAGCTACGGGACTTGCGCTGGTTCGTGTCTCCATGGGGGAAGAAATTTTCTCATGGTATTTCAGCCAGTATGGGACCGATGCCCATCCAGCATCGTGAGGCAATTGGGTAGCTACAATAAGTAGCGGCTCCAGGTTGAGGAACCAGCTATAACGGATGGGGGACTCTACATGCTAACCACATGTCACCCCTACACTGGCTGTTGATCATCTACCTCTGTGATTGACACATGTGGATGTGAAGGGCCAGCAGCCGGCTGGTAAAAGGGCAACCACTGAAAAGTGGAAAGACCCTCAATCGGAGAGTTATTCAGGAATTTTATTTTTCTATCTTAATAAAAAAAAATATTAAAAGGATAAGGATATAGATTTTTAAGTTTCTGCTCTATTTCTAGTGATTTGAAATTTGTAGTTTCAGTTTAAAGATTTTGGACCATTTTACATTTTAGATGTTAAAGATTTAAAAGGGGAACTTTACATATATTCATAATCACGATAATCATGAGATTAGTAAAGGAAGATGCTTAATCCTATACAGGGTGCTCTAAATTCTCCTTACAAACTTCTAGGACTTGTAGAGGGGACTGAGTTGATAGTTTAGAATTGGAACATGTCCGGAAACTTACCGTTTCCGTGCTACAGCTATTAGAAACAAAAGCATTGCCTGAATGTACGTCACATGTCTCAACAAGTAATAGCTTCACGATTCGTCTGCCTGCAGAGTAACATGATGATGGATGCTTACGTTCTGACTCACGTGATGTCAATTGATGTTCATCCTACCTCTCGGAGCTGGTTCAAGCCTCATTCACGTGTCTTTCAGTGTTAGAGCAACATGGTTGAGTACACTTTTGCTGAATACACTGACATGATCCTTCTGTATGGCGAAAATCGAGGTAATGGAAAAGCTGTTCATTGCCTTTATCAAGATCATTTTCCACAATGTCCAATTCTGTCGCTTACCCTTTTTGCCATAATTACGTGACCTTCGAGAAAGAGGTACCTTCACCGCCAAGCAGGAATGGCTGTGGTGCTCCAAGGAGATGCCACACTCCCGAATTGGAAGAGACCATACTGCATCAAGTTGAAGGGAACCTGTCAACATGTACACGAGCAATTGCTCGTGTAATGGATGTTGCACCTAGCACCATCTGGAATGTTATGCATGAACGACGACTACATGCATACCACCTTCAAAGGGTACATTTACTATTGCCAGATGATTTTGCTCCACACGTTGAGTACTGTATGCGGTTTCTGCATGAACGAACCCCTATTTCCACGGTGCAGTCTCTTCACAGATGAATGTACATTTACTAGGGATTGTGTATTCAATTCACAAAACAGCCATGTCTGGGCAGATGAAAACCCTCATGCCGTGCATGTCCAGGGATTCCAACATAGATTTTCAGTTAATGTGTGGGCAGGTATACTGGATGGTCATGTGATTGGACCATACATGCTTCCATCCAGGCTAACAGGTCCCATCTACTTGATCTTCCTACAACAAGTATTGGGTGTGTTGTTGGATACTGTACCATTCAATGTCCGTCAAGTCATGTGGTTTCAGCATGACAGCGCACCCCCTTCACTTCATGTTCAGGAACATCTGGACTGACAATTCGAACAAAGATGGATAGGCCGAGGTGGTCCAATTGCATGGCCTCCACGATCACCGGGTTTGACTCCATTTGGACTTTTTCCTCTGGGGTCGTATGAAGAGTTTGGTTTATAACACTCCTTTAGAGACAGAAGATGATCTGGTCGCTGCAGGAGAGATTGCAGATACACCAGGTGTGATAGTGTTTACCAAAACATCATTCGCAGGTACAATGTGTGGAACGAAGTTGTTGGTCGAACTGCACTTGTAGTGGATCTGAATGTTAACCATTATTTCAAAAGGACAAAAATAGTTTAAGTTTAACTGTAAACAAAAGTGTTTGTGAAAAATGATTCAATTTCCATTTTGTTTCTTTGGTTACTAATGAGTTGAATTGTAAAACAAGTAATGTACTGTGTCATGCCTCATAATAAATTACTTGTAGAAGTGGTCGCATTAAAACATGTTTTCAAACGGCTGTAGCACGGAAACGGTAAGTTTCCGGACATGGTTTCTAATTAATTCTGAGTTGTTTTTTGACTCACCTCATATTTCTTAACTTACATGCAGACCCAGGGTTTCGTCACTGCTTCTGTGACATTCTCAATGCCAAACCACGTTCACAGCAACTGTCCAGTGTTGAATGTGGTTTTGCATCGAGAATGTCACAAAAGCAGTGACAAAACCCTGGGTCTGCATGGAAGTCAAGAAATATGAGGTGAGTAAAAAAAAACTCAGAATTAATTAAAATAAACCTCATAGTGTTATTTCTTACTACATAACTTTCCAATTCTAAATATTATCAAATCAATCCCCTCTACAAGTCCTAGTAGTGTGTAAGAGGGAATTTTAGAGCACCTGTATATTTGGAAAAACTTATATTTACCATGGATATAGGTGAAAGCAAAAGGATAAATGTCAGTTAATAATTAATCACAATTTTAACTCAAATGTTAAATTTAACAAAAGTTAAATCAGTTAACCAGTTACAAAAGATATAAATGGCTATAGGATATTACATTAAATAAACACACAAATAATAATAATAATGAAATTAAACTGACTAGTCATCATCATGAATACTTTTTTGAACAAAATAAGAAAGATAACGAGAATAACAACAGTGTACACTCATACCATTTCCATTCATACAGCATGCAAAGTAATGTCCATATTTCTTCTTGTCTACGGGGTGAATCATAAATATGGCTATACATTTGATCGCGTTGTGTGATCAAAATATTACCATTACAGGAAATATGAAATTACCGTTGGAAAGGCAATTATTCAAATTACAACAATGGAATAAAACAAAACAATGTACAACTTACGCCATTAGTCAAAATGGCATTGATTATGCAACAGCAAATTACAATTGCTGCATGGGCAATAACGTATGCTAATGATTGTGAGGCTGCAAGACAGGCAAGACGTAAGTTTAACATAGCATTGCAGCCGTCGACTGTGTGGAAGTGGAGAAAACAATTGCTGGAAACGGGAAGGATGCAGAAAATCAAACCTCCTGGAAGGTCTCGCATTAGCACGGATGCAGAAACAACAAAGAGAATTGTGGAGGCGTTCACGCTAGCCCACAAAAAGCTACCCACGAAGCTGCACGTGAGCAGTGATTTGTTTTGTTTTATTGTTGTAATTTGAAGGATTCCATTTCCAATGATAACATCATATTTCCTTTAATAATATTATTTTAGTCACAAAATGCGATCAAACATATAGCCATATTTCTGAATCACTCTGTACAGCTGCATTTCTTGAATGAAATAAACTTTATTCCAGTCATGGACTAGGGATCCAACTTGGTCCCTATCCTGACTTGTCTCCAGGGCAACCAAAAGCTTGAGGATTTTGAGATGGACATAGAGTACCATGCATACCACATAGCACTCGGTAAGGGATAAGCAGGGGAAGGGATGGCACAGTTCATAAACTTATGGCTGTAACACACCATACAGAGTCACTGCAGCAATCAAATCATGCACTATCGGTACAGATATATAAATCAATAGAATCCAATATGAGTCAGAAACTTTATATCTCATATCAAAATATTTTCTGAGGTGAAGCATAAAGTTGCATGTTCATATTTGTATTCTATTGATATTTACCTTATAGTGTCACTTACCGTGCATTTTTTATAAGTAAATCATACATTTCCAAGGCATATTTGGAAAGTAAGCACCGTTTGCAAATATTGCTGCCATAGTCCTGCTGTCACATATTGCGCATCATTTATTAACAACTGATAGTTTGGTAGGCAATTCAGTTCAGTCTGGAAAAGCTGACGATAAAACAGAATTGTTTTGAAACATGTTCAAGAACAAATTAACATTAATATTGAGCTAAGATGATCAGACTAAAAATAATATAATTAATTCAGTTCATGTTTAGATACTGGTCTGTACATTTAACATGTTCAAATAAAATTGAAATGACCTGCTCATTGTGAAATTTGGCCTATTTGTTTCTTGATGAGACGAAGTATACATCAATAAAACTGAATATATGTTCACACATAGAAATGCATTAAATAATGGAAATGGACAACTAATGACAAATGAGGGAAATTTTGAAGAAGTGGCTGAATTCAAATATCTAGGAACAATAATTACAAATAGGAATGAGGTACACATAGAAAGTAAACATAGGCTCAATTCTGGAAATGCATGCTATTATGCTTTACAGGGACTCTTGTCGTCCCAACTCCTTTCAAAAAACATTAAACTGAAAATATATAAAACTGTTATTCTCCCAGTTATATTATATGGATGTGAAACATGGACTCTTAATTTAAGGGAGGAAAGAAGATTAAGGGTCGTATGCAAATACATTACTCTCTACTCAAATTACTTCCAATCACTGGTGAGCTGAGATTGAATTAACGGCCGCCTCAACCGGTCATGCATGAATGTTGACGTTTTTGTAATATTGGCAACGAATTACCCAGAATTCTCAGCGATAAAACCACTTCCGTTATTTTCGTCTGCTATAGAGGAATGCATTTATGCTTGCATCCCGCAAATAATACCGTATACAAACACGTCTGCGACGTGCAATATTACGCCGATTCTCCTGTTCTTCCAGTTGAATTCTTTGGTAGACTCTATCAAATTCCTCTTCTCCGCGTATACCGAAAACATGATCGAAGTCTTCAAGGTCCGACATCTTGGATAAGTTTCAAACTACATTGGTTACCATCGGTGCCCTTCGGGATTTTCACATAAGTTTATATCTTGAGCTACAATCTTAAGGTACCTTGTCAGGTAGCTTTACAATTATTACCGCGTGAATAGATTTCTGAGTAAGAAAAATGTGTTTGAATAAAACTTTATCAGCAGAGAACGCCTTTTACTGTCTAATGCATTCAAACATTCGACCCTAAGAGTATTTGAGAATAAAGTTCTTAGAAAAAATTTTGGAGCAAAAAGAGATGAACAGACAAGTGAATGGAGAAAACTACATAATAGTGAGCTACATGGTATGTGTAAGAAGCCAGTTATAATAACAACTAAATCACAATGACTCTGATGGGAAGGACATGTGGCATGAATAGGGAATGAAGAGGTGCATGGAAGCTTCTTGTAGGAAAACCAGAAGGAAAATGCCCAGTTGGTAGACCAAGAATGAGGTGGGAGAATAACATTATCCATGATTTGGGGGAAGTAGTTTATATAGGGGACGATTGGAAAACATTAACTTAGGATAGGGATGTATGGAGAGCTTATGTCTGTGTGGCCATGAACCTGCGGGTTCGATGAGAGTTTTTTTTTCTTGAATGCAAGAAACATGAAATCAGCAGACATTTATTGCCAGTTATGTGTGATCTAAAAGTATTATGAGCATTAATGGAATGATGAAGAAGTGGATCAGGAAGTTCAGTGAATGTCATACAAATGTGCACAACAAACACGGACTGCCTGACCATCTATAATGAATGATGAGCTTGTGTGTGTAATCAAAGCAAACATTTGTGAAAACAGACATTTTACAATTTTGTTGATTTTCCTCCATTTTCAATAAATTTCACGTACAGTTTTGTATGAAATTGTGTCAGACTGCATAGGATTTTATTGTACTCATGGTGGTATCAAAAATATATTTTGGATAAACATAGAAGCAAACAATGTGGGAGTGCATTAACTTTTTTTTAACACATTATCAATTGTTACTAGGGATGGGATATGGATACCCCCACTTGACACTTAAAAACAAAGCAACAATCCATGGAGTAAAGGCATATAAAGAAAACAATTCAATCAATCAATTTCAATTTGAATGATCATGTCCACAGTCTTCTGGGGCAAACAAGGAGTTTTATTTCTCAAAATTTTGAGTCAAAACAATAAATAAATCCATTATGAGACACTAAGGAAACTGTGTCATGCAATCCAAAACAGAATATATGGAATGCATAGCCAATGAATAATTTTGCTTTATGACAACATCTGGTCCTATACAACCTTAAACATTTAAAACTTGAAGACATTTTTCTATCAACAATTTTATAATCCTCAATGCAGTCCTGACTTAGTACCAAGTGACTTCCATCTAATTCTTTACCAGTAGAGGTTCCTTGGTCAGAATTTTGATGACAATCTCAAAATATGAATCAAAGCTGGATTTTTACCCATACTTAATAATAATAGGGGTTATATTTAATTAATGTTGGAAAGTAAACATTATGAGGTATTATATTATTTTTGGTCTGGACATCTTACCTCAATATTAATGTTGATTTGTTCTTGAACATGTTTCAAAACAATTCTCTGTTTTATCTTCAGAGTCTGGGAAAGCTGAAGATAAAACAGAGAATTGTTTTGAAACATGTTCAAGAACAAATCAACATTAATATTGAGGTAAGATGTCCAGACCAAAAATAATATAATTAAAATAACCTCAAAATATAACTTCCTAAAATTAAATATTATGAGGTATAATCATTAAAATTCATCGGAGAACATATTGTTTAAACAACTCACCTCATAGGATTCATGCTTCCATGATATCGCGATTTCAAACATAATCATGTTCATCGTCAGCCATAACTCCGACTGATGAAATTCTTCGGCCGTCAACTATAGTTAAACAACTAGGTTATGTTTGGTTTGAAAACTTAATTAAAAATCATTTTGAATATTTGAATTTGGAAATAAAGAAAAAAGTAAACATACAAAAGAAGAAATTCAGGAATTTAGTTCAAAAATATAATGCAGATATCAAGGACAAAATTAATACTGAAGATAAAGAAAAAAGAAAAGTTAATGCAACATCAAATAGTTTTCAACAAATAATAGATCACAATGAAGAAAATGTAGTGAATCTGTCAGAAGTGGTTTTAGATAAAGAAGAAATTAAATTACTTAATAATGGCTTAAAAACCTGCATCAGTTTTTCAGACAAAGTTGAAGATTACATTGCTGATATTGAAATTGGAATAAATGATATGACAATTGAAGAGAAGGTAATTATTAGGAAAGAAATTGGAAAAGTTTTAGAAGAAATTAAAAACTCTCAAAAAAATTTAAAAGCAAAGAAAAATTTGGCAATTTTGAATAAAATTAACAACAAAAATTTAATACTTTCGAAAGCAGACAAAGGAAATAAAATAGTTATTTTTGACAAATTGGATTATACTGCGAGGATGGACAATCTCTTAGAATCAAAAGAATTTTTGGAATTGAAAAAAGATCCTTTACCTAAAGCTATTAAATCATTTGACAATACTTTGAAACTAATAAAATATACTTTCACAAAACAAGAAAAATTTAAATTAAAAGTGTCCAATCCATCGAATCCTAGAATGTACGGTCTACCAAAGATTCATAAAATTGGTAATAAGATGAGACCTATAGTCAACAACATTGGTTTACCATGCTATTATTTATCTAAATGGCTGGTACAAAAATTTAATGAGTTTCCCAAATTTGACACTAAAAGTATTCAGAACTCTTTGGAATTGGTTGACAAATTGAAAAATATGAGTCTAGGACATGATGACAGATTGGTTTCATTTGATGTAATTTCATTGTTTCCTAGTATACCAGTTGAAAAAATGCTAAATTTTTTGAGGAAATGGTTAAGTTCTCTAAATATTAAAAATGAAATTTTAGAGGAATATATAACTCTTACTAAGCTATGTGTCGGTAATTCTTATTTTACCTATAATGAAAAATTTTACCAACAGGTTTCGGGTTTGTCAATGGGTAATCCGCTCTCACCATTTTTAGCTGATTTGTTCATGAGTTACTTGGAGTGTCAAATCACTAAAGCATACCCATGGATGTTTAAGACTTGGTACAGATATGTGGATGATATTTTTGCAATAATAAATTCTAAAGATATTGAAGATGCTCTTAAATTATTGAACTTTCAGGATGAATCAGTAAAGTTTACCGTTGAATTAGAAAAAGAAAACAAAATTCCTTTTTTGGATTTATGTATAATTAGGAATGATCAAACACTGAAAATTGAATTTGATATATTTAGAAAAGGAACTCATACAGATAATTACATTAAATCATCAGGCTTCAATCACATTGCTCATAAGCATGCAATATTCAATAGCTTAATTTACAGATTGACAAATGTACCATTAAACGAAGAAAATTTCAATAAAGAGTTTAAACATATCTTAAACACTGCTAGATTAAATGGTTTTGATAAAGAATTAATTATAAATAAGTTGAAGAAATTCAAACACAATAAAAGACTTAATGAATATACTACTCTACAAAATTGCAAAGAAAAGAACAAATACAAGAAAATTACTTACCATCCTGAAATGCATAGGAAATTTCAAAAAATTTTTGACAAATACAACATTTCTTTGGCACCAATAAATAAATTTAGTCTGGGTAATCTTCTAAGTACCAATAAAAAAGTCAATGTTCCAGACAGTAAGAAATCTGGAATTTATCAAATAAATTATGAAGATTGCAATAAAGTTTATATAGGAAAACAAAAAGGAATTTGGAAATTCGGACAAAAGAACATTTCAGAAATATTAAAAATTGTGAAATTGAAAAATCTGCAATTGCTGCACATAGTTTATTAGAACATCATAAAATTGGAAGAGAAGCTAAACTTTTAAAACAAGTAGAGAAACCTTTGGGATTGACAGTTTGGGAAAAAATATACATTCAGAAAAACAAAAATAGATCAATGAATTTTGATATCCCTAACGAAATTACATTGATTTCGAAGTTCATAAATTCAACCATAGATGGCAGCACTGAAGATGGCGACAATAGAATAGTTGACGGCCGAAGAATTTCATCAGTCGGAGTTATGGCTGACGATGAACATGATTATGTTTGAAATCGCGATATCATGGAAGCATGAATCCTATGAGGTGAGTTGTTTAAACAATATGTTCTCCGATGAATTTTAATAATAGGGGTTACTTTATTTATTTTATATATATATTAATATTTCAATTTTTATATTCAATGGAAATTATTTAATATGTTATAGTATGAATATTAAGAAATTCATATTTTTTATGTCATATAAAAAATGGTAACTGAATAATTTATTGCTGAGAATAATTTTGTGGTTCTAAATAATTATAGAATCAGTTAAGAATTTCAAAGTAGTTTAAAAATATCAACTGACATTAAATTTAAAGAGATTGGATAACCTGGATATTAGTCAACCAATAGTACTTATAAGCCAAGTTTATGACCAATCAGATTTGAATGTCATAATTTCAAATGAAGGATTGTGGGAATGAGATATTTCTGAATCTAAAGGGTCTTCTAGTGGATGTCCTGGTGACAAGACCTACATAAAAACGGTCGTCCATGATTTTGATAAAAATGAACATAATGTCATTTATAATTGAATAAAAAGTGCATCTTTGACTCCACATGCATTTAAACATATGTGTAGCTAATTTCAGCTTGAAATATAAAGAATTTTGAGTAATTTGGTATATGACAGTTGAGTCATCATAATGGCGGTGAAGATTAGCATTTTGTAACGGTCTGAATATTAACCGACAAATAAGAAAGGTCAATATACAAGTTTCTTAAGCGTCAAAATAACTTTATTGGTGAATAAAATACCAAGATTTTATTCAGAGTTAAATTGTGAATTTTATTTCGAGTGATAACCAATTTTGAATCTTCCCTACATTCCCCTGAAGGGAAACTCAAAGCCGAGGCAAAGTTAAGTTGAACCCAGGACTTCCATAACGAGATTCCACAACGTGACCCTGCTACAACCATAATACTTCTTTATATGGCACGTACAACGTAGTGAATCTCAATAAGGAAATAAAATCCTTCTTCATATGATCGCCTCATCTAAACACCCTCCTTCACAATGAAACACCTTTCATCAGAGGTGGCATCTTTCTGTGAAGAAAGATACAATCCTTAACTCTGACTATGACAAGTACCTCAATAATGGAGAAAACTATGTTGAACAATGCAATAAAAATAAAATTGAAGAATTGTTTTAAAAATACTGTAGGAAATAACATTAAGATATTTAATTAATAATTTAGATATTTGGTCTGTTTATTCTTACCTCTTGTGGTTGTTTTTAAAATTAATATGGCAAAAACCAATGGTTATAATGAAGAATTCATAGATAAGCTCGTAAAAAAACAAAAAAGGAAGAACAACATAACCAACATAACTAAACTAGAAAAAGAATCTGACAACAACAAGAAAACATGGATAACACTTACATACACAGGAAAAGAAACAACAAAATTAGCCAATGCACTAAAGAAAGCCGATAAAAACGTAAAAATAGCATACAGAACCAATAACAAATTAAACAACATAATAAACAATAACATTGAAGAAAATAACATTTTCAACAGCAAAGGAGTTTATAAACTGACATGTAAGGACTGCAACAAATTTTATATAGGAAGGACAAACAGGAGTTTTAACATCAGATTCAAAGAACATTTTCGAGACTTCATTCACGCAGAAGGGAAATCAAGTTATGCAAAACACGTTATCCATGAAGGACATCACATGTTAAATATTGAAAACACCCACAGAGAAAATAATCCAGCGAAGATAAACGTACTCGAAGAGATGGAAATCATGAAAGCAGCTCACAACAACGACAGCCTGATAAACGAAAACGAACCCAATACATGCTACCCCCTCTACCAGATCTTCAGTGAAACACCAGTTTTGAATCCTGCCGATGATGGGACAAGTCCCGAAAGCGCTACAGTTAAATGATTAATTAAGTTGAGGAGACGGACCTTTCAGGTGAATATTCCATAATTAATATTAATTTTGAATAATACCTCAACGGAACACATCATGAATATTATAAAAGTGGTTGTTTTTGTTGAACATACGTTCCAAGAATTCTGAGCCCCATCTTCAGTGATTAT
Organism: Diploptera punctata; assembly: GCA_030220185.1. Classification (NCBI taxonomy): domain Eukaryota; kingdom Metazoa; phylum Arthropoda; class Insecta; order Blattodea; family Blaberidae; genus Diploptera; species Diploptera punctata. The sequence goes on along the minus strand of JASPKZ010007477.1, from coordinate 402,240 downwards.
AGACTGTACTGTAACCACTGAATATGGGGCACAGAAGCTTTTAAGCATATGTTCAACAAAAACAACCATAAGAGATAAGAATAAACAGACCAATTATTTAAATTATTGAAAAACCTGCAGGAAGAAGAAGACCAGGACGTCCACTCAAAAGACTTCTGGATGGTGTTTCTCTTGAGGCCGAAACAGGTCAACAAATGGCCTAAATTCGTGAATGTACTATGATGATGATGATGAAAAATTATATTTTTTTAAGTCCATTCTATATTTACTTTTCGAATACACATTATATATTGAGTATGATTTTTATGAATATTTCACTATATGAATGATTCTAAAACTAATAATAATAAATTAGGGGTTTAAATGGCTGGTATTGGAATGCAAATCAACAACAACTTACTGGCTTGTGTTAACATCACCTAACCAATTTAATGTGTATTCCTCTACCATCTTATGGCATCTGTTCCCAAATATACATGATAATATGGAATGTATACATATATATATATATATATATATATATAACGTCCTCTTAAATGATCTATATTTTCTTCTGATAAAAATCATTCCTTGATCATCAACCATATTGTTTCCCTTATTCTAAAACCTCACAATCCTAGATAAGAATTATGTGAAAATTTCAGCATTTATGTACAAACTTAATTTTTTTCTATCTATTGTAACAATAAGTAATTATATTGTTTATTTTTTCTTTCACTCACCTCATACTTCATAACTCCTCTCAGACCCAGGGTTTCGTCACATGATTTGTGACATTCTCAATGCTGTGCCACGTTCACAACTGACGTCCAACGGCCTTCTATCCTGCAGACTGAAGGCCGTTGGACATCAGTTGTGAACGTGACACAGCATTGAGAATGTCACAAATGATGTGACGAAACCCTGGGTCTGAGAGGAGTTATGAAGTATGAGGTGAGTGAAAGAAAAAATAAACAATATTAAAAAACCTCATAGTGTTATTTCCTATCTACATAACTTAATAAGTAATTATGTTAATTTATTTAACTTTCACAGGGAAAGAACACTATGAGGTTTAATTTAATAATTAATGTTTTTATTACCTCACCTCATATCCTTTTTCTTCTATACTGCAGTTTCGGAGCTTATCTCCAACGTCAGTAGCCTCTGGTCGACCGGTGTTATGTCGTTTCTTGGCGGTTTCCTTCTTACTTCTATCGGTGGACCGATGAACCTCTGGATCAGGTCAAAATTTGCGGGAGTTTCAAAATTCATGAGTTTGTCTTTTTTTGTTTTTTTGGATATGGATTTTTTCCCAGACTGTGAGTTCCTTTAGTTTATCTGTTTGTTTGATTAGACTAGCTTCTGTATCAATTAAATGTTTTTCAGACCAAGCATGGGCTGCTACTGCTGACTTGTCCACTTCACCCTTTTTTACATTTCTAAGGTGTTCCTTCAATCTAGTTTTTAAATTTCTTTTTGTTTTTCCTATATAGATTTTGTCGCAATCTTGACATTTGATTTGATATATTCCTGATTTATATTCTTCTCCAATTTTTTCATTTTTGTTGGTTTTAATTATCTTGTTTAGGCTGTATTCATTCTTTGGGCCAATCGAATGTTAAACTTATTGAAAATTTTCTGGAGCTGTGGTGTTTTACAGGATGGTAAGTGAATTTTTTGAATCTTATGTTCTCTTCTGTTTGTTTTTTAAGTGTGCTTTCATTAATTAGTTTTTGCCTTTTAAACTTATTTATTTTCTTGTGTACCATGTTCTCTTCATAACCATTTTCTATTGCTACTTTAATTATGTATTCTTTTTCTTTTTCATATGTTAATGTCATAAATTAAATTTTTTAATATTTGTTACAGTTCTGGTGGAAGGACGTAAATTTTCTTATGAATCTGTAGATACATCGGGAATTAATGTTATGCTCAATACTAGGGATGTGAGTGAATACCTGAAAATATCACCTAATGGATTAGAGGTACAGTAAAATATGATTAACTGTTAACATTTGTATTGGAGAGGTATATAAAAGATGAATAACAATTTATAAAGAATTCTGGTATTTTATTAATAGTGAGTGGAGAACATATTTTTTTAACAACTCAACTCATACAATTTAAAATTTCTTTCATACCGACAGTTTCAGACGACATCTCGGTCTCTTCAGTCATGATTTCTTTATTATTACCATTTATTGATTGGTTGATAGCAAGAACAGATTATTTTAAAAACTCAATCAGAAAGGAATATAGGGTCATTCCATCTCAAGTGGTCTAATATTTAATGTCATCCACGCTGACCATCACCAATTTTCCTGAAACTTGGTGTGGCTTCAGGTCCACCCTAAAAATGAACCTCTGCAAATTTCAAATCATAATATCAAATGTTTGGGAATCTATGACCTTTTATATGTAGGCCTGTTTGATGAATCCATCAAGAAACCAAACAACATTCAATTTTTAACTCTTTTGACGATTTTTATTATTAATTTAACTCTTCTCATTGAAGGATAAATTATATTTGAAGAGAAAAATGTTCGCCTAGACCGAGACTCGAACCCGGGAACCTTGGCTTTCCAGGCCAAGTGCTCTACCAATTGAGCTACCGAGGCAAGTTGCGATCTAGACGCAAATTTTTCTCTTATATATGTTGTAATTCCCTCGCACCAAATGCTTGAAACCGTAGCTTCTATCTTTGCAAATGGCGGCTTCTTAGTTAAGCTACGGTTTCAAGCATTTGGCACAAGGGAATTACAATCTAAAAAAGAGAAAAATTTGCGTCTAGATCACAACTCGCCTCGGTAGCTCAGTTAGTAGAGCACTTGGCCCGGAAAGCCAAGGGTCCCGGGTTCGAGTCTCGGTCTAGGCGAAAATTTTTCTCTTCAAATATATTTTAACTCTTTGTTACTACAAGGCAAATGCAGTAGGGACCTCTTATTTCTATGTCTTGCACAACTTTTTATCCTAAATCCAAAATACATAGTCCAACAAAAGTCCTAACAAAATCTGTCATCAAATTTTAGTCCTTTTGTAGGGCCAAATATCTCAAGAACAAAAAACAAACGGAGACTAATATTTGGTAAATTTGTTAATGGTGGTTGAGACAGTGCACTGCCCAAATATCTTTATTCATAGCCACTTATCTAGGATTATACTAGATCATAAACATTGTGCCAAATATGTAATTGTTAAAAGTGAGCTATGTTCAAGTTTAAATAACGTGAATTACATCATCTCAAATGTTATTAGAAAAAGCATATCCTCATCTACTAGAATCAACTTATATAATTTTTGAGCCCATTCAATTATGCGATGAAAAGTAAGGTGCCAAATATGCAATTATTAAAAGTGAGCTATGTTCAAGCTCAAATAATGTGAATTACATCATCTCAAATGTTATTTTCTTTAGTACAATTAGAGCACATCTCCATCTACTAGAATCGACATATTTCATTTTTGAATCGATTCAATTGTGGGATGAAAAGTAAGGTGCCAAATATGCAGTTGTTAAAAGTGATCTATGTTCAAGCTCAAATAATGTGAATTACGTCATCTCGAATGTTGTTTTCTTTAGTACCGTCAGAAAGAGCACATCTTCATCTACTAGAATCGACTTATTTCATTTTTGAGTCAATTCAATTATAAGATGAAAAATAAGATTCCAAATATGTAATTGTTAAAAATGAGCTACGTTCAAGCTCAACGTGAATTAAGTCATCTCAAATGTTGTTGTCTTTAGTACTATCAGAAAGAGCAAATCTTCATCTACTAGAATCGAGTTATTTCATTTTTGAGTCAATTCAATTATGGGATGAAAAATAAGATGCCAAATATGCAATTGTTAAAAATGAGCTACGTTCAAGCTCAACGTGAATTAAGTCATCTCAAATGTTGTTTTCTTTAGTACTATCAGAAAGAGCACATCTTCATCTACTAGAATCGAGTTATTTCATTTTTGAGTCAATTCAATTATGGGATGAAAAATAAGATTCCTGTTACGCGGGCGCATCTGTTAAGCCCCTGCGTAATGATAGCGTTAAGTTCCCTATTGTTTAAGTGGTCTTAGGCCCGAGCGGTTGGCCTTGGTTTTGGAGGAAGAGTCTACAATTAAACATATTAAATCACAGTAAACGAAAAATTAACATAATTTATTAGAATAAATTCAAACATAAAGAGATATTGAAACCATAACATATAAAAAGTTATTTAAAACAGCTGAAATCGCCACATTGTCAAGCGTAAAAATATTCAATTTTGTTCGTTATCTTAAGTTTCTAGGACCATTTGGTCCCTTATTTAAATTCTAAGTCTGAAAATGACCAAAAATGAAAGAAAGTTTTCATATTACCCATGTAGTTGCCACCGGCCCGCTGGGGGGGACCGCAATCGGTCCCGCTGCCGTTCTGCCTTTTTCACTCAAAAATCCCGGCTTTTATATGATTATCTTCACCTTTCACCATCCCCTAAAGCTAATGGAAGCCCTGTTTCTTGCCCCATCTGTAGTAATATTCCTAGTACCTTCATGGCCAAGTTGTATAATGTGTTTTTAACTTCTTCCCTAATGTGTTTGGGTTATATAAGGTTTCGTAAGAATTTCCTATTTGGTTGAAACTAACAAAGTTGTTTTTGATATTATATAAGATTTCGTAAGTGTGACTTCATTATTTGACAAATATATTGATGTGGAAAGTTATTTTATATTAATTTTTCCTTTAGTTTTTTATCTATAAAACACTTATGTATATTTGGATGGAGATTTCAATCCGCATTTAAAGGGTGAATATTTATGCCCTATTTTTTGGTATAATACACATGTATATGTGTCTATTCTTTCTCGGCTTTTTTATAGTATTTTATTTTTATTACAGTTAGGCCCTAATGTTTTATAATAATTCCAAATATGCAATTGTTAAAAATGAGCTACGTTCAAGCTCAATGTGAATTAAGTCATCTCAAATGTTGTTTTCTTTAGTACCATCAGAAAGAGCACATCTTCATCTACTAGAATCGACTTATTTCATTTTTGAGTCATGAAAAATAAGATTCCAAATATGCAATTGTTAAAAAGGAGCTCGTTCAAGCTCAATGTGAATTAAGTCATCTCAAATGTTGTTTTCTTTAGTACCATCAGAAAGAGCACATCTTCATCTACTAGAATCGATTTATTTCATTTTTGAGTCAATTCAATTATGGGATGAAAAATAAGATGCCAAATATGCAATTGTTAAAAAGAAGCTCGTTCAAGCTCAACGTGAATTAAGTCATCTCAAATGTTGTGTTCTTTAGTACCATTAGAAAGAGCATATCTTCATCTACTAGAATCAACTTATTTCATTTTTGAGTCGATTCAATTATGGGATGAAAAGTAAGGTGCCAAATATGCAATTGTTAAAAGTGAGGTATGTTCAAGCTGACTTGAAATATACTGTTCAAAATTTTCTAAAGGGTCTTTTGGGTTTTTTACAAGTACCTGAACCCCAGGCATACCGATAAATTAAAATTTGGGCCCTTCTGAACGGCTATTATTCCAACTGGAACTTATGTTTGCACTATTTTGGCCTGTGCTATTAACATAGCTATCTGATCTCCCTTCCAGCTCTACAACTTCCTCAATATTAATTCACTAATATTATTACATTGATCCTTCTATTGAAACATCACTGAAAAAACTTTCATCTAACTAATTCACTGGCACTATCGAAACCGTAGGTTCATAAGCTCTCCACACATCCCTATCCTGAGAAAATGTTTTCCAATCATTCCCCGTATAATCTACTTCCTTCAAATCATGGTTAATGTTATTCTCCCACCTCATTCTTGGTCTAGGTGTTTTCCCTCCTGATTTTCCTACAATAAGGTTCCATGCACACCTTTTATCTCCCATGAAAAAACTTGCATCACTGTCATTAATTTCGTAATCAGAAATTTTTTCAATTAAATCAAAATCGATAGATTCCCTTAGAACACGCTGTTTTTCCTAGCCGACATCATGAATTCCAAACACTAGGCCTATATAATATAAAATTTAACTTGTTGGGCTCCGACAACACATGACGGTAAACTATTGAAAACTGGAAAAAGATGTTTCACAATACCTTACAACAGTCAGCAAAACAAATAAAGCCATTCTACCCCTCCACAAGCTACATAGTTTTGGTCTGGACTTGCGAGAAACTCCCTGATGTTATATACCGTCATTGTGAGGGGTAGCAGTGAAAAATTAAAGCTCCACTTGAGTAAGTCGCATTACTTGACAGTATGGTGGACAACAAGAAATTTCTCATTAAGTTCAAGCTTACTTTTCATCCCATAATTGAATCGACTCAAAAATAAAATAAGTTGATTCTAGTAGATGAAGATGTGCTCATTCTAATGGTACTAAAGAAAACAAATTTGAGATCATGTAATTGACATTATTTGAGCTTGAACATAGCTCACTTTTAACAATTGCATATTTGGCACCTTGGTACTTTTCATCCCATAATTAAATGGGCTCAAAAATGACATAAATTGATTCGAGTAGATGAAGATGTGCTCGTTCTAATGGTACTAAAGAAAACAACATTTGAGATAACGTAATTCATGTTATTTGAACTTGAACATAGCTCACTTTTAACAATTGCATATTTGGCACCATGTTTACGATCTAGTATAATCCTAGATAAGTGGCTATGAATAAAGATATTTGGGCAGTGCACTGTCTCAACTACCATTAACAAATTTACCAAATATTATATTTAAATTAATATCGGGAAGTAAACATTATGAGCTTATATCATTAATAATGAATGGAGAACATATTTTAATCGACTCACCTCATACATTTTCAAACTTCTTTGTTACCGACGGTTTCAGACAATATCATGTCCTTCATCAGTCATGGCGTCCATTGATGAAATTCCGTGATTGTTGATTTCTTTAGTGACATCACCTCTTGTGCTGCCATCTTTCGTTGGGATTATAAACTTTTTAATTAAATTTTTATCCACCAGAATATCTAAATTCATAGATCGATATTTATTCTTCTGAATGAATATCATTTCCCAAATTGTCAATTCCAACGGTTTATCCAACTGTTTTAAAAGTTTCGCTTCTTTTTCAATTTTATGATGTTCTAGTAAACTATGTGCAGCAATTGCTGATTTTTCAATTTCACAATTTTTAATATTTCTAAAATGTTCTTTAGTGCGTGTTTCTAAATTCCTTTTTGTTTTTCCTATGTATACTTTGCTACAATCATTACAATTAATTTGATAAATTCCAGATTTCTTACTGTCTGGGATGTTGATTTTTTTATTGGTATTTAAAAGTTTTTCCAGACTAAATTTATTAATTGGTGCCAAAGTAATGTTGTATTTGTCAAATATTTGTTGAAATTTCCCATGTACTATTGGATGGTAAGTAATTTTCTTGAAATTCTTCTTTTCGTTACTAATCATTTGCAGGGTAGAGCATTCTTTAAGTTGTTTTATCTTTCTGAATTTCTTTAATTTGTTAGATATTATATCCTTATTAAAACCATTTAATCTGGCTATATTTAGGATGTTTTCATATTCTTTCTTAAAATTTTCTCCTTTTAATGGGACCTTTATTAATCTATATAAGAGGCTATTAAATATTGCATGTTTATGTGCCAGTGGATTGAAACCCGTTGATTTAACATAATTATCAGTATGTATATATATATATCAAATTCAATTTTTTGAGTTTTTTCATTCCTAATTATGTATAAATCCAAAAACAGAATTTTGTTTTCAATTTCTGATTCTATGGTAAATTTAATTGATACATCTTGTAGATTAAGTAATTTCAACGCATCATCAACATGTTTAAAATTTATTATCGAAAAAACATCATCAACATATCTGTACCAACTCTTGTGAAAATCCATGGGTAAGCCTTGGTGATATGGCACTCAAAGTAACTCATATATAAATTAGCCAAAAAAGGCAAAAGAGGATTTCCCATAGATAAACCCGAAACTTGTTTGTAAAATTTACCGTTAAAAGTAAAATAGGAATTTTCAATACAAGATTTTGTAAGCTTAATGTATTCCTCTATTACTTCTTTATTTAAATCCAAAGAACTCAACCCTTTTTTCCAAAAAAATATAACATTTTTCCTATTGGAACATTTGGAAACAATGAAACAACATCGAAAGACATATCTATCATTATGAACCACTCTAATGTTATTCAATTCATCAATTAGTTGTAAAGAATTTTCAATACTTTTATTTTCAAATTCTGGAAAACTTTTAAAAATTTTGATAAATAATAAGACGGGGGCCCTATATTATTAATTATCGGTCTCATTTTATTCCCAATTTTATGAATTTTGGGGAGACCATACATTCGAGGATTAGAAACGAAAAGAAGAAATTCAAGAAAATTACTTACCATCCAATAGTACATGGGAAATTTCAAAAATATTTGACAAATACAACATTACTTTGGCACCAATTAATAAATTTAGTCTGGAAAAACTTTTAAATACCAATAAAAAAATCAACATCCCAGACAGTAAGAAATCTGGAATTTATCAAATTAATTGTAATGATTGTAGCAAAGTATACATAGGAAAACCAAAAAGGAATTTAGAAACACGCACTAAAGAACATTTTAGAAATATTAAAAATTGTGAAATTGAAAAATCAGCAATTGCTGCACATAGTTTACTAGAACATCATAAAATTGAAAAAGAAGCGAAACTTTTAAAACAGTTGGATAAACCGTTGGAATTGACAATTTGGGAAATGATATTCATTCAGAAGAATAAATATCGATCTATGAATTTAGATATTCCGGTGGATAAAAATTTAATTAAAAAGTTTATAATCCCAACGAAAGATGGCAGCACAAGAGGTGATGTCACTAAAGAAATCAACAATCACGGAATTTCATCAATGGACGCCATGACTGATGAAGGACATGATATTATCTGAAACCGTCGGTATCGAAGAAGTTTGAAAATGTATGAGGTGAGTCGATTAAAATATGTTCTCCATTCATTATTAATTACCAAATATTAGTCTGTTTGTTTTTTGTTCTTGAGATATTTGACCCTAAAGAAGGACTAAAATTTGATATGACAGATTTGTTAGGCACTTTGATTCACACTGGTGACTCCTAAAGTGGACTTCCTTTCGTCGGACTACGTATTTTGGATTTAGGATAAAAAGTTGTGCAAGACATAGAAATAAATTTGCCTTGTAGTAACAAAGAGTTAAAAATTGATTGTTGTTCAGTTTCTTGATGGATTCATCAAACAGGCCTCCATATGAAAGGTCATAGTTTCCCAACACTTGATATTATGATTTGAAATTTTGCAGAGGTTCATTTCTAATGAGGTTCCATACCTACACCAAGTTTCAGCGAAATTGATCATGTTGAGCATGGGGCACTGGACCACTTGAAATAGAATGACCCTATACATTTACTTTGCTTCATGGACATTTAATGACATAATTGGTTAGATATATAACATTTATAATTTCTCCAAAAAAAATCTGTTTGCAATAAATTTGCTAGGTATTCCTAGATAAGAGATAGGTAATAAATTAATCATCTTCTCTTCTCCTCTGTCACATTGTTGCTTTTCTCAACTGAGTATTCTGGTTAATATGAGAAGGAAAAGCTGGCAATGATTAATTTCCTTCAGTGATCAAGGAGCAAATGCATAATCTGACAATCATATTAAACTTATCCCAATACTGTCACTTTCTCTGGCGATACCAGCACCAACAAACATACCTCCCTCCATATCATGCAGATTTAACTTGGTAGTGATATAACAAATTCTTTTACTAGAATATGTGTTAGAAATCTTGCAAAATCTGTACAAAATTAATGTTTCAGGAATACAGTATTACCTTGCTTTTATGTTTCCGCATTTAATGTTTTCCTGCCTTTTACAACATTTTTATAAAGATCCCTTCAGTTTTCCTATATTCACAATGTATTAAAATCCTCAATTTTACATGCCTGCTGTTTTATTTTCCCCAATATTTAATTCACATTATGTCGATCTTCAGTGAAAAAAATTGAAGGTAGAGACGCAGAGATAAAACTGATAGTGAAAACTTTTCTCACCAAAGCGATACATGTTGATCCTTTTACTCTTTATGCTACCTAGTGTTCAATTTATTTGATCGGCCAAAATGATAAGGTTTGGCTATGGGTAACCCACTTTCACCATTTTTGGCCAATTTATTTAGGGGTTATCTTGAGTACCGCTAAAGATGATTCTGAAAAAATTTGATTTAAAAACTTGAAAAATGATGAAATGCAGCAAGAATACCAAATTAAAATTGCTATTAGATTTGAAGTACTGAAATCTTCAGATGACAATGTGGCAAACAAGGAAGAAACTGATATAAATAAAGAATGGGAGGCTATAAGAGAACTATTAAATTGTCAGCATCAGAAAAGCATTGGTTACTTAAAAACGAAACAAAACAAGAAATGGTTTGATGAGGATTGTGCCAACATTGTAAAGAAAAGAAATCAAGCAAAAATTAAATGGTTACACGAGCCAAATGATGTTAATTTGGAGCAATTGGGTAGTGTTAGACGAGAAACCACCAAGTTACTAACGAGTAAAAAGAGGGAAATATCTGAGAGAGAAGATTAATGCTCTTGAAATGAATGCCTCAAATAGGAACATCACAGAATTATATCAGGAATTACGATAGAGAAGAAAGGGTTTCAGGCTACAACAAACATAATTAGGAATGAGAATGGGGATATGATTGCAGAATCCAGGAGTATATTAATTAGATGGAAAAGTTACTATTAAATGTACGTACAGAACAGGATATTGAAGAGGATAATTTACAGACAGTAGAAATGCTAATCGTAGAACCAAGTGCATTAGAGATTGAAATGGTGGTAGAAAAATTGAAGCTGTATAAAGCATCAGGTTCAGATGAGATTCCAGCAGAACTGATAAAATCAGGGGGAGAAAAATTGATGGACAAGATACGCCAGTTGCTTAATATGATTTGGGATAAAGAAGCTCTTCCAGATGAATGGAAAGAATTGATTATCATACCAATTTGTAAGAAAGGAGATAAAACTAATTGCAACAACTATAGGGGCGTCTTATTACTTTCAACTTTGTATAAAATTCTAACAAATATATTAGTACACAGACTTACTCCTTATATTGATGAGATTCTTGAAGATCATCAACATGGATTTAGAAGAAACAGGTCTACAACAGATCAGATATTTAGCTTAAGACAGATTTTAAAAAAGAAGTGGGAATATAATGGTACTGTATATCAACTACACGTAGACTTCAAAAAGGCATACGATCCAATTAAGAGGGAGAAGTTATATAGTATCCTGCTAGAGTTCAGAATTCCTAAAAAGTTAGTTAGACTTAAACAAATGTGTCTAAATGGCACAAAGAGTAGGGTGCGTGTTGGCAAACAGTTTTCGGATACTTTTGAAATCCAGAATGGGTTGAAGGAAGGAGATGCACTATCTCCTCTACTATTTAATTTTGTACTAGAGCATGCCATCAAATCTTTAGAGGATGAAGAAGGCCTACAACTCAATGGTATTAATAAGCTGTTGGTTTATGCTGATGATGTTGTACTATTGGGCGATAGCGAGGAGATACTAAAGGCCAACACACACACACACTACTGAGTATCACTAAGAAATTGGGACTGGAAATAAATATCAATAAAACTAAATATATGGTCACACATAAAAATACATTATATAATGGAAATGGACAGCTAATGACAAATGAGGCAAATTTTGAGGAAGTGGCCAAATTCAAATACGTAGGAACAATAATCACAAACAGGAATGAGATGCTCAAGGAAATTAAACATAGGCTCAATTGTGGAAATGCATGTTATTATGCACTACAGAGACTATTGACTTCCCAACTCCTTTCAAAAAATGTTAAACTGAAAATATATAAAACTATTATTCTACCAGCTATATTATATAGATGCGAAACATGGACTCTTACTTTAAGGGAGGAAAGGAGATTACGAGTATTTGAGAATAAAGTTCTTAGGAGAATTCTTGTACCAAAGAGAGATGAACAGATAGGTGAATGGAGAAGACTGAATAACAGTGAATTACATGGTCTTTATAAGAAGCCAGATATAATGAGAACAGTTAAGTTTCGTAGACTGTGATGGGTAACACATGTGACACGAATGAGGAATGAAAGATGTGCATGGAAGCTTCTTGTAGAAAAACCTGAGGGAAAACGCCCAGTTGGTAGACCAAGAATGAGATGGGAGAATAACATTAACTATGATTTGAGGGAAGTAGATTATACAGGGGATGATTGGAAAACATTGGCTCAGGATAGGGATATATGGAGAGCTTATGTCCTTATGGCCATGAACCTATGGGTTCAATAGTGCCAGTGAGTTAGTTAGACTCGTATATAGTCTTCTTCTCCAAGTTCACCTCAAAGTTTTAGGCTGGATTCAAAACATATTTCAGGGTTGATGTTGAGAGCTGAATTGTTGGGCGTATTTAAAATCATGTCAGTACAATGTATAGTGCCTTTCTCAGCTATTGCATGAATTTCCTTGTGTACTGTGATTTATTTTAATCAAAGAGTTGATCTACTCTATTGTCCGAAGTTATATGCAAGGTTTTTCCAAAGGGACAAGATCCCAAGGCATGGGCAAGAGTTTCAAGCTCGTTAAGGCAGCACCTACAACTGCCCTAGCATCTATGTGGTATAGTTCAAACCACGCACACATTTTGCCTGCATTTTGATGGCATCTCTCCATTCAGAAAACATTAGATTGGTCCTATTTCTAATCGAATGATTTGCTGGAATTTGCTTAAGAATTTTTCCATGTCCAATTTATTAGAAAAGAAAACTAATTACTTTTTTTTTCAAATATAAATATTTTAAAAAAATTACATTAAAATAAAAATGACTATTTGCTATCTTATGATTTTTGAAAAATTCTTATGTTGATTTGTTCAGGCCAGATGTGATGCATATTCATTTGAAAGTGTTCGGTGCACATTCCAAGTTGACTCTGGTGTGTGGTATTATGAAACCCTCATCATCACACCTGGAGTAATGCAGATAGGATGGGCTACCAAGGATAGCACATTTCTCAATCATGTAAGTACTTGTATTTCACCTCTTTATTTACTAATTCTAAGCAAAGATAGAAGTGATTCAGGTTCAATTTTTAATGTATTCTACCTAATTCACTCACTGGCTCACTGGGACTATAGTTTCATGGCTTCACAACATAAACTTAGTTTTTGTTGTTTCGGTGCCGGTAACATTACCAATAGTTTAAGTAATGCATAAAACTGAATTATATGGTGTATATAACCGAGCAGAATTTAATGAAATCAGTGGATGGATAAATATCTTGAAATTTTTATTTAATTTGCATTGTACTCTGATACACAAAATCATGAGTGGTATAAAGAATAACAACCTGGAGCAGCCATAAACTGTCAATACAGCCGAGAACCGTAGACTAGAATAATAAGATTAAAAAGCAGGCATACTAAGCAATGAAGATGGAAGCATCTCAGAAGATATTCCCAATATGTACAAATGAGGTTCTGAACAATTTTACAAATTTAAGTAAATTATGTATCACTACAAACACTATTACAATTAAATGTGGTGTATGAAAATTTCAAGTCCCTTTGTCAAGTAGTTTCTTTAAAAATGAAAAAAGTTACTACCGATCATGGACCGAGTGCAACTGAAGATTTTCGAGCATCTCTGTGACACTGCTATTCACAAGAAAGCAATAATATTTATATGTGATTTATGCTAAAGTATATAATTTGTGTGTTTGTTTGGTTCTTATATCAAAGTGTATATTTCATTAATACAAAGACATTATTCTATAAAGAAGTTTGGAGCTATTTAAAAAAAAATTAGCATATTGCAGGTAAATATAAACATGTATGGTAAATGCATTGGTGTGGACATTTCTTTGTGTTTTGGCAATCCAAATAATAAAATTTCATTTTCCAAAAGTTAATAGTGAAGCAATACATTATTTTCTGTTTTGATTTTTTCTGCTACCTTTAAATATTTAGAACCAACTATGTCGAATGAAGAGTTTATGTGGGGAAGATCTGATATTCTTCCAAAAATAGATGCCTTCATGTTGATGCAATTTGCTTCAAAACGCAAGGACACATTTCTGCGCAGAGATACGTAACATCAAATAAGACAGTTTAGTTAATAAAAAATACTAAATTCCAGAATAGGGCAGCAAAGTTATATATGTGTTCTTTTTTTTATTTGAAGTACATTGGATATATTTGGGGGAATGTTTTCAGGTGTACCACACAAAACTAAATTATGAAAGTAGGCCTAAATTCCAAGTTATTTTGTAGTAAAAAATGGCCATTCTTATAATAATAAATTGTCAAGTTATCTTAGAAATTATAGTTCAATCGAGAAGTTAAAATTAAAATTAATGTAGGGATTAATCTTCTCTCTCAAAAAAAAAAAAAGACAAGTAAAAAGAACATAAATTCAAACTTCTGAAAGTGCAAACTAATATCAGTAACTAAAATATAACTTCCTAAAATTAAATATTAACTGTTTAGAATCTTGTCATACTGCAAATCCGATTCACCCATACATAGACCTCTTCATATATTATTTTTGATCTGAATTACAACCTTCATTTGGCCTTCAGACATTCCCAGTTCCTGTCAATGAAACAAATTGCATAGTCAATGAATATTTGATGTTAATAGAAGAAAAGACATGGTTATCAAATTATAGTCTATATAATATACTTAAATAACATCCAAAAATAATTGTAAAAAGTAACTCCCATGATAACTTCTTGATAACTCTACACAACAATAATTGTAATGAATTGTACATATTCCTTTTCGCCATGTTTTTGTGCACAATTTAGCCCAAATGTTATTAAAATTTGATAATACTTAGCCGAGATATGGAAATTTAAAAATAAATCTAGTAAGATGAACCCCTTGCATCGCATAATGATTTCTAGTAGTTTGCTGTGTAGAGGCATTTCAATTATTAAATGTCTTCTCAACAATTTTAATTGAGAATGGCATGTTTGCACTAGGTATGACCATTTCTCTGAAAATCATGTGAAACAAATTAAATCAGAAGCTTGTTGTTTTGAAACTACAAATTTCTTCATGTAATAATTATTTATTCAAAAGTTCAAAAAACAGAATTTGCAGTGTGAAGAAAGAAAAAATCTCACAAACAGGTATAGATAAAAGTTTGTTTACTCAAATATACTCTTAAAAGTGCTCTACAAGAGTATTTCTTTTTCTCTAATTCAAAAAAAATATTTATGATAAATAAAAAATATTTTGTGTTAATTAAATAAGAATAAAACTTATATGATTTTTATATTTATGAATATTTATAAATATGAAAATCATATAAAACTTTAAGGCTCATATCTATGAACGCATTGATGCGTAAAATGTGTACTGAGGCATAAGTAAATGAGTAAGTGACTTCCATGAGAATCTGTTCATGCGATAATTGCCAATTCAAGTGGAAATGCAGTAAGCTACCTGGACACCTGACTTTGCACGTTCAAGCATGAAATTATGACTGCTTCAATGTATATTTTTTCTTAATTTCGTAAAATATTAATCATTGTCTGTTATGACATATATGTTTCTTATTTAAAATAAATAATTTGTTAATATCGTATGTTTCTTGAAATATGTTGTAAACATTTTGAGGTTAGGCCTAATACGAAGGTGAATCAAATATAAAGCAGAATTATTGTTTACAATTTTATTGAATTAACAAAAAAATACAAAACCACCACCTCATTTTTCTACATAGTCTCCTGCATTTCCAACACACTTTTGCCATCGAGTTGGCAACTTTTTGATGCCGTCCTTGAAGAATGAGGGATGACGTGTAGTCAGCCAGTTGCACACGAACTCCTCTACCACTGCATTGTCACCAAACTGCCTTCCTCCCAGGTCTTCTTTCAGTGGCCCAAACAAATGGTAGTCACAGGGTGACAAATCTGGACTGTAAGGAGGATGTTCCATAGGTGTCCAATGCATTTTCGTCAGTTTTTTGTCAAATTTTTTTGTTCCTGACTGAGAAGCCGAGGAACCCACCTGGCAGACAATTTTTGGAATTTGAGTTCATTACTGATGATGGCTTGAACACTTCCGAAGCTTATTCCAATGTGTGAAGCAATTTCAGAAATTGTTACACACCGATCCTCCTCAATAAAGTCCCGTACAGCATGAATGTTGTCTGCAGTGATGCTTGTTCGTTGCCGTCTTTGGTGGGGTTCATTTTCCACTGAATCCCGGCACGCTAAAATTTTTTTGCGTCAATCATACACCTGCGTCTTCGAAAGGATTGCTTCCCCGAACTGCACATGGAGCCTTCTCAAAATTTCAGAAGGTTTAGTGCCTTCTTTCGCCAAAAACTTAATAATAATGTGTTGCGCAACAGACGTGTGTACCTCTTGCTCGCTCATGGCGTACTGAAGCAAGCAGCCGCTCTTTGGAGTGCGACACATCAAGATCCCTACTCCAGACATCCCCACCAACTTCCCCTCCAAACCACAACCTTTGCAGTTTGCTACCAGAGCCTCCAGATAGAAATTCCAGTTTATATTTGATCCACCCTCGTAATACATACGAAACTTGGTTAAAAAATAATCTTTAATAATTAAATGAATGAATGATTTTTCTATTATTTTGTATGTAGTTATAGTTAGTTATACATGAGTTTAAGCCTTATTAGCACTTTTGTTTGTTAAATAAATAATAATGAATTACATAACAGCATTTTTACTTAGTTTTTAATGGGGCGATAATACGAATATCAAAGAATTAATAATTTATTTTTAAAAAATCGGTATCAAACAGAAGTCTAAAATAAGTAGTAGTAGTAGTAGTAGTCTAATGCCCATTAGCTTGGATGTGTTCCATTTGCTTTCTTGCTTCCCAATAGAGTCCTGCCAGAGTTCTTGTAGGTGACATCTTCAGAGCCTCACAGCTAGCAAGATGATCTTTGTTCATGGTAGTGTTATTGTCTTGGCACAGGATACAATTTGGAGAGTTGAAGATTCCAATTTTATGGAGGTGTGCTGCCAGGTAGTCATGGCCTGTTAACAGTCTGAATGTTGCTACTGCTTCATGTCTTGGTTGTTCAGGTATTAAGTTTTTATTCTGCGAGATAGCTGCCCATGGTTTCTCATTACTTTGTGATTTGAAGTGCTCCATCAGTTCTTTCTGGAAGTTTCTTTTAATTATAATTTTTGCAGAATGGTAGGGCAGGGATTGATTTGTTTTCTGTAAAATTTTGGTGCCCTTTTTTGCTAAAAGATCCGCCATTTCATTTCGATGTACCCCGCAATGAGAGGGGATCCATTGGAGCTGGATAATTTTATTTTGTTGGGTCAATAATCTTATGATCTGTTTTATTTCCAACACTTTTCTGGAGATTGGAGAGTTATATGTTGTTATAGCTTGTATAGCTGATGTTGAATCACTTAGTACAACTGCTCTCTGAAATGTATTTACTCTGTAGAGGAGTTGTGTTAGTGCTAACTCTATTGCCTGAATTTCTCCATCGAAATGTGTGTAATTTTTCCCTATTGCAACATAGAAGCTAAACAGTTTTGAATAAATTCCAGCTCCGTCTTCTATTTCCATTCTGGATCCATCTGTATAGATATGTACCCATTGTGGTTCAGGATATAGACTGTGAATGGTTTCCATTGTGATTTGTTTTAGTTCATCTGGGGTCATTTCACTTTTTAAAACATGTTTGATTAATTACTTATTTTAGGAATTCTCACTATGAGGTATATTCTACCTTAATGTTTGATTAAATTTGTGTTAAAAGCAATATCTATATCTTCCAGAGGTGATAGGGTAAGAGAAGTTTTTCTGGATTTTGATTTGGGTTATACTGTTTTTGTAGTTTGATTGCTTTCTGTATGAAACCATATTGAGTTTTAAGGTTTCTCTTTCTGTCTTTATAGTTTATCCAGTAGTTATCATGTGGGATTCTTATTAATTTTTCATATTGTATTAAAGCCTGTTTGTGAATCCGATGGGCTATTGGATTATTTTCAGTAAGTATCTGCATTGCTGTTATGGGTGTAGATTTAGCTGCACCTGTTATCAGTCGTAAGGCATTATTCTGGGTTACTTCAAATTTGTGTAGGGTATTATTATTACAGGTGATCAAGGCCTGTATATTAATATAGGTTTTATGTAAGAAACGTGTTGAGAACAGCAAAAAATGGAAAAGCGGCAGGTCCAGGAGGAATAACCATGGAACTAATTAAATATGGTGGTTCAGGAATTATAAGAATTTTAACTAGACTTTTTAACCAAGTGATAGAAGGAGATCCTATTCCAGATGAGTGGAAGTTATCGTATATTAGTGCAATATACAAAAATAAAGGGAATAAAAGACATCCAGCAAACTATAGAGGGATCAGTGTTATGACAGCAATTAGCAGAATGTTAAGTACAATTATTAAAATTAGATTGGAGGAACTAATACAAAATAAAATATCAGAAGAACAAACAGGTTTCACAGCAAGTAAATCGTGCCTTGATAATATATTTGTGATTAGGCAGATTATAGAAAAGATGTTGGCTAAAGGAAAAGAAGTGCATATGGCATTTATAGGCCTGGAAAAGGCATATGACTCTGTACCCATCAACAAGCTCTGGGTGGCAATGGAGAAGTTTGGAATACCTAAATCTCTTGTACATTTTATAAAAAGAATGTATGATTGTAAAGCAAGTATTAAGGTTGGAAATAGAGTATCCTCAGAATTTGATATAACAAAAGGATTAAGACAAGGATGCGGGATGTCACCAACATTGTTCAAGATGTAACTGGCTTCCAATATAAACCCGGACCAGCCTCATGGGGTTTCACCCGTCAGGCAGCGCTCTCTCCTCGTCCGCATTTCACTCTGCCAGCCGCTCGCCCTTGAACTAGTCAGTTTACTATCGTTTGACAAGATGAGACGTCAGCTGACATTAGAGCAGCGCATTTATGTGTGTAAATGTTATTATAAATACGAATCAGCTCGTCGCGTTCGCGAGGAATTTATTTGGAACTTTCCTGGACAATTACCTCCTTCCCGATCGACAATCCACGATCTTGTGACTAAATGAGACCACTGGTTCAGTACAAAATAAGAAACACACGCGAAGGCATACGGTTCTCACCGAAGAAAAATTAGACGAAATTGGCGAAAATTTGGAACTTTCACCACAAAAATCATTACCGAAATTAGCACAAGTTGGGATTTCAGTATCTTCTGCACATACAGCAACAAAATTGTTAAAACTCAAACCTTACAAGTGTACACGTGTTCGTTTTCTAAACCAAGGTGATCCCATAGCACGTGTGCGTTATTGTGAGTGGTTTTTTTTCATCAGTGACTGAAGGGTTAACCGACCCTCAGCTTTTGTTCTTTACAGACGAATCATGGTTCCACCTAAATGGTCGTGTGAACACTCACAATACTCGCTATTGGTGTTCCAAAAATCCAAATCGAATACAGGAAACGCCTCTTCATGATCAGAAAATTGGAGTTTGGTGTGCGATTAGCGCATAATCGGTCCAATTTTCTACAAGAAGACTGTAACTGCAGAGAGGTATTGAAATGACATTTTGACCCCATTTTTTCTTGAACTGACTGAAGAAGAGAAATCATATGGGTGGTTTCAACAAGATTCTGCTACTGCTCATACAGCAGAGGAGTCCATGAATAAAATTAGGGAAGTGTTTGAAGATAGAGTGATTAGTGCTGGTGTATGGCCCCCTCGCTCCCCAGATCTAACAGTGTGTGATTTTTATTTGTGGGGTAGCCTGAAAGACAAAGTGTACAAACAAATCCGCACACATTGGAAGAACTGAAGAACAACATAAGAAATGAAATCAGAAACTTGACAGTGCCCAAACTACAGCATGTCAATCTAAATGTGTTTACTCGGTATAATGCCTGTTTAACTGCGGGAGGACAACATTTCCAGCATTTTCTATAAGGTAAGAAACAGTTCAAGGACGGGTGGCAGGCAGGGTGAATTGCGGGAGGAAGAGACAGCACTGCATGCTGGGTGAAACTCCGTGAGGCCGGTCTGGTTTTATATTGGAAGCCCGGTATTTAGAAGATGTATTAATGAAATGGAATAAGTTATGTAGGGGAATGGGAATCAACATTAATGGCCATTTACTGCACAATTTATTATTCGCTGATGACCAGATTATAATAGGACAAGATAAAGAAGATATAGAATATATGATCAGAAAGTTGGTCGATGCATTTGAGGTAGGCGGACTGAAGATAAATTATATTAAAACAGAATATATGGTAATTGGAGGAAATTCAGAACACCTACAAATAAATAATATGATAATTAAAAGTTTTGAAGATTTTAGTCCCGCGCCGTAGCCGAGCGGTTAAGGTAGGAAGCCTTGGCGCAGAGCTACGGGACTTGTGCTGGTTCGAATCTCCATGGGGGAAGAAATTTTCTCATGGTATTTCGGCCAGTATGGGACCGGTGCCCACCCAGCATCGTGAGGCAATTGGGTAGCTACAATAAGTAGCGGCTCCAGGTTGAGGAACCAGCTATAACGGCTGGGGGACTTGACATGCTAACCACATGTCACCCCTACACTGGCTGTTGATCATCTACCTCTGTGATTGACACATGTGGATGTGAAGGGCCAGCAGCCAGCTGGTAAAAGGGCAACCGCTGAAAAGTGGAAAGACCCTCAATCGGAAGATTTTAAATATCTTGGATCTATAATAGATAAATCTGGTACTTGTGAAAAAGATATTATTAACAGAGTAAATTGTGCAAGGAAGGCGATTAGATCCCTGAATGGTCTTTTATGGAATAGAAATTTGACCAGAAAAACAGAAAAAGAGATTATACAGACAATAATAGAAAGTATACTTACATATGGATCAGAAAGCTGGACAATAAATGGAAGGATGCAGAAAAGAATCTTGGCAACAGAAATGGATGGATTACGGAGAAGTATGAGAATATCCAGACTACAACATATTCGAAATACATATATCAGACAAGAAATGGATGCACAAGAAACTGTTATCGATAGGATAACAAAGAGAGTTCTACAGTGGTATGGGCATGTACAACGGATGTAAGACCAGTGGCCTAAACAGGTGTTGGATTGGATGGTACCAGGCAGAAGGAAGAGGGGGAGAAGTAGAAGAGCATGGAATGAGGGAATATATTATGCCATGATGAAGAGGGGTATGAAAGATGGTCAATGGGAAGATAGGAATCTCTGGAAAGCAGGAATCAAGGACAAACTGCTGTAAAGTGGAAAGCCTGTATTAAGTATTAAGTAAGTATGTATGTCTTGTATGTATTATTTAATACGGACCTGGAACATCCCCATTTTGTTCTTACTAATCTCTTTAAAATGTTGCATCTTTTGTTCACCTTTTCTGTTGTAGTTTTAACATGATATTCCCATTTCATTTTTGTATCAAATTGTATACATAATCTTGATGTTGTATGTTTTGACCATTGATTTTGAGGCAGAGCTCTGGTAGTGTATGTGCTAATGAAAATATCTTATAACAGGTTTTGTTAGTATTAATTTTCATGCAGTTATCCCTGCACCACTGTTCCAGTGAGGCAATGGCTTTATTTGTTTGTGGGGTTAGTTTATGTTGTAGATTTTTAGGTGTGGTTGTCCAAATTGTTAAGTCATCAGCATAGAGTGTACAGTTAATGTTTTAATTTTTCGTAGCTCTAATGGTAAGTCATTTATCATAATATTAAATAGTGTTGGGCTAAGTACTGAGCCTTGAGGGAGGTCTATTTTTGTTTGTTTATATTTTGATATTACATTACCATATTTTGTTGCGCAAAATCTTTGATTAATAAAGCTGTAGATCCATTTTAGCATGTTACCATTAATATTTAGTTTCATGATTTTGTCCATGATTTTTAGTTTCCAAACTGATCCAAAAGCATCTTCAAAATCCACGAAGACTGCTGCAACTGTTTTATAATACATCTAATGAGTCTCTGATTTCTCGACTTAGTTTTAGGGCCTGTTCTGTTGTGGAGTGGTGTGTTCGAAATCCAGCTTGGGCTGATGATATTAAATTATTTTCTTCTATGTACCATGTAAGTCTTGCTTGAACCATTTGTTCCATTGTTTTAGACAATGTGCTTGTTAGTGAGATTGGGCGGTAGCTAGATATATTGTCAGCAGGTTTATTTGCTTTTAAAATTGGGATTATAATAGCTTTTTTCCATGTTGAGGGTACATTTGTGTTCCAAATTTGATTGATAAGATTAAGGCAGATTGTCAGTGCCTTAGGTCCTAAATGTTTAAGAAATTCTGCAAAGATATGATCAGGTCCTGGTTGTTTTTTGTTTTTTAATTTAGTTATAGAGTGCTTCAATTCTCGTATAGTAAAATCAGTGTTGAATATGCTGTCCTTGTTTATAATTTTGGTTTGTTGTTTTAGGTTCTGTTTAATTTGTTTTTCTTCTTTTTTGTGTGTCTTAGTTTTACTATTCTTTTTAGCAAAATGTTTGGTGAAGGCTTCACTAATTTTATGGTCGTCAGTTAGGGTTTTATTAAATAATTTCAATGGTTCTCTATTTTGCATTCTTCTATTGTTGTTTAGGGTTGATATGTAATTATGTACTTTCGTGCTATTGTTTCTGTAGTCCAGATTTTCAACAAATTTATGGAAGCATTGTTTTTTCGAAGATAATATTTCTATTTTCATTTGGGCTGCTTTTTTTCTCCAAACTTGTACATCTGTTGTTTGCTTTGTTTGTTCGGCTATTTTCCTTGCATTATCTCTTTCTTTTTTTAGTTCCATAAGTCTTTTTGTCCAAAATGGTTTATATTTATATAGTTTTCCTCTAGGGATGTATTTTTTTGCTGTTTTCAAAACTATATCACAGAATTTTTTACAGTTTTTGTCAGGACTGTTTCTTTAAAGTTGAATGTTATTTTCAATTTGTTTTTGAAATCCGAAGTCTAAAATAATGATTTTTCTATTATTTTGTATGTAATTATAGTAAGTTACACATTAGTTTAAGCCTTAATGGCACTTTTGTTTGTCAAATAATTAAAAATGAAGTAAATGAAGTACATAAAAGCATTTTTACTTAAGTTTTAATGGATGATAATAAAAATATTTAATATTTATTTATTAAAATAAATAGATATCAAACTGTAGTCTAAACTAACAATTTTGCTCATTATGATAAAATTTATTTATAACGAGGATTGTATTCTGTGATGATAATTTATCATATTTAAGAAATTTTACGAGAAATTAGTTTGTTTTTTAGAGGCTTTCATAATATGTATGTGTGTACATTTCTCAAAATGATCTATGGCAATTTATTTTGATAAAGAATCCTGATTCATGGGTTAATGATTGGTAGGGGTGTTTCATTATATCCCAGAATAAAATAATCGCAACATTACTAAAAAATATCGTCTAATATTTGTTATCATAGAGGACCTAAACTTTTATCCATTGCATTATAGCTCTGTCAAATATTGCAATAAGATATATATATATTTTTTTTTAATTTACACAAGTTAGTAGATAAACTCTGCATGATTTTTTTTTTCAGCAGACATAAAAATCTTTGGAAATATTGCATTTATATAACATTGGGTTAATATCACTATCAAACAACAGTACAATATATTTGCTCATACAATTAATCCAGATATTTGGTATCTAATTAATCTCCAATTCCATTTTATAAACAAATACCAATATGTCATGTACAACATATTTCCAAGAAAATAATCCCAAAAGCCATGTTTCACTACTACCCACATGGAAATAATTCTTTGGGCCATCCAAAGAAGAGATGGATTGAAAATCCAGCCTTGATATGTAATTATATTATTTTTAGTCTGATCATCTTTACCTCAATATTAATGTTGATTTGTTCTTGAACATGTTTCAAAACAATTCTGTTTTATCGTCAGCTGACATCGACATCCAGGTTGTGCAACATAATGCAACATAAATCAAACCAGTCTGGACAATCTGACGATAAAACAGAATTGTTTTGAAACATGTTCAAGAACAAATCAACATTAATATTGAGGTAAGATGATCAGACTAAAAATAATATAATTAAAATAACCTCAAAATATCACCAGGCCTTATACTTGTATGGAAGATGATAACGTTGGTGTATAAGTCACAATTTTAAATAATGGGTGTTTAATTCGTAATGGTTTATTAATTAATTAATTGATCATAAGCTGTCGTACAAATGTCCATGATCTACAGTAAATATGATAATTATTTCAGGACATAGGAGACATAGAATACTCCATAGCATATGATGAATTCGTAAACCTCCTAGAAATGTTGCCAATACTCTATTTACAATACCATGCAAATGATTACGTTCTAATGTAAACAATATTTATTTTAGGAAGGTTATGGTATAGGAGATGATGAATACTCCTTAGCATATGATGGCTGTCGACGTCTGATTTGGCATAATGCTCGTAATGAAGCACAAAGTCATCAGAGCTGGAATCCTGGTGATGTATTAGGATGTCTATTAGATCTGACCAAACCTGAAGTAGTGTTTTACATCAATGGAATTGCTCTCAGTCCCTGTACTAGTATTTTCAACACAGCCAGGTGTGTATCATAAATTATTAACATCATTATTATTGTGAATTAAATTATTGCATCAGTAATATATGTCTCACCTCACATTTTGTTTTCTGATCTAAAGATGTTTTGACGATTCCTCACCATTTTTAACTATAATCCAACTTTAATTGAGAATGGTGAGGATGTTCGCCAAAGTGTGTCCAGGTGAAAAAACAAAATACGAGGAAAAGTGTATATTTCTGAGGTAATCTCTTAATTATCTCATAATATTACTTCAATTTTTATAATTACAGCTTATATCTGACTTGTACTGAAATCATCCTCGGTGGGGTTGTACAAGACAAGCTTTTTACTTATGCTACTTATGCCATTTTTTATGTAATTTAAAGTATTATAAAGTGTTAATGATACCATTTGTCTGTGAAATATAACCATCGTCAAATTATGTAAACGTATCATGAAATTAACTAGTGGAAATATGATTTTATGTTGTAACCGTCAGACATGTTGAATTTTTCATAGAATAACTGATATGAAGAGGTAATTTATTTTACGTATCAAATCACATTTAAAATGCAAGGAACACCTAAAAGCTAACCAAACCTAAATCAGTTACTGTAATATAAATCAATTACTCTAATCTAGGTGAATTCCAGGGAACATCCTTTTTATTATTTTACATGGTTAAATAAGTAAAAGATAAATCCGGACCTAATTTGTTGAAACCATAGATATGGTACACAGATATGAATCCCATGATTAAATGTACACATTGTGCTCATTTAATAATAACTGGAAAGTGCACCAACGTGCAAATGAGTTTAATTCATTAATTTTGCTCATTTGTGGTTTACACATTGTGCTCATTTGTGGTGTATCGCTGGTTAAAAGTTTGATAATCGGTAGTTTATTGCTGGTTAGAAGTAAAAACTGTTGTAACCTTTGTGGTCATGATAGGAAATAGTCCTACTTTATTTTCATATTTACGTGTAAAATAACGAAGTGATAATTACATCTCTTAGGTAAATATGTTTAATATAGTGTGTTTTATTAATATTTCTTGCAATTAGGTACTCTTAAAAAGTGGGTAGATAAAAAGCTTGTCATCTCCCACCCGGCCCAATCCTCTTCTTTCTATGGTGCATTTTTTTTTTTAATAAATGAGGCTCTTGCGATAAAATCAGGAGTAGAAATTGAGGTAATACCATTTATCCTGTGTTGACATGTGGAACCATTCACACAAGGCAGAGGTATTAATGTTGAAGGACATTGTATATCCTGGCTAGATACTAAGGATCTGTTGACCAATGAAGCTGTAGCCTTCCTTATTACCATATTAACCAAATAAAAGATGATCTTGAATTTAAGACAACCTCCCAATTTTCAAGAGGCTTTTTTAAAAATTTGCCAAAACCACAGCTACTTCCAAGATGGCTTTTACCTGCCAGCTACTCCTTTCAGTGCTGCCAATCCCTTCTCATTTGCCACCTGGTGGGCAGATTCCTGCAATTACTGCAACCTGGGCTTCCATCTGTTGGCAGACCACATGTATTGACAGCAATCCCAGTGCCTATTAACACCACTGCTTACAAAACAGTGTGGAGTCCCTTCATGTCTTCTTCAGGTAGAAGTCATTCATTGTGTATTTGTGAATGGTGATTCATTGCAATTGAATGTGGGACCAGTAGAGTAAGGTAAAGGAAGGATTTCTGCTTGGATGGGAATGAAGCCTGGATTGGCTCAGTTGACAGAGCATTAGCACGGAAAGCTAAAGGTTCGGGGTTAAATTTCCGATTCAGGCAAAAATTTTTCTCTTCACCATTGATTTACAATAATTTAATTGTGTTCATTAATTTACTTATTTCTATCATAGTAATAGCTTTAGCTTCTCAATATTAATTTAATATTGCATATGATGTTGAATAAATTGTAAATTTCTTCATATAATTTTTCTCCTCCGTATTTAATTAATTCATTCTGGATGTTATCTATACCCGCTGATTTTCTGTTTCTCAATTTTTTTACTTGTTTTTCAAATTCTTCCTTGCTTATCTGAAATGTATCTTTACTTGTAGTTTTCTCTAGATGTGGGTTCTCAGTATTTTTCCGTTCTGAGTAAATTTCTTTAAAGTAGTTTTCCCATTCTTCTGTTGATATATTGCATAAATTTACATATTCATTTATATCTTCTCTCTGGTTCCTGATGAACCTCCATATTTGTTTCTGCATACCATAGAAATCAAATTCCAGTTCATGAGAGTATTTGTTCCAAAATTCTTGTTTTGATTTCGTAATTGCTGATACTACTTGGTTTCTTATTTTTTTAAATTAATTGTAATCATTTTCATTCCTTGTCTTTAAATATCTCCTGTGTAGTTTTCTCTTGTTTTCTATCAGTTCCTTTATCTCTTCATTAAACCAAGGAGTCCAACGTCGGATGTTTCAATTCAGAATTTCTTGTATCTAATTATTCTTTTGCTGCGTCAGTTATAGTAGTTTTGAGCATGTTCCATTTATCTTCAACAATTTCTTCACAGTTTCCATCTCTGATAACCTGTTGTTTAATCTGTTCTGTTAGAGTAGTTTTATTGACTCATCAATAAATAACTCTACGAGGGCGGATCGGAAAGTAACGCACAATAATTTTTTTTAAAAAGTTTAATAGTAAAAAAAAAGGAAAAAAAATCACAAATGAACTTACATCTTTTACCTACTTTTCGACATAGTCACCAACTTTCTCAACACATTTTTCCCATCGTGTTACCAGTTTCAATATGCCCTGTTCGTAGAAGTCCATTTGGTTGGAGTGTAGCCATCTGCGCACTGCTGATTTCACTTCCACATCTGTCTCAAAGCGTTTGCCGGCCAGGAATTTCTTCATGGGACCAAACAGATGAAAGTCCGATGGTGCAAGATCCGGACTGTATGGTGGGTGCTGGAGCACCTCCCAACCAAATTCGGCGATTTTCTGACGAACGACAGCAGCAACATGGGGGCGAGCATTGTCATGAAGAAGTTTAACGTTAATGTTGTGACGTTTGTCATGAACTTCACCAAAGTTTTAATGTAGGCCGCAGCATTCACAGTGGTCCCGTGTTCAGCAAAGTCCACCAATAAAACACCATGCATATCCCAGAACACTGTCACAAGCACTTTCCTGGCAGATTGAGTCACTTTGAATTTTTTCTTTACTGGGGAACCAGCATGTTTCCACTCCATTGATGCCTGCTTTGTTTCGGGCGTGTAGTGGTACGCCCACGACTCATCACCTGTGACGATTCCTTCCAGAAAGTCTTGTCCTTGTGCGGTGTACCGCGTTAAGTGGTCCAAGCTTGCCATCATTCGCTGGCCCTTGTGGTCGTCTGTCAGGTTCTTAGGCACCCAGCGAGCACTAACTTTATGGAATTTCAAATTTTCATGAACAATATCGTACACTGCACCATAGGAAATGTTGAACTTCTGCGATAAGGCTCGCAGTTGCACACGCCGGTCGTTCAGAATTGCTGCCTCAATGCCTCTGACATTCTGCGGGATTGCTGCTGTTGTCGGCCGGCAGGAGCGTGGCGAATCACTAAGGTTCACGCGTCCCTCTTGGAAGAATGTGCACCACCTGGAGACATTGCTACGGTCCATACAATCATCACCATACACGCCACGCATGTCCCTGTGAATTTCACTGGGTTTATGCCCTTTGGCCCACAAAATTCGAACAACACTTCTCTGTTCCTCACAGGTGGACGACTGTAGCATACGCGCCATCTTTGTTGCATAGTTCAAGCTTCTCTCGCAAGAGGTGCACCTGAGAAAAAAATACCATCTGTAGTGAAAACTTCAAACTATATCTCTGTGAAATTTCAACATTCTAGCTGCAATACCAAGGCAGAAAAAAATTATTGTGTGTTACTTTCCGATCCGCCCTCGGGACCCGGGTTCAAGTCCCGGTCTGAGCGTATAATTTTTCTCTTTAAATATGATTTATCCATCATTGAGATGTATGAAATTAATAATAAAAACATCGAAAATAGCCGTACTGGCATTTATAATGTAATGTATAATTCCCAAATATGTCTTCTTAATATAGGAGCCGCCATTTGCAAAGATAGAAGCAAAGGCTTCAAAGCATTTGGTGGGCGGGAATTACAACGTATATAGAGAAAGATTTGCGTTTAGATCGGTACTTGCTCAGGTAGC
This sequence comes from Diploptera punctata, assembly GCA_030220185.1. Classification (NCBI taxonomy): domain Eukaryota; kingdom Metazoa; phylum Arthropoda; class Insecta; order Blattodea; family Blaberidae; genus Diploptera; species Diploptera punctata. Next base: position 373,403 of record JASPKZ010007477.1, on the reverse strand, counting down.
TCAAATGGTAGAGCACTTGGACTGGAAAACCAAGGGTCCCGGGTTCAAGTCCCGGTCTGAGCGTATAATTTTTCTCTTTAAATATGATTTATCCATCATTGAGATGTATGAAATTAATAATAAAAACATCGAAAATAGCCGTACTGGCATTTATAATGTAATGTATAATTCCCAAATATGTCTTCTTAATATAGGAGCCGCCATTTGCAAAGATAGAAGCAAAGGCTTCAAAGCATTTGGTGGGCGGGAATTACAACGTATATAGAGAAAGATTTGCGTTTAGATCGGTACTTGCTCAGGTAGCTCAAATGGTAGAGCACTTGGACTAGAAAACCAAGGGTCCCGGGTTCAAGTCCCGGTCTGAGCGTATAATTTTTCTCTTTAAATATGATTTATCCATCATTGAGATGTATGAAATTAACAATAATTGTTGGTTTATTTAAAAAAACATTTATTATTTTTCAGACAATTTAAAGTGAAAAAAATTATTTAATATTTAAAGGAAGTGACACTATGAGGTTTATTTGAATTATTATGAGTTAGATTATTTGTGACTCACCTCATATTTGTAGTTTTATTGCAGACCATGGTATTGATAGAAAGTATTGATAATGAGTAATGACCGTAGTGTGTCGAAACATGATTTACAATAAAACTACAAATATGAGGCGAGGTACAAATAATCTAACTCATAATAATTAAATTAATGAAAAAAAATAGTTCAAATTTTCTGAAAGTGTAAATGTATGTAAAGGTGTATCCAGTTGTGAAATTTTATTTTGGAGGTAGAATGTATAATTTGTATAATTTAGTGTTGACTTAATTTATTATCTCCTCATGTCATTTCCTATTTATATTTTGTATGTTCTGATTTTTCTACTTTTACTTTATATTCTGAGAGAGTATTTTATATCTTAAAGATGTACTTTTCAGGTCTGGTTTTTTTGCTGCTGCAAGTTTCATGTCATTTCAACAGTGCTGTTTTAATTTTGGCAGTCAGCCATTTCGTTTTCCACCTAGAGATAGAAAATTTAAGAATTTCAATGATCATGCTATCCTGAGTCGAGAAGAGAAAGTTGTATTGCCAAGGTAAGTACCTATAATAATATTAGAATACAGTGCTTATATATGTATATATATATATATATATATATATATAAATAATAGCCAACTCATAAGGAAAAACTCATATGTGGCATCAAATAATTAAATAAATTGTCTCGGTCTAGGCGAAAATTTTTCTCTTCAAATATAATTTATCTTTCATTGAGAAATGTTAAATTAATAATAAAAACATCATTAGAAGCCGCCATTTGCAAAGATAGAAGCAATGGTTTCAAAAGCATTTGGTGAGAGGGAATTACAACGTATACAAGAGAAAAATTTGCATCTAGATCGCAACTCGCCTCGGTAGCTCAGTTGGTAGAGCATTTGGCCCGGCAAGCCAAAGGTCCCGGGTTCGAATCTCGGTCTAGGCGAAAATTTTTCTCTTCAAATATAAATAAATTGTTTATTAAAAATGGACTCATTCCATTTTGTCTTCAAAAAATAACTTCTTCATGAAATCGCAGGTATTTGAGATGGTAACATATTTTAAGTTGAACTAGAATTATCATTAACAAAGTTAAAAATAATTAAATTATGGGTAATGATGTAGAATCTGTTACTCTCACTTATGCTACCTTTTTCTCTAAATGTAGTATCTATGAAAACAAACATTCAATCTCTTAATTATGAATCTCATAGTGTTAGTTCCTATCAATTTTGAGAAATGCATTTATTTAATCTTTTCAAGACAACTACCTGATTCCATATATTTCAGTTTCACCTAGTATTACAATATGTTTAGTGGTTTGAAGGGGAAGATCAAGGGAATCGGGTTTTCTTATCACAAAACTATCCTAATTTTTTTTTAACCATGTACCATACACTATGCCAGATAGTAGAAATAATTCCACTTCCAAAGTAAAAGCAGTAACACAGTGCAACAAATCGCAAGGTCACAAAAACTTTTTTCGAAAATGTAGGCGTTCCTTATGTATTTCGACCTCCAGAATTTGAAAATGATACTCAAAACATCGTATTACACACAGTTTTTGCATAAATAGCATATTTTGCAATAATGATGCATAAGGAAGTGGTACATATATGACACGTGAATCATGTAGAAGTAGAATACAACTTTAAAACATCAACATATTGAAATATACACACAGTGAACAGATGCATACAGAAAATGTGGTACAAAAGAAGCACTAAAATATTAATTCCGTACTTTGTTAGTTGTCATGGTGTGGCTCCTGCGTTTGCTCTTATGAGGAATATCCATGTGCTCACGGTGAAACATCCAGAAGTAGTCACCCATCATCCGAACGTCCCAAGTTCACTGATATCGTCGTTCCATGTCCTTCATATCCTGAGAAATCTTTCACTCCGTTCCTCACTTGGAGCATCCAGGTTTGGAAAAAAAAAAATAGTTAAGCTATTTATTTAAAAATGTAGCTTTAAACTCATTGAGCATCCCAACATTTGAATGTCGTCAGAATGTTCTCAACTATGTAGATATACTCTGGGATATGATTGTTTCCAGGAAGTTTTGAATCACACACTTAAAGGAGTCTAGGCTTCTCGCTCCATGGCATTCATTGAATGAAGGAAATCTTCATCTAGCATTAGTTTACAAATATTGAATATCTTTCAACTTAGCATCTGACAGTTTGGAGAACTTGTTACATAGATATTTTAAACAGTTGCCATACTTAGGCAATGCCTTGACAAACTGCTTCATCATGCCAAGTTTGATGAGAAGAAGGGGCAAGAATATTCTCTCTCTTTCTCTAGAGGGTCACACTTAATAATTTTGTCCCCTGGAACCAATTTAAACCTACGGGGCCACTGTATTTTCTCCCAATGTTTGTCATGAGCCCGAATGTCCCATTCACAGATGAAATGGAAATTTTGTATATTCTGGTACTTTTTTCGTCTGGCTTATCACCTTCGACCAGTCCGGCATGGGTAACCCTATCGGCAGCAATGCTACCACTGGCATAGCTCTCAGGATCATTTAAGCATGCAAGGCACTCCACCACGACAAGGTAAAGATACCATGGAGGGGGTAGAAATTAGAAATAACATTAAAAAATTACACAAAACACTGTGCCTGTCTTGGATACGAGGGCACCAGGGAACTGTGGGAAATGAACGTGCTGATCAACTAGCTAAATCTGCATCATCTTCTGAGCTTCATTATTCATTTTCAGTGTCCAATAGGTCCCGCGCCGTAGCCGAGCGGTTAAGGTTGGAAGCCTTGGTGCAGAGCTACAGGACTTACGCTGGTTCGAGTCTCCATGGGGGAAGAAATTTTCTCATGGTATTTCGGCCAGTATGGGACTGGTGCCCACCCAGCATCGTGAGGCAATTGGGTAGCTACAATAAGTAGTGGCTCCAGGTTGAGGAACCAGCTATAACTGCTGGGGGACTCGACATGCTAACCACATGTCACCCCTACACTGGCTGTTGATCATCTACCTCAGTGATTGACACATGTGGATGTGAAGGGCCAGCAGCCGGCTGGTAAAAGGGCAACCGCTGAAAAGTGGAAAGACCCTCAATCGGAATCAGTGTCCAATATCCTATGTTAAAAAGAAACTTTTGGACCATATCATCACTGATTGGAATGAACATTGGATAAGGAGTGCAAATGGTGCTTTGACTAAAGAGCTCTTCTTTCCTACAGTACACCATAGGCTAAATATAAAAAAAAAATATTCCAAATTTCATTTTAACGCAATTTATAACTGGCCACAGAAAATTTGGAAGTTATTTTAGAATATTTAATATTAACCCACATAGTGATCATAATTGTAAATATCAAGAATCAATACAATCTGTAAAACATGTTTTATTTGATTGTCCTATATTCGAAAGACAATGATTCTGGTTAAACTTATGTTTGAATGATAATGAGGCTTCTGCCTCAATGTGTGAAGTGATTTTTAAGAACCAAAATTATTATAAACAATTTTTGAAATTCATAACACACATTCATAACAATATGTAATATTTTCTAAGACACTTATACACAATTTATGCAATTCATAACACTCATTCAAAATCATAAGATAATATTTCTGTTTTACAATGTATAGTATAATATTGTTATAGTAAGCTTTGTGGCGAAATAGGTTTTCAAAATATTTGGAGATTCAATAATAATAATAATAATGTATATATTTTTTTTAATTTGGTAAAATATTTGTGTCAAATTTATGTCATTATTGTCTGTTACGACTTATATGTCTCTTATTTTAAATAAATAATTTGTTAATATTGTATGATTCTTGAAATATGTTGTAAACATTTTGAGGCTAGGTCTAATAATACATACGGAACTCGGTTAAATAATAATATGTAATTAAATGAATTAATGATTTTTCTATTATTTTGTATGTAATTATACTTAGTTGCACATGAGTTTAAGCCTTATTAGCACTTTTGTTTGTTAAATAAATAATAATGAATTACATAACAGCATTTTTACTTAGGTTTTAATCGGACAATAATACGAATATCAAAGAATGAGTAATTTATTTTAAAAGGCTATCAATGCATGGAAAATTGAAAGAAGGAACAGAAAAGGAAGACCAAGAACAACATTCAAAATTCAATGAGGAAATTTATTGTAACAAACAGATGAAGAAACAGAGGACAGAGAATGATGGAGAACTTTAATTAAGGGAAATTTGTGAATGTTTGTTGCAAACTGATAGTCTATAAGCCATAGTCACTTATATATTTAAAAAAAAATCATGTTAATTACTAAGATTGGTTGGAGAAAACCGTCAATGATGAGGAAAATTCTCAAAATGAATGAATGAATTTTTAAAATAATTCAGTATCAAACAGAAGTCTAAACTAATGATTTTTTCTATTATTTCGTTTGTAATTACAGTAAGTTACACATGAGTTTAGGCCTTATTGGCAATATTGTTTGTCAAATAATTAAAAATGAAGTACATAACAGTATTTTTACTTAGGTTTTAATGGGGCGATAATACTTAAAGTAAAGTAAAGTGTTCCCACTACAGGCCTTAGGAGGCCCATGGGGTAGTAGGAGGTTAAGGCTCCCACTTTTTTTGGACACTCAGCACTTGATGTCAGCCCCGCGTGACGGCCGCCTTTACCCCCACAAGTGTCTGGTACTCATTTCAGTTAGAGACTGAGTCGACCCTAGGGCCATAGTGCTGCCAGAAGGTTTGGGGCAGTTTAAAAATCCTGACCCCACTGGGACTCAAACCCTCGACCTTCTGGTTTGTAGCATAGTGCCTTAACCAGTACGCTACGGCATGCCTCCGCGATAATATGAATATTTAATAATTTTTTATTAAAATTAAAAAAACTCCTGGTGCGACAGGCCTACAAGGCCCTTAGCCTACCAGCCGGCTGCTGGCATCACATCCACATGTGTCAATTACAGAGGTAGATGATAGTCAGCCAGTGTAGGGGTGACATGTGGTCAGCATGTCGAGTCCCCCAGCCGTTATAGCTGGTTTTCTCAACCTGGAGCCGCTACTTATTGTAACTACCCAAATGCATCACGATGCTGGGTGGGCACCGGTCCCATACTGGCCGAAAAAATTTCTTCCCCCATGGAGACTCGAACCAACGCATGTCCCGTAGCTCTGCGCCAAGGCTTCCTGCCTTAACCACTAAGCTACAGCACGTGACTTTTATTAAAATAAGTAGGTATCAAATGGTAGTCTAAATTAACAATTTTGTTCATCATGATAACCAAGTTTATTTATAATGAGGATGGTACTCTATGATGATAATTTAACTTATTTAACAAATTTTAGGGGAAATTAGTTTATGCTTATTTTTCAATTTTTTTTACAGACTTTTATACTGTGTATATGTATGTACATTTTGCAAAATGATCTATTGCAATTAATTCTGCTAAAGAATTGTCATTCACGGGTTAATGCTTGAAAGTGATATTTCATTATATCCCAGTACAAAATAATCACAACATTACTAAAAAAAATAGTCTCATGTCTAGTCTTTGTTACCATAGAGAGCCTAAACATTTCCATTGCATTATAACTCTGTCAAATATTGCAATCAGATATTTTTTTTAATTTACACAAGTTAGTAGATAAACTCTGATTTTTTTCAGCAGATATAAAAATCTTTGGAAATATTACATTTATATAACACTAAGTCCACCGCTGTGGTCTCGAGGTAGCGTGCTGCCTTGTCACGCAGCAGGCCCATGTTCGATCCCCGGTCAGGGCAGTTTTTCTGGGTGAGGTTTTTATGGTGGTTTTTTCCTCACCTGTAAGACAAATGTCAGGAAAACTTTAAGGCCCAAACGGTACCCGAAATCATATGGCCATCATCATCATCCTTCACCGGTGTGGAAAGCAACGGTAAGCTACCACACCTCAATTCCCTAGTAAAGCTGCAAGCATAGCATGAAAATGTTATGATTGCAGTAAAGGACCTGCCTTCGGGCAGAATTACTATGGATGGATATAACACTAGGCACAAATGGGTTAATATCCCTATCAAACAACCGTACAGTATATTTGCTCATACAATTAATCCAGATATTTGGTACCTACTTAATCTCCAATTCTATTACACAAGAGGTCTAAAATGTCCTTGACCTACCTGCAAGCTCACATCCACTTGTGTAAATCACAGAGATGGACGATCATCTAGCCAGTATTAGGGTACATGTAGTCAGCATATCAGATCCCAGTCATTATAGCTGGTTTTTCCAACCTGAAACTGCTACTTATTGTAGCTACCCAAATTCCAACAATGCTGGGTGGGCACCAGTCCCATGTTGGCCAAAGATAATTGAAAAAAAATTCTACTTTCACGGGAATTTGAACATGCAACAAGGCATCATGTGTTAAATTGCTTGGCTGTATGCAGAACTATCCACTTAATCTTGTCATTATACTTCTTATATGTGGTTTTAATAGCTCAAAAAAAAAAAAACTACCCCATCACGTTTTAAACTCAGATCTGCAGATAAACAGGCAGGTGTGTTATCATCTGACCTAAGAGTATTTGGTTAATGCAAATATACAGAATTAATCAATGTTTTTATTATTAATTTCATACATCTCAATGATGGATAAATCATATTTAAAGAGAAAAATTATACGCTCAGACCGGGACTTGAACCCGGGTTCAAGTCCCGGTCTGAGCGTATAATTTTTCTCTTTAAATATGATTTATCCATCATTGAGATGTATGAAATTAATAATAAAAACATCGAAAATAGCCGTACTGGCATTTATAATGTAATGTATAATTCCCAAATATGTCTTCTTAATATAGGAGCCGCCATTTGCAAAGATAGAAGCAAAGGCTTCAAAGCATTTGGTGGGCGGGAATTACAACGTATATAGAGAAAGATTTGCGTTTAGATCGGTACTTGCTCAGGTAGCTCAAATGGTAGAGCACTTGGACTAGAAAACCAAGGGTCCCGGGTTCAAGTCCCGGTCTGAGCATATAATTTTTCTCTTTAAATATGATACAGAATTAAGTTTAGGAATTATTAATCAAGTTATGAAACCATCCCTTGTACAAAAAAACACCAGATTACGTTTATATAACACTTTGGCTAGACCAATGTTGACCTATGGTAGTGAAGCATGGGCACTAAAAAGACAACATGAAAGCAGAATAACGGCTTGTGAAATGAGATTCATGCGCAGAACAGCGGGTTACACCAGATGGGATCGGAAAAGGAACACCGATATCTTAAAAGAATTGAAGACTACGTCAATTTTGGAATATATTAAACAGTACCAACTAAATTGGAAACACCATCTTGAAAGAATGAGTTCAAATCGGATCTCCAAAGCTGTTTATAATTATATACTAAGAGGACGAAGATCACTGGGCCATCCTATGAAATGCTGGAGGGAAAATTTTCTATAGGATCGTAACAGGCCTTGGCCTAATACTTGGAAGGAAGAAGAAGAAGACACTACTATTAATATGCAGTGTGGCACATTACACCTTTGTTAACTACAGCATAATTATACAAACAGAGCAAATTTGCTTCAGATACATGATTTTCAAATTCATAACATTTGCATATAGGAAAGAGGATGATAAATTAGCACTCAGTAAATCTCATTGTTGAAAAACCATTTGTCATAAAACAGATTTTTTTAAATTTTGTGATTACAATTTATTAAATTTTAACATCCATTTGTGACTCTAGGCACAACTGTAGTAGATTTTAGTATTATTAATGTTTTATTTTTAAAAAATAACAAATAGAAACTCTTTAATCTCATACTGATACCACTATCCATAGTTCTTCTCTTCACCCATATACTCATAAGATGGCAGCCTTTAATAGTTACATTCTTAGACTTTTAAATATCCCTCTTTCACCCTTGGAATATAATAATGAATTGAATATTATTAAACAATTGGCTGTTAATAATGGCTACGACCCTGAAATTATAGAATGTTTAATTAAGAAGGTTCATTACAAAAAAGCAATTAACAAAGTTTTTCCTTTACCCAAAGAAAACGTAAAGAAATATGTCGTAATGTCATACATAGGCCCACTTTCAAATAAAATATCTAAACACTTTAAAAAGTTGAACATTAATGTGGCATTTAAAACTAATAAAACTCTACAAAATATAATAAAAAACAATAAAACCAAAACAAAAAAAGAAAAATTATCAGGTGTATATAAATTGAAGTGTGGCACATGTGACAATGTCTATATAGGACAAACTGGTAGACCTTTTATCTCTCGGATAAAGGAACACATGAGAGCATATAACAGAAATTTAGAAAATTCAAAATATGCTAACCACCTGTTCCAATTTAATCATTGTTTCGATCCAAATTTTGAAATTTTACATATTTGTGATAAGGGTAAGAAGTTAGATCTTTTGGAGGCTGTAGAAATTAATACATTTAAAAGTAGTGTCACCAATAATAATGTGCAAGTTTTTTGAGAAAAATTGTATCACCTCACCTCATATCCTTCTTCCTATTAGACTGGTTTTGGGACCTTATTAGGTTCCGTCCTTAGTACTTTAACCACCATTGTTGTGTGATATTGAAGAACTGCCTCCTGCTCCCTTTGTTGGTAAACTGATGAATCTCCAAATCAAATCACTTTCCCCAAAAATTTCAAAATTCCTTAATTTCTCCATCTCATTTTTCTGAATGTAGATTTGATGTTTGTCAACATAAACATTTAGCCATAAAGAAACTGTTTTCTTAGAAAAGGGCCTAAAAACATTAAGTATTCAAATAAAAATAATAGAAGATTATGTGTCTGACATAAAAATTTCGATAACAGGATTAGAAATAGAAGACCAAATGGTTCTCTTTACCATTGATTACAATAGTTTGCTTCCCTTACTTAGAGTTTAGCAAGAACATGTTTCATCCCTCTTACTTGTCATTTTCTTAGGAAAATTCTTTATATTTTGCTTCATTATGTAAGTTACAATTGAATTTGTATCTATTATGTTACTGATATAATTGTTTGTTTTTAGGCATATTCGGCTTGAACAGCTGCGTAAATTGAGTGTGCGTGAAGATTCTTGTACGCTGTGTTTTGATAAACGTGCTTCAGTGCGATTGATTCCCTGTGGTCATAAAGGGTTCTGTTCATCTTGTGCTCTTCAGTTAACAGAATGCCCCATGTGTCGTGCATCTATACAAGAATTTGCTCCAGAAGATACATGACACCTAAATCATGTTACAATATACATTTTTCTCTCACATAAACATTACTATACACAACTTTATATTATATACATATATTTAAAATAAAATAATTATTATTTAAGGAGAAACTCACATGGTGTTATTTTGTGTGACGTCTGCTTAGTGTCTGCATATCACAGAGTACACTAAAAGACACATGGCTGTGGGCAATAATTTGCATTTTTTGATTTGTTATGCCTCATATAATGTGATGTGGTACTACAATATTAATACTATTGTAGAAAGTGCAAGAGTCAATAAAATATACTTTTTTAAGGTTTTCTTCTGATCATATCTCGTTTTTGTATTAAAAGAACAACAGACTATAAAGTAAATAAATTGTAGTCTATGTAGAAAAAGTAAATAATGATGAAAACAATTATAACAATGATCGTTGCATTTGGAACATCAAACATATATGATACCACCATAAATCTAATTTCTGAAGAATGCAATGATGATTTTTATACTAGTTTGTCACTTTCTTTCTGTAAATAAATGTATGGAACACAACTTTGGCCGATTCATATGGTTACTATTGCTGACATAAATGACATGTAGGAATCATTCCATGCCTTTTCACCCAGAGTATTCTAAAAAATACAGTCTGTCAGGGATTTAAAAAAAGTACTGCAAGTATATCTATGAGTAAACTTACAACTTGAATGGATTTTGTGGATTGGTTGCATAATACTGACTGTTGCAAGTTTACAGTCTTAAAATTGAAAATTATTACATTTAACACACAAAGCAATATGCTACAAGTAGGAAAGTCAGAAGTTCAAGTTCTGGTAGGGTCAGGTTTTAAACCTTCTGGCAGCACCTGGTCCTGGGATTGACTTAGCTTCTAACGGAAATGAGTACCAGATGATTATTCTGGGGGTAAATGTGGCCATCATCCAGGGCTCACATTTCATGCTAATAGTCTAAAAAAGGTGGGAGCCTTAATTTCCTACTACCCCTAGGGCCTCCAGAGGTTTGTAATGGTATCATTTTACTTTTTGGGACATGCCATAGCATAATTGATTATGGAAATACGCTGGAAGGTAGAGAGTTTGAGTCCTGGTGGCAGTATGTCCCTAGAGTGGACTCAGCCTCTAATGGAAAAGAGTATTAGGTGCTTGTTTTGGGGGTAAATGTGGCTGTCACACAGGGCTGATATCAAGTGCCGATTGTCTATGTAAGTGGGAGCCTTAACCTCCTACTACCACAAGGGCCTTTAAAGGCTGTAGTGAGATCAATTTATCTTTAACATACAAAATGTTCTGTATGTTCCACAGTTTTTGAGCTAAACATTTGATATTTTGAAATTAAACTGTAAAATGAGCTTTGTCTGAATTAGATACATAGTTTATATACAGTCAACCTTCTTCTTCTACATGTGAAATTAGGTCTTTTGACCTGTTTTCACATCAAGTGGGATTTAGTGAATCTTCTCATCTAGTAAATGGATGTCCAACACTTCTATGTCCCATTGCCAATAACAAATGTAATATTGAAATTAATGTACTCAAGCTTGCCATCTGCATGCAATAGTTAAAAGCAGCCCTTACTCTAAATGTGAATAGTATTCACTATAAAGGCATGAAGTTTTAAAGTAAGAAAAATTCATGTCTGTCCATGTATGCCTGGGAGAGTACTTAAGCACAAAGCTGAAAATCCTGGGTTTGTTAGCTTTTTTAAGTTTAAATTATTTAAAACTTGAATATATAGAATTTTAATCAAGGTATTATTTTATGTTGGCATTACTAGCTCTTTCTGTTGTGAAAATAGCAAATAATTTCATTTGCTTGCACATGATTTTAGATATATAATAAAGAACACAAAAAGAAGTCCAGGCTTTCGAAGAAGAAACTTCTCATTCTGTGATTATTTATTACTTTTAATTATTTTCAAAAGTTGTTTAAAGTTGAAAATTGGATATTCTGATAAGTATGTGAAGCTATAGTTTCAGCACTATTTTGAATATTACTTTTAATTAGTAGAATGTGGTGATTTAAATAAATTTACACATACATCTATTTAGAAATGGATAGATTTGTGTACTTTATGCATCAAACTCCATTTTGGTAGGTACAAATTGTCAAAACTTAGACATTAAAATAGAGCGACTTTCATGATTCTTGTGTCTGTTACACAGCAGCTTGTATACCAATGAGTTATAGTTAAAATATTAGCCTGTAAATAAGCTACACCTCTGGTCCAAATTTCAACAGCAAAAAGTCAGGTTGCAACTTATATTTGCTATATTTGAAGAGAAAAATTTACACCTAAAATGGGATTTGAACCCAAGGTCTCTGGTTTTATTCACGAGCGCTCTGCCATTGAGTTATTTTGGCATCTCAATTTAAATGGAAATTTTTCTCTCTCTTATACAATCCCTGCGTGCCAAAGGCAATGAACCTTTGTTCATGTGCCATCTGGTAGCTTCTTTTCAAGAAGACACTAAATAAGAATTAACAACTACTTTTATAGCCAGTAAAGCTTTATTTTCAATGTTTTTGATTTAAATTAATCACTGTGCTACAATGGGATTTTACATACCTTCACTGTTAAAAGTATGATAGCATGTTTTATCATGCAACAATGATGCCACATTTTGATTATTTCATCTTATTCACAGATATTAACGAAGAACTAGCATATAAATTGCAACATATTCATAACATATGTATCTGATATATTTTCAATATTCATAAATATTACCCTGTTTCTTCATACTTTTGCAAACAATAACCATTCCATCTCCATGATCTCAGAAAAATGCATTGTCTTATTCTATTTAAGATTATACGTGACTCAGCACTTCCCTCTCCTATCCCCCCATTCACAATTTGAATACATGGAACCTACTACTTCACATCTCACAACATAGAACCTCCCATTATTCTAATTCCTATACTAGACTCTAGCACTCATTACCACAAGAAATCGGGGACTGTCAGACATTAGCTTCCTTTTAATAGTATATTACAATGCGAGGTTGGGAACTGGTTTTTACAGAAGTGAGGAAAATGTTTAAAAACCTTGCTATTGCTCGGTTTTTAATTTCTGAGATTCTGTAAAACACTACATAAACGTACATTGTACATTATTTTTTGCGTGATGGTGTTTTCAAAATAATAAATAACAGTAAAATAATAATCTTCGTTGGAAATATTTGCATTCATTACAAACAACTGACTAACATTAACAGTGTGGGCAATGTTTATTAGTTGAAAGTACAGGTGGCCATGACATCAATTCAGTGATAAAATGGCAAAAAGTACATATTTATTGTTTTATAATGTTTCAAATAAAGTTCAGTTCATTTAAAATGCAGTGATTTATTTCATATAATGTATATTAATACTACCTTTTGGATATTTTTTGTATATACATTGTAGTATACATAGATCCCCACATGCGTTTTGTAATAAGTAATATTACAGTAGTTATTTAGTTTGGTAACCCCGAAATGTAGGAAGTTGAACTTTCAATCATGGTTGCCATTGCTATAAGTACGACAAAATGCATTATTGCACAAAAAGATATTTAAATGTTTTTCTTCTGTAATTGGTCTTTCAGTGGTTTAATTGACGGTTCTGATATTTGCTTCTCTAGTAATATTAACCTGATTCATTATAATTTTAGTTACTGGATATGTTATGATCTTGTATAAATATTCTCTGTATTTAATACTTTTCGCTGGTTATGGAAGAGAAAGCCTTATGCCTTAATTCTGCCAGTTTAAATAAATCATTATTGTTATTAAACTTTTACTGATATTTTAGCATTAATATTATGTATATTATTTCATTACCTTATATTTCAGCTAAAAAGTTGGACACTGGTAGAAAGCTTGTTTTATGCCGATATGAATGATCTTTTAGAGTGAAAAGCATCATCAATTATATTATTTTTAGTCTGATCATGTTACCTCAATATTAATGTTGATTTGTTCTTTAACATGTTTCAAAACAATTCTATTTTATCGTCAGCTTGTCCAGACTGGTTTGATTTATGTTGCATTATGTTGCACACTTGGATGTCGATGTCAGCTCCATCCTGTGGTTGGCCAAAGAACCTCCAAACAAGGTCACGCTCAACATAAATCAAACTAGTCTGGACAAGCTGATGATAAAACAGAATTGTTTTGAAAAATGTTCAAGAACAAATAAACATTAATATTGAGGTAAGTTGATCAGACTAAAAATAATATAATTAAAATAACCTCAAAATATCACTTCCTAAAATTAAATATTAAGCATCATCAAACCTAGGAATTCGGTATAGTTACGATGCAAGGTCAAACTTGCAGTTGTGCATTATGCTAAAGCTACAACCATTAGAGACTTGAAGAAAGTAAGGACTGGATGAATCTAATGTAAGATTCCTTCAGAAAAAAAAAGAAAAAACAGCAGTTTCAATAAGAAAACAGTTCAGGGAACTGAACTGTGGCAAATCACAAAAACTGAATCCAGGGTTCTTTCCTATGAGCAAGATAAATGTAAGTAAAAGAAAAATTTTATGGTATTTTTTTTAGTCCATTGTAGCTTATTTTTGTGCCAAACTTTTTTTTATTTAAATGTTAAAGGGTGTGGCTTATACCCATGGATGGCTTATTTTCAAACCATTACGATACTCCTTTAATTAAATTATGCTCAAGAGAATTAAAATGTCTGAAGCTTTTATAAACATGTTGGAGTTAAACAAGTTATCCCCAATTCTGTTTAATTTTGTTATTGTAAAAGCTTTACAGGATGTTAAGAGACAAGGTTATCTCTTCTTGAATAAGAAGCTGCTAGAAATATGTAGAACGAAGGTTCTCGAGTTCTAAAGCACAGGATTATATAAGTAAGAGAAAAATGTTGGCTATCTAGATAGCTTAATGGATAAAGCACTGGTACAAAAAACCAGAGGTCCTGGGCTCAAATCCTGGTTTAGGCATTCATTTTTCTCTTAAAATATCATCATCATCCTGCCAGGTATTAGTCCTAGAAGAACTGTTATGGCCTGAGAAAGCGGTTTTCGTGCCATCTTTTCATAGGTCGACCAAGTGACCGTTTCCCATTTGGACAGCAGTTCATTATTGCCTTGGGGATCCTGGATCTAGCCATTCTTGAGACATGTTCCTTCCAGTTTAGCTGATATCTGGAGATGTAGTCCAGTATTGGTGACACATTAAGTTCTTGAAGGATTTCTACATTTTTCTTTCAATCCCATTTGGTGTAGCCAGCTGTTCGGCGCATAAATTTCATCTCACAAGCTGTTAGTCTGCTTTCATCTCTCGTCCTTATAGTCCACGCTTCACTCCCATAACATAGGACTGGTCGAGCCATTATTTGATAAAGACGAGTATGAATTGATTTTTGCTCTAAAATATTGATTTGTCCTTTAATGTAAGTGATACATTTAAAATAAAACATTGAAGATGATTTTTTTGAATGATCAAGAATTTAACTTACTGGCTCACGTGGATGATGTTGCATTGATTGGGAAAACAACATATTCAACACCTACTGACTCCTTGTTAAACAGGTAAAAGAAACTGGTCTAAAGTCAGTGCCTTTAAAACCAAATATATGTAAAATAAAACTTGAATACTGCAATGTCCATGTTTCAATTCGTAAACATTTTCTGTTCCCGTATGTCTACATATAAAGGAATAGAATATGTAATTACGTAAGAATCTGGGCTCTAGTAATGACCTTAGCTGTTAAAGTGTGTTATTAAATAAAATAATAATATACCATTTTGCAATACAAGTTGTTATAAAGTATAATATGCATTTGAGTTTGTGTTTTTTAACATATGAGGTAAGAATGTTAAAAAATACAAACTCTGCTCTATCTTCAGTTTGTGGCAAGCTGAAGATGGAGTAATAGCTTGGAAACAGATAAGCATATGAGGTAAGAATGTTAAAAAATACAAACTCAAATATTAAATTAAACCTCATAATGTAACTTCCTAATGATTTAAAAATATAATATGCATTTTCATTGTACAGTTGGGGTAACTGTTGTGATAACTGCTAATGCTTTACAGGGACTTTTGTCATCCTAACTTCTCTCAAAAGATGTTAAACTGTTATTCTGTCAGTTATATGGATACAAAACATGGACTCTTTTAAGAGAAGAGAAAAGATTATGAGTATTTATTTAAAAATAAAGTTCTTAGGAAAATTTTTGGACTAAAGAGAGAAACAGGTGAATGGATAGACTACATAACAGTGAGCTAAATGATCTTTATGGGAAGGCAGGTGTAGTAAGAACACTTAAATCTCCTAGACTGCGATGGGCAGGACATGTGACATGAATGGGGAATGAAAGAGGTGCATGGAAATTCATTGTAGGTAAACCAGAGAGAGAGTGTCAATAGGTAGGCCAAAGAATGGGATGGATGTAAGAAAACCAGAGAGAAAGCATCAATAGGTAAATCAAGAATGAGATGGGAGGTAAATTATACAGGGGATGATTGGAAAACATTGGCTCAGGGTAGGGTTATAAGGAGAGCTTATGTTTGTGTGGTCATGAACCTACAGGTTTATTAGATGTGGGTTCATATTACAAATGCCAATAATTAATTAGTTTTGAGCCATAAATAACAACTTTATGTAATCTGAATTATTTTTATATGATATGTGGAGGAGATCTCCATACACTGATGCTTATACAAGAAATTGACTCAACTTTTTACTCCAAAATAGATTAAATAGGAACTTCAAAATCATTTACACTATCTGTTTATCAGCACACGCATTCTCTTTGTAGACAGAAATACATTTGAGCAAGATCTTTCCAGCATCCACATCCATTTATTTTTCAACAGATGAGCTTCCTTCTGAATGGAAAAAGTTTGATGTTTTGAAAAGTTGAGGAGTTTCATACACAGGTGATCTAGCTGGTCTAGGCGTGGGAGCATCAGATATTTTCTGCAATTAAAATAAAATGTATGTACATCATTAAGTTATGTAGATAGGAAATAACACTATGAGGATTTTAATATTGTTTATTTTTTATTATTTCACTCACCTCATACTTCATAATTCATAGCAGACCCAGGGTTTCTTCACATCTTTTGTGACATTCTCAATGCTGTGTCACGTTCACAACTGACGTCTAATGGCCTTCTATCCTTCAGACTGACCTCCGCGCCATCTGGTGGCCGACCGAAGAATTTCCAAATCAGTCCTCTCTCCTTATAACTGGGTATTTCAAAATTCATAGTTGTATTTTCATTCTTGCATATGTAAATTTTTTCCCAAATTGTGAGATCCTTCGGTTTTTCCAATTGTTTAAGTAATTTTGTTTTGGTTTCTATTCTATGTTTTTCTGACCAGGCATGTGCAGCTATTGCAGATTTTTCAGTTTCTCCATTTTTAACATTTCTGAGGTATTCTTTTAATCTTGTATTTAGATTCCTTTTTGTTTTTCCTATGTATATCTTTTCACAATCTTTACAATTAATTTGATAAATTCCCGATTTTTTGCAGTCTTCAATCTTTTCATTTTTGTTGGTTTTTATTAAATTACCTAAGTTGTAATCATTTTTCGGTGCTAATTTAATGTTGAATTTGTTGAAAATTTTTTGAAACTTGTCAAATACTAAAGGATGGTATGTGAACTTCTTGAATTTTTGGCCTATATTTTTATCTGTCTGAAGAGTACTTTCATTAATGAGTTTTTGTTCTTTGAATTTATTTATTTTCTTGTGTATCATCTTCTCTTGAAAACCATTAACCATTAAACCAAGAGAAGATGATACACAAGAAAATAAATAGATTCAAAGAACAAAAAATCATTAATGAAAGTACTCTTCAGACAGATAAAAATATAGGCAAAAAATTCAAGAAGTTCACATACCATCCTTTAGTATTTGACAAGTTTCAAAAAAATTTTAACAAATTCAACATTAAATTAGCACCAAAAAATGATTACAACTTAGGTAATTTAATAAAAACCAACAAAAATGAAAAGATTGAAGACTGCAAAAAATCGGGAATTTATCAAATTAATTGTAAAGATTGTGAAAAGATATACATAGGAAAAACAAAAAGGAATCTAAATACAAGATTAAAAGAACACCTCAGAAATGTTAAAAATGGAGAAAATCTGCAATAGCTGCACATGCCTGGTCAGAAAAACATAGAATAGAAACCAAAACAAAATTACTTAAACAATTGGAAAAACCGAAGGAACTCACAATTTGGGAAAAAATTTACATATGCAAGAATGAAAATACAACTATGAATTTTGAAATACCCGGTTATAAGGAGAGAGGACTGATTTGGAAATTCTTCGGTCGGCCACCAGATGGCGCGGAGGTCAGTCTGCAGGATAGAAGGCCGTTGGACGTCAGTTGTGAACGTGACACAGCATTGAGAATGTCACAAAAGATGTGAAGAAACCCTGGGTCTGCTATGAATTATGAAGTATGAGGTGAGTGAAATAATAAAAAATAAACAATGTATGTACATCATGTCTGACAACATACAAATGTTTATAAATCACATTTTATTAGTGAATTCTAAAGGAATGAAGCTACTCACATTCCTTTGATGTAAGGATTTTTTAAACATTTTTACACATGTATTCATGTAGACTTTCACAGCCGGAGTTGCTATGATGATCTTGATGAAGATTTTCGGGCTGTAGGTCTTGGTCGTGAGGGGCTTGTAGTTCCCCAACGTTTCAGAGATGCAGTCTCTGGTGAAACATCGGGGAACTACAAGCCTCACGACCAAGGCCTACAGCCCGAAAATCTTCATCAAGATCATATTTTTACACTTATTTACCAATTCTATGTATTAGACACCAAAAGTGACCTTGACTAAAATTTTTATAATCTACACATGTGTATGTTTGTTAATGCCTAGCAGCTGCTAATAGCAGTCCACCAAAAATTTTCAAATTAAATCAAAACAGAGGGACAAGGCATTTGGGCCACCTTAAGAAGTAATTAGTGACACACTTGAATGTATTAACAAGACACTCTCTGTCCCTCTCATCTATCTACTGTCATACTATTTCTCAGATGGACATGTAACTCACTATACGAACAAAAATAACTTGATAAATTTTATTTAACTTTCACAGGGAAACTGAGACAAATTTCATTTTTTGATCTAAACCTAACAAAATAGAATTTGGAACACACATAAAGATAACTACATTAAGGCATCAGGATTCAACCATTTCACTGACAAAGAAGCTGTATTCAATAGTTTAACACACAGATTGGTGAATGTACCCCTGAACCGAGAAAAATATGAAGAAAATATGGTACACAAGAAAATAATTAAGTTTAAAAGGCAAAAACTAATCAATGAAAGCACACTTAAAAAACAAACAGAAGAGAACATAAGATTAAAAAAATTCACTTACAATCCTTTAAAACACCACAAGTTCCAGAAAATTTTCAATAAGTTTAACACTCGATTGGCTCCGAAGAATGAATACAGCCTAAACAAGATAATTGAAACCAACAAAAATAAAAAAAGTTGGAGAATAATACAAATCAGGAATATATCAGATCAAATGTATGGATTATGACAAAATCTATATAGAAAAAACAAAAAGAAATTTAAAAACTAGATTGAAAGAACACCTTAGAAATGTAAAAAAAAAAAAAAAAAAAAAAAAAAAGGGTGAAGTGAACAAGTCAGCTGCAGCAGCCAGCCCATGCTTGGTCTGAAAAACATTTAATCGATACAAAAGCTAGCCTAATCAAACACACAGATAAACAAAAAGAACTCACAGTCTGGGAAAAAAATTCACATCCAAAAAAACAAGAAAGATAAACTCATGAATTTCGAAACTCCCGCAAATTTTAACCTGATCCAGAGGTTCATCAGTCCACTGATAGAAGTAAAAAGAAAACCGCCAAGAAACGACATAACACCGGTTGACCAGAGGCTACTGATCATGGAGATAAGCTCCGAAACTACAGTCTAGAAGAAAAAGGATATGAGGTGAGGTAATAAAAATATAATTTAATTCTTGATAAATTTTGCTTCCATGAGAAAGATTTTGGAGTGACTGAATGATATTTTCATACCACCTTTCATGAAAGAGGACAATGTGATGATCTTGCTGCAATAGAAAAACTTTTAGCAGCTTGTGCCAGTTTACAGAGATCCTACAGTGACCAAATAATGACTGCCCTTTAATTGTATATCTGGTGTCTACAGAATATAAATGCAAGTGACTGAATATTGCATTACTCCCAATATAATGAAGAAAAGAACTTCTACAAGAAAGATTTAAAGCGACCAGCCTCATGGGCTAGTCATCAGCATTTCTGACTACAGTTCACGAGCTCCCGAGTTTGATTCCCGGTTAAACCATAGGAATTTTTTCCTTAAAAGGAATTATTTCTGTAGTTGCCCAGGATCTGGAACTTAGGTTAAGAACTCTCCTGACTCTTCAATATCAGTTATCACCCATCATATCATCGGGGTAATGTAACTCCGCCTGGTGCCCCAACCTACGGAATGGATTACAATTCCACCAATGCCAGGGGAGAAAGCCAGAAACATCTTAAAAGACAACATGGTGGCATTAGTAAAAACAATTATTGAAGCATGCATCCATCCATAGTATTTCTGCCCGAGGGCAGGTCCTTCGCTACAATCATAGAATTTTCATGCTATGCTTGCAGCTTTACTAGGAATTGTAGGTGTGGTAGCTTCCCATTGCTTTCCACACCGGTGAAGGATGATGATGATGATGGCCATATGATTTCGGGGACCGTTTGGGCCTTAAAGTTTTCCTGACATTTGTCTTACAGGTGAGGAAAAACCCCGATAAAAACCTCACCCAGAAAAACTGCCCCGACCAGGGATCGAACCCGGGCCCGCTGCATGACAAGGCAGCACGCTACCTCGAGACCACAACGGTGGACAAAGCATGCATACTAACAGGAATTCAAAGGCTTCATGTTATCATTCCAATGATCTCAACAAGATTGAAAACTAAAATCTATTCACATGGTGACAATTTTCAGAAAGTAAACATTGTTCTTAACAACGAACTGATTTTGACAGGATTTGTGTCCTATAGTGATAATGGCTATTAGTGAACTATGAATATATGTTAGACAAAGCTGAAGAATTAGAACAAGTGAAAATTATATTTCTACACCTCAGTGGATCATTATCATCTTATACTTTTTCAAAATTAGATATTCCTAAGTAGTCAATTTTAATTCAGTTTAATTAATATATAGTTAGAAATAGCAGACTCTTTTATTTCTCCATTTTTAATAACTGCACAAGCATTGTCAGAAAAGCACAAAATTGAAACAAAGGCCAAATTACTGAAATAGATAAATCTCACAATTTGGGAGAAAATTTATATCCACAAAAATAAAAAGAAAATGGATTTTGAAATTTCCCAGGGGGAAAAAAAAAAGATTTGGAAGTTCGGTCAGCCAAAAGAGAGAGCAGAAATCAACCTATAGGATTGCCAACAGCTGATTCAACAGTTAGAAAGAATTGATAATGATGTGTACTTACTTACTTACTCACTGGCACTATCGAACCCGTAGGTTCATGGCCGCGCGGACATAAGCTCTCCATACATCCCTATCCAGAGCTAATGCTTTCCAATCATTCCCTGTATAATCTACTTCCCTCAATAATGATGTGTAACTTATCAAAATTAGTCTTAAAGAAATCTATAAATATGAGGTGAGTCGTGACAATTTCTAACTCTGTATATTAATTAAAATAAACCTCATAGTGTCACTTCTTAAATTAATGCAGTTTGTATACAATCAACTTATGGAAGGACTTGCAAAGTTTAATCTACACAGTGTGCTAGAATTATTAAAGAGGAACATACATTGTTGTCCAGAGCAAACTTCTGTAAGCAGAGATTATCTGGCAGCAGTGAGCAGCACTAAGATTCCCTTTAGTATGCTCGACAGATCCAGTGAGTGCAGGAAGCTGCCCATCAGGTGGCAGCAGAAGATAGGAGAGACAGGTTGGCAGCACTGCCGGAAGGAGAAGGAAGAAGAAGACATCGAGGATTATTCTACCTGTGCTTGCTGAAGAAGACAGATGTTCTGGTGCATTGTGACGGCTAGCATGTACAAGGTGATTCCATGCTGGACTATGATATGGAGGTGGAGGACGATCGTTCACATTATGATCTGACTCTGTTTTCCGGGTCCAGCATGGATGGCGACCTACAACATGATCTAGCTAATGACACTAGAGAAGATATCGCAATGCCGGATGGCACCCATGTGGCACGCGGCCACATGGGCGCTGATAGATCCCAAGTGGTCAATGATGGTGGGTCAGTGGAAAACCCTGAACGGGTGAGTGAGGTTGCTCGAAGGGACCCAGTGCAACTGATGGTGGAGGAGCAGGTGGCTCGCAGCTTCCGAGGCGTGGAGGAGAAGATGCGCCACGCGGGTGTCTCCCCTAAAACTGGAGGTGCCAGTGGGTATAATTTCAAGACACCCAAGGGGTGCTCTCATGCATATCATGGTGGGTGTTGTAGTGGAGAGTGTGCCTCTAGTGGCCAGCAGCGCGAGGACGGCCCGAGCAGGTGGGGAGATTGTGGACCAGTTCGATCCAGATGATCAGGATTGTAACATTGATCACTGGCTCCACAAGATTGATCAGCTGGGCCGTATCCATGGTTGGTCCGAGTACGAGAGGTCTTGTTACATGCAGGCAAAACTCCGCGGGGCAGCGAAGTCGTGGTTTAATCACCTCGATGACTATGTCCTCTCGTAAGGAGGGTGGAAGAAGGCCCTGCATTGCAGCACCATGATTTTGCAGAGTCACTGGAGGAGCTAGTAGCAAGGCGTAAGCTGCCAGGCGAATCCATGACCAAGTATTATCATGGCAAGCTGGCATTGTGCAAAAGGTGCAGGATTATTGGAGAGAAGGCTATCTCCTGTATAATCAAGGGCCTTCTGCTCGACCCACAGGTGAATGCTTGGGCCTTCAAATGTAAGACTCTGGGCGACTTGTACTCCAGATTTCTGGGTGGGTTGGATCGCTATCAGGCGAGCGGCCAACCCCACCCATTGAGCTCCCGAGGGCGAGAACCGGAGAGGGTGCCTGGAGATAGAAGGAAGCGAGCTTGTGCAGACAGCAGGCTAGAGGTGAACGGTGCAGTGAAGCGACGGGTCCGTTGCTATAATTGCCAGGAGTGGGGGACCCATCTGAGCTGTGACTGTCCCAAGGCGAGGCAAGATCTGTGCAAACGATGTGGCAAGAGCGGCCACTCAAGATCGATCTGCCCAACACGAGCCGCAGGAGAATCCTGGGACCACACTGCCATGGTAAGACTTATAGATAGAAATAGTAGTAATGTCTATAGGAAGGCCACGTGGACCAAGGATGAGAAGCGCATCACAATCTACATAGATACAGATAGTGAGTATAACATTGCCACAGTGCAATGTGCCCAGCAGAAGACTGAGGGAGGGATGCGTCCAACATCAGTGGTCTTGAGAGGTTTTGGAGGCAGTACAATTCTTGGTGCAGGTGAGGTCACACTAAATATTAGTAAATACAATGTGGTCACTAGTGGTCTGTTAGACGTGGATTTGCTTCTAGGACAGTCAGCACTACAGGGTGACGTGGTATTAATTGTGTCTGGAGGAACAGCCACCTTGTCGCATATGGAACCTAGTGAGTTAGATGTGGAAGCCATGGCGAGCAGCTCCGAAAGATACCAGATAAGAGTATGTTCAGATGTTTTGTTGGCTCCAGATTCCATCACCATGGTTAATGTCAGGGTAGTAGGCACAGAGGTTTTTGTGGGGAGCCTGAGTCATGAGGAATGGGGTACCTGGATTGCAGTGCCGAACATGTAATACCATCAGATGGGGAACAACAGGTGGAGGTATGTAATCTGGGTCCGAAGTCTCTGTTCTGGAAGGTAGGTCGTGTGTTGGCGAGAGCTCATTGTTGTGACACTTGTCACACATTACAGGTAAATCGGGTGTTGGCATATAACCAGCATGATATTGTAATGGATTTCTACAAAATTGATATAGGCGATATCAATGAGGACGAAAGAATGCAGCTGGTTAACTTGCTACAAAGGAAGGTGATTTGCTTCTCGACTGGCGACAATGATCTTGGGCTGACTTATCTAGGCAAGATGAAGATTCAGCTAACCTCAGACAAGCCAGTGTATCATCGTCCTTACAGGCTTTCTTTTGCAGAAAGGGAGAAAGCACGTGAAAAGGTGCGAGGGCTGTTAGCGAGTGGGGTTATTTGTGAATCCGAGTCTGAGTATGCGAGCCCCATACTCCTTATTCCATAGAAAAATGGAGACATTCGGATGTGCTACGATTTCAGGGTACTTAACCGGGTAACGGTGAAGGACAGGTATCCGATGCCTCTAGTGAGCGATCAGCTGGCACAACCCTAGATCTGGCGCAGGATTATCACCAAGTCCCAATGCACCGACACTCAATCCAAAAGACAGCTTTTGTTACTCCTGATGGTCATTATGAATATCTGAGGGTCCCTTTTGGATTGGCAAATGCTCCAGCAGTGTTTCAGCGGGTGATTAGCAGAATGCTGAGTGGGACTGGGTACTGATGCTGTACTTGCCTACATGGACGATCTCTTGATTCCATCCACGGCAGTGGAATCTGGTCTGGTGCTTCTGGAGAGATGGTGGCCGAGGCAGGACTGAAGCTGAACTAATCAAAGTGCTCTTTCCTGAAGGACCGATTGGAGTACCTGGGTCACGAGATCAGTGCAGCAGGAGTGAGTCCAGGGAGGAGGAAGTGAGTTCCGGTCCCCGAAAATGTACATGGTATAAGGCAGTTTCTAGGATTGGGAGCTATTTTCGCAAGTTTGTCCGAAACTTCGCAGTCTTAGCCAGACCACTGACTGACCTCACCCGAAAGGATGTCCCATGGCATTGGGGACCTGACCAGGTAGGAGACTTTCAGAGACTGAAACTGTCTTTGGTGGACAGGCCAGTCTTGGCCCTGTATGATACTGCAGCTGAGACTGAAGTGCACATGGATGCCTGTAAACTGGGGCTTGGTGGGATGTTACTGCAGAGGCAGAAGGATGACAGTCTTAAACCTGTATTGTATTTCAGCCAAGCTACCAGTCCAGCAGAGCTGGAGACACTGGCGTTGGTGGAAATGGTCAAACATTTCCAGGTTTACCTGATAGGTATATTTAAATTAATATTGGGATACCTGATAGGTATTCATTTTAGGGCGGTCACTGATTGTTCTGCAGTACGTGTGACTATGCTGAAGAGGGATCTGATGCCACGAGTGGCGCCGTGGTGGATGGCTTTGCAGGAATACGACTTATAGTTGGAGTATCATCCTGCAGCCAAAATGCAGCATGTGGATGCATTGTGCAGGAACCCAGTGAATGTGAATCTGGTAAGCTTGTCTCATGGTGATTGGCTCTTGACTGTGCAGTTACATGATGACAAGACATAGGCGATAGTCACAGCATTAGCTGAGAATACAGCAGACAAGGGCCTCAAGGCAGATTATGTAGTGCAAGATGGCAGATTGTATCGAAAGACCCAGGAGGGGAAGAGGCTATACATGCCAGCAATGGCAAGGTTTAACCTATGCGTAAGCATTACAATGAGGCTGGTCATCCAGGATATGAGAGGTGCTTGAAGTTCCTCAAGGAGGCTTACTGGTTTCCGAGGATGGGACGTTTTGTGTGTAAGTATGTAGAGGCATGTCTCAGGTGTGCATTCAACAAGGGTGACCATGGGTGGCAGGAAGGCACCCTGCATCCCATTAGGAAACTCTCTATACCCTTGGACACGGTGCATGTGGATACCTTGGCCCTTTTTCAAGGTGCAAAGGGTAACAGCTATGTGCTGATGGTGGTGGACTCCTTCACTAAGTTCACTTGGGCAAAGGCTACCCGGACTCTTCGTTCGGCAGAAGCCATTGAGAAATTGAGAGAGATATTTGGCGAGTTTGGGTACGCAAGGAGACTGATCTCCGATCCGGGACTGGCGTTCACCAGCAAGGCATTTGCTGAGTTTCTGGCAGAACGAGGTATGCAACATGTCCTCAATGCTATAGCAACACCTCGGGCGAATGGTCAGGTAGAGGCAGAATCACACTATCTTGAGTGCGATTGGTGCCAGCACAGATTGTGAGACCTGATGGGATGAGGAACTGAGTGAGATTGTGTGGGGATTGAACCATTGTGTAAATGCAAAAACTGGGTTCTCCCCAGAACAGCTCATGTTTACTCACGAAGGGGATGCTGTGGCAGATTTGTCTGGTGGAGTGCAGGCAACAGAGGCGGCCAAATGGGGTGAAACCCTTGTAGATATACGGCAAGCTGTCCAAAGACGAAGGGACAGGGCGATGGAGAACCTGACCAAGGTGGAGTTGGCAATGAAAGCACTCTATGACCGAAGGCATAAGATCGCAACCAAGTACAAGGTAGGAGACCTGGTATTATGGCAAGAGGCAAACACGTGTCTGGCGAAAAAGGGATGAACCGCAAATTACTGAACAAGTATGGTGGTCCCTATAGAGTTTCCTAGGTGTTGGGGAACGATTGGTACCAGGTGAGTACTGTAAAAAGCATATGCGGGTACCGGAACTTCACAGCAACAGTGGCTGTGGATTCTCTCAGGCGATATATAGTACTGCTCTGGGCGATGAGCAAATAGACCATGATAGCGACAACAATGAGGCCATTGATGATCAACAGGATCTGATTGATCTACTTGATAGCTATGCAATTAATGAGGGCATTAATGTTTGCAGGATGGCCGAATGTAAGCAGAGATTATCCGGCAGCAGTGAACAGCACTGGGATTCCAGTTAGTATGCATGGCTGCTCGACAGATGGCAGGCTAGATCCCAGTGAGTGCAGGAAGCTGCCCACCAGGTAGATGTTCTGGTGCATTGTGATTGTGTTTGTGCTTGACCACCTGCTATCCACAGTGATTTAATTATTCTCTTTAACACTTCTCTTTGCAATAACTTTAAATATTATTATTATAATAAATTAAACATTTCTCATTGAAGGTCAAATTATATTTGAAGAGAAAAATATATGTCTAGACTGGGGTTTGAACCCAGGACCTTCAGCTTTATAAAGTAATGCTCTGCTACTGAGCTATCCTAAGGCCTCCAACCTAAATGCAAATTTTTCTCTTAATACATTTTAATTCCCGAGAACGCCTAAGGTTTGCGAACCGTTGCTCGACATGTGAATGACGGCTTCTTATTTAAGAAGACTTTTAATGGGAATTTAACATTAATTTATAAAGTCAGTAGAGCTTCTTTCAATGTTTTTATTTTAAATTTAACATTTCCCATTGAGGGTCAAATTACATTTGAAGAGAAAAACATATGCCTAGACTGGGGTTTGAACCCAGGACCTTTAGTTTATATGCTAATGCTCGGCTACTGAGCTATCCTAAGGCCTCCAATGTAAATGCAAATTTTTCTCTTATACATTTCAATTCCCAAGCACTCCAAAGCTTGCGAACCTGTTTATCACAATTTGCAATAACTTTTGCAATAGTAATATCGTCAATGCCATTTGAATCACTAGTCACTTTCCTTAGTTTCAGATTCACTAGACACTTCAGTTTCATTTGAATGTCTAGATCCTCCAGCTGTCATGGTAAACTCAAACTAAGCATATTTCATGACTGAAGATAGGCTATGCAGATGAAATACAAATATATGGGAAATCCTCTAGGAGATAGAAAATATCATCATATTATGTATTATTCGAGAAACTGAAATGCTGGCTTTCAATCTAAGTAAGAATTTCAGATAATACATGAACCAGCTTCAAGGAAGGAGTTTAAATCAGTGGTTGTCATGGTTAATAAAATAATTTTCAAAGTTTGTATTCATCATCTTGTGATTATAATCAATCATAATACATTTTCCAACACATTAGTAGAAGTATGTTAATATTTGTAATTATTCGTTTTATAATATTTAATTTTAGGAAGTTATATTTTGAGGTTATTTTAATTATATTATTTTTGGTCTGGACATCTTACCTCAATATTAATGTTGATTTGTTCTTGGACATGTTTCAAAACAATTCTGTTTTATCGTCAGCTTTCCCAGACTGGTTTTATTTATGTTGCATTATGTTGCACCACCTGGATGTCGATGTCAGCACCATCCTGTGGTTGGCCAAAGAACCTCCAAACAAGGTCACCCTCCATCGGAATATCAAAATTCATAACTCTGTTTCTGTTCTTCTGAATATAAATTTTTTCCCAAATAGTCAGCTCTTTTGTATTTTCTAACTGTTTTAATAATTTAGTGTCTGAATTTATATTATGTTTTTCAGACCAAACATGATATTCGTTTTATACCTTTTCCACATTTTTCAGAGAAAATGAAGCCTGTGCCACACATACAAGTCAAAATTCAATTTCATTAATGGAAAATATAAGTAATCTAATAATAGTAATAATTAGCAGATGTAGACATTTATATATATTTATTCTGGCAGCTATGTTTCCTGTTTATATCAACATATTAGTAAAATTGAGATAATAAATTAATGAGTCATTTTAACATCTTACCTCATATTTCATGTTTTATCAAACACGGTAACTATAGTTTTCAAATGATCTTGTCATTCATTTTCAACCGCCATTATGACTACCGGATATTCGTTGGAATCTCCCTCTCTTACGTTGCCATCTGGTGTTGATTCGATGAACTTCGAGATGAGGTCACGTTCATCTGGAATGTCGAAATTCATAGATTTAAATTTGTTTTTCTGTATAAATATTTTCTCCCAAACTGTCAATTCCAAAGGTTTTTCCAAATGTTTAAGAAGTTTAGCTTCTTTTTCAATTCTATGACCTTCCAACAAACTATGTGCTGCAATAGCTGATTTTTCAATTTCACACATTTTTAATATTTCTAAAGTGTTCCTTTGTGCGAGTGTCCAAATTTCTTTTTGTTTTTCCTATGTATACTTTATTGCAATCTTGACAATCAATTTGATAAATTCCAGATTTTTTTTACTATCTAGGGTGTTCATTTTCTTATTGGCTAAATTTATTTATCGGTGCCAATGTAATGTTGAATTTCTTGAAATTTTTTGAAATTTGTTATGTATTCCAGGATGATAAGTGATTTTCTTAAATTGTTTTCCTTTCTTTGAATCAGATTGCAGGGTAGTGTATTCTTTTAATCTTTTTTGTTGTCTGAATTTCTTCAATTTAGTTATAATTATTTCCTTTCCAAAACCATTTAAATTAGCTATGTCCAAAATGTGATTGTATTCTTTCTTAAAATCCTCTTCATTTAGTGGAACATTCAATAATCTATATATCAAACTGTTGAAAATTGCATGCTTATGCGCAATATGATTGAAACCTGAAGACTTTATGTAATTGTCAATATGAGTATCTTTTCTGTATATATTGAATTCAATTCTTTGTTGTTGTTCATTCCTTCTTATGTAGAGGTCCAATAACCAAATCCCATTTTTGGACCTCTACATAAGAAGGAATGAACAACAACAAAGAATTGAATTCAATATATACAGAAAAGATACTCATATTGACAATTACATAAAGTCTTCAGGTTTCAATCATATTGCGCATAAGCATGCAATTTTCAACAGTTTGATATATAGATTATTGAATGTTCCACTAAATGAAGAGGATTTTAAGAAAGAATACAATCACATTTTGGACATAGCTAATTTAAATGGTTTTGGAAAGGAAATAATTATAACTAAATTGAAGAAATTCAGACAACAAAAAAGATTAAAAGAATACACTACCCTGCAATCTGATTCAAAGAAAGGAAAACAATTTAAGAAAATCACTTATCATCCTGGAATACATAACAAATTTCAAAAAATTTTCAAGAAATTCAACATTACATTGGCACCGATAAATAAATTTAGCCAATAAGAAAATGAACACCCTAGATAGTAAAAAATCTGGAATTTATCAAATTGATTGTCAAGATTGCAATAAAGTATACATAGGAAAAACAAAAAGAAATTTGGACACTCGCACAAAGGAACACTTTAGAAATATTAAAAATGGTGAAATTGAAAAATCAGCTATTGCAGCACATAGTTTGTTGGAAGGTCATAGAATTGAAAAAGAAGCTAAACTTCTTAAACATTTGGAAAAACCTTTGGAATTGACAGTTTGGGAGAAAATATTTATACAGAAAAACAAATTTAAATCTATGAATTTCGACATTCCAGATGAACGTGACCTCATCTCGAAGTTCATCGAATCAACACCAGATGGCAACGTAAGAGAGGGAGATTCCAACGAATATCCGGTAGTCATAATGGCGGTTGAAAATGAATGACAAGATCATTTGAAAACTATAGTTACCGTGTTTGATAAAACATGAAATATGAGGTAAGATGTTAAAATGACTCATTAATTTATTAATTAAGAACCTCATAATGTGTTTCCCAATTTTAACTTTGAAAATTGAGATATCTTAAAAAGTCTGGCCACAAAAGCAGTTTGAAGTACTTGCTGTTCAGATTGGTCTCAGTTGGTACCATGTACAGAAGTCCAAGGCACATGATAACTCTTAGGTGCATAGAGCACACCGAGGTCAGTATTAAAAGTTAAGGTAGAATATGTTTATCACTCACCTCATATTATTCTTCTTATTTGATTATAAACTAGTTTCGGAACATAGTTTCTGTTCCATCCTCAGTATCATCACGACCGTTGTTCTGTCGTCTTGAAGACTTGTCCTTCTCTCCTTCCATTGGCTGACTGAAAAACCTCGAAACCAGGAATTTCAAAGTTCATTAATTTCTTCTTTTCGCTCTTTTGAATGTAGATCTTTTCCCAAACAGTAAGTTCTTTTGGTTTTTCTATTTGTTTTAATAATTTTGCTTCTTTCTCGATAAGATGTTTTTCAGACCATGCATGGGCAGCCACTGCAGATTTTTCTACTTCCCCTTTCTTGACATTCCTGAGATGTTCTTTAACTCTAGTTTTCAAATTTCTTTTAGTTTTTCCTATGTAGAATTTCTCCACATTCTTCACATTTAATTTGATAAATCCCTGATTTGTTTTCTTCTTTAATTTTCTCATTCTTATTAGGTCTAATCAGTCTACTGATGCTGTAGTCATTTTTGGGTGCTAACCTTATGTTGAAATCTTTAAAAAAATTTTGAAACTTGTGGTGTTTTAATGGATGATATGTGAATTTTCTAAATTTTACATTATCTTCTTTAACTTTTAGAAGAGTGCTTTGATTAATAAATTTTTGTCTTTTGAACTTGTTTATTTTTTTGAGTATCATTTTTATAGCAAAACCATTTTTCGTGGCTACATTGATTATGTGTTCTTTTTCTTTTTCATAATTTTCTTTGTTCATTGGTATGTTCACTAATCTATGTGTCAAACTATTGAAAACTGCTTCTTTGTGAGCTATGTGATTGAAACCTAAAGCTTTTATGTAGTTATCTATATGTGTCTTCTTTCTGTAAATTCCAAATTCTATCTTATTTTCTTCATTCCTTTTTAAGTTGAGATCTAAAAATGGTATTTCTCCATTGATTTCCTTTTCCATAGTGAACTTTATAGTTTGAAATATATATGTAGTCAATATGCCCATTTCACCAATTAATGTTTTAAAATGGTCAACAAGTTTCTACAGCCAAGCTGTCATTCTCAAGACCAGATATTGACTTGAGTCAATATCTGGTCTTGAGAATGACAGCTTGGCTGTAGAAACTTGTTGACCATTTTAAAACATTAATTGGTGAAATGGGCATATTGACTACATATATATTTTAATATTATATCACCAAGAAGATCACTTGTGTATTAAATTTATAGTTTGACTTTGAATGTTCAATAATTTTAATGCATCATCTATCTGTTTATGATTAACTATTGCAATTATGTCATCCACATATCTGCACCAGAACTTGAAAATTAAATGATGTCCGTTAATTATCTTGTGTTCAAAATTCCCCTTGAATAGATTAGCTAAGAATGGAGATAAAGGGTTTCCCATCGAAAGTCCTGAATTTTGTTTATAAAATCTTCCATTGTAGGTGAAAAACATATTATCGATACATAATTTAGTTAAAGTTTTATATTCGACTATCTTTACTTTTTCAATTTTATTATTTTCCATCCAAATCTCTAAAATTTCCATAGTTTGGTCTTTTGGAATGCTTGGAAATAAGGAAACAACATCAAATGAAACTAATCTGTCTGAAGATTGTAGTTGTATGTTATCTAGTTTATCTACCAATTCATAAGAGTTTTCTATTGCAGAGTTTTCAAATCCATTCATTTTATTAAATTCCTTACATAACCATTTAGATAAATGATATGTAGGAGACCCTATGTTGTTAATTATCGGCCTCATTTTCTTCCCTTCTTTGTGCACTTTCGGGAGTCCGTAGATGTTGGGAATTTTTGGATTTGAAACCTTCAGATGAAACTTGTCTTTCTTAGTTAAAATGTGATTGATATTCTTGAGAGTGTTGTCTACTTCTTTAATGGTTTTGTTAAGGGGGTCTGATTGAATCTGTGTATATTCTTCAGAGTCCAAAAGTTGTTGTATTCTTCTTTGTCTAAAATAACCAACTGGTTGCCTTTGTCAGCTTTAGTAATTATTACATTTTTAGTGTTGATGTCTTTAATAATTTTCATATTTCTTGAACCCTTTTTGTTTATTGGTGTTTCCTTGATTTCTTTGATAATTTTTTCACATTTTTTCCTGATGGTAATTTTGTCTTCCATATTCATGTTTTCAATTAGAATTTCTGTATCTGCTATATAGTCTTCTATTTTGTCCGAAAAATTTATACAAGTTTTCAAACCATTTTCCAAAAGTTGCATTTCTTTGTCATCAAAAGTTTTTGAAGATAAGTTGACAACACTACTATTAATCACATTTTCACTTTCAAGATTCTTGGATGATGTATGGTTGTTTCCTAGTTTCTTCTTATTTCCAATTGCTTTAATTTTCAAATTTTCGATTTTCTTCCCATGTTTAGTAACTTTTTGTTTGATGATGTAATTAAGCCTACTGAAGAACTTTTCTTCTAAATTTTCCCAACAAAATTCGCCAATGTACTTAGAAATTTTCAAATGTAAAAAGTATAATTGAGTGTCGAAATTGCTTATTAAAAAAAAAAAATAAGCAATTTCGACACTCAATTATACTTTTTACATTTGAAAATTTCTAAGTACATTGGCGAATTTTGTTGGGAAAATTTAGAAGAAAAGTTCTTCAGTAGGCTTAATTACATCATCAAACAAAAAGTTACTAAACATGGGAAGAAAATCGAAAATTTGAAAATTAAAGCAATTGGAAATAAGAAGAAACTAGGAAACAACCATACATCATCCAAGAATCTTGAAAGTGAAAATGTGATTAATAGTAGTGTTGTCAACTTATCTTCAAAAACTTTTGATGACAAAGAAATGCAACTTTTGGAAAATGGTTTGAAAACTTGTATAAATTTTTCGGACAAAATAGAAGACTATATAGCAGATACAGAAATTCTAATTGAAAACATGAATATGGAAGACAAAATTACCATCAGGAAAAAATGTGAAAAAATTATCAAAGAAATCAAGGAAACACCAATAAACAAAAAGGGTTCAAGAAATATGAAAATTATTAAAGACATCAACACTAAAAATGTAATAATTACTAAAGCTGACAAAGGCAACCAGTTGGTTATTTTAGACAAAGAAGAATACAACAACAGAATGGAAAAACTTTTGGACTCTGAAGAATATACACAGATTCAATCAGACCCCCTTAACAAAACCATTAAAGAAGTAGACAACACTCTCAAGAATATCAATCACATTTTAACTAAGAAAGACAAGTTTCATCTGAAGGTTTCAAATCCAAAAATTCCCAACATCTACGGACTCCCGAAAGTGCACAAAGAAGGGAAGAAAATGAGGCCGATAATTAACAACATAGGGTCTCCTACATATCATTTATCTAAATGGTTATGTAAGGAATTTAATAAAATGAATGGATTTAAAACTCTGCAATAGAAAAACTCTTATGAATTGGTAGATAAACTAGATAACATACAACTACAATCTTCAGACAGATTAGTTTCATTTGATGTTGTTTCCTTATTTCCAAGCATTCCAAAAGACCAAACTATGGAAATTTTAGAGATTTGGATGGAAAATAATAAAATTGAAAAAGTAAAGATAGTCGAATATAAAACTTTAACTAAATTATGTATCGATAATATGTTTTTCACCTACAATGGAAGATTTTATAAACAAAATTCAGGACTTTCGATGGGAAACCCTTTATCTCCATTCTTAGCTAATCTATTCATGGGGAATTTTGAACACAAGATAATTAACGGACATCATTTAATTTTCAAGTTCTGGTGCAGATATGTGGATGACATAATTGCAATAGTTAATCATAAACAGATAGATGATGCATTAAAATTATTGAACATTCAAAGTCAAACTATAAAGTTCACTATGGAAAAGGAAATCAATGGAGAAATACCATTTTTAGATCTCAACTTAAAAAGGAATGAAGAAAATAAGATAGAATTTGGAATTTACAGAAAGAAGACACATATAGATAACTACATAAAAGCTTTAGGTTTCAATCACATAGCTCACAAAGAAGCAGTTTTCAATAGTTTGACACATAGATTAGTGAACATACCAATGAACAAAGAAAATTATGAAAAGAAAAAGAACACATAATCAATGTAGCCACGAAAATGGTTTTGCTATAAAAATGATACTCAAAAAAATAAACAAGTTCAAAAGACAAAAATTTATTAATCAAAGCACTCTTCTAAAAGTTAAAGAAGATAATGTAAAATTTAGAAAATTCACATATCATCCATTAAAACACCACAAGTTTCAAAATTTTTTTAAAGATTTCAACATAAGGTTAGCACCCAAAAATGACTACAGCATCAGTAGACTGATTAGACCTAATAAGAATGAGAAAATTAAAGAAGAAAACAAATCAGGGATTTATCAAATTAAATGTGAAGAATGTGAGAAATTCTACATAGGAAAAACTAAAAGAAATTTGAAAACTAGAGTTAAAGAACATCTCAGGAATGTCAAGAAAGGGGAAGTAGAAAAATCTGCAGTGGCTGCCCATGCATGGTCTGAAAAACATCTTATCGAGAAAGAAGCAAAATTATTAAAACAAATAGAAAAACCAAAAGAACTTACTGTTTGGGAAAAGATCTACATTCAAAAGAGCGAAAAGAAGAAATTAATGAACTTTGAAATTCCCGGTGAGAATGACCTGGTTTCGAGGTTTTTCAGTCAGCCAATGGAAGGAGAGAAGGACAACTCTTCAAGACGACAGAACAACGGTCGTGATGATACTGAGGATGGAACAGAAACTATGTTCCGAAACTAGTTTATAATCAAATAAGAAGAACA
Source organism: Diploptera punctata (assembly GCA_030220185.1). Lineage (NCBI taxonomy): Eukaryota > Metazoa > Arthropoda > Insecta > Blattodea > Blaberidae > Diploptera > Diploptera punctata. The sequence goes on along the minus strand of JASPKZ010007477.1, from coordinate 338,253 downwards.
ATATGAGGTGAGTGATAAACATATTCTACCTTAATGAATACAGGGCAAGTCAAAATGTTGTGCAGGTTTTCAGAAATTTATTATGTGAAATGTAATGAACATATAATATCGTGAGACATATTGTATGAAAGGTAAACTCTCAAAGTTTAGTTGTCCACTTCTAAAGTTCCGCGTTCACCCGCAAGATGTCAACAGCAGAGCAGTAAAGAAAAATGGTGTTGACTGGGGATCAGAAGTCTTTCTGTGTGCTTGATTACCATGTAAACAACTCTGTGACTAGTGTTCAATGACATTTCCGTACCAGATACGATAAAGACCCGCTGGATGGGAGATCCATTCGTAAGTGGTACACACAATTTAGGGATTCAGGCTGTATCTGTAAACGAAAATCGACTGGCCATCCATCGACGAGTGAAGAGACAGTCGAACGCGTTCGCACATGCTTCGTGCGGAGTCCACAGAAATCCACCTACCGGGGAGCGACAGAACTTCAACTACCACAAAAAACTGTATGGCGGATTCTCCGGAAACGTTTACAGATGAAACCCTACCACTTGCAACTGGTTCAAGCCTTAAAACCCGCCGATTATGCTTTGCGAGCGTCCTTCTGTGTTGATTTTCTCGCATTAATGGAAGAGAATGAGTTCCATGAGAGGGTAGTTTACAGTGATGAAGCGACTTTCCACCTTTCAGGAAAAGTGAATAGACACAATGTAAGGATTTGGGGAACTGGTAACCCCCATGCAACTCTGGAACATCAACGCGATTCTCCGAAAGTGAATGTCTTTTGTGCCATTTCCCATGCAAAGGTTTATGGGCCCTTTTTCTTTCATGAACGTACTGTGAACGGACATGTTTTCCTTGATATGCTACAACAATGGCTCCTTCCGCAGCTTGAAGCGGATAGTCCAGATTTCATTCTGCAGTTGGATGGTGCCCCTCCACATTACCATGGCAGTGTTCGAGACCATTTGAATACGACTTTACCACAACGCTGGATAGGCCGTGCATCTCAGGGTGATCAACAACTCATTCATTGGCCACCTCGTTCACCAGATCTAACCCCGTGTGATTTCTTCATGTGGGGTCTTGTAAAGGATCATGTTTACGTACCACCACTTCCAACAACACTGCGTGCCCGCATCACAGCAGCCATTGCTGATATCGACCGCGGGGACTGCTACAGAAAGTTTGGCAGGAGATTGAATATCGGCTTGACATCTGTCGTGTAACAAAAGGCGCTCACATAGAACATCTGTGAATATTTAAAAAAAAACTTTGAGAGTTTACCTTTCATACAATATGTCTCACAATATTATATGTTCATTACATTTCACATAATAAATTTCTGAAAACCTGCACAACATTTTGACTTGCCCTGTATACCTCATAGTGAGAATTCCTAAAATAAGTAGTCAGTATTAAAAGTTTTAGCATTACTCAATAGAATGTGCATGTTGGCCCTTAGTATCTCCTATTACTTAATAAAACAACATCCTAAGCATATACCATTGTTTCCCAGCGTCCCTAGAGAAACCACTATTCAAATTTTGGAAAAATGATTAAACAAAAACAAAGGAATTTACAATTCTAACCAAAGTATGCATTGAACTAATGTTTTTACATATAACGGAAAATTTTACAAACAAAATTCTGAACTTTCTATGGGAACCCTCTATCACCCTTTTTGGCCAATTTATTTATGGGAACTTTTGAGCAGAAGATAACAAGTGGACATCCTTTGATTTTCAAATTTTGGAGTAGATACGTCGATGATGTAATCGCTATTGTGAATCACAAACAAATAGAGGATGCTTTAAAGCTTTTGAACATTCAGAGAAGAATTAAATTAATGTTTTTATTACCTCACCTCATATCCTTTTTCTTCTAGACTGCAGTTTCGGGGCTATATCTCCATCATCAGTAGCCTCTCGTCAACCGGTGTTATATTCTTTCTTGGCGGTCGACGAGAGGCTACTGATGATGGAGATATAGTGCGAAATTGCAGTCTAGAAGAAAAAAGGATATGAGGTGAGGTAATAAAAAACATTAATTTAATTCTTAAATTAAACCTCATAGTGTTTTTTTTTTCCCCTGTGAAAGTTATATAAATTCAGAGTAGAACTATAAAATTTACCATGGAAACTGAAATTGAAAGACAAATCCCATTTTTAGATCTTAATTTAACAAGAAATGGAGAAAACAGGATAGAATTTGGAATATACAGATTATGAAAAAGGAAATGAATACGTAATTACTGTTGCAATAGATAATGGTTATGAAGAAAATAAGGCATACAAGAAAATAAATAAATTTAAAAGACAAAGATTAATTAATGAAAGCACACTTATAAAACAAGCAGAAAAAATAAAATTCAAGAAATTCACTTACCATCCATTGAAACACAAGTTTCAAAAAAATTAAAAAAAGTTTAATATAAGATTGGCACCAAAGAACGAATACAGCCTTAATAGGATAGTTAAAACCAATAAAAATGAAAAAAATTGAAGAAGAAAACAAATCAGGAATTTATCAGATCAAATGAAGAGATTGTGACAAAATTTAAATAAGAAAAACAAAAAGAAATTTGAAAAAAAAGGGTGAAAGAACATCTTAGAAATGTCAAAAATGGAGAAGTGGAAAAGTTAGCAGTAGCTGCTCATGCTTGGTCTGAAAAACATCTAATTAAACAAATAGATAAACAAAAGGAACTCACAGTTTGGAAAAAAATCCACATTTAGAAAAACTTATGAACTTTCGAAATTCCTGCAAATTCTGACCTGATCCAGAGGTTCATAGGTCCACCAATAAGAGGGAAGAAGAAATTTTTCTTCCGATCGACATAACATCAGTCGGAAAAATAGAACTCAAGGTGGGTTCGTCATGAACCCGAAATCGCAATCCTCTTAGAAGATCAATTATGAGGAGAAATATGAAACATTTTAATTTATCGTATATACCAACTTATTAGTATCACTGAGTTGTGTGTTTCTTTATCTCTAAAGATTTGATGGCATATTCTAGTTCAAAACTGAATAGTAGAGGAGACAGTGTAGCTCCTTGCTTTACCCATTGTGAATTTCAAAAGTATCTGAAAACTGTTTGCCTACATGCACCCTATTGTTTGTGCCATTGGAAACATTTGAATAAGTCTAACTTTTTAGGAATTCTAAAGTTCAGCAGGATACTATAAAACTTCTCCCTCTTAAATGAATTGCATGCCGTTTTGAAGTCTACACATAGTTGATGTACAGTGCCATTATATTCCCATTTATTTTTTAAATTCTGTCTTATACTAACAATTTGATCTAGTGGACCTATTTCTTTTAAATCCACATTGATGTTATGTTACATGATCAATGTAGGGAGTAAGTCTAGATACTAATGTATTTGTTATAGTTTTGTATGAAGTTGAAAGTAATGAGATGCCGTTGTAGCTGTTGCAATCAGATTTATAATTTTTTTTATAAATTGGTATGATAATTGATTCTTTCCAGAAGACCCTCATTTCCCAAATTATACTAAGCAACCAATGTATCATGTCCATCAAATTTTCTCCAGCAATTTTATCAGTTCTGCTAGGATCCCATCTAAACCAGATGCATCTTTAATTTTTCCTTCTAGATGCCTTAATTATTATAAATTTATGAGCATGTATGTTAGTAAACATAAATCACTGACACTCCTCCATATTTTCAATCCACCAGCCACCACTGTATATTTCTAATAACATTAATTTCTTGGGATTTTTTTTCTCCAAACATTGTTTTCATCATTTTTGATGTTTTAACCTTAAATTTATCACTTACATTAAAAGACAAATCAATATTTTATGAGAAAAATTAACCCCTAAACCGGAATTTTAACCCAGGATCTCTGGTTTTCCATACTAGTGCTCTATCAAGCTATCTAAGCTCATGTTTGTTTTCATTAACCTGTTGCAAACATCTTATATATAAAAATGAATGTTTGTTTGTTTGTACTTTATGCGCGGCCGTACCGTTGATCCGATTGTGATGGGACTTTTTGCAAAATGTTCAGGAGATTCTTGGGATGAACATACGCTATAAGAGTTGTGATACTCAACTCCTACACCCTTAAAAATCACCCTGTGTAGTGGAAATGGTTAAAAAAGAAATTCTTTGGACGCTTAAATGGCTTACACTGCCTAAACCATAACAAATAAACAAAATTAATGTATACAGAATTGAATATCTAAAAAGCTCTACAAAAGGTCCGCGACAGCATATGTTTATCTCTTACCGATAACTCACAATAACTGTTTTTGTCTTTCATTGATGCCAAGAAGTTCGAGGCAAGTACGTAGATTCCTGTGCAAGCAGATATTTTTTACGGATAACTTACAATAACAATAATTAATAATTGAATTAATGTTTTTATTACCTCACCTCATATCCTTTTTCTTCTATACTGCAGTTTCGGAGCTTATCTCCATCGTCAGTAGCCTCTGGTCGACCGGTGTTATGTCGTTTCTTGGCGGTTTCCTTCTTACTTCTATCGGTGGACATATGAACCTCTGGATCAGGTCAAAATTTGCGGGAGTTTCAAAATTCAGAGTTTGTCTTTTTTGTTTTTTTGGATATGGATTTTTTCCCAGACTGTGAGTTCCTTTAGTTTATCTGTTTGTTTGATTAGGCTAGCTTCTGTATCAATTAAATGTTTTTCAGACCAAGCATGGGCTGCTACTGCTGACTTGTCCACTTCACCCTTTTTTACATTTCTAAGGTGTTCCTTCAATCTAGTTTTTAAATTTCTTTTTGTTTTTCCTATATAGATTTTGTCACAGTCTTGACATTTGATCTGATATATTCCTGATTTATATTCTTCTCCAATTTTTTCATTTTTGTTGGTTTTAATTATCTTGTTTAGGCTGTATTCATTCTTTGGGGCCAATCAAATGTTAAACTTATTGAAAATTTTCTGGAACTTATGGTGTTTTACAGGATGGTAAGTGAATTTTTTGAATCTTATGTTCTCTTCTGTTTGTTTTTTAAGTGTGCTTTCATTAATTAGTTTTTGCCTTTTAAACTTATTTATTTTCTTGTGTACCATGTTCTCTTCATAACCATTTTCTATTGCTACTTTAATTATGTATTCTTTTTCTTTTTTCATATTTTTCACAGTTCAGGGGTACATTCACCAATCTGTGTGTTAGGCTATTGAATACAGCTTCTTTGTGAGCGAAATGGTTGAATCCTGATGCCTTAATGTAGTTATCTTTATGTGTGTTCTTTCTGTATATTCCAAATTCTATTTTGTTTTTTTCGTTTCTAGTTAGGGTTAGATCCAAAAATGAGATTTGTCTATCAGTTTCAGTTTTCATTGTGAATTTTACAGTTTTGCTCTGAAGGTTCAGGAGTTTTAAGGCATCTTCTATTTGTTTATGGTTTATAATGGCTATTATATCATCAATGTATCTGCGCCAAAAATTTGAAAGTTAATGGGTGTCCCCTTGTGATTTTCTGTTCAAAACTACCCATGAATAAATTGGCCAGAAAGGGAGATAGGGGGTTCCCCATGGAAAGTCCAAAATTTTGTTTCTAGTATTTCCCATTGTATGTAAAGAACATTTGTTCGATACATAATTTTGTCAAAATGATGTATTCTTCTATCTTTTCCTTTTCCAAATTATTGTTCGTTAACCATTTTTCCAGAATATCAATGGTGGTTTCTCTTGGGACACTGGGAAACAATGAAACTACATCAAAAGAAACTAACCTGTCAGTTGGATCTAATTCTGTGTGCTTGAAATCCTCTATCAATTCCAATGAATTGTCGATTGAAAGGTTCTCAAACCCTCCCATATTCTTGTATTCGCTACATAACCATCTAGCTGTTTGGTATGTAGGGGACCCTATACAGTTGATAATGGGTCTCATTTTGTTTCCTGCCTTATGTGTTTTCGGGAGTCCGTGCATATTGGGGATTTTAGGGTTGGGAACCTTTAGGTAAAACTTTTTTTGTTTGGTTAGGATATTGTTTACATTCTTTAGGGTGTTGTCCACCTCTTTGATGCATTTCGGAAGTGGGTTAGATTTAATTTCAGTGTATTCAGTTGATTCCAAAAGATTGTACATTCTATTGCTTGGTCTGAAAACATTTAATTGATACAGAAGCTAGCCTAATCAAACAAACAGATAAACTAAAGGAACTCACAGTCTGGGAAAAAATCCATATCCAAAAAAACAAAAAAGACAAACTCATGAATTTTGAAACTCCCGCAAATTTTGACCTGATCCAGAGGTTCATATGTCCACCGATAGAAGTAAGAAGGAAACCGCCAAGAAACGACATACACCGGTCGACCAGAGGCTACTGACGATGGAGATAAGCTCCGAAACTGCAGTATAGAAGAAAAAGGATATGAGGTGAGGTAATAAAAACATTAATTCAATTATTAAATTAAACCTCATAGTGTTCTTTCCCTGTGAAAGTTAAATAAATTACAATAACAAATTTTGTCTTTAAGCTCATTTATGCCAAGAAGATCGAAATAAGTAGATTCCTGGGCAATACTGCATAATCAGCATGGGGTATCTAAAAAATATAAATTTATAATTATTTTTCCTTTTACTTATTCAACTAAACATAAAAGCACATTAATTTTCATTTATTTGGGCATAGCAGCACATGCCGGGTATTAGCTAGTAAGTTATGTAGATAGGAAATAACACTATGAGGTTTTTTAATATTTTAATATTAGCTAGTAATTTTATATCATGAATGAATGAGTCATTTTTTACATCTTACCTCATAGTTTATGTTTTCAGTTCCCGTGTTTAAAAAAAACAATGAGGTAATGTATAAAAAAATGATTAATTGATTCATGAATTAAGAACCTCAATGTTATTTCCCATATTTAACTATGATTAATTTTATATATTTTTTATATGAGATATTTCAGAAGCTTACATGATTATAGACCAGATGTTGATCTCAATCCATATACTCTTTAAGATTATAGAAAGTGCAATTAAGAGATTCAGGTATAGTGTTTCTTTACAGTTTCTTGCGAGACAATTGTGACCTATAAGCAATCTGAAAGTTACTACTGTAGATTTCTAGGAAATTATGGTGCTATATCTGGTATTCCTTCCTGATGGTATCTTCACCTTATCGTGGTGGGAAGGTTTGCATTACACCTATGACCCAGAGAGCTATGCCGGCAGTAGCATAGCTACTAGTAGGGCATCCCATGCCGGACAGGTTGAAGGGTAGATGATAGACAAAGAAAGATACCCTGGTCCTCCAGGTTGGGGGTTGGGCTAACAACCCCACTCTGTAAAAATATACTGCATTGAGAATCCCCATTATGTGCAAGCTGGACAATATTTTCTACGACGACCTAGCAAGAAAAAGGAAATTCGATTTGGAACATAGAATGTACTTTCTCTGTATAGAGGCAGATATCTGAAACAGCTAACAGATGTTGTAAATAACTATAAAATAGAAATTTTAGTACAAGAGGTAAGATGGACTGGTCATGGCATATTAGTAAAAAGAGATTGCACTCTGTATTATAGTTGTCATAAGAATTTACACCACTTTGAAACAGGTTTTGTCATCCACAGAAATAGAAGACATCTAGTCATCGATTTTCAGTCAATAGATATGAGAATATGTAAAACTAGAATTAAAGGGAGGTTGCATAATTACAGTATTATCTATGTACATGCACCACATGATGGGAAATGTGACAATGATAAAGACGCCTTTTATGACAAACTGGAAAAAGTATATGATAACTGCCCAAAAAATGACATAAAAATAGTGCTTGGAGACTTTCACACAAAACTTGGGTGGGAAATGAATAGAACAATAATGGGAAAACACACTATACATGATGAAAACAATGACAATGGAGATAGACTAGAGAATTTTGCAATGTCAACAAATATGGTCATAGGCACAACTCTGTTTCCACATAAAAGGATACATCAAGAAACATGGAAATCCCCAGATGAAGAAACATTAAATCAAACTGATCATTTTTTGATCATACTATAGTGATCTAATTGATGCATGAGACTACTACCTAGTAAGAGCAGGATTAGTACAATATATAACAAGAAAAAAACAGAAAGAAACAAAAAAAATATGAGATATCAACATTTAAAAATTTGGAAATCGAAACTAAATTTAAGAATACAATAAAAATAGACTAAAGGATAAAGGAATCAAAGAAGAAATAGATAAGGAAAATTGGGAAGTACTGAAACGAGAAATCCTCTTGACAGCCGATGAAATATCAGAGAAAGAAAATAGAAGAAGTAGAGTTAGCTGGCATGATGAAGAATGTGAAACTGCTACTAAAAGGAAAAATGAAGCCTACAAAGAAATGCTACAAAAACTCCACACCAGGAATTCAGAAGAAAAATATAGAGAGAAAGGAAGGAAAGAAAAGAAAATTCATAAAAAAAAAAAAAAAAGGATATATTTTGAAGAACAATTAAAAACATTAGAGGAATATAACTCTCAAAGAGAGTCTAGAAAGTTCTACAAATTAATCAACAACTTAAGAAGAGGGTTTAAATCTAATAATTCAGCCTGCAGGAAAGGAAATGGGGAAATCGCTAATGATTTTATTGAAATTTTAGAAATATGGATAGAATATTTTTAAAACTTTTAGATGCTAAAGAGTGTATAACAGAGGACAATGATAAAAATGGAGACAATAAAGGGATCATAGTAAATGTTGGTGACCAAGAAATCATGGACCAAGACTTACCAACAATTGAAGAGACTAAAACTGCAATTAAGAAACTAAACAGAAATAGAGCCCCGGGATCAGACAATATCAATAACAAAATTATTAAACTGGATGAACCTGAAATAACCGAAAATCTATATAAGATTATACTTAAAACCTGGAACACAGAAAGATTACCAGATGGATGGGAAGAGAATTCGTAGTTTAATATGAGAAATAACATTATGAGGTTCTTCTTGAAAACTGCAGTTTCTGTGTTTATGAAAACATAAACTATGAGGTAAGATAATAAATGACTCATTCATTCATTATATAGAATGCCTAAAATTGTATAACAAGCTGGACGATTTTTGCCAAAGTTTATAACTCTTACTTTGTTTTATACTTTTCCTAGCCATTGTATATATTGCCTAGGCATTATATACAATTAAAATTAAGATTAAATTTAAATGTTTGATACCTCACCTCATATCCAGTTTTTCCTATAAAAGTTCAATTATACAGGTGTTTCAGAAGTGATGGTCAATAATTCACACATGGAAAGTACAGGCCAAAAGCAGCTAAAAAGCTGCAATGAACATACGTCTGCAAATCAACCGTTGTCAAGATATTGCAATAAGTCGAGTTGGGAACCAACTCTAAATGCCCCTGGATAATTACATTGGTATCTCAAGGTTTGGGATTAATTACCAGTTTGTTGACACATGCGCAACAACTTCCCTTTCTCCCTACGTGCACTGTGCCTACAGGCCTCACAATCAGTTACGAAAGTAAAGGCACCATGGACAAAGGTTACACCAATGAAAAGTACGCTGACATGTACTTCATGTATGGCAAAGTGAATGGCAGTGCACTTGAGGCTGCACGATTGTATGAAGAAGCTTTTCCTCGCTGCAGGCAGCCAGACAGGCATACATCAGCAACTTAGACAAAATGGGAGTTTCACACACCATGTACGAGAAGGTAGACCCAGATCCATAACACCTGATGTTGAGGACAGTGTGTTACACAGAGTACACGAACGTCTGAGCACTTCAATGAGGAGGATTGCTACCCAGGAGCATGTCCTGAGTCATAGCAGTGTGTGGCAGATTTTATATCGGGAATTACTGTATCCGTATCATCTCCAGCAAGTGCCAGCTCTCAACAATGCAGACTACCCTCCTTAGAGAGAATTTCTGCCAATAGACCAATGGATGCAACAGCAGTGTACCCTAAACCTCATGTTTGTAAGCAGTATTCTGTTCACGGATGAAGCTGGGTTTACCAGTGATGGTATTTTTAACTTCCATAACTGTCATATTTGGAACGATGTCAATCCTAATGTAATACATATGTCACGATATCAACAGCATTTTTCGTTGAACATCTGGGCAAGACTGCATAATTGGACCACACTTTCTGCCACAGAGACTAACCGGAGAGCGGTACAGGCTGTTTCTGCGGACTGTACTTCCAGATCGCCTTCATCATGATGATGTTTCACTGAACGAACGCCTGAACATGTGGTTCATGCATAACAGTGCTCCAGGACATTTTCAATTACGTGTGTGCCGGCTTCTGACTCGAAGGTATGGTCAACATTGGATAGGTAGAGGAAGGCATGTGCCATGGCCTCCAAGATCACTGGATTTAAATCCATGGATTTCTCTGTGGAGGATCATGTCAAAAGCCTGGTCTACACTACTGTGGTCAACTCTCTTCAGGAATTACGCTTGCGGATTGAAGCAGCCTTCCAGCATTTACAGAATTCTCCAGGACGCCTGACAGGATTCGCAACACATTTCAGAGACGAGTTCAATATTGCATTCAGACGCATGGACAACATTTTAAATAATATTAATATTATTATTATTATTATTATTAATATTGAGGTAAGATGATCAGACTAAAAATAATATAACATTTTAAATGCCTACTTTAAAGTTTAGAGATGTCGTGTGTTCCTAGACACTGATGAACTGCAACAGAAAATGTGTTCTATCTCAAGAACGGTTGATTTGCAGACCCATGTTTATTGGAGCTTTTTATTTATATGCTTTTGACCTGTACTTTCCATATATGAATTATTGACCATCACTTCTGAAACACCCTGTATTCAACGTCAGACTCTGTCATGGTAATGTATATAAACAAAAAAAAATTCAAAGAACATTTTAATATTCCATACAGTTGCATAGAAAATCTTTTTACAAAAAAATTGTTAAAGACTTATTTACTCACTGGCACTATCGAACCCATAGGTTCATGGCCACATGGGCATAAGCTCTCCATACATCCCTATTCAGAGCTAATACTTTCCAATCATTCCCTGTATAATCTACTTCCCTCAAATCATAGTTAATGTTATTCTCCCACCTCATTCTTGGTCTACCAACTGGGCGTTTTCCTTCCGGCTTTCCTACAAGAAGCTTCCATGCAAGTCTTTCATTCTCCATACGTGCAACATGTCCTGCCCATCGCAGTCTATGAGACTTAACTGTTCTTATTATATCTGGCTTCCTATAAAAACCATGCAGTTCATTGTTATGTAGTTGTCTCCATTCACCTGTCTGTTCATCTCTCTTTGGTCCAAAAATGTTCCTAAGTACTTTATTCTCAAATACTTTTAATCTCCTTTCCTCCCTTAAAGTAAGAGTCCATGTTTCACACCCATATAATATAACTGGTACAATAATAGTTTTATATATTTTCAGTTTAACGTTTTTTGAAAGGAGTTGGGACATCAAGTGTCTCTGCACTGCATAATAGCACGCATTTCCAGAATTGAGCCTATGTTTAATTTCTTTGTGCATCTCATTCCTATTCGTGATTATTGTTCCTAGGTATTTGAATTCAGCTACATCCTCAAAATTCCCCTCATTTGTCATTAGCTGTCCATTTCCATTATATAATGAATTTCTACGTGTGACCATATATTTAGTTTTATTGATATTTACTTCCAGTCCTAATTTCTTAGTGTTACTCAATAGTGTGTGCGTGTTGTCCTTTAGTATCTCCTCGCTATCGGCCAATAATACTACATCATCAGCATAAACTAACAGCTTATTAATACCATTAAGTTGTAAGCCTTCCTCATTCTCTAAAGATTTAATGGCATGCTCTAGTACAAAATTAAATAGTAGAGAGATAGTGCATCTCCTTGCTTCAACCCATTCTGGATTTCAAAAGTGTCCGAAAACTGTTTGCCTACACGCACCCTACTCTTTGTGCCATTTAGACACATTCGTATAAGTCTAACTAACTTTTTAGGAATTCCGAACTCCAGCAGGATACTATATAACTTCTCCCTCTTAACTGAATCATATGCTTTTTTGAAGTCTACATATAGTTGATGTACAGTACCATTATATTCCCATTTCTTTTCTAAAATCTGTCTTATACTAAAAATCTGATCTGTTGTAGACCTGTTTCTTCTAAATGCACATTGATGATCTCCTAGAATGTCATCAATATAGGGAGTAAGTCTGCTTACTAATATATTTGTCAGAATTTTGTACGAAGTTGAAAGTAATTAGATGCCCCTGTAGTTGTTGTAATCAGTTTTATCTCCTTTCTTATAAATTGGTACAATAATTGATTCCTTCCATTCATCTGGGAAGAGCTTCTTTTTCCCAAATCATACTAAGCAACCAGCGTATCTTGTCCATCAATTTTTCTCCCCCTGATTTTATCAGTTCTGCTGGGATCTCATCTGAACCTGATGCTTTATACATCTTCAATTTTTCAATGGCCATTTCAACCTCTAATGCATTTGGTTCTGCGACTAGCATTTCTGCTGTCTGTAATTATCCTCCTCAATGTCCTGTTCTGTGTGTACATTTAATAGCTGACTAAAGTAACTTTTCCATCCATTTAATATACTCCTGGAATCTGCAATCATTCCGAATTATGTTTGTTCTAGCCTGAAACCCTTTCTTCTCTATACTAATTCCCTGATATAATTCTCTAATGTTCCTATTTTTTGCGTTCATTTCAAGATCATTAATCTTCTCTCTCAAATATTTCCTCTTTTTACTCTTTAGTAACTTGGTGGTTTCCCATCTAATACTACCCAATTGCTCTAAATTTACCTCATTTGGCTCGTGTAACCATTTCATTTTTGCTAGCTTTCTTTTCTTTACAATGTCGGCACATTCCTCATCAAACCATTTCTTGTTTTGCCTCTTTTTTAAACAACCAATGCTTTCTGATGCTGACAATTTAATAGTATCTCTTATAGCCTCCCATTCTTTGTTTATATCAGTTTCTTCTTCTTTTGCCACATTGTCTACTGAAGATTCCAGTACTTCAAATCTATTAGCAATTTTGATTTGGTATTGTTGCCGCATTTCATCAATTTTCAAGTAACAAACAATAATTAAATAAGCAATATTAAAAAACCTCATAGTGTTATTTCCTATCTACATAACTTAATATAAATAATAAGTCTGAAAATTTTAAACAACTTTTCTGAAAATAAGAATACTTAAATATGCTTATACTTTTAAATGAATGAAGAGCAATATTAAATTACCAAAATCAAAGAGTTTTGGATGCAATTTCAAAGACTCCTATTTACTGCAACAAGGGAGAGATAAGCAACATTTAGAATTGCACTGTATTTCATTTTTCACACAAAAGTACTTCATATTTCGGCACTTGGTCTTGCACATGCATCTTATGAATCACTGGCTGCCGCCTATAGATTGAGTTTGGAGTGCAATTTCATGATTTGGGACATCTTCAAGTTGCATTACTTCCTTTAGATACACCGTGAACTTCGACCTCGAATAAAGCTATATCAGACCAATCTGATCTTGTGAAAAGTCTGGTTTACGTGTAGCAATCTGTTGCAACATCTTGAACACTAAGGAAAATATTGGCCTACTTCAACCGAAGAAGCCAGTGTGCTACACAATACCAGAGTTTTAATTTAAATACGAAATACTGGTCTAGTTCGAGCGAGGAAGCCAGTATGCTACACAATAATGACAGAATTTTTAAAAAATAATACTTTGCCTGTTTCGGTTTTGTCATTCTATACATTGCCTAGTCATTATACAGAATGCCAGTTTTCAAACTTTGCCGGTAACATATATAACAAATTTACATTCTAAGTATTTCTATAGAGTAAATGTGTTGTGTGAGGTAAGATGAAGCAAGAGAAGAAAGTGAAACTAATGCCAGCACATTACTTATTCTGGAAAAAAGCAGAAAGGAGACTCCAGCCTTAACATTCCAAACAATAGTACCACATATCTTCTCAACATATGTAGGGCATCAAAATTTAATCAAAGCATCTGGTGCACAATCATTTAATAGAAATTTTACACCACTACCCTCCTAGTCCCAGAATTGAAATTTTTACAATTAAAATTTCCAACCTTGCTGGATATTGAACCTAGACTTACTAGTTATGGGACAGGCAAGCTATAATCTGAACTACAATGCGGATCTGGTGCAATGTGGTATACAATAAAGCAGCAAGATTAATAATAAGTGGGCCTGCTCATCTTCCAAATTGACAGCTATTAAAATACACATGTCTTTCTAGATAAACATGTTAAAAATATGTATAAAGGTAAAGTGATTCCACTACATGCCTTAGTAGTAGGAAGTTAAGGCTCCCACTTTTCTAAACAAATGATACTTGAGGTAAGTTGGGCTGTCAGCCCTGCATGATGGCAGACTTTACCCCCAAAACAAGCATCTGGTTAATAAATCTCACCTCATACTTCATGATCTTCAGTTTCTGGAGGCATCCCTCCCATCTTCATGCATCTTTACAATTTTGATATAAGCATCAGCTGGTACTCATTTACGTCATAGCCTGAGTTGACCCCAGGCCATAATGTAGCCAGAAGGTTTGGGTCAGTTTAAAAATTCTGACACCACCAGGATTCGAACCATCAATCTTCCAGCTTGTAGCGTATTGCCTTAACCAACTATGTTATAACATGCCCCCTAAAAAAAGAACTATATCTAATAAGAATCAAATGAATCATGAATTCTTCTTACCTCATACATTTATGTTTTTTAACACAGAACTGCAGTATCAGATAACACATCTCCCATCTTCAGCTGTTTTCATGACTCGTTTAAAAAAAAAACATGTATGAGGTAAGAAGAATTCACAATTCATTTGATTCTTATTAAGAAAACCTCATAATGTAAAACATTCCCAATTTTATTATATTAACTATATCTAATGTTATATTTTCTTTATTACAATACTTACTGAAAATAAAGGTCTCAGAATATTTTTTAATTTCCCATCTGTGTTGCCAACATCAACTTCTGCTGCATCCATTTGAGATTCAACCAAATCAATATCTTGCTTTACACGATTCACAAAAGCTTCCAGACTATCAACTTGATTACACAACATTTGAAGCTTGTCTTTGTACAATAGCAAGTCTGGAATGGAACCATCCAGGCTGTACAGTCCATTACATCGTACCTGTGTACATACATCATCCTGATTCAATACTAATAAGAAATAAACTACTATTATTTCACTAGTATGTAAAGAGTAGAAATGTTAATTAAAAGTAAATTTTAAATCTATGTCACCCAAGTTGAAGTTTTTTCCTTACTCCCTAAAGTAATCAAGATTTTAAAAATACATTATGAATCTTCGTTGAGATCACAATATAATAATAAATAAAATATCACATAAAGTGCATGTTTTGATCGCTCTAAGTTTTACAGAAGTCTGTAAATGATATCAGTCACAGTTTGACCCACATATTTAACATTTTCCAATACTGTTATTTTAACACAGTTCCAATAATGGATCATATTATAATATTATAATGATATTGTGAAAAGAAAAATTATGTCTGAACCAGGAATCGAACCGTGGACCTCTAGTTCTCCAGACTAGTCTGCAGCCCACTACACCATTCTAGACTTGGCACAAACATTAACAATTCTTTCCACACATACAAATCTACAATTCTTGTTTTGTCCGCTGCCAGGTAGGTGTCACTACCATCGCCAATGGCCAGCTTTGTTTAGAAGTATCTATATTTGAGAATTTTATACCACTACTTTTATAAACAGTAAACAATGTTATTTAACATTTTTCAATACTGTTATTTTAACACAGTTCCAATAATGGATCATATTATAATATTAAAATGATATTGTAAAAAGAAAAATTAATGTTTGAACCAGGAATCAAACCGTGGACCTCTAGTTCTCCGGACTAGTGTGCAGCCCACTACACGATTCTAGAATTGGCACAAACATTAACAATTCTTTCCACTTTCCACATATATGCGGAAAGAATTGTTAATGTTTGTGCCACTTTCCACATATATGTGGAAAGAATTGTTAATGTTTGTGCCAAGTCTAGAATGGTGTAGTGGGCTGCAAACTAGTCTGGAGGACTAGAGGTCCACGGTTCGATTCCTGGTTCAGACAATTTTTCTTTTCACAATATCATTTTAATATTATAACATGATCCATTATTGGAACTGTGTTAAAATAACAGTATTAGAAAATGTTAAATAACATCATTTACTGCTTATAAAAGTGGTGGTGTAAAATTCTCAATTAGAGATACTTCTAAACAAAGCCGGCCGTTGGCAATGGTAGTGACACCTACCTGGCAGTGGACGAAACGAGAATATAGATTTGTATGTGTGGAAAGAATTGTTAATGTTTATGCCAAGTCTAGAATGGTATAGTGGACTGCACACTAGTCTGGAGAACTAGAGGTCCATGGTTTGATTCCTGGTTAAGACATTGATTTTTCTTTTCACAATATCATTATAATATTGACCCACATAGTTTGCACTTCCACTTTTCTTCCAGCTTGTGGTATTTCTCTGTCTGGCAGATCCGGTGATAGAAACCATGTACTGCAAATCTCGTAATGGTGTGTCACAAATCATATCTAGCTTGCGTCCACTCTCTATATATCATCACATTCGTGGAGAAGGAATCCAACCACATTTCTTACTTCTTCTTGTTAAGTTCTTGTAGTAGTTCTTTGTAAGCTTCGGTGTATGGTAGAAGCAGATCTTGATGTAATTACTCTATAAAGAATTGTTCCTATGTGAGACACGATGGAGTATACTTGGAGAGACTTAGATTTCTCGAGGAAATTGGCTTTAACTTTTTTGTCTTCCAGGTTTTTTTTAAGTAATCCCAAATAATCTCTAATCCATAGGTGTGATTGGTGCGACTTTTAGAAAAAACAGGATAGTGGCTGTACTCAATGATAGCTTGCTCAGATCTTTTATACTATTGGTTGTTGTTTGGCTGCTAATGTTTGCTCTTTGATGTGTAGATCATATATGTCTCCCGCTTTGCAGCGTGATTCCCAGATATTTGAAATGGGGGACTTTTGCAGTGGGTTATTCTTATATATAATTAAGTCTCTTGCTGCAATTCTGTCTTCTCTTTTGAATGTCATTTTCATGGTTTTTCTCTTGTTTATTAATAGGTCATGATAGCTTGCTCAGATCTTTTATACTATTGGTTGTTGTTTGCTCTTTGATGTGTAGATCATATATGTCTCGCGCTTTGCAGCGTGATTCCCAGATATTTGAAATGGGGGACGTTTTGCAGTGGGTTATTCTTTTACATAATTATGTCTCTTGCTGCAATTCTACCTTCTCTTTTGAATGTCATTTTCACGGGTTTTCTCTCTTTTAAAAAAAATAGGTCGTTCTTTTCGGCCCACATTATGAGTTAGTAGAAAGCTGTCTGTGCATTTTCTAGGGTCTGGGATATGATTACCATGTCATCTGCATAGGTATATATTTTCACATTTTCTGTGGCTATTATGAAAAGTAAAGGACTTAGAGGTTCCCCCTGGAGTACTCCATTTGTTTGTTCTATCGGATCTGTTATTGACACTCTGTTGTCTATTTCTATTTGGTTACAACACAGTGGAGAGTCTGTAACAAAAACAGTATGGCCCCAATTAATAAGATAAGGGTATTAATTTAATTAAATTAATAATGAAATTATACATATGTGTATATACAAAGAGAATGAAAAATACATAGATAGCAAATTAATAAAATAAAAAGAATATCTTGATATATTAAAATGAAATAAGATATAGTTTGCGGGAAACTTATCAAATTTCAGCTGCACCAAGATTTACAATTTGGAAACCCAAACAAATTCAATGTTTGAGATACTGTCTAGCCTGTGGGAAGGAAACCTATAGTGTGGGAATTAACTTAAGTCTAAAAATGCCTTTAAAATGACAAAAAAGAAAACTCTAACCAATCAAATGCATAGAGAACGAATAGAGTGACCTCTCTGTGTTAAATTTTGGAAGCAATTTCATACCTCTGCACCATCTGAAGATGACCACAGTACTACTTGAGCATGGCTACGGTGGCTCAATCGCAAGAAAAGTACCCTATCCTTACCCAATCTTTTAAAAATAAAATTTAAAGCTAAACACAAGCAATGCTACTTTGTGAACAATTTTAGCATGTTTTATTCTTACTTTCTTTAGAAGAAAATTACAAGAACTTTGCCAACTTTTTAGATGTCTTTAACTATAAATTATTTTAATTCTTTTTTAAATTCATCAATTGGTAAGTTGACTAAAATGATTTACACAATTTTGTATTTATTAAAAACCATTCCACTTTTAGATGAACATAATGAATATGGGAAATCGCTATTTATTAGAAAGTAATTGGAAATGTTAGACCTATACAACAAAAATATTGGCAAAATTTTTGTAATAATTTTCTTAAGTAAAAATAAAAAATGCAAAATTGTTTACAAAGTAACATTTCTTGTGTTATTTCCATTAAGAAATATCAAACAGGATCTGGATAATGGATATGCTAAGGCAGCACCATTTGACGAGCCTGGTCTAATGAGTCTAATATGCTATTTGTTTTTGTGTGTTTTAAGAACCGAAACCATGAAGTAATTTAAGAACAAGTTTTCAAATGTTCTTAAAATAAAAATTCAAATTAAAACTTACGCATCCATTTCTCTATTCTGAACTACTCATATGTGAATGCACACACATCAACTCTATTTAGTAACCAGACTTGTCTTGATTAGTTTGTTTGCTTTTAAAAATGAAATAACATGATTCATTTATTGCCTTGTATTAAAATTAATATTTTAAAAAAAATTATACATTTTATAGTTACTGCAGGATGTACATTATTCAAGATGAACAGAATTTTCTCAATGAAACTTCAGTCACATACGTAGTTAAAGATTCAATATTTCAACAATAAACCTAATTATTTTATATGTAATTTTATAAGAAGACTATTGCACATTTATTTACTAGCTTCCTATTACCCCAAACCCTATAATGGGATCACCCACCTTTATATTTTGATTACAAAATCTAATAGTTCATTAGAGAAGAAATCATATGTATATTCTCCAAGGCGCAACAAGCTGAGAATGCCCTTGGCCTACCAGCTAGCTGCTGGCCCAATATCCACCTGTGAGAAGAATCCAAATTGTTTGACATTTTAGGCTAACACACCTATTTAAGCCTAACACAAATGACTACCTTCATTACTACCAGGAAATCGCTGAATAGTTGAATGTTAGGCCAAATTATTGTTGTTAAAACTGACAGAACAGTTTTGTTCTCTAAGTAATTACCAACACTTCATATTAAGATTTTTTTTTGCACATGTTAAATAAATGTTATAAAAGACATAGAAAGTTCTCAACGAGGTAGAAGTAAGGATGAATTCAAATTTACATGACACAATATTAACATAATTTTAAAATTTGTAATTTAAAATATTTCCTATAATAGTTCAATTAAAAATTTGTTTTTAATAAAACACAACCACTTTTCTACATAGTCTATAATGTACTGGTATGTTCTTGCAATACACTTGTAGATATTCTTGAAGCACAACTTCTTTACACCTACTGTAAAGCCTAAAAAAAAATTAATATATACATATATGTACATATAGGCTACATATACAGTAAGTTTCACTCGACCTGTGGCCGATAGTGGGAAAAGTTACTGCAAGCATTGAGTCATCAACTCACGCTGCCCACGCAGTGTCTATGCTAGTGGCCGCAAGTCGAGTGAAACTCACTGTATATATAATATTTGTCAATGTCCTTCACAATGGAAGTATTCCCAACTCTTATATATATTGACGATCTAGGATCATACTATTCTAAGTAAGTGTTTTATTTAGAATTCTAGTTATGTCAATGTCCCATATCTATGGGGATTGAAAAAAAAAAACAAACAAACAAAGAATTTCATACTCCAATTTTCCAAAGGTGTTACTAATCAAAACATTGAATTCCTGATTTATTATCAAATGGCTATGGTAATGTAACATTCACAACAAGAATTGTGAAAAGATGGACTTCACACAATATGATCCTGAACCATTGTATATGTATTATGTACATGTATACACTTACATATTTTTAAGTTTTTTTTGTAATATGTACATGTATACACTTACATATTTTTAAGTTTTTTTTTGTAATATTTCAAAAGCAGTCAAAATTTGCATTGAAAATTGAAATTACAATATCTGAAAATACTGGACTTAAAAGAACGGAATACTAATACCATAAATAAACTAATAATAATGATTACACTGTCTTCATTATTACCATTCAGTGTTTATTTACTTTAAGGTAGAATATTTTATCACTCACCTCATATTGTTCTTATTTGATTATAAACTAGTTTCGGAACATAGTTTCTGTTCCATCCTCAGTATCGTCACGACCGTTGTTCTGTCGTCTTGAAGAGCTGTCCTTCTCTACTTCCATTGGCTGACTGAAAAACCTCGAAACCAGGCCATTCTCACCGGGAATTTCAAAGTTCAATAATTTCTTCTTTTCGCTCTTTTGAATGTAGATCTTTTCCCAAACAGTAAGTTCTTTAGATTTTTCTATTTGTTTTAATAATTTAGCTTCTTTCTCGATAAGATGTTTTTCAGACCATGCATGGGCAGCCACTGCAGATTTTTCTACTTCCCCTTTCTTGACATTCCTGAGATGTTCTTTCACTCTAGTTTTCAAATTTCTTTTAGTTTTTCCTATGTAGAATTTCTTACATTTAATTTGATAAATCCCTGATTTGTTTTCTTCTTTAATTTTCTCATTCTTATTAGGTCTAATCAGTCTACTGATGCTGTAGTCATTTTTGGGTGCTAACCTTATGTTGAAATCTTCAAAAAATTTTTGAAACTTGTGGTATTTTAATGGATGATATGTGAATTTTCTAAATTTTACATTATCTTCTTTTACTTTTAGAAGAGTGCTTTGATTAATAAATTTTTGTCTTTTGAACTTGTTTATTTTTTTGAGTATCATTTTTATTGCAAAACCATTTTTCGTGGCTTCGTTGATTATGTGTTCTTTTTCTTTTTCATAATTTTCTTTGTTCATTGGTATGTTCACTAATCTATGTGTCAAACTATTGAAAACTGCTTCTTTGTGAGCTATGTGATTGAAACCTAAAGCTTTTATGTAGTTATCTATATGTGTCTTCTTTCTGTAAATTCCAAATTCTATCTTATTTTCTTCGTTCCTTTTTAAGTTTAGGTCTAAAAATGGTATTTCTCCATTGATTTCCTTTTCCATAGTGAACTTTATAGTTTGACTTTGAATGTTCAATAATTTTAATGCATCATCTATCTGTTTATGATTAACTATTGCAATTATGTCATCCACATATCTGCACCAGAACTTGAAAATTAAACGATGTCCATTAATTATCTTGTGTTCAAAACTCCCCATGAATAGATTAGCTAAGAACGGAGATAAAGGGTTTCCCATCGAAAGTCCTGAATTTTGTTTATAAAATCTTCCATTGTAGGTGAAAAACATATTATCGATACATAATTTCGTTAAAGTTTTATATTCGACTATCTTTACTTTTTCAATTTTATTATTTTTCACCCAAATCTCTAAAATTTCCATAGTTTGTGTCTTTTGGAATGCTTGGAAATAAGGAAACAACATCAAATGAAACTAATTTGTCTGAAGATTGTAGTTGTATGTTATCTAGTTTATCTACCAATTCATAAGAGTTTTCTATTGCAGAGTTTTCAAATCCATTTATTTTATTAAATTCCTTACATAACCATTTAGATAAATGATATGTAGCACCCAAAAATGACATCAGTAGACTGATTAGACCTAATAAGAATGAGAAAATTAAAGAAGAAAACAAATCAGGGATTTATCAAATTAAATGTGAGAAATTCTACATAGGAAAAACTAAAAGAAATTTGAAAACTAGAGTGAAAGAACATCTCAGGAATGTCAAGAAAGGGGAAGTAGAAAAATCTGCAGTGGCTGCCCATGCATGGTCTGAAAAACATCTTATCGAGAAAGAAGCTAAATTATTAAAACAAATAGAAAAATCTAAAGAACTTACTGTTTGGGAAAAGATCTACATTCAAAAGAGCGAAAAGAAGAAATTATTGAACTTTGAAATTCCCGGTGAGAATGGCCTGGTTTCGAGGTTTTTCAGTCAGCCAATGGAAGTAGAGAAGGACAGCTCTTCAAGACGACAGAACAACGGTCGTGACGATACTGAGGATGGAACAGAAACTATGTTCCGAAACTAGTTTATAATCAAATAAGAAGAACAATATGAGGTGAGTGATAAAAATATTCTACCTTAATGAATATACCTCATAGTGAGAATTCCTAAAATAAGTATTTATTTACTTTCTTTTTTAGGTATAAGTCTTCAATATTGGAATGTTTCTCCTCTGGTTGGCAACGAGCATTCTAATATGCTGTGTATGTTGGCGGTTCGTATGATTTGTAATTATATCCAGTTTTATCTGTTAGCACATGTGTATGGATCTACTTAGACTTGGATTTTTTTTTTTGGCTCAACTTTAGATTACTTTACCCTTCAGTTTCCATAGTATATTCTTTAAATACTGTTTCTCTACGTACTTCTTCTGCCTTTACTAACATTTGATAATATTTTAAACACCTGCAACAATACTTATACCTTTTTTTTTACAATTATTAAATTATCTATGTATGCAATGATTTCTTCAAAGTTATGCAGATTTGTTGTGCATATGCACAAATGCTTAAATGAACTTGTTATGCCAACACTAGGGCCTAACTGCCATAATAATAACATACTATAAAAAAGCGATAAAGGATAGACACATATACATGTGTGTTATACCAAAAAATAGGGCATAAATATTCACCCTTTAAATGCAGATTGAAGTCTCAATCAAAATATACATAAGTGCTTTATAGATAAAAAACGAGGAAAAAAATTATTATAAAATGACTATTTCACATCAATATATTTGTCAAACAATGAAGACACACTTACGAAATCTTATATAATATCAAAAACAACTTATTAGTTTCAACCAAATAGGAAATTCTTACGAAAACTTATATAACCCAAACACATTAGGATAAGAAGTTAAAAACATACTAGGAATATTACTACAGATGGGGCAATAAAATAGGGTTTCCATTAGCTTTAGGGGATGGTGAAAGGTAAAGATAATCATATAAAAGCCGGGATTTTTAGTGGAAAAGGCAGAACAGTGGCGGGACCGAATGCGGTCCCCCCAGCAGGGGTGGCAGCTACATTGGTAATATGAATCTTTTTTATCATTCTTTGGTCATTTTCAGACTTAGAATTAAATAAGGGACCAAATGGTCCAAGTAACTTAGAATAACGAACAAAGTTGAATATTTTAAAATGATTGTTTTCTCTCTCTCTGAATTTTAACACTTTAATATTTTGAATATTTTTACGTTTGACAATGTGGCGATTTCAGCTGATTCTAATAACTTGTTTTATATGTTGTTGATCTAATATTTCTTTATGTTTGGTTTTATTTTAATAAATAATGTTATTTTTTCGTTTACTGTGTTTTTAACATGTTTAAATGTAGAACTCATCCTCCAAAACCAAGGCCAACCGCTCGGGCCAAAGACCACTTAAACAATAGTGAACTTAACGCTATCATTATGGCGGGGCTAAACAGACCCCCCGCGTAACAAACTGGTGAGCAGACGATGGTATACCCGTGAAAATAATGTTCTATTATATTCACGGATAAGGAAACGAACCTTAGACCACAAAATTAACCTTCAATTCGTATACAGTTAAAACCTATATGTTTTTTTTTCAATCAGGAAGATAAGAGTCACATTGGTACTCATGAATAAACTATGTCTTTTAAAAACAGAGAGAAACCAGAAAATTTTCAACTTTGGGACATTATTATTAACTGGCTTTAGGATCTAATTTTTTGGGTTTTTATGGACAATGGGTAAATTTTGGATATATCGCTGTTTTTAGGTTATATTTTTGGTATTGATGGTTTTCAACAGATGTTTTATCTTTCTGGGCATAATTATTGGTTTTTTTTTTTTCAATGGGTAAACTTTTTGGATATATACGGCAAATTTTGGTGGTGTTGATTTTTTTTTCTCATAGAGATGTTATTTACTTTATAGTCAGACATCTATTTATTTTTTTTTCTAGGTTATGTTATATGTATTATTTTCAGAACTTGATTTTTTTTTTATTTAGGATACTCATAGAGTTTTGGGTATAAATAATTTTGATGATTTTGACAAAGTTTTTTTTCAGTCAGATGATATTTTTTGTTTGTTAACCTAGGTTATATTTTTTTTCAGAATATTTGTAGAGTGTAGTAATGAAATTGATTTAGTATTTTTTTTTGTATTGATTAAGGCAATATCTCATCCAATGTTAATAATTGTATGTTAATAACGACATATTTTATTATTTCGTCTATCGGGAAGGCGTGGCACGATCACATGTACACATAAATCATTTCTGAAAGCATCTCCACGAGAGATAAGCCCAAGGGATCATAGGTTGCTTTTACACACCACTAGATTGAATTTTTTTTTTATCATATTGAATTTTTTTTTTACGAAAGGGGTGATAGAAATGAGCAAACAAGATGGCGGTCACATCTTATACTTACGCCACTAATGCACTAAATACGTTCGCACTATGTAAACCTTCATTCTTTTCGATATATTCACGTAAAACACGATCTTAGATCTTATTGAATCATGGATAGAGATAGGATACAAAAAAAAATGGAAGTGGCCGACGTCTAGTATTTTTTTTTCAAAATGGCAACGTTCACTACAGAGCCATCTAACGGGGGCTATGTTAACCATTACAACACTCCGTATGAAACTAACCCAAATCCATCTCAACCAATTAAAATTCTAATTATATTCGGGATAATAATCAAAAATATTATTGACATAACAAATAAAAAGACAAGAAAAATAAATCGATTAATATTTAAGTCTCCATGTAGCAACTCGTGCATCCACACTGGGACCTTTGCACTAAGGCTAGTTAGGTAATTAATATTGGCCCATGTAAGGCTCAAGGAACCGCATTATAACTTGCAAAGAAATTAATGATTTATATTGGGAAAATAAATAAGTTAACATTAATCTAATAATAGGACTATAACAAAATATAATTACAAACAAGAATAGCCGAAAACTAGCAGGAAAATAGTTAGGGAGTAGGAATACATAAAAGTCAGAGGATTTGGAAATAGAGTAATAACAGCGGAGGTCTGGAGGTAATGGGACGTTAGGGCTCCCAATATTTCTAGACAATCAGCACTTAATGTCAGCCGGGTTATCAGCCCTGCGTGACGGCCGCCCTTTCCCCAGAACAAGAGTCTGGTACTCATTTCAGTTAGAGGCTAAATCGACCCCAGGGCCATAGTGCCGCCAGAAGGTTTAGATCAGGTTAAAAATCCTAAACCCACCGGGACTTCAACCCCCGACATTTCGGCTTGTAGCGCAGTGCTTTAACCACTATGCTAGTAGAAATAAATATTCATACTAAATATATCAAAGTAATTTTAAAAACGCTATTAGAGTTAAACCGCCAACCGTGCGACATTGACAAGGCAGGGCATGAGGCAAATAATAACGATTTGTTGCTGGAATTGTTATTCTAGGATATTTTAGGGTAAAGGCGAGTGCCTTATAATATGTAGGAACGTTTTTCAGTTAAAAATCGAGAGTCAGACATAAAATAGAGAGAACTGCTAACTGAGTGATTTAAAATTAATAATAATAATAATAATAATAATAATAATAATAATAATAATAATAATAATAATAATAATAAACACAATAAAATAATAATCAACACACGAGGTTCGGGTACAAATCATACGTTCATAATATAACCATAATAATAAAATTAGGGACCGTTCAAGAATATAGAAGTTTTCTGAATAATAAATATGGACTCACCATCGTGGAGGAATGGAAAACCGCCATCTTGAGAACTATTTTTTTTTTTTGAGACACGTCCTTCATTTACATGCACGAAGACTGAGTGTCTATTAGGAGGTCACATAGCTGTAAAATTTCAGCAAGACTCTGGAATGTGTTTATTTTGGTGAAAGTTAGATTACCCACATAGATAAGAACTCCAAACCAACTGCATTAAGAATATGAACAAAATTTATACTATTTGCATTTACAGGGAAATAAATATTATTTTTCTTGACATCAGAAAGCGTACCTTAAATAAAAGGAGTTAGTTAATCACTTAAAGACCCACGACATTAACAGGAAATACAAGTGGCATGTACTAGCAATCAGAGGTATTCTAGATTTGAAAACCGAGAGAATGGAAAAAGAGCATGGAGACTTGGCACAATGGTAGATTTTAGTTTCGAAACCAAATGGTAAAGGAAAAGGGGCATTGGAAATTTAGGATGAAATAAACGAGAACTCCATCAAAGAGGGGAATGGAGAAGTAACGCAATCAAAAATGGGAACGCAACTAATGAGGGATGTAGATTCTAGTTTCGAAAACAAGAGTATGGAAAAGGGGCATGGGAAACTTAGGATGAATTAGAGAGAAATCGAACAAAGCGGGGAATGGAGATTTAGCGCAATAAAGCAAAGCAGGGACCACACACCTCCCCAAAGGAAATAACATTAGACTCATGGAAGGGAAGACAACCGAACTTCAGGTTAAATAATAGCTTAAAATAATTTTTTTGATTAACCTCTCATGCGGTGTTGAGGGATTTACAACAATGCCGGCGGGCGCATTCTGTAAAGGGCTCGACTACAGTGTGAGACGTTTCTAAATCATAAGTCAAGTTAAATCTTGAGGCTAGCGCAATTAAGGGAGGACTCGCTTGACCCGTAATTCAGATTATAATTTCGGAAATGGAAAAAATGGAAATTCTGTATAAATAAGAGAGAGCTCGAACAGAAGAGGGGAATGGAGATTTGGCTTAATCGTAGAACTCCGCTAGTGAGAAGTACGGAGTGGAGGCAGAAACTAGATGCTTACAGAAGTGATAAAAAAAGGATATACTTATTCCCATAAATATTTTCTTTTTTTTAGGCTTTATAATGATTTTTTTGGGTGAAAATTAGGATACTTGACAAACAGTGAGATGTTTTATCCGATCTAGTAGAAAAATGAAAGTTCAAATGGGAACCCAGGGGTTACACAAATACTATTACTGAGTATGACACAACAATAATACACTCTACAGGAAACGGTTCCTGCTGAGATGGACTGGCTTGGAAAAGTTTTGAGGGCCTAAAGGCGCCTAGACTCTCTTATACTGCAAGCCTTGTCCCATTTCAGTTAGGACTAGTGACCAGTCGAGTAGTAGACACACACACATATCGGATGACGTGTTACGATAATAGATGAAAACTAGATCGCTTAAGACTCTTCATATTTAGGCCTACGAGGGACAATAAGAGGATAGGCTACAACTTAGGTCAATCTAGGCTAGGTAACGTTAGAAATACGCACACAGAGATACAAGTTGGGAAGGACTAAGGACCCTTTTGGAGAGGCTTTTGCCCTCGAGAATTTGGCGAGTTGCCTGAACACTTCATCAACGTGCTAGGAAGAAAGCTAAGGGACGTTAGGGACCATGCGGAACAAACATCGTTAAAGAGATACAAGTTGGGAAGGACTAAGGACCCTTTTGGAGAGGCTTTTGCCCTCGACAATTTGGCGAGTTGCCTGAACACTTCACCAACGTGCTAGGAAGAAAGCTAAGGGACGTTAGGGACCATGCGGAACAAACATCGTTAAAGAGATACAAGTTGGGAAGGACTAAGGACCCTTTTGGAGAGGTTTTTGCCCTCGACAATTTGGCGAGTTGCCTGAACACTTCACCAACGTGCTAGGAAGAAAGCTAAGGGACGTTAGGGACCATGCGGAACAAACATCGTTAAAGAGATACGAGTTGGGAAGGGCTAAGAACCCTTTTGGAGAGGGTTTCTGCCCTCGACAATTTGGCGAGTTGCCTGAACACTTCGCCAACGTGCTAGAGAGATAGGCATCCGAGAAACTAGAGACAAACGAAATAACAATGCAATTACGGGCAGAGAGACCCACAGAAACAGTAATGATACCCGGGTTTAGGGAAGGGATGAGGACAACAGGGGAACCCCATCAAAGAGATTAGGATAAAATCCACTTTTCCGATGAGGCGGCGTCCATGAGTTCAAGAAGGCTCTCCCTAAGATTAACAGCGAGATTGGAAAATTCTGAGACAGCAGAATTAGAGGATCAGGATGGAAGCGGTACAGGGGAATAAGGACCCTGTTGATAAGATTGGGATTTCTCCTGCTCTCGTCTTGGGGCAGATGCTCGTCGAAAGACGGGACCCGAGGATGAGATTAGGAACCCAATCTCTGTCAATTTTGGTAGATGCCTGCCCCTCCCGCTTGCCACCGAGGATTAACGAAGTCTGAGGTAGACGGAACTAGGGACCCTGTTGATAAGGTTTGGATTTCTCCTACCTTCGTCTTAAGGCAGATGCCCCTCGAAAGTCGGGACCCGAAGACGAGGATGGGGACCGAACGCTATCAATTTTGGCGACTGCCCGAACGCCGGTCTAAAAAGTCAGAAATACAAGGATTGATGGTCAGGGACCATCCAGAGTCAATAATGATGCCAGGAAAACCACGAAGAAAAGTCGTACGCACACATAGAATATGGTCATAACGAAGGGACAACGAATACTAGCCAGGGACATCAGAAACGTTGGGACACTAGAGAAGAATAATAAGGGAAACACACATACATACGATTGTGCGATCAACGAGTAGAGCCAAGAGAGACAGATTGACCTAAGTAGGGATATTACATACAAAAAGAGGTTAAACACTTAGGGAAGTGCAAGAAATTAGAGGTTAAACTCATAAGGAGTACACAAATTAGAGGTTAAACACATAAGGAATACATGAAATTAGAGGTTAAACACATTAGGAATACATGAAATTAGAGGTTAAACACATTGGGTAGTACATGAAATTAGAGGTTAAACGCATAAGGAGTACACGAAATTAGAGGTTAAACACATTGGGTAGTACATGAAATTAGAGGTTAAACGCATAAGGAGTACATGAAAATGAGAGGTTAAACACATAAGAAACACAAGAAATTAGAAATTAAAACCCATAAGGATAGTACAGGAAATTAGAGGTTAAACACATAAGGATAATACACGGAATTAGAAGTTAAACACATAGGGTTATACATGAACTTAGGGGTTAAACCGATAGGTAAGATAGGGAATAAGTCTACACGTATGAGACCAGGAACTAACTCAAAAATGTATAGGGAAATTAAGAGGAAAATAAGGAGGTAGGAGATGACAAAAGGGAGAGGTTAAACCCATAGGTAAGATGGGGACCCAAGACACGGAATAAAGCCCATGCATAATCAGGAGTAATGTAAGAAGTAAATAAAGAAATTCAAGAGAACAGATGAGATATTGCCGAACGAATTAGGAAGGGCTTAAGGAAACATTGCCGAACGAATTAGGAAGGACTTAAGGAAACAACACCATTTAGATTTGTTTTTATTAAGTTAACTCTGTAGGCTGTAGCACGGGAAATCGACAGATATGTTAGAAACGAGAGAATTTAAGATGCAAAGACGCATTTTTATTAAGTTAACTCTGTAGGCTGTAGCACGGGAAATCGACAGATAGGTTAGAAACGAGAGAATTTAAGATGCAAAGACGCATCCCGGATAGAAGAAAGGAAATGCTCTCACAATCAGGACCTCACGAGGGAATGATATACGGAATTCAGGTTACATAATCGTACTAAGTAGTAGTTACATCTTAAAGCCCTAGCGATTTATGTGTAGGCGAGCACACTCGATCGAACCCAGGACTCTAGAGAAGGAAAAGCAAAATTGAAATTTTATCCAAGCTATGAAAAGTTTTGAAAACAAGCGGTAAAATACGGTGAGATACTGACAATTTTTGAACCCAGTAAAACCTGAATTGCAATAAGGGCGTAAATGATTCGTGAGAAATCATAAGACCAGATACATAAGAGCATTTCTTTTGCAACTTGAGGCTAGCTATAAGGGACAGATAGGAACATGGGTGCACAAACCTAAACGATGCAATCTAAAGCCAGGACGTCTAATATGCAAGATTCAGAACATAGTATCGGAGATAAGATGGCTGAAAATGAAGCCTCTAAGCAATGAAGTTAAATTAAACTGACCATTCTATGACCAGGAGTGATAAAAAGGATGCGGACCCATGTAGTACGGGATAGCACCAAACCCATAATCGATGTTTAAAGTTATCCTCCCAAGTTTTAACAAATGCCATAAGATTGCAGCTTCACGCCTGGACCTGCGGCCACCACCACGACACTACATGATGGGAGCAAGATTAAGAGGGCCAGACTCACGGCACACCCTGTACATCTGAGGACGAGAGCCGCAGCATAACGCTGCCAGGACCAACCGCACCCTGTACATCTGAGGACGAGAGCCGCAGCATAATGCTGCCAGGACCAACCGCACCCTGTACATCTGAGGACGAGAGCCGCAGCATAACGCTGCCAGGACTAACCGCACCCTGTACATCAGAGGACGAGAGCCTCAGCATAACGTTGCCAGGACCAACCGCACCCTGTACATCTGAGGACGAGAGCCGCAGCATAACGCTGCCAGGACCAACCACACCCTGTACATCTAAGGACAAGAGCGCAGCTGCCAGGACCAACTACGCATCTCGTGACGGAGCATAAGATGGGTGAATGTCCAGACTCGCAACCAGCTAAGGCAAACACCTCACTAGCAGTAAAGAACAAACCCAGGCAATTATAAAACAAAAATAATAACTATCTCCAACGTCAACCTTGGCCTAACATCCTACATTCCAAGTTTCCTATAGATGAAGCAAGAAATCAAATTCCACATCAAGATTGATTCCTATCAAACCCTTCACGAGTTCTCCTTGGACCTAACTGGGTTTTGTTTAAAGAAACTAGGCATAACTAAATCAAAGGCCTACCTGGACCAACGGCACCTGAAAATGAACCACGAACTCGAGAGTTAGAACATCGCATCC
This sequence comes from Diploptera punctata, assembly GCA_030220185.1. Lineage (NCBI taxonomy): Eukaryota > Metazoa > Arthropoda > Insecta > Blattodea > Blaberidae > Diploptera > Diploptera punctata. Next base: position 307,143 of record JASPKZ010007477.1, on the reverse strand, counting down.
TCCATCGAGACAAGCAGACACGAACCCTGACATCCAAGCTGGCCACAGCAGACACCGCAATTCTGATAATTTTTTTTAACAGTGATCCGGTTCACGAAATAGAACCGTCGAAGTGAATAACAAAAAAGAAATGAAATGATGTTAAGTGCGTCGGATATGAATAAAAGTGAAAAGTGCATCGTTTCTAAAGAAACCACAAGAAGGGTTAAACAAGGAAGAAGGACGGAGACGAGAAAAATTTTTAGTGAAAATATTTTTATAGTCGATATCCTTTGTTTCTAGCAGTAAACATTTTTAGTGGAAAATTAAATTTATAAACATATTGTGTTAGAGCCGCGAAGGCATGCTATATTGTGATTTTTGTTTTTTTTTTAAGTATAGTGTTCTCACTAAGTAAACAGATCTTACCGATATTATGACACAATTAAGGGTATCCGGGGAAATTTACAAGTAAAAGACGATCTAACCTCTTAGGATGAGAACAAAATACTTCCAGGACAGGTGAAATCGCCAATTGATGACGTCAGTTCCACTCCCACTTAAAGTCAAGTTAATCAGATACATGTCAGGACAAACCCCCCGGAGGTGAGAGATATCCTATAAGGAAAAAAAGTCTTTCGGTTTTTCAACCCTACAGTCCTATTTAGGGGGGGGAATTGTTATGCCAACACTAGGGCCTAACTGCCATAATAATAACATACTATAAAAAAGCGATAAAGGATAGACACATATACATGTGTGTTATACCAAAAAATAGGGCATAAATATTCACCCTTTAAATGCAGATTGAAGTCTCAATCAAAATATACATAAGTGCTTTATAGATAAAAAACTAGGAAAAAAATTATTATAAAATGACTATTTCACATCAATATATTTGTCAAACAATGAAGACACACTTACGAAATCTTATATAATATCAAAAACAACTTATTAGTTTCAACCAAATAGGAAATTCTTACGAAAACTTATATAATCCAAACACATTAGGATAAGAAGAAAAAAACACCTTATATAACATGGCCATGACATACTAGGAATATTACTACAGATGGGGCAAGAAAATAGGGTTTCCATTAGCTTTAGGGGATGGTGAAAGGTAAAGATAATCATATAAAAGCCAGGATTTTTAGTGGAAAAGGGAGAACATCGGCGGGACCGATTGCGGTCCCCCCAGCAGGGGTGGCAGCTACATTGGTAATATGAATCTTTTTTTATCATTCTTTGGTCATTTTCAGACTTAGAATTAAATAAGGGACCAAATGGTCCAAGGAACTTAGAATAACGAACAAAGTTGAATATTTTAAAATGTTTGTTTTCTCTCTCTCTGAAGTTTACCACTTTAATATTTTGAATATTTTTACGTTTGACAATGTGGCGATTACAGCTGATTCTAATAACTTGTTTTATATGTTGTTGATCTAATATTTCTTTATGTTTGGTTTTATTTTAATAAATAATGTTATTTTTTCGTTTACTGTGTTTTTAACATGTTTAAATGTAGAACTCATTCTCCAAAACCAAGGCCAACCGCTCGGGCCAAAGACCACTTAAACAATAGTGAACTTAACGCTATCATTACGGCGGGGCTAAACAGACCCCCCGCGTAACAGAACTTCTACTAAATGGTAAAGATATCTGTGAAATTGGAATCAACATTCAAAAATGGATGTTCACTCATTTCATTTTGTTAGGTTCCGATGCTAAAAAGTTAGTGAACATTTAATTACATAATATGCAAGTAAATTGTTTAGTTAGGTTAGGAAGGGGAATTTATTGCAAAGGTTGGTCACTTCGATTTCACATCTACGTGGTTCCATCTAGCAATACAACTCTATAAACTTTTTATAAATGTTTGCACATGTGCACTGTTATTCTGCAGGACTTAAAAATTATTAGGAAAGGTAAACATAAGTTTTTTTTTTCATTTTTTTGTCACATAATGGAAACTTTAACTCTAAATTTCTGTTATCTTTTAAGATTAATTTTTAGACTTATGGGTGTTCTGAATAATGCTATCTCACTTCATTACTTAATCTAATAAGAAACACTAAACAAAAAGAATGAAACTTCAAAGTTAGTAAAATGAAGGTAGCAGCATTAGATCCACTCCGAATACCTCAAATTTACTTACCTAAAATTTTATACATGTGTAGACTTCCCAATCACTGTCATACGAAAATACACACACAGGATTTGATCTTTATAGCCTCGTTTATTCTGTGAAAGAAATAATGATGAATAAGTACACACATTACAGGTTAAGAAATAAAAATAAATGAGGTAGGCCTATAAACAATTTTTTAAAGGGTATTTTAATGTCATGATGCAAACAAAATATTCGGCGTGCCAATTTACATAATTCACAGTTAGGCCTATTATTTAAAAACACTATTTTCTGAAGTAAAAATTTTTGAGAAAAATTATACCATATGTAATCATTCACCTACCTTCCATTAGCTGTATTTTCCAACTTCACTTTATCCTTCGGATTGTAGATAATTAATTAATTTAACAAATTAACTTCGATGCATCAATAATATTATATTATATTCAACCTCAAAACTTCTCTTCGTACAGTACATAACAATTCCACCGTTGATTTATTTAAATATAATTCCATTTTACATTTTACAACTTGATATATTTGTACGTCATACGTCAACAATCGATAAAATAGCAACAGTGGCGCGGTCTTAAGATGACCACAGTACTACGTGGAAAAAAAGTAAAAAAAATATTGCATCCAAATCTCCCTATAATGATTCACAGGCCTGATCAAATGTAAAGTTCAAACAATTACCATTTATGGAAATCAAAGGTGTGGACTTTGAGACCAAATTCATAAGGGCAAACTAAAAACACTTACATCCAATATTTCATAGAGATAGGTATAGTCACACATATGGGGGAGGAAGTCTTGAAATTAACAATTACAAGACTTACGAAAGTTCTCGTCAATTTTAGATACTATCTTTTTTTTTATTCAATGACCCAGGTTTCATTTCGACATTTCTGGTGTTCTCTCCTGGCACTGGTTTAATTGTAACCCATTTCTTAAGTTGGGGTGCCCAGAAGGGAGAGTTACATTACCCCAATGATATGATAGATGATAAATGATAATTAAGTGCCAGGAGAGTTCTTAACCTAAATTCCAGTTCTTGGGCAACCACAGGAATAATTTTAATGAAAAATTCCTATGGTTTGACTGGGAATTTAACCTGGGACTCATGAATGGTAGTCATAAATGCTGACCACTAAGCCCACGAGGCTGGTCTTTGGTGAAAGAAAACTATGATTAGAACTTATTGTGGATTTGTCGTCTCGAGTGATCCGTAATAATTTACCAATAATGATGTTGAGTGTGTGTAAATGTTTTCAAATTAAGTAAAACAAAGATCAACTCTTAGAAAAGAATTTTATATATTACATTCACAGACTTCTATATATAAGGGGTTCATCTCATCCCATCCCTCAACCTGACCCTGAATTGGACAAGAGTTGAAGATACATTTTTTTTTATTTTCTTCGTAAACTATACTCCATAAAACCCCTTGACATATAGAGACACTCATAGCCTTTTCCCAAAGTACTAGTGAAGCCGATTGAACTAACAGCTAGAGTGCAATTAAATCAATGTAGTGACCATAGTTTGCCCCAAGTCATCTATTTTAAGGATGCAGTTTAGAACTAACAGCGAAGAAAATGTTGTTTTTTTCAGTAGAAAGGGAGGGATGTTAAACAAAGAGAAAGAAAGAAAATAAATGTACAGGGGACATAAAAGTAATTATAAATATATCTTGAGTTTACAATTTTATTATTAATTTAACACTTCTCATTGAAGTTAAAAGTGTTAAATTAATAATAAAATCGTCAATAGAAGCCCTACTGGCTTTATAAAGTAGTGTGAAATTCCCAATAAATGTCTTCTTAACTAAGAAGCCGCCATTTGCAAAGATAGAAGCTATGGTTTCAAGCATTTGGCGCGAGGGAATTACAACGTATATAAGAGAAAAATTTGCATCTAGATCGCAACTCGCCCCGGTAGCTCAGTTGGTAGAGCACTTGGCCCGGAAAGCCAAGGGTCCCGGGTTCGAGTCTCGGTCTAGGCAAAAATTTTTCTCTTCAAATATATCTTGAGTTGTTCAATAAATAATCCTACAATTATATTTCCATAACTTATGAAGATTGATGTTTATGCAACAATAGTATCTTCTTTGGAGTGAATGTAGGGGAAAGTCCTATCATCTGATTTTGAATAATGGTATAGTAATTAGATGATGATGCAATGCGAGCATTTTCACAAGGTAGATAAGTGAAAATAAATTAAATAAATGTTAGGCATTATTAATGTTGTGTCTGTGTGTTTCAATGGAATCCATTGCATCATCTGTGCTTTGGATTCTACACACAGCAGATAGATGGCATTTATACATTTTCAAATACCACTTCAGCAGATCTTATTATATAGATGGTCATCGGAGTACATTAGGAAAAAAATTATAAGATTCTACTTAATAAATAAGTTTGGTCTGCCTTCATCTTACATCGTATTTAGTCGTTTCTTGTAAGACATATTTCAAAGCTTCCCTGCTTCATCTTCAGTTGGTAGAGACTGATGATCCATAAGTTGTCTGCCCTGGATATTGCCTGCTCCTTTGGACCATAAAAAGAGGCAGCAGGAATCGAGATCCAGGGCCGACAACTTATGGATCAAATAAATTTTTTATTACCTCACCTCATATCCTTTTTCTTCTATTCTGTAGTTTCGGAGCTTATCTCCATCATCAGTAGCCTCTGGTCGACCGGTGTTATGTCGTTTCTTGGCGGTTTTCTTCTTACTCAGTCTGTACCAACTGAAGAAGGAGCAAAGATGCTTTGAAACATGTCTTACAAGAAACAAGAAATATGAGGTAAGATGAAGGTGGACCAAACTTATTTATACAGATGGTGTTTACTTATAATATACACAGAGAGAAATATAAGACAAGTGTATGTTTTAAATGTCTGTACAGTATAATGGCCAATTGCAGAAAAGCTAATCAATTTTGATTGAAATTTGATTGAGAGTCGAGAAGACTATTATTGTCAAACAACTATATTACTGTTACAGAAAATAACATCAGTGATTTGATCAGAGATCAATTTTCCATCAAACTCATCAACAATTTTTAACTGGTCAGTTAAAGATCAAGTGCAAGTTGTGTTTACATTTTAGTGCATTTTATTAAAAGATTAATGTAATGAAGCCTTTCTAGTGAAGAATATGAAAATATTACTGAAGAAGAATATGAACAGAGATTTAGGTTATGTTTTTGGGTAAATAAAAGTTCATTGATGTTTTTATTATTAATTTAACACTTCTCATTGAAGGATAAATTATATTTGAAGAGAAAATTTTTTGCCTAGACCGAGACATGAACCTGGGACCTTTTTCTCTTCAAATATAATTTATCCTTCAGTGAGAAGTGTTAAATCAATAATAAAAACATCAATAGAAGCCCTACTGGCTTTATAAAGTAGTGTTAAATTCCCAATAAATGTGTTCTTAATTAAGAAGCCGCCATTTGCAAAGATAGAAGCAAAGATCCATATTTGGTTCGTCTTCCAGGCTTATAGGCCGTGGTCTGGTTGTCTTCTTACTCGACGTTTCGTCTACTGCTGCGGTAGACCTCATCAGGAGATACTGCGTGCTCTCTGTGAACTCCTCAACAGTCGGCTGCAGACTGCCTGTTGAGGAGTTCACAGAGAGCACGCAGTATCTCCTGATGAGGTCTACCGCAGCAGTAGACAAAACGTCGAGTAAGAAGACAACCAGACCACGGCCTATAAGCCCGGAAGACGAACCAAATATGGATCAAGACGCCGGCCGTGAAAGCCTACAATTATATATAGAAGCAAAGGTTTCAAAGCATTTTGCGCGAGGGAATTACAACTTATATAAGAGAAAAATTTGCGTCTAGATCGCAACTCGCCTCGGTAGCTCAGTTGGTAGAGCATTTGGCCTGGAAAGCCAAAGGTCCCGGGTTCGAGTCTCGGTCTAGGCGAACATTTTTCTCTTTAAAAATATTTTTAAAAAAAGTTTATTGTTGGATATTTTGGTAAAGGATCACATTCCACAACAATAATTTATCTACAGCATTTATAAATTCTAGGGGCACACCATAGTGTAGTTGGAAAAGGAAGTAACCTACAAGCCGGAAGGTAGAGGGTTTGAGTCCTAGGGGATAAGGATTTTTAACATGGCCCAACCTTCTGGTGGCACCATGGCACTGGGGTCAACTCAATCTCTAATAGAAATGAGTATCAGATGCTTGTTCTGGGGTAAACACAGCCGTCAAGCATGGCTGACAACTCGGCTTATATCAAGTGCCAATTGCCTAGAGAAGTAGAAGCCTCTACTCCTATTACCCCAAAGACCTGTAGTGGGATCATTGTATCTTTTTTTTATTTATAATTTGTATAAAAATGTAATTTCTATCAAAATAGGATACAAGATATCTGTAATTATGGTTAAAAGGACCAGAGGAAGACCAAGAGATACAGTGATAGAGATGCATTGGGAATGTGAAGTTGGAAAACTAGAGCTAGGAATAGAGAGGATTTGGAGGCAAAGAATTGAGAAGGCCAAGATTCAATTTAGACTATAGTGCCTAGAAAGAAGAAGAATGGTAGACACTAAGTTATATTTGCTCTATACAACCGTATGATCCTAAAATAAACTTAAATTAAGGAATTTTTATGAAATTTTATAAAAATGAAGTATAGGCATTTTGCCTAACATCCATCTTTAATTATTACCATTTCCATCAGACTTTCAAACTCTTCCAGTCTTGTCAACATGTCATCTACAGTTTCTTCAACAGGAGCAAGCTGTAACATGCATAATATTTCATTAATGAAGAACCCTTGTACTAGAGCATGCCATCAAATCTTTAGAGGTGAAGAAGGCCTACAACTCAATTGTATTAATAACCTGTTAGTTTATGCTGATGATGTAGTACTATTGGGCGATAGTGAGGAGATACCAAAGGCCAACACGTACACACTACTGAGTAACACTAAGAAATTGGAACTGGAAGTAAATATCAATAAAACTAAATATATGGTCACACACAGAAATACATTATATAGGCTAATGGAAATGGACAGCTGGGAAGAACTGCACTTAAACTTGCCAGAAATATTTTCCAAGTCCTATAGAACAACAGTGCACATGTGCCAGAGTTTATAGAGCCAGCGATAACCCACCATCGAACCACATATCGATTATCATCCTAGATTACTATCGATATCATACTAAAGTTAAAAAATCGGATAAGGTGTACTTACCATCGCACATAAATTCTTCTAAGTTCTATAGAATCCCAGTGCTCATGCGCTAGTGCTTCATGTAATCCCAGAAAGATAAATGCAACCTCCAGCAGTTGGTGGTATATGTATGTGAAATCAGTATGACCAACGTTGACACAAAATTCCCAGAACTTGTCTAAATGTGTATAATTAACACAAAATGAACTAGTGGAAATATGATTTTACATGGTAACCATCCGACATTTTGAATTTTTCATAGAATAACAGATATGAAGAGGTAATTTATTTTGCGTATTAAATCACATTTAAAAAGCAAGGAACCTAAAGCTAACCAAACCCAAATCAATTACTGTAACACAAATCAATTACTCTAACGTAGGTGAAATCCAGGGAACGTGGAAGTGATGTTGGCAACATCTGGAGTATTTTGGGTGACAACATAGGAAGAGGAGGGAAATTAGCAGAAAGTAGCAAGTAAGCAATGTAGCACGATCATGTTTTATGTAAATATATAAATATAAAAAAAAGATTGTTGCAACATTGGAAGATGTTTAAAACGTGTTTAAAAGTGTTGCAAAATGTTTTAAACGTGTTTAAAAGTGTTTAGTGCATCAGTGGCATAAGAAATATGATTGAAAATTTTGTGCGACGGTTTGTACACCACACCCTTGAGCCTATCCTATATTTAATTTCCTTGTGCATCTCATTCCTATTTGTGATTATTGTTCATAGGTATTTGAATTCAGCCACTTCCTCCAAATTTCTCTCATTTGGGCTCAACTACACTTCTACTTATGCTTGATTTTTCAGTTTATTTGTTGTAAACTATAGCTCTTCTTCCGTATTTACTAACTTTTTTAATACCTTAAACTTTTTCAAACAATTTTTATAACTTTATTAGACAATTTTCAAGTATTTATTAAATACACAGCTCACAATAGTATGACACTGTTAGACAATATTATTATGCTAACTGCTATTTTCTCCACGTAGTCTATGATTTTTCTATCGCTGGTTGGATTGGCTTTAGGGTGTGATAAGTAAGTGTACACCCACTTTTAATGAACATTTGGTAATTTTAATATTGTTAATATATTTTTTTACATAGATTTGGGGATTTATTGCAAAGATTGGTCATTTAAATTTCATAGCGACATGCTGCCATCTAGCATAAGATTTTTTGGGTGTGGTGTACAAACCGTCGCACAAAATTTTCAATCTTATTTCTTATGCCACTGATGCACTAAATACTTTTAAACGCGTTTAAAATATTTTGCAACACTTTTAAACACATTTTAAACATCTTCCAATGTTGCAACAATCTTTTTTTTATATTTATATATTTACGTAAAACATGATTGTGCTACATTGCTTACTTGCTACTTTTTGCTATTTTCCCTCCTCTTCCTATGTTGTCACCATCAACAACCCAAAATACTCCAGATGTTGTCAACATCACTTCTACGTTCCCTGGATTTCACCTACGTTAGAGTAATTGATTTGTGTTACAGTAATTGATTTGGGTTTGGTTAGCTTTTAGGTTCCTTGCTTTTTAAATGTGATTTGATACGCAAAATAAATTACCTCTTGATATCTGCTATTCTATGAAAAATTCAAAATGTCAGACGGTTATCACGTAAAATCATATTTCCACTAGTTCATTTCGTGTTAATTATACATACAGGGCAAGTCAAAATGTTGTGCAGGTTTTCAGAAATTTATTATGTGAAATGTAATGAACATATAATATTGTGAGACATATTGTATGAAAGGTAAACTCTCAAAGTTTTTTTTTAAATATTCACAGATGTTCTATGTGAGCGCCTTTTGTTACACGACAGATGTCAAGCCGATATTCAATCTCCTGCCAAACTTTCTGTAGCAGTCCGCGGTCGATATCAGCAATGGCTGCTGTGATGCGGGCACGCAGTTCATGCAGTGTTGTTGGAAGTGGTGGTACGTAAACATGATCCTTTACAAGACCCCACATGAAGAAATCACACGGGGTTAGATCTGGTGAACGAGGTGGCCAATGAATGAGTTGTTGATCACCCTGAGATGCACGGCCTATCCAGCGTTGTGGTAAAGCCGTATTCAAATGGTCTCGAACACTGCCATGGTAATGTGGAGGGGCACCATCCAACTGCAGAATGAAATCTGGACTATCCGCTTCAAGCTGCGGAAGGAGCCATTGTTGTAGCATATCAAGGAAAACATGTCCGTTCACAGTACGTTCATGAAAGAAAAAGGGCCCATAAACCTTTGCATGGGAATGGCACAAAAGACATTCACTTTCGGAGAATCGCGTTGATGTTCCAGAGTTGCATGGGGGTTACCAGTTCCCCAAATCCTTACATTGTGTCTATTCACTTTTCCTGAAAGGTGGAAAGTCGCTTCATCACTGTAAACTACCCTCTCATGGAACTCATTCTCTTCCATTAATGCGAGAAAATCAACACAGAAGGACGCTCGCAAAGCATAATCGGCGGGTTTTTAAGGCTTGAACCAGTTGCAAGTGGTAGGGTTTCATCTGTAAACGTTTCCGGAGAATCCGCCATACAGTTTTTTGTGGTAGTTGAAGTTCTGTCGCTCCCCGGTAGGTGGATTTCTGTGGACTCCGCACGAAGCATGTGCGAACGCGTTCGACTGTCTCTTCACTCGTCGACGGACGGCCAGTCGATTTTCGTTTACAGATACAGCCTGAATCCCTAAATTGTGTGTACCACTTACGAATGGATCTCCCATCCGGCGGGTCTTTATCGTATCTGGTACGGAAATGTCGTTGAACACTAGTCACAGAGTTGTTTACATGGTAATCAAGCACACAGAAAGACTTCTGATCCCCAGTCAACGCCATTTTCCTTTACTGCTCTGCTGTTGACATCTTGCGGGTGAACGCGGAACTTTAGAAGTGGACAACTAAACTTTGAGAGTTTACCTTTCATACAATATGTCTCACGATATTATATGTTCATTACATTTCACATAATAAATTTCTGAAAACCTGCACAACATTTTGACTTGCCCTGTATTTAGGCAAGTTCTGGGAATTTTGTGTCAATGTTGGTCATATTGATTCCACATACATATACTGCCAACTGCTGGAGGTTGCAATTATCTTTCTGGGATTACAGGAAGTACTAGCGCATGTGCACTGGGATTCTATAGAACTTATAAGAATTTATGTGCGATGGTAAGTACACCTTATCCGGGTGTTGTATACTTAACGTCGCAAAAAAATTTCAATCTAATTGCTTATGCCACTGATGCACTACACACGTTTAAAACATTTTGCAACACTTTTAAAACTTAGAAAAATTTATTTGCGACGGTAAGTACACATTATCCGGTCTTTATAGAAAGCCAGATATAATGAGAACAGTTAAGTCTCGTAGACTGCAATGGGCAGGACATGTGGCACAAATGGGGAATGAAAGACGCACATGGAAGCTTCTTGTAGGAATACCATAGGGAAAACGCCCTGTTGGTAGACCAAGAATGAGGTGGGAGAATATCATTAACTATGATTTGTGGGAAGTAGATTATACAGGGAATGATTGGAAAACATTTTGGCTCAGGATTGGGATGTATGGAGAGCTTATGTCCGCACGGCCATGAACCTATGGGTTCGATAGTGCCAGTGAGTTAGTTAGGGTTCGAACTCGGGATCTCCAGAAGGATAATGTGTACTTACCGTAGCAAATAAATTTTTCTAAGTTTTAAAACGCGTTTAAAAGTGTTGCAAAATGTTTTAAACGTGTTTAGTGCATCAGTGGCATAAGCAATTAGATTGAAAATTTTTTGCGACGTTAAGTATACAACACCCTCTCCGAACTTGTTTCGGAAAAGTACAAAACGTGTTTATAAGTGTTTAGTGCATCAGTGACATAAGAATAAGAGTAGAATTGTGAGAGGCATAAAACCGACCACATCCCTTGTTTCAAACTCTATCGCTTGATTGGTATGATAGAGGTATTACCATCGACAATCTTCTATAGTTACCCACAAAATGTAAAACCTATAGGAAAACAATATGCATGATGATTGAACACCCAACAAACAAAAATATTACCTCTTTTGTCAAATCAATTTGTAGGTAACCCGCATAGTCCTTTCCGATATCATTCAACATTTTGTCATTCATTAAACGAAATGCAAACTAGAGAATTTTGCGAAAAGCAAAAACTGCAAACTGTCATCTGAAGTTCTACCACGTGATTTAAGTAAAACTCAGTGTAGCCACTAGCTACAAGGGATATAATAAAAATTCCCTGTAGTGCGCGCCTACTCGCGCTGCTTTCATCATGAATTCCCGAATGGAAGCAAAATATTAAAAGCGGGAAATACAAACTGAATTATACCGTAAAAAACAATTTAATTGTAATTTAATCCCTTCACATATTCATGAAATTATGTAAGAGTGAATTCTGTTCCACTCGTATTTTAGTACGGCTCATCGCTCCGTTGTATTTTGAGTTGGCAATACTGCTATCTATAATTATTAAAATAATAGTCAAGTAACATTGTTGAAACTAAGAAGTTGTAATTTACAATTAGTGAAATTGGAAAGATAAAGAATGGAGAAAAGTGTTTTTATGAGAGTTATTAATTGTTTTTGGGTGAGTAATTGAGATTTGATTTTACAACTTTTATGTAATGTCGTAAATTAAGGTTAATATTTTTGGTTAGATTTTCAGCTTTTATTTGTAAGATAAGTGTATAAGGATATTTTAATTTTTAAATTAAGTCCAAACCATGAAAGTATAATGTGACATAGACCTATATGACGATTTAATTCTGTATAATTATCTACATCCATCCATCCATCCATAGTAATTCTGCCCGAAATCAGGACCTTCACTGCAATCATAGCTTGCAGCTTTACTAGGGAATTGTAGTTGTGGTAGCTTCCCATTGTTTTGCACACCGGTGAAGGATGATGATAGGAAGATGATGATGATGGCCATATGATTTCAGGGACCGTTTGGGCCTTAAAGTTTTTCAGACATTTGTCTTACATATGAAAAACCCCGATTAAAACCTCACCCAGAAAAACTGCCTTGACCAGGGATCGAACCTGGGCCTGCTGCGTGACAAGGCAGCATGCTACCTCGAGACCACAGCGGTGGACAATTATCTACATGTGTGGACATTATTTGTATTAGCTACACTTTTTTATAATTTTTTATTCCTATTTATAGACATTTTAACATATAAGGTCATATCATAAATAACATCTTTATGTGTAGCCTAGCCACTAATATGTATTTTTATTGTGTGTTTAGAAAGTATGTTTTAATGAAATGAGATTATGATAAAAATGGTTCTGGGACTCAACTTTAGATTATCTTCCACTTGATTTTCCATACTGTATTCTTGCAAGACTGTTGCTGTACATATTTATTCCGTCTTTACTAACATTTTGAATCATTTAAAGTTTTGCAATGATACTTATAATTATAACATTTTTTATAATTATTTATTACATATGCAATGATTTCTTCAAAGTTCTGCAGAATCGTTGTGTGCATGCATGAGCAGTTAAATAAACTTCTGCTAGATGGTGGAGATATCTGTGAAATCAGAATGACCAACATTCGAAAATCAATTTTAAGAAATGGATGTTCACTCACTTAATTTTGTTAGGTTCCGATGGGACAAGTTAGTGTATTATCGCCTCACTATGATGGTTGTCCAGCAGCTCGATTTGTTTCCCCGCAGCTGTTATATATAATTAAATACAAAGATGCCGACTACCGCCACTATAATAATTCTGCATATGTTAATCATTGTCAAGCATTATTGCACGGCACCTGCTTTTATATAAACAGACAACCATCAGATTAGTGTACATTACATTAAATAATATGCATGTAATTTATTTTGTTAGGTTAGGAAGGGGCTGGTGTTTGGAATTCCTAAGAAGTTAGTTAGACTTATACAAATATATCTAAATGGCACGAAGAGTAGGGTGCATGTTGGCAAACAGTTTTTGGATACCTTTGATATTCACAATGGGTTAAAGCAAGGAGATGCACTATCTCCTCTACTATTCAATTTTTTACTAGAACATGCCATCAGATCTTAAGAAGATGAAGAAGGTCTGCAATAAATTGTTAGTTTTGCTGATGATGTGTATTATTGGGTTATAGCAAGGAGATACCAAGGGCCAACACACACACACACACTATTGAGTAACACAAAGAAATTGGGACTGAAACTAAACATCAGTCCATCCATCGAAAGTAATTCTGCCTGAGGGCAGGTCTTTCACTGCAATCATAGCATTTTCATGCTATGATTTGCAGCTTTACTAGGGAATTATAGGTGTGGTAGCTTCTCGTTGCTTTGCACACCGGTGAAGGATGATGATGATGGCCGAATTTCGGGGACCGTTGGGCCCTAAGCTTCCTGATATTTGTCTTACAGGTGAGGAAATACCCTGAAAAAACCTCACCCAGGAGCCTGTCCCGACCGAGAATTGAACCTGGGCCTGCTGCGTGACAATTCAGTGCACTATCTCGAGACAACAGCGGTGGACATCAATAAAACTATATATATGGTCACACATAGGAATACATTATAAATAATGGAAATGGACAACTAATGACAAATGAGGGAAATTTTGAAGAAGTGGCTGAATTCTAATACTTAGGAACAATAATTGCAATTTGGAATGAGATGCACAAAGAAACTAAACATATGCTATTATGCATTGCAGGGACTCTTCTGATCCCAACTCCTTTCAAACTGAAAACTTATAGAACTGTTATTCTAACAGTTATATTATATGGATGCAAAACATGGACTCTTACTTTAAAGGAAGAAAGAAGATTACGAGTATTTGAGAATGAATTTCTAAGGAATATTTTTGGACAAAAGAGAGATGAACAAACAGGTGAATGAAGAAGACTATATAACAGTGAGTTACATGGTCTTTATAGGAAGCCAGATATAATAACAACAGTTAAGTCTCATAGACTGCGATGGGCAGGACATGTGGCATGAATTGGGAATGAAAGAGGTGCATGGAATTTTCTTGTAAGAAAACCAGAGGGAAAACACCCAGTTGGTAGACCAACCATGATTTGAGGGAAGTAGATTATACAGGGATTGATTGGAAAAACTCAGGATAGGGATGTATGGAGAGCCAGTGAGTTGGTTAGTTAGTTAGGTTAGGAAGGGGAAATTGGTGTTTATTCATTTCTAATAATGGGAATTTATTGTAAAGGTTGGTCATACCAATTTCACAACTACGTGGTTTCATTTATCAACAAGTCTATTAACTTTGTATAGGACCTCACAGATATGTGGTTTCACCTAGCAACAACTCTATAAATTTTTGCTCATATGCACTGTTATTCTGTAGGAAAGGTAAATTAAAGTTTTTTTCGGATTCTGGTAATGAAATATGGTAATTTATCAGAATGTCCAATCCAATACAACTACTCTTTCTCTCGATCTGTATGCCTAATCAAGGTAATCATTGATATATGAAAATTTTACTAATCACAATAGTTCACTTGATGGCAAGATATCATTCAGTTTTCTTCACATTTATATATATTGGCCTTAAAATTAAAACCTACCAAAAGTAACTCACACTAACCTTACATTTTTCCTCTTTATCAAGCATAAGTAATAATTAGATAGGTTCCATGCACGATGTGTAGCACAAACTGTTCAATTTCTGACATTCAAATAGCAATATTTGATTCATAGTTAAATATGGGAAATAGCATTATAAGGTTCTTAATTCATAAATTAATGAGTCATTTTTAACATCTTACCTCATATTTTATGTTTCTTTAAACACAGGAACTAGTTTTCAAGAGAAGGAACTCTCTCATTTTCAACCGACATTATGACTAATGGATTTTCATTGGAATCGTTGGAATCTCCATCAATAACGTTGCCATCTGGTGTTGATTTGATGAACTTTGAGATGAGGTCACATTCATCAGGGAATCTCGAAATTCATGGATCTAAATTTGTTCTTCTGAATATATATCTTCTCCCAAGTAGTCAATTCTAAAGGTTTTTCCAAATGTTTTAAAAGTTGGGCTTCTTTTTCAGTTTTATGATTCTCCAATAAACTGTGTGCTGCAATAGCTGATTTTTCAATTTCACCATTTTTAGTATTTCTGAAGTGTTCCTTAGTGCGAATGTCCAAATTCCTTTTTGTTTTTCCTGTGTATATTTTATTGCAGTCCTTACAATTAATTTGATAAATTCCAGATTTTTTGCTATTTGGGGTGTTTAATTTCTTATTATTAATAGATTACCAAGGCTAAATTTATTTATCGGTGCTAATGTAATATTGAATTTCCTGAAAATTTGTTGAAATTTGTTATGTATTTCAGGATGGTAAGTAATTTTGTTAAATTGTTTTCCTTCCTTTGAATCACATTTTGAACATAGCCAATTTAAATGGTTTTGGAAAAGAAATAACTGTAAATAAATTAAAAAAATTCAGACAACAAAAAAGATTAAAAGAGTACACTACTCTGCAATCTGATTCAAAGAAAGGAAAACAATTTATAACCCTCTGCATGCCACTGGTAAAATCTCTTGTGTCAGAGGTTTAAATTGCATCTGCTGATGCGATTGGCTTTCCCCAAGTAGTTTAAGTATATTGTCTGGCAGGTAATGGACAGAAACATCAGAGCCAATCTAATCAGCTCACAGCACCTAAAGGGTTAAGAAAATTACTTATCATCCTGAAATACATAACAAATTTCAAAAAATTGTCAGGAAATTCAATATTACATTGGCACTGATAAATAAATTTAGCCTAGGTAATCTATTAATAACTAATAAGATATTGAACACCCCAGATAGCAAAAAATCTGGAATTTATCAAATTAATTTGTAAGGACTGCAATAAAGTATACATAGGAAAAACAAAAAGGAATTTGGACACTCGCACTAAGGAACACTTCAGAAATACTAAAAATGGTGAAATTGAAAAATCAGCTATTGCAGCACACAGTTTATTGGAGAATCATAAAATTGAAAAAGAAGCCCAACTTTTAAAACATTTGGAAAAATCTTTAGAATTGACAATTTGGGAGAAGATATATATTCAGAAGAACAAATTTAGATCCATGAATTTCGAGATTCCTGATGAACGTGACATCATCTCAAAGTTCATCAAATCAACACCAGATGGCAATGTTATTGATGGAGATTCCAACGATTCCAATGAAAATCCGGTAGTCATAATGTCAGTTGAAAATGAGAGAGATCCTTCTCTTGAAAACTAGTTCCCATGTTTAAAGAAACATAAAATATGAGGTAAGATGTTAAAAATGACTCATTAATTTAGCAATATTTGAGTTTCAACTCATACATTATTACAACCTGGATAGATCAGATTATAAAGGTAGCGAAAAAGGGCATGAAGTCAATATTTTCTATGCATATATTTATCTAAGACTTCTTTGCTCGAGCGGCAAAAGGCCGTTTAGCTGTCAAGGTTGAGAAGTGTTTGGAGGAGTTCAAGGTTGTCTACCAAATATAGATCGGTATGTCGGTTCCGTTATAAATTCCACACACAAGACCAGTGTAACCACAACTTTTATTTAACATATATATAGCACTGAATTAAATAAACCCTTTAGAAAAATACACGTAATTATAACTTAAACACAAATAACAAATCTTTATTTTATGACACTAATTTACATGAGTTAATATGCTAAAATGAGAGAACTCAGAATATTTTAATGTATATTGTCTTATGTAGAACAAGTTAGAAAAGTTTGTTTTCAAATTACTTCTTTCTTTAATATTTCTACGTTATAGTTAATATTCACAAGTACCAGAGAATTATACTCTCGGTAATCTCTTAATTTATTCAAGCAAAAGATAGTTAATAACTTAATTTATTCAAGCTAAAGATAGTTAATATCTTAATTTATTCAAGCTAAAGATAGTTAATATCTTAATTTATTCAAACTAAAGATAGTTAATATCTTAATTTATTCAAGCTAAAGATAGTTAATATCTTAATTTATTCAAGCTAAAGATAGTTGATATCTTAATTTATTCAAGCTAAAGATAGTTAATATTGTTACGTGGGGACAGTTAAGCCCCGCCGTAATGATAGCGTGAAGATCTCTATAGTTTAAGTGGTCTTTGGCCCGAGCGGTTGGCCTTGGCTTTGGAGGATGAATTCCACATTTAGACATGTTAAAAACACAGTAAACAATAACATAACATTATTTATTAGAATAAAACGAAACATAGAGAAATATTAAAACCAAAAAGTATAAGCACTTATTCAAGATTCAACTTTGTTCATTATTCTAAGTTCTTTGGACCATTTGGTCCTTTAATTAAATCTATGTATGAAAAAAATGACCGTTTAAAAGACTGATAATAAAAAGATAGAATATTCATATTACCCATGTAGAGCTGCACTCCTCCGCAGGGGGACCGCGTTCGGTCCCCGCCGCCGTTCTGACTTTTCTACTCAAAACCCCTGCTTTTATATTATCATCTCTACCTTTCACCATTCCCTAAAACTAATGGAAACCCTATTTTCTTGCCCCATCTTTTGTAATATTCATAGCTCTTTCATGGCCATGTTATATAAGATGTTTTTAACTACTTATCCTAATGTGTTTGGGTTATATAAGTTTTCGTAAGAGTGTCCTATTTGGTTGAAACTAACAAAGTTGTTTTTGATATTATATAAGATTTCGTAAGTGTGTCCTCATAGATTGAAAAATATATTGATGTGAAATAGTCATTTTATTATAATTTTTTACCCTAGTTTTTTATCTATAAAACACTTGTGTATATTTTGATTGAGACTTCAATCCGCATTTAAAGGGTGATTATTTATGCCCTATTTTTTGGTATAATAGAAAGTATCTTGTGTATATACTTCATCTGTTTTTATAGAATTTTATTATTATGGCTATTATGGCAGTTAGGCCCCAGTGTAGGCATAACAAATATCTTAATTTATTCAAGCTAAAGATAGTTAATATCTTAATTTATTCAAGCTAAAGTTAGTAAATATCTTAATTTATTCAAGCTAAAGATAGTTAATATCTTAATTTATTCAAGCAAAAGATAGTTAATATCTTAATTTATTCAAGCTAAAGATAGTTAATATCTTAATTTATTCAAGCTAAAGATAGTTAATATCTTAATTTATTCAAGCTAAAGATAGTTTATATCTTAATTTATTCAAGCTAAAGTTAGTAAATATCTTAATTTATTCAAGCTAAAGATAGTTAATATCTAAATTTATTCAAGCTAAAGATAGTTAATATCTTAATTTATTCAAGCTAAAGATAGTTAATATCTTAATTTATTCAAGCTAAAGATAGTTAATATCTTAATTTATTCAAGCTAAATCAAAGTGAATTATTCATCCTGGAACTTTAATAAAAATTGCATTTATACTTACACACTCCGAGATTCGAAATCATGTCCGTCCTAGATTGTTCCTAAAGCTGCCTTCTGTCTGATCTTTTTCCCAAAAAACGCAAGTATATATTTTATAATTTTGTTCCCCTTCCAGCTAGAATCCGTGGCGGCCATAGTAATATTTCCTAATCTTTGGTAATAATTTGTTTCTGGTCAGGGACAGATTATATAAGGTGTTTGTTTCTCTTATATAATGTGTTATTCAAAAGGTACAATATTTTTGTATTTTCGTAAATGTGTCCTAATGAGCTTTGAAAAAAGCATGTTGTTCCCAAGACCTGATGTATGGTTTTTGCTTGACATGCATTTTCCTAGATCTTTTAATATTTAATTAATTTTCCCCGTTTTTTTTTTTTATTTCTAAAGCCCTTCATGTAAAATTTGCATTACTTGTGTTAGGTCTTTTCAGAGTTTTCAATGTTGAGTTATTTTTTCTCTACCGTCCTGGGCTACAACTTTTTCATAATAAGTATATAGGCTCTGCTTCCATCTTTTTTTATCCATTTTTTATTATACCTGCAATTAAGCCCTGTTGTATTTATAATATCTCCCCCCCACGAGATATAACCATAGGTTTGCAAAACCTATTGTTATATTCTATCATCGGTATCTTCTTATTTCTCAAGGAAGGGTTTTCAAAACTTTTGGAATCCATAGTTCCCGCGAGTCCCCCATAAACTTAGTCATCCGTGTTTAACATGCCTACGTCATGCCTTCTCTGGAGGGTGGTATTTAAAGGGGTGGCCGCTCCTATGCTTCCTGATTTATGTTTCATCATCATGTCTACCTGTGAGTATTTTTCCGATAAGGTATGTTATTTTCTTATTCATCTTTACATTTTGTATATAGGTAGTTTCCTGCTTTTTGTAGACGGAACTTTGGTATCCCTGAGGGATGTCTTCCCGATTACCGGGAGATAGAGGTCATAGAAGAACCGCATAGAGTGGCGCCTCGTTGTGGGTGTCTTAATTTGGTATTGCAATTTAACACCGCTGCGCCATCTGAAGATGAACACAGGTATACGACTTGAGCAGGGCTCTGGTGGCGCAATCACAATGAAAGGACCCTTATCCTTAACCATTCTTTTTAAAAATAAATTGTAAAGCTAAACTCAGGCAATGCTACTTTGTGAACAATTTAGCATGTTTTATTCTTACTCTCTTTAGAAGAAAATTACAAGAACTTTGCCAACTTTTTAGATGTCTTTAACTATAAATTATTTTAATTTTTTTTTAATTCATCAAATGGTAAGTTGACTAAAATGATTTACACAATTTCGTATTTATTAAAATCCATTCCACTTTTAGATGAACATAATGAATATGGGAAATTGCTATTTATTAGAAAGTAATTGGAAATGTTAGACCTATACAACAAAAATATTGGCAAAATTTTTGTAATAATTTTCTTAAGTATAAAACACTGGCTCTTCCAACTCTTTTGTATGGTAGCGAAGTATGGACGTTGAAACAGAAGGATATACAGAGACTTAGATCTGCTGAAATGAGATATCTTCGGAGGACTGCAGGATACACACTACTAGATCACAAAGAAAATGAAGACATCTTAGAAGAATTACACATGGAATCTTTAGAAAACAAAATTTCTGATTATAAGTCAAGATGGATACAACATGTTCATCGAATGGAAGATCACAGAATACCCAAACTAATGTTAAGATATCAACCTGCAGGAAGAAGAAGACCAGGACGTCCACTCAAAAGACTTCTGGATGGTGTTTCTCTTGAGGCCGAAACAGGTCAACAAATGGCCTAAATTCGTGAATGTACTATGATGATGATGATGAATTTTCTTAAGTAAAAATAAAAAATGCAAAATTGTTTACAAAGTAACATTTCTTGTGTTATTTCCATTAAGAAATATCAAACAGGATCTGGATAATGGATATGCTAAGGCAGCACCATTTGACGAGCCCGGTCTAATATGCTATTTCTTTTTGTGTGTTTTAAGAACCGAAACCATAAAGTAATTTAAGAACAAGTTTTCAAATGTTCTTAAAATGAAAATTCAAAAATACCTGAGATTTATAAGAATGTAGCAAAAAGAAATTCAAATTAAAACTTATGCATCCATTTCTCTATTCTGAACTACTCATATATGAATGCACGCACATCAACTCTATTTAGTAACCAGACTTGTCTTGATTAGTTTGTTTGCTTTTAAAAATGAAATAACATGATTCATTTATTGCCTTGTATTAAAATTAATATTTTTTAAAAAAATTATACATTTTATAGTTACTGCAGGATGTACATTATTCAAGAAGAACAGAATTTTCTCAATGAAACTTCAGTCACATATGTAGTTAAAGATTCAATATTTCAACAATAAACCTAATTATTTTATATGTAATTTTATAAGAAGACTATTGCACATTTATTTACTAGCTTCCTATTACCCCAAGCCCTATAATGGGATCACCTACCTTTATATTTTGATTACAAAATCTAATAGTTCATTAGAGAAAAAATCATATGTATATTCTCCAAGGTGCAACAAGCTGAGAATGCCCTTGGCCTACCAGCTAGCTGCTGGCCCAATATCCACCTGCGAGAAGAATCCAAATTGTTTAACATTTTAGGCTTACACACCTATTTAAGCCTAACACAAATGACTACCTTCATTACTACCAGGAAATCGCTGAATAGTTGAATGTTAGGCCAAATTATTGTTGTTAAAACTGACAGAACAGTTTTGTTCTCTAAGTAATTACCAACACTTCATATTAAGATTTTTTTTTGCACATGTTAAATAAATGTTATAAAAGACATAGAAAGTTCTCAACGAGATAGAAGTAAGGATGAATTCAAATTTACATGACACAATATTAACATTATTTTAAAATTTGTAATTTAAAATATTTCCTATAACAGTTCAATTAAAAATTTGTTTTTAATAAAACACAACCACTTTTCTGCATAGTCTATAATGTACTGGTATGTTCTTGCAATACACTTGTAGATATTCTTGAAGCACAACTTCTTTACACCTACTGTAGAGCCTGAAAAAAAAAATACATATAGGCTACATATACAGTGAGTTTCACTCGACCCGTGGCCGATAGTGGGAAAAGTTACTGCAAGCATTGAGTCATCAACTCACGCTGCCCACGCAGTGTCTATGCTAGTGGCCGCAAGTCGAGTGAAACTCACTGTATATATAATATTTGTCAATGTCCTTCGCAATGAAAGTATTCCCAACTCTTATATATATTGACGATCTAGGATCATACTATTCTAAGTAAGTGTTTTATTTAGAATTCTAGTTATGTCAATGTCCAATATCTATGGGCATTGAAAAAAAAAAAAACAAAAACAAACAAAGAATTTCATACTCCAATTTTCCAAAGGTGTTACTAATCAAAATATTGAATTCCTGATTTATTATCAAATGGCTATGGTAATGTAACATTCACAACAAGAATTGTGAAAAGATGGACTTCACACAATATGATCCTGAACCATTGTATATGTATTATGTACATGTATACACTTACATATTTTTAAGTTTTTTTTTGTAATACAGGGCAAGTCAAAATGTTGTGCAGGTTTTCAGAAATTTATTATGTGAAATGTAATGAACATATAATATCGTGAGACATATTGTATGAAAGGTAAACTCTCAAAGTTTAGTTGTCCACTTCTAAAGTTCCGCGTTCACCCGAAAGATGTCAACAGCAGAGCAGTAAAGGAAAATGGCGTTGACTGGGGATCAGAAGTCTTTCTGTGTGCTTGATTACCATGTAAACAACTCTGTGACTAGTGTTCAACGACATTTCCGTACGAGATACGATAAAGACCCGCCGGATGGGAGATCCATTCGTAAGTGCTACACACAATTTAGGGATTCAGGCTGTATCTGTAAACGAAAATCGACTGGCCGTCCGTCGACGAGTGAAGAGACAGTCGAATGCGTTCGCACATGCTTCGTGCGGAGTCCACAGAAATCCACCTACCGGGGAGCGACAGAACTTCAACTACCACAAAAAACTGTATGGCGGATTCTCCGGAAACGTTTACAGATGAAACCCTACCACTTGCAACTGGTTCAAGCCTTAAAACCCGCCGATTATGCTTTGCGAGCATCCTTCTGTGTTGATTTTCTCGCATTAATGGAAGAGAATGAGTTCCATGAGAGGGTAGTTTACAGTGATGAAGCGACTTTCCACCTTTCAGGAAAAGTGAATAGACACATGTAAGGATTTGGGGAACTGGTAACCCCCATGCAACTCTGGAACATCAATGCGATTCTCCGAAAGTGAATGTCTTTTGTGCCATTTCCCATGCAAAGGTTTATGGGCCCTTTTTCTTTCATGAACGTACTGTGAACGGACATGTTTTCCTTGATATGCTACAACAATGGCTCCTTCCGCAGCTTGAAGCGGATAGTCCAGATTTCATTCTGCAGTTGGATGGTGCCCCTCCACATTACCATGGCAGTGTCCGAGACCATTTGAATACGGCTTTACCACAACGCTGGATAGGCCGTGCATCTCAGGGTGATCAACAACTCATTCATTGGCCACCTCGTTCACCAGATCTAACCCCGTGTGATTTCTTCATGTGGGGTCTTGTAAAAGGATCATGTTTACGTACCACCACTTCCAACAACACTGCATGAACTGCGTGCCCGCATCACAGCAGCCATTGCTGATATCGACCGCGGACTGCTACAGAAAGTTTGGCAGGAGATTGAATAACGGTTTGACATCTGTCGTGTAACAAAAGGCGCTCACATAGAACATCTGTGAATATTTAAAAAAAACTTTGAGAGTTTACCTTTCATACAATATGTCTCACAATATTATATGTTCATTACATTTCACATAATAAAATTTCTGAAAACCTGCACAAGATTTTGACTTGCCCTGTATTTCAAAAGCAGTCAAAATTTGCATTGAAAATTGAAATTACAATATCTGAAAATACTTGACTTAAAAGAACGGAATACTAATACCATAAATAAACTAATAATATAATAATGATTACACTGTCTTCATTATTACCATTCAGTGTTTATTTACTTTCTTTTTTAAGTTTAAGTCTTCAATATTGGAATGTTTCTCCTCTGGTTGGCAACGAGCATTCTAATATGCTGTGTATGTTTGGCGGTTCGTATGATTTGTAATTATATCCAGTTTTATCTGTTAGCACATGTGAATGGATCTAGTTAGACTTGGAATTTTTTTTTTTTGCTCAACTTTAGATTACTTTACCCTTCAGTTTCCATAGTATATTCTTTTAATACTGTTTCTCTATGTACTTCTTCTGCCTTTACTAACATTTGATAATATTTTAAACACTTGCAACAATACTTATAACTTTTTTTTACAATTATTAAATATTTATCTATGTATGCAATGATTTCTTCAAAGTTATGCAGATTTGTTGTGCATATGCACAAACGCTTAAATGAACTTCTACTAAATGGTGGAGATATCTGTGAAATTGGAATAAAATCAACATTCAAAAATGGATGTTCACTCATTTCATTTTGTTAGGTTCCGATGCTAAAAAGTTAGTGAACATTTAATTAAATAATATGCATGTAAATTGTTTAGTTAGGTTAGGAAGGGGAATTTATTGCAAAGGTTGGTCATATCGATTTCAGATCTATGTGGTTCCATCTAGCAATACAACTCTATAAACTTTTTATAAATGTTTGCACATGTGCACTGTTATTCTGCAGGACTTAAAAATTATTAGGAAAGGTAAACAGAAGTTTTTTTCATTTTTTGTCACAAAATGGAAACTTTAACCCTAAATTTCTGTTATCTTTTAAGATTAATTTTTAGACTTATGGGTGTTCTGAATAATGCTATCTCACTTTATTACTTAATCTAATAAGAAACACTAAACAAAAAGAATGAAACCTCAAAGTTAGTAAAATGAAGGTAGCAATATTAGATCCACTTCGAATACCTCAAATTTACTTACCTAAAATTTTATACATGTGTAGGCTTCCCAATCACTGTCATACGAAAATACACACATAGGATTTGATCTTTACAGCCTCGTTTATTCTGTGAAAGAAATAATGATGAATAAGTACACACATTACAGGTTAAGAAATAAAAATAAATGAGGTAGGCCTATAAACAATTTTTTAAAGGGTATTTTAATGTCATGATGCAAACAAAATATTCGGCGTGCCAATTTACATAATTCACAGTTAGGCCTATTATTTAAAAACACTATTTTCTGAAGTAAAAATTTTTGAGAAAAATTATACCATATGTAATCATTCACCTACCTTCCATTAGCTGTATTTTCCAGCTTCACTTTATCCTTCGAATTGTAGATAATTAATTAATTTAACAATTAACTTCGATGCATCAATAATATTATATTATATTCAACCTCAAAACTTCTCTTCGTACAGTACATAACGGTACATAACAATTCCACCGTTGATTTATTTAAATATAATCGATTTTACACTTTACGACTCGATTTATTTGTACGTCATACGTCAACAATCGATAAAATAGCGACGGTGGCGCGGTCTTAAGATGACGGTACTACGTGGAAAAAAAAGTAAAAAAAAAAAGCGTCCAAATCTCCCTATAATGATTCACGGGCCTGCTAGAGGCGTGCTAGAGATCTCTATGCTAGAGATGTGCTAGAGGCTCAGGCCATTGAATCATTATAGGGAGATTTGAACGCAATATTTTTTTAGTTTTTTTTTCCACGTAGTACCGTGCCACCGTCGCTATTTTATCGATTGTTGACGTATGACGTACAAATAAATCGAGTTGTAAAATGTAAACTCGAATTAAATTTAAATAAATCAACGGTGGAATTGTTATGTACTGTACGAAGAGAAGTTTTGAGGTTGAATATAATATAATATTATTGATGCATCGAAGTTAATTGTTAAATTAATTAATTATCTACAATCCGAAGGATAAAGTGAAGCTGGAAAATACAGCTAATGGAAGGTAGGAGAATGATTACATATGGTATAATTTTTCTCAAAAATTTTTACTTCAGAAAATAGTGTTTTTAAATAATAGGCCTAACTGTGAATTATGTAAATTGGCACGCCGTATATTTTGTCTGCATCATGACATTAAAATACCCCTTAAAAAATTGTTTATAGGCCTACCTAATTTATTTTTATTTCTTAACCTGTAATGTGTGTACTTATTCATCATTATTTCTTTCACAGAATAAACGAGGCAGTAAAGATCAAATCCTATATGTTTATTTTCGTATGACAGTGATTGGGAAGTCTACACATGTATAAAATTTTAGGTAAGTAAATTTGAGGTATTCAGAGTGGATCTAATGCTGCTACCTTCATTTTACTAACTTTGAAGTTTCATTATTTTTGTTTAGTGTTTCTTATTAGATTCAGTTATGAAAGTGAGATAGCATTATTCAGAACACCCATAAGTGTAAAAATTAATCTTAAAAGATAACAGAAATTTAGGTATAAAGTTTCCATTATGTGACAAAAAAATGAAAAAAACTTCTGTTTACCTTTCCTAATAATTTTTAAGTCCTGCAGAATAACAGTGCACATGTGCAAACATTTATAAAAAGTTTATAGAGTTGTATTGCTAGATGGAACCACATAGATCTGAAATCGATATGACCAACCTTTGCAATAAATTCCCCTTCCTAACGTAACTAAACAATTTACATGCATATTATTTAATTAAATGTTCACTAACTTTTTAGCATCGGAACCTAACAAAATGAAATGAGTGAACATCCATTTTTGAATATTGATTTTATTCCAATTTCACAGATATCTCCACCATTTGGTAGATGTTCATTTAAGAGTTTGTGCATATGCACAACAAATCTGCATAACTTTGAAGAAATCATTGCATACATAGATAAGTATTTAATAATTGTAAAAAAAAAGTTATAAGTATTGTTGCAAGTGTTTAAAATATTATCAAATGTTAGTAAAGGCAGAAGAAGTACATAGAGAAACAGTATTAAAAGAATATACTATGGAAACTGAAGGGTAAGGTAATGTAAAGTTGAGCCAAAAAAATCCAAGTCTAAGTAGATCCATACACATGTGCCAACAGATAAAACTCGATATAATTACAAATCATACGAACCGCCAATATACACAGCATATTAGAATGCTCGTTGCCAACCAGAGGTGAAACATTCCAATATTGAAAACTTATACTTAAAAAGAAAGTAAATAAACACTGAATGGTAATAATGAAGACAGTGTAATCATTATTATATTATTAGTTTATTTATGGTATTAGTATTCTGTCCTTTTAAGTAAAGTATTTTCAGGTATTGTAATTTCAATTTTCAATGCAAGTTTTGACTGCTTGTGAAATATTACAAGAAAGAACTTAAAAATATGTAAGTGTATACATGTACATAATACATATACAATGGTTCAGGATCATATTGTGTGAAGTTCATCTTTTTACAATTCTTGTTGTGAATGTTACATTTCCAAAGCCATTTGATAATAAATCAGAAATTCAATATTTTGATTAGTAACATCTTTGGAAAATTAGAGTATGAAATTCTTGATTTTTATCTTTTTTCAATGCCCATAGATATGGGACATTGACATAACTAGTATTCTACATAAAACACTTACTTAGAATAGTATGATCCTAGATCGTCAATATACATAAAGGTTGGGAATACCTTCATTGTGAAGGACATTGACAAATATTATATATATAGTGAGTTTCACTCGATTTGCGGCCACTAGCATAGACATTGCATGGACAGCGTGAGTTGATGACTCAATGCTTGCAGTCACTTTTCCCACTAACAACCGCAGGTCAAGTGAAACTCACTGTATATGTATATGTATATATATTTTTTTTTTTCCAGGCTCTACAGTAGGTGTAAAGAAGTTGCGCTTCAAGAATATCTACAAATGTATTGCAAGAACGTACCAGTACATTATAGACTATGCAGAAAAGTGGTTGTGTTTTATTAAAAACAAATTTTTGAACTATTATAGAGCATATTTTAAATTACAAATTTTAAAATTATGTTAATTTTGTGTCATGTAAATTTTAATTCATCCTTACTTCTACCTCGTTGAGAACTTTCTATGTCTTTTATAACATTTATTCAACATGTGCAAAAAAATCTTAATATGAAGTGTTGGTAATTACTTAGAGAACAAAACTGTTCCGTCAATTTTAACAATAATTTGGCCTAACATTCAACTATTCAGCGAATTCCTGGTAGTAATGAATGTAGGCATTTGTGTTAGGCTTAAATAGGTGTGTAAGCCTAAAATGTCAAACAATTTGGATTCTTCTCGCAGGTCGGTATTGGGCCAGCAGCTAGCTGGTAGGCCAAGGGCATTCTCAGCTTGTTGCACCTTGGAGAATATACATATTTCTTCTCTAATGAACTATTAGATTTTGTAATCAAAATGTAAAGGTAGGTGATCCCATTATAGGGCTTGGGGTAATAGGAAGCTAGTAAATAAATGTGAAATAATCTTCTTATAAAATTACATATAAAATAATTAGGTTTATTGTTGAAATATTGAATCTTTAACTACGTATGTGACTGAAGTTTCATTGAAAAAATCCTGTTCATCTTGAATAATGTACATCCTGCAGTAACTATAAAATGTATAATTTTTTAAAAATATTAATTTTAATATAAGACAATAAATTAATCATGTTAATTAATTATAATTAAATATTAATCATGTTGTTTATTTTTTATTATTTCACCCACCTCATACTTCATAAATCATAGCAGACCCTGGGTTTCTTCACGTAATTTGTGACATTGTCAATGCTGCGTCACGTTCACAACTGACGTCCAACGGCCTTCTATCCTGCAGACTGACCTCCGCGCCATCTGGTGGCCGACCGAAGAATTTCCAAATCAGTCCTCTTTCTTTATAACCGGGTATTTCAAAGTTCATAGTTGTATTTTCATTCTTGCATATGTAAATTTTTTCCCAAGTTGTGAGTTCCTTCGGTTTTTCCAATTGTTTAAGTAATTTTGTTTTGTTTTCAATTCTATGTTTTTCTGCACATGCCTGGTCAGAAAAACATAGAATTGAAAACAAAACAAAATTACTTAAACAATTGGAAAAACCGAAGGAACTCACAACTTGGGAAAAAATTTACATATGCAAGAATGAAAATACAACTATGAACTTTGAAATACCCGGTTATAAAGAAAGAGGACTGATTTGGAAATTCTTCGGTCGGCCACCAGATGGCGCGGAGGTCAGTCTGCAGGATAGAAGGCCGTTGGACGTCAGTTGTGAACGTGACGCAGCATTGACAATGTCACAAATTACGTGAAGAAACCCAGGGTCTGCTATGATTTATGAAGTATGAGGTGAGTGAAATAATAAAAAATAAACAATATTAAAGAACCTCATAGTGTTATTTCCTATCTACATAACTTAATTAATCATGTTATTTCATTTTTAAAAGCAAACTAATGAAGACAAGTCTGATTACTAAATAAAGTTGATGTGCGTGCATTCACATATGAGTAGTTCAGAATAGAGAAATGATGCATAGAATTTCTTTTTGCTACATTCTTATAAACCCAAGGTATTTTTGAATTTTCATTTTAAGAACATTTAAAAACTTGTGCTTAAATTACTTTATGGTTTCAGTTCTTAAAAAACAAATAGCATATTAGACTCATTAGACCAGGCTCGTCAAATGGTGCTGCTTTAGCATATCCATTATCGAGATCCTGTTTGATATTTCTTAATGGAAAAGACATCTGAAAAGTTGGCAAAGTTCTAGTAATTTTTTCTTTTGAAGAGAGTAAGAATAAAACATGCTAAAATTGTCCACAAAGTAGCATTGCTTGTGTTTAGCTTTAAATTTTATTTTTAAAAGAATGGGTAAGGATAGGGTACTTTTATTGCGATTGAGCCACCGTGGCCATGCTCAAGTAGTACCGTGGTCATCTTCAGATGGTGCAACGGTATGCAATTGCGTCCAAAATTTAACACAGAGGCCGCTCTATGTGCTAGAGGTGCCTGCGGCGCGAGTCGGGTCGTTGGGTGACCACAGTGATGGTGGATGGCTTCGAAAACTTTCTCCTGCCGGATCACGTGAAAGTGGTATAGAGAAGAGAATAAAAGAGAGAAAGTAAGAAATAATACAGAGAGACTCCTAGCAGATAAAAAAAATATTTTAGTTTAACTGATGGATTTTATTAAAAGCAACATAAAGAGCAAAACTGCATATTCTGGCAAATTACCTGAAAATCTAACCTAGCATTTGACTTCTGAATATGAATTTCAAACTGTACAGCCCGATCCAATTAACTCAATCTGTTTTTCTCTTATTTAATTAGTGGGGTAGAAATAGATCCAGATTAGATCCAGTAAATAATGCTCTAACATGGTATTAAGTAGAAAGTAAATTTAACAAAAGTATATAGTTAAAATATTAAAATTTGTACCTGAAATATCAGTTTTCTTCGACAATTAAAAATTCATTAAAATACCTGAAATATCAGTATTTTAATGAATTTTTAATTTATATATTAAATTTGGGAATTTTTAACATTATGAGGTTCAATTAATAATAATTAAATGAATCGTGATTTTTTCTTACCTCATACATCTATGTTTCTTTAAACACAGCACTGCAGTATCGGCGACACTTTGTCGTCATCGTCAGCTGTTTTCACGACTCGTGAAAACAGCTGACGATGACGACAAAGTGTCGCCGATACTGCAGTGCTGTGTTTAAAGAAACATAGATGTATGAGGTAAGAAAAAATCACGAATTTTTAATTGTTGAGGATGACTGATATTTCAGGTATAAATTTTAATATTTTAACTATTTACATAACAATCTGCTGTGGTCTCGAGGTAGCGTGCTGCCTTGTCACGCAGCGGGCCCGGGTTCGATCCCCATTCAGGGCAGTTTTTCTGGGTGAGGTTTTTATTGGGGTTTTTTCTCATCTGTAAGACAAATGTCAGGAAAACTTTAAGGCCCAAACGGTCCCCGAAATCATATGGTCATCTTCATCATCCTTATCGTTATCATCGTCATCCTTCACCGGTGTGGAAAGCAACGGGAAGCTACCACACCTACAATTCCCTAGTAAAGCTGCAAGCTTAGCATGAAAATGCAATGATTGCAGTGAAAGACCTGCCCTTGGGCAGAATTACTATGGATGGATGGATAACAATCTCAATGGTGGTTCAAAATGAAATTTGAAACTATTAACAAAAGTATATGTTACTTAGATTTATTAACTTCTTTCTGATCTACAAAAATGTAGCACCAATTCTGTAGTTGTGTCCCACGATATCAAACATGTACTCAGGCTTGTGTAGTCCTATGTCTCAAGGTAAAATGAATCCTTCTCATTAAATATTTATTTTAAGTATAATTGCAGAACCCAAACATGTAGAGTATATAATTTTTTTTTTAGAAAATGGGAACACTGTAACAATTTTAGAAATTGGATAAAACAGCATATTGATGGCCTATTTCTAACAACACATATCTTCCAGTTTTATGAAATCAAGGTTTTGAACTATTCTGGTGTAATTTTATATGTTCCATTCAATGGTGCTAATACAAGCATGAGAAAAAAAATTGAAGTTACTTGGTTAAAAAAACTAAAGCTAAATTTCATGGACTGTATCATGCTAATCACATAACCCAATGACCTGTTATCTGTATACTAGTGACAGAAACTACTTCATTCAACAGCTTTGACAAAATGTTGTATCACAGATTTTTTACTGTACTATATGTATATTGACATCTTAAGTATATCAGTTCAAGAATCTTTGGTTGTATTCAAGTGCTGTTAGGGCTGTTTTCATGAAAATATTTTTGAAAAATTTATACAAACTCATTGATCATACTCATTAGGCATTGAAAATAACCATTACAAAAATTCATTTTTATACAAACATTTAATTTTCTTATGTAGCCTAAATATTCTCCATTATTATGAGATGTAGCAAGAACTCGGTCTTCACTGCCAGCTGCTAGCTAGCTACTATAACAAGTAAGCAAATTAAAGAGAATATTTTTATTTTATAGCAGTGATGCTTTATCGATATTATAATTAAATTTTTGACATTGAGCAATGCAAGCTAAATAGACATGATAAAAAAATATATTTATTTAAATGCAGTGGCTTTTGAAATTTTTCATTAGCCAATAATGACTGAGGAAAACAAACAATAACAAGAAAGATTATAAAATGTTCATCATATTTTCCAGGCTTCCGAGTATCTGTCCATGAAACTGCTGGTTGTTAGGGTTGGGCAACTTCGGATGTGATCAGCATCCATATCTTCCATAGTGTTGCAGAGGATACATTGTTGAGTTGGTAGAAGACCAAGGCAATGAAGGTGTTTACCTAGGCAGTCGTGTCCTGTTGCAGTATGGAATGATGCAACAGCTACTCTTCTGGGCCAATCTGACAGTGTAGTTTGGATGGATGCTTTCCAAGGTTTGTCAATCATTTGGAGCTCTAGGAAGGTTCTGAAGGCTTCTCTCACTCTGAAGCAGATGTTCATAGCTGCTCTAGAGTAAGATATAATGTTCAGTGATGTCTGAAGGATGTGGGTTTCTTTCTTAGCCAGCAAATCTGCCATTTTGTTCTCTGTAATGCCACAATGGGACGGTATCCATTGCAGAGAAACATTTTTACCTGCTATAT
Source organism: Diploptera punctata (assembly GCA_030220185.1). NCBI lineage: Eukaryota > Metazoa > Arthropoda > Insecta > Blattodea > Blaberidae > Diploptera > Diploptera punctata. The sequence goes on along the minus strand of JASPKZ010007477.1, from coordinate 274,723 downwards.
TGTTATTTCTGATGATCTTTCTACTCTGTTATATTTCTTTGTTAGCAGGATATGCTAGCTAATTTGCTTTTGCAGATATGGCTGCCTTAGAATCACTTAAGATGACAGCATTCAGAAAGAATTGAGATCTGCACGTTAATTGACTCAGGGCAGTGGATATAGCTCTAACCTCGCTGTCAAATGTCTTCTAAGAGAGAGGTATGTGGAGAAGAGTTGGCAGTGGATTCCTGCTCCGGTATTTCCACTCTTATCTAATTGGGAACCATCTGTGTAGACATGGAGCCATTTGTCTATAGGATATCGAACATGCAATGTCTTCAGAGCTGTAGTTCAAGGTACCTCATCACAAACATTGTTTTTCTTGTGTATTTCCAACAGGTCTAGGTTGTAATTTATGTGATGTAGTTCAAGGAGTTGTTTATTGGGAGCAGTTCAGATCCCTTCCAGGATGTATCTAGTTGTTTTCTTTTAATTAATGTTTTTTGTAGGAAACCTTCTTGCGTTTTAAGCCTATGGTTATGATGTGTGTTTTTGGGAGGGTAGTCAACTTCAGGCAAACATATTAGTTTTTCATGTACTTTGAGTGCTGATTCAATAATTTCTGATTTTATGTCCATGTTATTGGTATATTGGAGTAGGGAGGTAATCGGAGTTGACTTTACAGCACCTGATATAATTCTCATTGCTTGATTTTGGAGTAGTTCCATTTTCTGGGTTAGCTTGCTTGAAGCAGTTATGAGTGATCCACAACAATATTTAATTACTGGTTTAACATAAATGTTATATGTGAGATTTATTGTTGATGTAGCACAACCCCATTTTGTACCAGCCAGTCTCTTCAGAATGTTGAGTCTTTTAGAAGTTCTCATGGTTATGTTGGCTATGTGTTCTTTCCAGGTAAGTTTAGTATCAAAAGTAACACCTAGATACTTCTTCTTCTTTTTCCTCCCAAGTATTAGGCCAAGGCCTGTTATGATCATATAGAAAATTTTCCCTCCAGTGTTTCATAGGACGGCCCAGAGATCTTCGTCCTCTTGGTATATAATTATAAACAGCTTTGGGGATCCGATTTGAACTCATTCTTTCAAGGTGGTGTTTGCAATTTAGTTGGTACTAAAAGAATTAAATTAATGTTTTTATTACCTCACCTCATATCCTTTTTCTTCTATACTGCAGTTTCGGAGCTTATCTCCATCATCAGTAGCCTCTGGTTGACCGGTGTTATGTCGTTTCTTGGCGGTTTTCTTCTTATTTCTATCGGTTGACCGATCAACCTCTGGATCAGGTCAAAATTTGCGGGAGTTTCAAAATTCACGAGTTTATCTTTCTTGTTTTTTTGGATGTGGACTTTTTCCCAGACTGTGAAGTTCTTTTTGTTTATCTGTGTGTTTGATTAGGCTAGCTTCTGTATCGATTAAATGCTTTTCAGACCAAGATGGGCTGCTACAGCTGACTTGTCCATTTCACCCTTTTTACATTTCTAAGGTGTTCTTTCAATCTGGTTTTTAAATTTCTTTTTGTTTTTTCTATATAGATTTAGTCGCAATCCTTACATTTGATCTGATATATTCCTGATTTATATTCTTCTCCAATTTTTTTCATTTTTGTTGGTTTTAATTATCTTGTTTAGGCTGTATTCATTCTTTGGGGCCAATCAAATGTTAAACTTATTGCAAATTTTCTGGAACTTGTGGTGTTTTAAAGGATGGTAAGTGAATTTTTTGAATCTTATGCTCTCTTCTGTTTGTTTTTTAATTTTCAAATTTTGGTGCAGATATGTTGACGATATAATAGCTATTGTAAACCATAAACAAATAGACGATGCCTTAAAACTCCTGAACCTTCAGAGCAAAACTGTAAAATTCACAATGGAAAATGAAACTGACAGACAAATTTCATTTTTGGATCTAAACCTAACTAAAAAAATGAAATAGAATTTGGAATATACAGAAAGAACACACATAAAGATAACTACATTAAGGCATGAGGATTTAACCATTTCGCTCAAAAAGAATCTGTATTCAATAGTCTAACACACAGATTGGTGAATGTACCCCTGAACCGAGAAAAATATGAAGAAGAAAAATAATACATAATTAAAGTAGCAATAGAAAATGGTTATGAAGAAAACATGGTACACAAGAAAATAAATAAGTTTAAAAGGCAAAAACTAATCAATGAAAGCACAGTTAAAATACAAACAGAAGAGAACATAAGATTCAAAAAATTCTCTTACCATCTTTTAAAACACCACAAGTTCCAGAAAATTTGCAATAAGTTTAACATTTGATTGGCCCCAAAGAATGAATACAGCCTAAACAAGATAATCAAAACCAACAAAAATGAAAAAATTGGAGAAGAGTATAAATCAGGAATATATCAGATCTAATGTAAGGATTGCGACAAAATCTATATAGGAAAAACAAAAAGAAATTTAAAAACCAGATTGAAAGAACACCTTAGAAATGTATAAAAGGGTGAAGCGGACAAGTCAGCTGGAGAAGAATATAAATCAGGAATATATCAGATCAAATGTAAGGATTGCGACAAAATCTATATAGGAAAAAAAAAAAAATTAAAAACCAGATTGAAAGAACACCTTAGAAATGTAAAAGAGGGTGAAGTGGACAAGTCAGCTGTAGCAGCCCATGCTTGGTCTGAAAAGCATTTAATTGATACAGAAGCTAGCCTAATCAAACGCTCAGATAAACAAAAAGAACTTCACAGTCTAGAAAAAAATCCACATCCAAAAAATCAAGAAAGATAAACTCATGAATTTCGAAACTCCCTCAAATTTTGACCTAATCCAGAGGTTCCTCGGTCCACCGATAGAAGTAAGAAGAAAACTGCCAAGAAACGACATAACACCGGTTGACCAGAGGCTACTGATGATAGAGATAAGCTCTGAAACTGCAGTATAGAAGAAAAAGGATATGAGGTGAGGTAATAAAAACATTAATTTAATTCTTAAATTAAACCTCATAGTGTTCTTTCCCTGTGGAAGTTATATAAATTAGTTGGTACTGTTTAATATATTCCAAAATTGGTGTAGTCTTCAATTCTTTTAAGATATTGGTGTTCCTTTTCCGATCCCATCTGGTGTAACACACTGTTCTGCACATAAATCTCATTTCACAAGCCGTTATTCTGCTTTCATGTTGTCTTTGTAGTGTCCATGCTTCACTACTGTGAGTCAACACTGGTCTAGCCAAAGTGTTATATAAACGTAATCTGGTGTTTTTTTGTACAAGGGATGGTTTCATAACTTGATTAATAATTTCCAAACTTTTATAATAACTAGTATTTTTTTCAGGGATATCCTTTTCATCCCAGATAGAGAGATAATATCCAAGATATTTAAATTGATTAGATCTCTCTAAAACTTTATTCTGGAGACAAATTTTACTTTGTATGGGGTCCTTCCCATGAAATGCCATAATTTTAGTTTTGTTAATTGATATTTCCATATTAAATTTGGCACCTATTTTTGTAAATTATAAATTGATCGTTGCAAATCATTTTCAGAAAGTGCCAGAAGAGCTAAATCGTCTGCAAAAAGAATAGCATCGAGTTTGAGGTTCCTATTGATGGGTATATATCGTGTTTTCCTCCATTCGTTTATTAATCTATTCATATATATATAATGAAAAGCACCAGTGAAAGTCCACATCCCTGTTTTACTCCAGTGTTGATCTTTTTCCAAGAAGATAATTTGCCATATTGTTTAACAGAGATTTCATTATCTTTATAGATGTTGAAGATATAGTAATATATTGTTGTGGAACATTATCATCAGCTAAAATTTGTAATAGTATATTTCTCTCTACTTTGTCAAAAGCCTTTATGAAGTCAACAAAGGCAATATGAGTTTCTATATTGAATTCCTTGTGCTTTTCTAACAGTACGTAGTTTTAGAGTGAAGAATCCATCTGTACAAGATCTACCCTTTCTGAATCCATTCTGCTCTTCTCCAATTATATTTTCATAATTTTTTTTTTTCAATTTATTCTTAACTATATTTGCATAAATTTTATATCCAGAGTTCAACAAGCTAATTCCATGATAGTTATCTTGGATTTGGTGGCTTCTTTTTTTGAAGATTGGTATTACAATGGATTTGTTCCAGCTTTGTGGTGGTTTTTGTCCTTCCTATATCATATTAAGGAGAATAAGAAATCTGTCTAAAATTTTTTTAGTTGAAAATTTAAGTAATTCCTGATTAATGTGGTCTTCTCCGGGAGCTTTGTTACTTTTTAATGATTTAACATCATCAGTTAATTCATCTATAGAAAATTGTTCCAAATCAGTATTACTAGAGATCGGTATTTGTAATAATACTTGTATTTAGTAACATGATCAAGCGGAGTGTTGTTAAGGTTTATGGATGGTTTTATTTCTTTATGACAAGGAGAAAATGTTTTGGATATATTTATTGTCATGGAATTTTCCGTGCACCATTTACTCAGTTCTTTAAGTGCAGTGTTGAGAGGAACTTCAATTTTTTCTTTAATTTTGATTTTGGGGCTGCAGTCCACATTACAAGATCATCTACAAAAAGCAGGGCATTTATCCCATTATCTTTGGTTAGAGCTGGTATCAGGTCATTAATGTAAAGATTGAATAAAGAGCAGCTTGAAACTGCCCCTTGTGGTAGACCAGTTTGAAATTGTTTAAGTTTTGAGGTGGCATCTCCAAAAGGAGAGAACCTTTGACTAAGAAAGTTTTTGAACCACTGGAGCATTTTCCCATGCACTCCACATTTGAAGAGCTTTAGGAGTAGATTTGATCTCCACACTGAGTCGTATGCCTTTCTGAAGTCAACATATATTACAGTTGTAATAAGGCCCTTATCTAAGTTATCTTTAATATGTTGGCTGAGCAACACAACTTGTTGTTCTGTTGAGCGATTGTGTCTAAAGTCAGCTTGGGCAGGATGGATGATGTTATGGTTTTCCATATACCAATTTAATCTGTTGACTATTATTGTTTTTCATTGTCTTTGAGAGGTGGCTTGTTAAGAAAATTGGTCTATAATTTTCCATATCTTCAGGCGATTTATTTGTCTTCAGGATGGGTTTTATTATAGCTTTTTTCCACTGTGATGGGACTGTAGAATTCCAAATTGTATTAAATAGGCACAGTATTGTAGAATGTGCATTATGTCCCATATGGCAGAAGGAACTCGGTGAATATATCATCAGGTTCTGATGATTTTCGGGTTTTGAGGTTGTTTATTGTGATGTTTAGGGGTAAAATCTTTGTTAAAAATTTTATTTTCCTTATCTGTAATATATGATTACTTAGAACTGTCTGCTAAAAGTTGTTGAAGTACCCTATCTTGTTTGATGTATCGTGTTTTCTTCTGCGATGAGGAATAATGCATAGCAAAATTATTGGCGATTGTTTTATCTGATGTTAGAATATTGTCTTTAGATTTAATAGGCTCTTTCTTTGGGACATTAATTCTGTTCTGGATTCTATTTATGAATGTATATGGCTTCTTGATAAAAAAAAATAAATGTTTGTATTAGATTTGCCCGGTGGTGTAATAGATAGCATGCTGAAGTACCAATTCAGAGGTCCAGGTTCAAATCCCGTCCAGGCATTTGTTTTTCTTATCATGTCATATTAAGCTTGCATTGCTCAATGTCAAAAATTTAATTATAACATCGATAAAGCATCACTGCTATAAAGTAAAAATATTCTCTTTAATTTGCTTACTTGTTATAGTAGCTAGCTACCAGGTGGCAGTGAAGACCAAGTTCTTGCTACATCTCTTAATAATGGAGAATATATAGGCTACATAAGAAAAATAAATGTTTGTATTAGATTTGCCTGGTGGTGTAATAGATAGCATGCTGAAGTACCAATTCAGAGATCCGGGTTGAAATCCCGTCCAGGCATTTATACACACACACACACACATGAGCACTTCTTCTGTTAACATGCTATGTTTTCTAAGAACCAAACTTGGCATAAATAAATCAATTAAGAAAATTATGGTTGAGTTTGTTAACTAGTAAAATCAGACCATTAAGGATTGGGGGTCAACCTGAAGCAAAAAATTTTAAAAATTGCTCTAGTGACCACAATTTTTAGTGTAACTAACTCAATATATGGTCACACAATTAAAGTATAAAATTATAAAATAGTTACCTAAAAGGTCCAAATCCTCAACTTAAAAGTTGTGTGACTAATACCTCAATGGAATTTTATTAATGTTGTAAATATATGGTATTAAAATGAAATGTGAAAGGTATTCTCCAGAAAGCATTCAAATCCAACTAATAGAAGTAGAGAGTTTACCTGAAACCTAAAATTTTAAAATCTCACCATGTTTGTCTTCTTGCAATATAACTATATAGGCACTACATATGATTCAAATTGAATCCTGCCGATGATGGGACAAGTCCCGAAAGCGCTACAGTTAAATGATAATTAAGTTGAGGAGACGGACCTTTCAGGTGAATATTCTATAATTTTATATTAATTCTATAAACTAGCAAATTCAGATCATATATTCAAATTGCTGAGGAATTCACTTAGTTTATGCAGTTCCTATGTAACAGATTTATTGTGGCGATTGTTTTAATTTTCTATTATACACTGTGTCCCATTCAAACCTCCCACATTTTAATTTATCATAACTCTCAAAATATGCGGAATTATGAAATGAGGTTGGTATTAAAAGAAAGATAAACTCAAAGAATTTTTGTTTTCATTGCTGCAGTTAATTCATCTGTCGCATTTGGACAATAATGACATAAAACAAAATGGCGACTCCTCAGCAACGAGAACAAACCGTTTTCTGATATGCAGAGACAAAGTCAATAATTATAGTGCAAAGAAATTACCGGAGAGAATATGGAGGAACTACACCTGATGGAAAGACCATTAAGGCATGACTTGAGAAGTTTCTGGCGACTGGAAGCGTTAAAAAATCAGGAGGTGTTTCAGAAGAAAAAGATTGAAGAAATTAGAGCAGGATTTCAGAAAAGTCCAAAAAAATTAATTCGCCAAGCTTCCCGGCAGTTCATTGGACATGTTGGATAGAACGTGGCACAAAATCTAATACAGACTTGATATTGTTTGTGCTACTAATGGTGCACACATAGAGGTGTTTTAGGGTCATATGCAAATACATTAGTCTCTACTCAAATTACTTCCAATCACTGGTGAGCTGACTCACCGTGAGCAAGTGCAAAGATCGAATTAGCTACCCACAAACTGGTCATGCTTGAAAGTCGTCGTTTTTGTAATATTGGCAAGAAATTATCCAGAATTCTCAGCGATAAAACCACTTCCGTTATTTTCGTCTGCTATAGAGGAATGCATTTACGCTTGCGTCCCGCAAATAATACCGTATACAACGACGTCTGCGTCACGCAATTTATGCCGATTCTCCTGTTCTTCCAGTTGAATTCTTTGGTAGACTCTATCAAATTCCTCTTCTCCGCGTATACTGAATACATGATCGAAGTCTGCAATGTCCGACATCTTGGATAAAGCGGCAAGGTTTCAAACTACATCGTTACCATCGGTCCCCTTAGGGATTCTCACGATATGTTTCTATATTAAGTTATGATCTTAAGTTACCTCGTCAGGTAGCTTACAATTATTATCGCATGAATAGATTTCTAAGTAAGCAAAATCGTATTAGGATAAAACTTTCTCAGCAGAGAATGCCTTGTACGGTGTAATACGTTTATAAATTCGACCCTTAGTGTATGGCAATGAACATTCTTTAAGTTTCTGTTTCGTTTAATACTGGCCTCATTTCATAATTCCACATACTTTGTTAGTTAAGATTAATTAAAATGTGGGAGGTTTGAATTGGACACTCTGTACTATGAAAAGATGATTATATGATGAAATTGGTTGTAGTAATAAAATTTGAACCCAGCATTTGCCTTGATAACTGAGAAAATCAGGAAAATACAGTAGTTCATTTAGTCTAGTCAGCTCCTCATAAATCTTAAATGCTATGTCTGAGTCAACTAACTTTGTACTTCACAATTTTGTTTCTATTTAAAAGGTGTTTAAATAAGTAAAACATTGACTTATCTTTTTCTTCTTCTTAGAATGCTCTTTTGTCCCTCATTGAGACATGGGTGCCCCCTCCCCCATTGGGAGGTATCTTAACCATGCTAAGTTAGTTACACTAATTTTCATACAGACATCAGTGAGTGGTATGTGGTCAGCATTCTGACTCAAAGAAACATCTAGTATACAACTAAGATATTACTGGGATGGATTAAATTTAGTTAAATTTTGCATAGAGGCCTTCTTATTTAGGCTTGTGGTTCTTTTATAAAGCCTGAAAATCTTCAGACTCAGGGCCCATAAGGGTCGTATGCAAATACATTAGTCTCTACTCAAATTACTTCCAATCACTGGTGTGCTGACTCACCGTGAGCAATTGCTGAGATCGAAATAACGGCCGACTTACCGGTCATGCATGAAAGTTGACGTTTTCATAATACTGGCAACGAATTACCCAGAATTCTCAGCGATAAAACTACTTCCGTTATTTTCGTCTGCTATAGAGGAACACATTTATGCTTGCGTCCCGCAAATAATACCGTATACAATGACGTCTGCATTGTGCAGTATTATGCCGATTCTCCTGTTCTTCCAGTTGAATTCTTTGGTAGACTCTATCAAATTCCTCTTCTCCGTGTATACCGAAAACATGATCGAAGTCTTCAAGGTCCGACATCTTGGATAAAGCTGCAAAGGTTTCAAACTACATCGGTTACCATCGGTTCCCTTCGGGATTTTCACGATAAGTTTCTATCTTGAGCTATGATCTTAAGGTACCTCGTCAGATAGCTTACAATTATTATCGCATGAATAGATTTCTGAGTAAGCAAAATGTATTTGGATAAAACTTTCTCAGCAGAGAACGCCTTTTACTGTCTAATGCATTCAAACATTCGACCCTAAAGTCCCTCCCAGAGGAATTGTCTCTTTAATTTTTCCATCCTACAAATCCATCGATCTGGCTGGACTTGAACCCATGACCCTTGGGACTAAAGACAAGGAACATAATCACTAGTCCACCGCAGCCTACAATAATAACATTAAAGTGATGTCCCATTAAGACAATTATTTAGAAATTACTACAGAATATTTATTTATATTCAGGATAATTTCATCTTGAACAGACTTTTCAAGATTTTAAATTTAAATTAAATTTTTAATTTAATGGTTTCATAATATAACAATTATAAATACAAATTCCCTTGGAAGAGAAGTACAACCATGGTTATATGTTGTAGATTTACAACACATAAACCCTAGCTTCTTCATGCCAGTTTCAAATGGAATTGTAATGATCTAAGATGTTAAAGAGCTTTGTTAAATAAAGCAATAATTCTACCGAGAAAATTGACTGAAGTAGTAGCATTTGAGACTAGTTTCAGAAGCTCCTGATTTCGATCCCCAGTACAACAACCTGAATTTTTGGTTTTCCTCAATCATCAATGCAAATGCTGGGTTCATGTTTCATTACCAGGACCCCTTTGTCATATTCACAATTTTAGTGTCGTAAAAAGAATGAATAATAAATAAAGAGATGCTGTATGATCTTATATTTTAAAAGCATCTAAGAATAAAAAAAAATAGTAACTACCTAGAATTAAGATTTGTTATAAGACATTGTGTGTTATTTCAGTGGTTCTTGTTTGGAGATGGAAAAATGTATGATAGCAGCAGAAGTTTGGTGCGACGAATAGGATATGTGCTAGGTTATGTAATACCCATGCAACAAATGTACCCTAAGCTAAATGTTGCACCTCGAGTAAGGGAATCACTTTCTGCTATAGATGCATTACCATTATTTCACATGCGTGAGGATTTTGATTCTTCACCTATCTATGTGTAAGTTGAAACTTTTTTGTAGAACTTTATTTTCTCATCTTTATTTCTGTCATTCTGAATTACTTTTAATAAACGGGGTACGGCTGTTGTTAAGGTAGGATAAAAAAGAGATTAAGATGGGATATTAAGGTGAGTGCTAAGATAGAGTATTATATTAGGATAAAAAGATATGTTAAGTTCAGATATTAATTATAGGGATTTATCCTTAGTTATATTTAATTTAAATAATTAACTATGGAGATTATTTTATGAAAACTTGTATTGAAATAATATTGTAGGAAATATTCCAGGATGTGGAAACTGCTTGACATAGTTTAAAATATTTTGGGATATACCGTATCTATAAAAAGGTATTCTGGTCTTGAAGGAATTTGGTCTCCTGGTAGAATGAGGCAGAATATGATTAAACAAATATGTTATAAAGTTATGTAGATAGGAAATAACACTATGAGGTTCTTTAATATTGTTTATTTTTTATCATTTCACTCACCTCATACTTCATAATTTATAGCAGACCCAGGGTTTCTTCACGTAATTCGTGACATTGTCAATGCTGCGTCATGTTCACAACTGACGTCCAACGGCCTTCTATCCTGCAGACTGACCTCCGCGCCATCTGGTGGCCGACCGAAGAATTTCCATGAGCAAAGAAAATTACAATAAAGAGAAAGAACACATCATACAAATTGCTAAGGATAATGGTTTTCACAAGAAAATGATACACAAGAAAATAAATAAATTCAAAGAACAAAAAGTCATCAATGAAAGTACTCTTCAGACAGATAAAAATATAGGCAAAAAATTCAAGAAGTTCACATACCATCCTTTCGTATTTGACAAGTTTCAAAAAATTTTCAACAAATTCAACATTAAATTAGCACCGAAAAATGATTACAGCTTAGGTAATTTAATAAAAACCAACAAAAATGAAAAAATTGAAGACTGCAAAAAATCGGGAATTTATCAAATTAATTGTAAAGATTGTGAAAAGATATACATAGGAAAAACAAAAAGGAATCTAAATACAAGATTAAAAGAACACCTCAGAAATGTTAAAAATGGAGAAACCGAAAAATCTGCAATAGCTGCACATGCCTGGTCAGAAAAACATAGAATAGAAACCAAAACAAAATTACTTAAACAATTGGAAAAACCAAAGGAGCTCACAATTTGGGAAAAAATTTACATATGCAAGAATGAAAATACAACTATGAATTTTGAAATACCCGGTTATAAAGAAAGAGGCCTGATTTGGAAATTCTTCGGTCGGCCACCAGATGGCGCGAAGGTCAGTCTGCAGGATAGAAGGACGTTGGACGTCAGTTGTGAACATGACGCAGCATTGACAATGTCACGAATTACGTGAAGAAACCCTGGGTCTGCTATAAATTATGAAGTATGAGGTGAGTGAAATGATAAAAAATAAACAAAATATGTTATAACCTGAATTATTGTAGATTATGGGGTAGTGTCCCAAAAGAGCCATTATTCTAAGATGTGATAAAAACTTATTCAATTATTGACTTTTGCTCAAGCGGTTTTAGGCAGGTTAAAGGTTGTGGAAAGTGAGAGTTCTATATTTGGACGAATAACAGTATGCATGCCGGCTGAAATGAATCCATCATAGATACGATGAAAACATCTGAACTCTGCAAACTTCTAAATGATCATAGAATATAGGAAAACACCATAAATCAAAAACAACTTTATTTAAAACACCAACATTACACACGCCATATCCAATAACAAACAATTAATATTTTAACTTAAACAATACCCATTCAAAGTTAAAATTGGGAAACACATTATGAGGTTCTTAATTAATAAGTTAATGAGTCATTTTAACATCTTACCTCATATTTCATGTTTTATCAAACACGGTAACTATAGTTTTCAAATGATCTTGTCATTCATTTTCAACCACCATTATGACTACCGGATATTCGTTGGAATCTCCCTCTATAACGTTGCCATCTGGTGTTGATTTGACAAACTTCGAGATATCGTTGCCATCTGGTATTGAATGACAAGATCATTTGAAAACTATAGTTACCGTGTTTGATAAAACATGAAATATGAGGTAAGATGTTAAAATGACTCATTAATTTATTAAACAATACCGTTCATAACTTGGGTTGAGATGCTATGGAACGCCATATATGAGCGCACATAATTTGAATTCTTCCTTACTATTAACACAAGAGAGCTTATTTATTCTACTGTAGTTTGTCTAAATGTTTTACTTATGAAATGATTAACTTTTATCTCGACCTAAGGTCTTTTTATATTGCTATTTTATAAGTTATAAATTATAGAATGGTATATTTTCTATTTTACATTAACATCTAATCAAATTATAATCTAATATTGTAAGTTATTGTCTTAAACTTTATATATTTGAAGTTAAGTTGATTATTATCCACTATAGTGATAGGAAATATTAATTATTACTCACACATGAAGAAGGAAGTATTCATTGTCTAAAGGAAGCTGTTGTGAATACTTCTGTCTCTGCCTTCAGACTCCTATTTTTCCCAAAAAAATTGCGAGTGTATATTTGATTTTTTCTTACTTTCTCATTTCCAAACTTTGTAAGAACCCAGCTTCCTCTGAGCTTTCCCAGCTTTCTCTGAACTTTCTAGATTGCCTAAATGTGTGGAATAAATCTGGTCATTTTATTGCCAAATGGTATAGTTTGTTTACTGGTTTACCTAATCTTACATAAATGCGTTTTCCTTAGCTCTCTCATATTAGCATTTTGTCATACTTGTAAATATCCTGGTTGGTTATGAAACCAACTTCTTATATTATGAATCTCAGGATATTTTATTATAAAATTCTATTTCTTGTTTTATTATTTAACCATCGTAGGGCTCTTTGTATGGATTTTAAGTATGATTAATTAGTACATTTCTTTAAATATGATTAATTAGTATATTTCTTTAAGTATGATTAATTAGTACATTTCCTTAAGTCCGATTAAATAGTACATTTTCCCCCTCCTAAAGTTGATATTACGGAGGAAAACCGACTATCAACACTAAAAATATCTCTCGCCTTCCGAGGTTGCATAAAGTGTACATTCCCAAAGGCAACTCTAGAGTTATCTACGCTCTTTTCCTTTTAGCTTTTTCTGTCGTGTAGGTAACTAATCCCTAGGGTGCAAGCGCATTGTGATAGCCTGCCCCACGTGCTCCGACGTCACACTAAGATGGCGTCGTCTTGTCTACGTGTTGGTTGTTTACGTCTGCGTTTTTGGGAGAAGTTTCCATATAAGTTAGTGTTTAGTATTACCGGAAACTATTCTCACTCTAGCAACTTTCCCTTCTTTTTTTGTTGTTTTAAGGCCAAATGAACGGAAGGTCTTGCCTCATCGTGGTTACACATAACCTAATTGGTGTCGCAATTCCTTTTCTTTCCTAGCTTATATGGTGAGAATAGTTTTCCTTTGGTCTTGTAAACCATCTTAACCTAAACATAAAATTTTCACTCTTATACTAACATAAGATAAGCACTCTTAAGCTAATCCAAAAAAAAAAAATCAACATTTTTATTTCCTCCGTCCTTATGTCTGTTTTATGAATGCATTATTATTTTTCAATTCTTCCCGAAGTTCCTTCATTTATAAACTTACGTAATGATTCACTGTTTACCCTGATTTCACTTGTTTCATCGTTGTACACTTTGTTTTTCTTACACTATTATTTTGACTCTGAATGATCATTTTATTTACCCTGATTTCACTTTTGTTTTTTGTCGTTATACACTTTGTTTTCATTTTTATTTTGCTCTGAACGTTTATTTTATGATCTAAGGTTTTTATCACTTTTTATTTTTTACTGTAGACTCTGCTGATGAGTTGATGCTTTCCTTTCTGCTAGTGAGATAGGGTTCGTGGTCACGTGGCTTCATGTTTTTTTTCTCATTTGAAGTAATGGTTGGTTGTTGCCAGGGGGTCGTGGATCGTGTCCAGCTGTTGTAGTTAAAGATAGGCCTTTGTAGGTTATTTAGTGGCCTTGAGCAATTCCAGTCATTTGAGTTAGGTTTCATGGAGATCTAAACGGAAAGTGTCAATGGGACTTTCTTTATCAATCTTTTTGCTTTTGCTTTGTAGTACTGGATTGTAATTCATTTTGTGGGTGTGTAGCCAAGGTATGCCGGAAAATAGGTTAGGGTTGATGTTTGTTGGAGATAGAGGGTTTATGGTGACTTTTTTGCATGAGCTATTTTATCCCTTGATGTAGCAGCCTCCTTTCATCTGGTTGCCTGAGGACGTGCAGCAGGTCCTGGAAGCTTATTTCCTGTTGTTGTTTCCATCTCACGATGTGCAGAGAGTGCAGCAGGTCCGGGAAACTTATTTATAGTTGTTGTTCCTATCACCAGATGTGAGAGGATGTGCAGCAGTTCCTGGAAGCTTATTTATGGCAGTTGTTTCCATCAGGAGATGTGCAGGATTTGCAGCAATTTCGGGAAGCTTATTTTTGCTGTTGTTTCCATCAGGAGATGTGCAGGATGTGAGAGTTGACTGGGAGGTTTAATATAGTACACTTGTACCGGGCAGGTGTTTAGTGCCTCGTTTTGGTTCTCTTAAGGGGACACGTAGGCAGAAATGCAGTTATATCATTAATGTCTCTCATAGCTGCACTTTATGTCATAGAGGGATGAAATTTTGCACATATATTTATCACTGCATCTTATAACACTGTGCTTTGTTACAATTACTTGGCACATTAATTTTTTGAATGCTTCTTCTTCTTCTTCTTCTTCTTCATCATGAAATTAGGCCTTTTGACCTGTTTTCACATCAAGTGGGATTTAATGAATCCTCCCATCTAGTAAATGGGCGTCCAACATTTCTATGTCCTATTGGTTTGTACTTTAGTAACAGCTGAGGGATTCTATCTGTAGGCATTCTCTTGACATGTTCATACCAGTTGTTTCTTATGTTGTCAATTCTATTTGTTAAATTGAAAATATTTAAGTCCTTATTTCTAATCCCACTTCTAATCTTGTCCAAAATTGTCACACCTGCTACTGAACGTAGGAACTTCATTTTTGCCATTTCTATTTTCCTTCTGTCTGAACGGTTAAGAGTCCAATTTTCACTTGCATATGTTAAGACAGGCACTGCCATAATTTTGTAAAATTTTAGTTGTGTGCTCCTCAAAGTTTTATTTTTCAGTGTCTGTCTTATAGTGCCACACATTCTGTAAAATCTATTTAATTTAATATTAATATTTATTAATTTTTTTAATACATTACTGTTTATTTTTTAATACATTGTGATGACTATGTACCTTTATCTCAATATCCTTTTGAAGTATATGCATGAAGATTCGCTCATATATGTTATATGAATAACAATACAATTTGATGCAACAGATTTTTTATCTTTCTTCATTGATTTTTAAATGAATTTTTAATGCAAACAAACATTTTTGCTTCAAAATACAGTACTTGTCTCATGACAAAATACAAAAAAAAAATTGACTCTAGAAGAAAATCCCTGCATCAAAATAATCATCATGGTAGTACAAAACGATGTACCAAATGTCATTGAGAAATCTCTACTAGTTTCTGAGGAAAAGGTACATAAAATCTGAAAATTAATACACTGAGAAAATGAGAAAAGAAAATGAAATTTGTAGTTTTGTGGGCACAACTTAAAATCCTCCATAACTGTAGTCTTCATCCTTTCCTGGTCTTCTACAGCCCTTTTTGTCCCTCTGTTCTTCAGTCTGACATGCTGGGCTAATTTTTCAGTCCTAACCTCAGCGAAGGTGATGCGCTGTCTGTCAACCCGTCCCAAAATTTGCCTCATAAACACTCCTAGAGTGATTCTTAGCTTTTCAAAGATCCGAAGTCTTGCTATATTTGCATCATTAAATACTGTTGCAGCATCAAAAGTTGCTATTCTAACAACTAGATTAGACACAAATGTTGTCCTTGGGCATCTTTCCCAAATGAGAGAATTGAAACACTCATTTTGATTCTGAGTTTTGTCATGTAGGCATTTTCTCAGCAGTTGTGGATCACAAAATGCATGATAAATTGGTTTGGTTGTCAGCATTACCTCTTCTGGAAGGCTGTTCTTTTGAACATTTTTCTCCAGTTTTTTGTTTTATTTTATACTTATACCAAGTTTCAGAGCAAAGACCATGTTGAAGGTTATCATCTGTTGGTGAGTAATGAAACCAAGTGCCCGCACAACTTGTTTCATAGACTGAAGGTTATTCACATTGCATCTAATAGAATTACCATAGTAATTCTGCAAACTATCAATTCTTTTCTTGGTCAGTCTGTTTTTTTTTTCCCTCAAATGGCTTTCCATCTTTTGGAAAACTTTGTCCTTATTTTATTCTACAAGTCTTCATAGTCTTTCACCCATTCACTTTTTGAATATGACCAATATAAAACGAGCACTGACAAGCACAAGTTACTGCCTCAGGCAGTAATGTCAAATCTATAATTTTATATGCACTGCTTATTTCATCAGCACTCCTTAGTACATTTATAACTGAAACAATTTTACTCTTAGAAGCACTTTGAAGTGTCTGTGACTGACAAACTCTAACCTCTCCTGTACTGTTACGCTTTTTATTCACAATTTCCAACATTTATTTTTTCTGAATATTGTTTCAGACCTTCCCATTATTAATATAAATATTCACAGAGTAATGGTAAATCATGATATACTTCACAGAGTTTGAAAATAGTAAAACCCCACTCTAGCAACAAAATAAATATGTACTAACCATGTGCTACCATAACTTATGAACAACAGCCTTCTGCATAAGGTCTGAAGTGTCTTAGATTTCTGACTGTTCATAAATTACAAAATAGTGCCTTCTACATAATGTACACATACATGCCTGCAAAATAAGCAGTAAAATAGAACACAACCAAATATGACAGCAAGCAGGAAAAGAAGGTGGGCGTGGCAGTAGGCAGCACCTTGTAAATTAATTTTTTAAAAGCATAAGCAATTTGAATTGGGTTATGAAACTTGGTGAAATTATAGTTGAAGGCCTAAATTATCAAAAGATAGTATATTCTGCCTACGTGTCCCCTTAAGTAAACTTATTATTTCCTATCTGGTAGATATATTTTCTGTCATGCAATTTGCTACATTTGCTCCTTATCTGGACACGATTTTCCCTCTTTATGTGCTATAGAGAACCTTATGCTAGAGTTTTATAATTGCAGTTATTATTCCTCCCTTAATTTCATTTTTCGTTTACTTGGGTACTGTTTATCATACAAATGTCCTATTCTATCGTTCCCTGATATCGAGCAATCATATCGTTTTGACTCTACTTATAAACTTCTGATCCTAGCTTAAAATATACTCCATGCTATAGTGGAGCCTTTCCTCTACAGCGTACGTTCGTCTACACTATGTCAACAGCACTCCATTGCCACACGGGGTTGTTCTATAAGCAATCTTGCACATTATTACTATATTATATTATGTCCACCGCTGTGGTCTCGAGGTAGCGTACTGCCTTGTCATGCAGCGGGCCTGGGTTCGATCCCCGCTTGGGCAAGGTCAATTAAATTATTGAGTCTTTTTTTACGCAACGTTATGACCTATGATAAGCTAGGTTGTAACAAAAATTCTACTGATTAAGCTATTAAATGCACTCTTTTCTTTTGAAAAGGTGTGTAGATTTTTTGTTTATGGCCAGAGCATTGTTTGTAGGTTTCCGGTAGATGCCGATTTCTAGTTTATTGTTGTGTAGATTTTTGGTTATGGACAAATCTAAGTAGTTTATGCTATTATTAATTTCTCTTTCTTTGGTGAAAGTGATTTTTTCATGCATGTTATTTAAGTCTTGTAATATTTCTTTTACTTTTGTGTTTACATTGTCGTATATTACTAGTACGTAATCGATATATCATACTATTAGTTTTATATTAAATTTGTGTATTAGTTCCTCAAAGTGTTTATTTTCCAGTTCTTGTAGGAAGATTTTGGCCATTATTCCGGATAAGGGACTCCCCATCGGGATCCCGTCTTCTTGAGTAAAAAGTTGATTGTTAAATTGGAAGTAATTTTGTTTTATTGTTGTTATTAATTTAATATACGACAATGAAAACAGAAAAGAAAAAGAAATATTACAAGACTTAAATAACATGCATGAAAAAATCACTTTCACTGAAGAAATAGAAGTTAATAACAGCATAAACTACTCTAATTTGTCTATAACCAAAAATCTACACAACAATAAACTAGAAATCGGCATCTACCGGAAACCTACAAACAATGCTCTGGCCATAAACAAAAAATGTACACACCCTTTTCAACAAAAAATGAATACATTTAATAGCTTAATCAGTAGAATGTTGATACTCCCATTAAGCAAAGACATATATATTCAAGAACTGAACTACATTAAATATATGGCAAAACCAATGGCTATAATGAAGAAATTGTAGATAAACTCGTAAATAAACAAAAAAAGGAATAATAATATAACCATCATAACTAAACTAGAAAAAGAATCTGACAACAAGAAAACATGGATAACACTTACATACACAGGAAAAGAAACGACAAAATTAGCCAATACACTAAAGAAAGCCGATAAAAACGTAAAAATAGCATACAGAACTGATAACAAATTAAACAACATAATAAACAATAACATTGAAGAAAATAACATTTTCAACAGCAAA
The DNA here is from genome assembly GCA_030220185.1 of Diploptera punctata. NCBI lineage: Eukaryota > Metazoa > Arthropoda > Insecta > Blattodea > Blaberidae > Diploptera > Diploptera punctata. The sequence continues at coordinate 256,162 of JASPKZ010007477.1, read as the reverse complement.
TGAGTATATAAATTGACATGTAACGACTGCAATAAATTTTTTACTCTGATAAACGAAAACGAACCCAATTCATATAACCCCCTCTACCAGATCTTCAGTGAAACACCAGTTTTGAATCCAGCCGATGATGGGACTTGTCCCGAAAGCGCTACAGTTAAGTAATTAATTAATTTGAGGAGACGGACCTCTCAGGTGAATATTCCATAATTTTATATTTTAATTTTGAATAATACCTCAACGGAACCCATCGTGAATCTTATAAAAGTTGATATAGACAACTATATTAAAGCTTCAGGATTCAACCATTTTTCTCACAAAGAGGCAGTATTCAACAGTTTGACACATAGATTGGTAAATATACCTATGAGCGAAGAAAACTATGAAAAAGAAAAAGAACACATACTTAATCTTGCAATAGATAATGTTTATGAAGAAAATATGGTATACAAGAAAATAAATCAATTTAAAAGACAAAAATTAATTAATGAAAGCACACTTATAAAAGAAACAGAAGAAATAAAATTCAAGAAATTCACTTACCATCCATTGAAACACCATAAATTTCAAAAAATTTTCAAAAAGTTTAATATAAGATTAGCACCGAAGAACAAATACAACCTTAATAGGATAATTAAAACCAATATAAATGAAAGAATTGAAGGAGAAAACAAATCAGGAATTTATCAGATCAAATGCAGAGATTGTGACAAAATTTATATTGGAAAAACAAAAAGAAATTTGAAAACAAGGGTGAAAGAACATCTTAGAAATGTCAACAAATGAAGAAGTGGAAAAGTCAGCAGTAGCTGCTCATGCGTGGTCCGAAAAACATTTAATTGAATCAAAAGCCAGTCTAATGAAACAAATGGAGAAACAAAAGGAACTCACGGTTTGGGAAAAGATCCACATTCAGAAAATCAAAGGAAAATGTATGAATTTCGAAATTCCCACATATTCTGACCTGATCCAGAGGTTCATCGGTCCACCAACAGAGGGAAGAAGAAGAGTTTCTTCCGATTGACATAACATCAGTCGCCAAAATAGTACTGAAGATGAGACTGTTATGGTCTCGAAATCACGATCTACTTAGAAGATTTGTATGAGGAGAGGTAAGAAACATTTGAATTTACCATACTGTATGAGTAGCTTTACAGCTTATAACCGGTGCAGCTATGCAAGCACTAACTCAGTACCCTCCAATATGTCTAACTTTAGAGGAACAGGTAATAACACAACATGAAAAAATGTTACGGTTAACTACATCAAAATGGGAAAAAAGACAGTTACAACCAACCAAGTTGAAAACACAAACAAATTTCTTGTCCAAGGTAATGGAAATAAAAACAGATTTGAATCTTCCTAAATCTAAAGAAAATATTTTGATCAGAAAAAACCCTCTTACTTTTGAACCAATTAACATTCAGCTAAATCTAGAAGAACCAGTTACAAAATCTGAAACTCACAAACCGACTAAAAGCTCTAGCGTTAGAAGCTGTGAATAAGAGATATCCACCAGAAGAAAGGTTACATGTCTACACGGATGGATCTACTATTGATAACAATTCAGGATCAGGAATTACATGTGCATTATTTTCATTTTATCAACCAGTAGGATACCACACAACAAATTTTGATGCAGAAGTAACGGCTATTCATATTTCACTCAAATTACTATACAGAATAAATACATTTCAAAATGCTGTCATACTCTCTGATTCTAAGGCAGCAATATGTGCAATAAATTCACACAAAATTAAGTCAATACAAATTAAAGAGTGCTACAAAATGATTCAGCAACTCCAAAACCTACAGAAAAGAATTAAATGGCAATGGATGGATATCTGCACATTGTGGAAATTGCTGGAAATGATTCTGCTGATTTTTTTGCCAGAAAAGGCTCCAATTTAATTCAGAATACTACTAAAAGCTTACCTTTTGCATCCATAAAAAGAATAATTAAAAACAAATATAAAATCAAATAAAACCAAGACCTATATAATAAAGCCAAAGACAAAAAATGGAATATTTCAGTAAAGAAGCCAGATATTATTCCACAAATTCCATGTAAAACTACAGTAGCAAAATTTAGACTGCTTACAGAACATGACTATTTGCCAAACATTTATTTAAAATAGGAATCTACACGAATCCAAATTGTCCTCTATGCAACAAAGATGAAGAAATGAATGAAGAACATTTACAAACCTGTGAAGTATTACCTGTTGGATCCACAATAGAGAAATATTGGAGAGCAAGAACGCTAATGGCTTCATTGCCATTGAAATCAACAGTATGAGTAGCTCGTATACATGGTACATATTTTAGCTAGTATACATGGTACATATCTCCACACCAGCAGAAGAATTCAACCTGCATGCATGTCACATACATCCGCGCTGTAAGGCTAAGTAGAAATAAGGGAGTGGAGATGAAATATTTAAGAAGTGTATTTTGTTTGACTTGAAATGGACAAGTATTCAACAAGGAATGCCTTCTGGCATGTAAACAGCTGTTAAGGAACAAACAACTCAGAAAGGAAAATCAAGATATCTTACTGGAAAGCAAGATGAAAATGCACAAGCCAATTAAAAGCCTCATCACCCTTAGACTACAAAAAACAATATATTTTTTTATAAACATATTTTATCACAATGATAAATGATTATTATTCATAAGTTAATTATGGGAAATAACATTATGAGGCTCTTCAATTAATAAAATGAGTTGTATCTTATCTTATCTTACCTTGTATCTATATGTTTTTTCTAACACGAGAATTGCAGTTTTCAAGAGGAATCCCTCAAGAATTGTAATGTTGGCTGAGGATGAGAGGGATTCCTTTTGAAAACTGCAGTTCCCATGTTAGAAAAACATGAAGTTATGAGATAAGATAAAATATGACTCATGTTATTAAAGAAATTAATCCAGGCCATATTAATATATTTGGTATATCTAATTGGTCTTATTGATTGCATTTCTAAAAAAAGCAATAACTTATTTATGGTAAAATCAAATGTTTCTTACCTCTCCTCATACAAAACTTCTAAGTAGATCGCGATTTCGACACCATAACAGTCTCATCTTCAGTACTATTCTGAAGATGAGACCATTATGGTCTCGAAATCAGTACTATTCTGAAGATGAGATCATTATGGTCTCGAAATCGCGATCTACTTACAAGTTTTGTATGAGGAGAGGTAAGAAACATTTGATTTTACCATAAATTAAACCTCATAGTGATTAATTCCTGTAAAAGTTAAGTAACTTATTTAATTAACTCTGGAAATGCTTGCAAGCACCAAATAAAATAAAATGGTAAACACTGAAAGATCATCAAAAGAAAGTGATACCTTTTATTTTCTATCTATATGTTTAAACATGATTGTATGTTGTGTATGAATGTATGTATGGGTGTATATGTTGGCATAAGTTCGAATGCCTGGAACAAGTTCAACCAAATGTTGTACATTTATATATTATGATCTGGCGATCTGACTGTAAGCAGTAAAATACCCCTTGCACCCCTAGGAGGGAAAGAGGTGGTTGAAACGGTAAAAAAAAGTGATTGACAACAACCTACATTTGAATTCGATAACTAGAGACCAGCTGATTCATGTGTTTCAAGAAATGAGCCACCGTTATATAATATGTTCCAACATACTTTTAGAAAATTTGGTGTATTTCACCCAAATCTAATATGAATATAACTTGCAATCTGCAAATGGTTCCATTGGTGTAAGTAACCCTAGCATACCTAAGAGGGAAGTGAGAGTGGGTTAAATCTAAAAAAATATATATATATCACATTCATAGTTTTTGGGATATTTAAGCCCATTGATGGCAGTCATGGTGACATTTAAACCAAAATTTGACCCATAGCACCCATAAGAGGAATAAGGGGGTGATAAAGGGTGAAAACTAAAATAAAAAGGATTGAGATATGTGTCAAATCCATTGTTTTGGAGTTGGTAAGTTGATTAGTGATAGTCCAGATGGTATTTAAGCCCAAGTTTGAACCTAGAACTCCTATGAAGATAAAAGAGGGTGAGAAGGGGTGAGAAATAAATTGTTAAAAATTGCCAAAAATAGTGTTGAATCCATAGTTTTGAGGTCGCTAAACTGATTGGTGAAAGTCCTGATGCCATTTAAGCTCAAGTTTGATCCTTGCTCCCTTAAGGAGGTGAGAAGGGTTGGAAAATGAAATGTCTAAAATAACCATGATTATTGTTGAATCCGTGGTTTTCAGGATAGCTTATCTCATTGGTGACAGCTTCAATTATGTTTAAGCCCATGTTTGAGCTCTAGCATTCCTAAGGAACAGGGGGTAAGAAGGAGTCAAAAATATATTCAAATTGACCATGAATAGTGTCGAATCCATAGTTTTGGGGTTTCTCAGCTGATTGATGCCAAGATGATTGGAATAAATAAATATCTGAGCAATGCCAGCAATCAGCTAGTACATATATATATATATATATATATATGTGTGTAATAATATTAATAATAATAATAATAATAATAGCTTTATTTTACCTGGCAGAGTTAAGGCCTTAAGGCCTTGTCTACCACTCAACCAGGTTTAAAAAAATACAAACAAAAAAATAGTCTTAAATCTAAATTACAATATATATATATATATATATATAAACGATTACAAGTTATGAATACAATACAATTAATATTTATAATGTATTTTGATTTACTCTAAATTTAACGAATTAAATATATAATATGTACAATATGGGTATATAAAAAAAACAGGAAAAGATTAATGTCATAGTATAAAATTAAATAAATAGAGAAAAATTAATTATTAGACAACAGGTAACTGTATAAGCGTGACTTAAAGGTACCAAGTGTGCGGCAACCCCTGATATCTTGAGGAAGGAGATTCCAGGAGCGGGCAGAGGCTACTGTGAAGGAAGTAGAATAGGAGGAAGTGCTATGAAGAGGAATTGTTAGCAGACTGCTATCTTGTGATCTAGTGTCAATATTGTGGTAAGAGGATAACTTCTCAAATCTAGACGCCAGGTAAGTAGGGATGTAGGAATTCAGAAGCTTGAAAAGTAGTGAAAGGGAGTGCAATTTACGTCTGTCAGTAAGACGGAGCCAAGAGAGGTTATTAAAGTTTTCGGAAATATGGTCATAATGGCGGATATTGAAAATGAATCGAACGCAAGCATTATGAACACGCTGCAGTCTCTGCGACAAGTCATAGTTTAGATCATTATATATAATGTCACAATAATCGAAGTGTGGTAACACAAGATTCTGCACAAGGATTTGTTTTAACGAAACTGGGAGAAAATTCTTTAAACGTCTAAGATAATGTAAGATGGAGAAAGTCTTTTTACATATGTGTTTCACTTGTGTTTGCCAGGTTAAATTTGCGTCTAGATGTAGTCCAAGATCTATTACTGAAGAAGAATAAGGGATAATTATATTATTTATAGTAATGTTTGGTAGTGTAGATATGTCAAAGGTTGTAAGCAGTCTTTGTTGTCCCATTAGAATACTTGTGACTTGTTAGGATTTAGATTTAGACCGATACTTGAAGACCAGTTAAAGATGGATATGAGATCGTCATTCATTTTTGTCAAGCTGTTATAGAGAGAATGAGGAGGTGAATGTAGGTAAATTTGGAGATCATCAGCGTAGAGGTGATAACGGCAGTGCTTTAGTACAGTTGGCAAGTCATTTATGTAGATTGAGAAAAGAAGAGGTCCGAGAACACTGCCCTGGGGGACTCCAGCCGGCACGTTGCGCCAAGACGAAGATCTAGAGTTTAATGAAACGTATTGTTTTCGACCGTGCAGGTATGAGTCGAACCAGGATACAGCGCTGTCAGACAAGTGTAGGTGCTTGAGCTTTATCATAAGTAAGTCGTGGTCTACTGTGTCAAAAGCTTTGCTGAAGTCAAGTAAGGTTAAAGGAGTCAATTGACGTCTGTCCACGGCTTCACGAATATCTTCAGTAATTTTTAGCAAAGCTGTGGTTGTGCTATGACCATATCTAAAGCCGGATTGATAAGGATCAAGGAGGTGATTTCTTGGATATATTCAGTCATTTGCTTATGTACAATATGTTCCAGGGCTTTAGATAATGTCGGAAGGATGCTAATCGGTCGGTAGTCATTACAGTTAGTAGGTGTACTTATTTTTGGTATAGGCCGAACTCTAGACTGTTTCCATACAGTAGGGAAGATAGAAGTTATAAGGGAAGCATTAAAAATATGAGTCACTGTGGTGTAGTATAATGTCAATGATTTTATTTAGCATTAAAATGCTGATGTTATCTGTTCCTTGTGCATTGGATTTAATCCGCTTGAGTGCTTTTTTAACGTCTATAGGCGAAATGTCGTTTAAAGTAAAATTTATCTCTTCCTATATGGGGGGATGGGGATAAGTCTTTAAGAATGTCTATTTTAGTCTTGTTGTCTGGAGGTGTCATGGGTATTGAGGTAAAATGTTCATTTAAGTCATCTACAGAAATGTCTATAGAGTCAGTTGAGGGATTCAACTGTCTAAGTCCCATTGCACGGAGACTTCGCCAAGTGTCCCGTGCACTTATTTCAGGTCCGATTATACTATGGGCGTGTCGTAGTTTGGCATTGCGTATAGTTTGTGTAGTTGTGTTTCTAAGTTGTTTGTACAGTTGCCAGTTCTCGTCATTTTTATGTCGTCTGTATGTTCGGTATGCTTTGTCTCGTTTTGACATAAGTTCACGTATTGAGTCATTCATCCAGGGTGCAGGGGGGGCGGCAAAATCGTCGGGTTTTTACTGGTGCATGTCTATCATATAGTTGTAATATCAGTGTATTAAATGTGTCTACTTTTTCATCAACTGATCTAAGATTCCATATTGTGTACCAAGGTAGTTCTAAAGCGTCTGATTTTAGTTTAGTATCGTCTATGTTTTGTTAATTTGTGTACGTAATCAATTTAGAGCGTCTTTTAGGACATTGCAGTGAGTATTCTACGAATACAATGTCATGAGCAGATATGCCGGGAGCAGGAATTTGTCCATATGACAGTACTTTCTATGGATGTGTAGTCACTATTAAGTCCAGTAGAGTGTCGGTAGTAGCACTATGATGTGTGGCAGAGAGAGGAACAATTGTCATATTTAAACTTTGGAACATATTTTTAAGTTGTATGGCTGGTGAGTCAGTCTGAAGAAGATTTGTATTAAAATCGCCTGCGACAATAACGTGTTCATAATGAGGTAATGAATCGTTCAGAGCGTTTTCTAGATCCGAAAGGTGCCTTATTTTTGGAGGTTTGTATACAATGCATAAGAGACATTTTTTTAGACTGGCTTGAATTTCTACGAATAAGAACTCGGGGCGAGCGGAATATACAGTAGGGGACTTGTGGACAATTCTTGGATTAAGCTGATTTGATATAAAGGCACAAACTCCTCCACCTCTTTTATCTATTCTGTCATTTCTGAGCAATGTATATCCGTCTAGGTGAACAAGGGACGAAGGTATGGAAGGGGTCAGCCAGGTTTCCGAAATTAAAATGGCGCTCAGTCCAAGAGATGAAAATATGGTTTCAAACTCATTCAAAGTGGGACAGAATGCTTTGTGAATTTACGTGAGCGATTTTAAGTGATGATTTATCAATAGAAAAATGCATTCTTAAGTAGACTAGCAAGTAGTTGTTGTTGGAGGGAATGGTAGGGATTGAGGAATGTTGCTACCTGCGTTGAAAGTTGTCTGCACAATAAGAGGGTGATTGGAGAAGGTGAGTGAGTCAGAGGTTGCAAACAAGTCTTCATTTGTCAGCTCAATGTTGCCAATAGCAGAAAGTAAAAATAAACTATGTACTGTAATAACTCTAATAAAATTAAAATAATTTAGCTAAACAAAGAACTTAAAAAATTAAAATAAAACAAGTAAGTTGTCCTAAATAAAAAATAATAAACTTAAAACTTACCTTAATTAGAAATAAATTAACAATATAATTGTTAGCAAAGAAAAGACAAAGTAAACATATTTTACACTCAGGTCCTATCTAGTTGATATCCGTAGAATATCTAATTTTGCGTTTTTCGCCATTTACTTTAGCTATGACGGCACCGTCCATTGTCCATACATTTTGAATACCGTATTTCTGTATACTCTCTTGTAGCAGGCGATAGCGACACTTCGTTAGGTCCTCGCGAACAGTGACCCCACTTCCTTTCAACTTTTTCTTGCTTAGAAAAACTTCACTGCGCTTGCGGTAACTAACAAATTTCACTATTATAGCCCGCGGTCTTTCAGCATTACTAACACCAACACGGTGACTTCTGTCAATGTCAGTCACTGATAAATCGACACCGATTTTTTTGGCCACCTCGATGGCTTTCTGGTCAGTGTCCTCTCCGGCCTCTTCTTTTACACCAAAAATCCTGAGGCATTGACGTCTCTGGTATTGTTCTAAGTCGTCTATTTTATTTTCCAACACCTCAATCTTTCTGTCTTTTTCATCGAGGGTCTTTTTCAGATCCTCAATTACTTTAGTGTTGTCCTGGATGGTCTTCTGCAGTTCCGCCACTACCTGGTCCCGCAACATGGACACAAACACCTGCAGAGTGCCGGGATCCTGTAGCGCCTCTTTCACCACACGTTTCACAGCTTCCTCCGTAGAACTTGTCGAATCGTTGTTAGAATTACGTGTGTTTTTTCCCATGTTGTTAAATGTACACACTTTTGACACTAACTAATATAAATTTAAACTTAAACTGACAACGAATATGCAACTTTAGCTATGAAATAACGAAGACACCTGCTGAAAAATAACTTAAAACCTGGAGCGTAACTTGTGCGTGTTAGTAGCTAGCCGCCATGACACATTTGTGTGTGTGTAGGAAATAACACTATGAGGTTTATTTTAATTAAATTTGAGTTTTGTTTTGACTCACCTCATATTTCTTGGAGTAGATATGTGGATGATATCATAGCATTAGTCAAACAAAAACAATTAGAAGATGCCGTTAAACTCTTAAATATTCATAATAAAATAATTAAATTTACTATGGAAGTGGAAAATAACCAAGAAATACCATTTTTAGACCTTAAATTGATCAGAAATGAAGATAAAAGGAAAATAGAATTTGGAGTCTACAGAAAAGAAATGCACATTGATAATTATGTTAAATCAACAAGTTTTAACCGCAATACTCACAATATGAGTCAAAAACACAACTCAAATTTAGTCAGTTAGTATATCATAAATCATATTTTATAAAAATCTTCACATTTTTATTTAAAATTAATCATAGAAGAGCTCTGTTAGTGTAATATTAAGCACTTCAATCATATATTATCATTCATATAAATAAAGAATATAAATCCATAGCACAGGAGCCCCAAAGAGCTAAGGTTGTCTGAAGTAGACACTGTTATTTGGCTTCCAGATTCAAGTGGTTAGTTTGACACAATTCTTCAATTTTAGTTTCAGATTTCTGAACCAGATTTTACTACTTCTCATATAAAATATAATTATTCCTCATGAAATTGAATGGATTCATTCCAAATTTACTCAACAAAACATTTTTATGTTATAGCCTGAAATGTAATACAGACCTTTTGGATGCCAGAGAAGTGTGCTAGCCATTAACATGGAAAACCAATTGAACTTTAGTAATGCAATTTTAGTTATCTTTTTTAGGAGCAGCAATCAGTCTTCAGGCTCATACCTACAAATGCACAGCAGTACTCCTGTCAAAAGAAGAGAATCTCAGAACCTGCAATCTGTATTGGATGAAATTCAGGAGCTCAAGAAATTAATGTCTGAGATTTTGCAGTATCATCAGAACTCTTCAACTACAAGTAAGTGAAATATGCATATTTCATATATTTTTATTAACAAAATAGCTCTCTAATAGAGTGGATTGTTGCTATTGTTTAATTTACTTTCCTGAACAATTTACAGAAGTTTCATTTAAATAAAATAAAATCATAAAAGAAGATAATATGAAAATTTGGCATTTTAAATATATAAATCCAACTAGAAACAATTTTAGTCAAAAACATGATTTTAGGACAAATAAAAATGTAGTTTTATTAATTTTAAATTAAAGAATATTGGGTCACTGAAGCTACAATAGGGCTATGGCTGCATTACCACAAGATTCTGCTCCAAACCTTCAGCTTCATGGGCCTATATTTTCTCTTTCAGAAACCAGTAAAGGTGTTGAACTTTTTTTGCATGAATAATGAACAAAATCTAACAGTCATTGCTTGAGTTGGGAAGTAAAAGTAACTGGAATTATGTCAACTAATTGAGCTTATTCTCATACATCGTCATCAGCTTCATGGATTAAGACTTTATTTATTTAACTTTCACAGGAAAAAAAAAACACTATGAGGTTTAATTTATGAATTAAATTAATGTTTTTATCACCTCACCTCGTATCTTTTTTCCTTCAGACTGCAGTTTCGGAGCTTATCTCCATCATCAGTAGCCTCTCGTTGACCGGTGTTATGTCGTTTATTCCGCCAAGAAATGACATAACACTGGTCGACGAGAGGCTACTGATGATGGAGATAAGCTCCGAAACTGCAGTCTGTAAGAAAAAGGTTATGAGGTGAGGTGATAAAAACATTCATTTAATTTTTATAAGACTTATTCTCGTCTCATTCTTTAACACTATTAAGCCCATCTTGTCTTCGGTCTTCCACATTTATTCTAACCTTTGGGTTGTTGTTCGTCATCAGGGTTGGTATGCAGTCATTGTTTATTCTTTATACATGTTGTTTCCAATACTTTCTATCTTGTTTTATTCTAGCTATTAATATTTTAAAGATGTTCAGTTCCCTCCTTATATCTTTGCTTCCTTTCTTTAAGGAAGGTATATCCCACAACAGATCTAAAAGTCTCAATTCCACTGCTTCAATTCTCCTCTCCTCTTTTGTTGTCAATGCCCAAAATTCTGAATCATATTGCCATTACTTTATAATTTTGGTTTACTTTCTGGTGTTTTTTATATACCGGTATCTATTAATAATGCTGCATACATAACTGAATATATTGATTTTGGTTTGAATATTTTCATTTTTCATATAAGAAATGATGTATCTGAGGTAATTGAAACAATTAATCTGTTAAGTTATCTTTGCATTCAAGATAATTTTAGCTCTAATTGTGTCTGCACCTCTAATCTAAATACTAACTTTTGTTTTGTTAGGTGAAATTTTCAAATTAAAATTTTTACTTACATTATTTATTTGTATAAAGTCCTTTGTGCATTTCCAGAACTATATATTAAGATATTATAAGTTATATATGTACTACTCATCTCAGATTTGTAGCTTTTTTCAAGACTTAAGTTTTGATGCCTTAGGCATCTTTGCTGTTACAACCTAGATTATCATAGGTCATAAAGTAGCGTAAAATGGATTCAATATGTTTAATTGACCTTGGCCCCAGTGGTTGGCCTTCGGTCGAGGTGGAAAAGCATGCTATAATCACAATTAGCGGGAGCATCACATTGTACATAGAAACATTTAAAACCATAAAACAAAACACATTTATTAAAAAAGTCAACATTACATAAAACATAATCAAGAAAAGGTATATAAACATCTTGAGCAAGGAAGCTAAAGTCACCATATTGAATCGCACCGAAATTGATTTAAAACTTTAATATGTGTATGAATGTATGAGAGAGTTCAATTAAGTCAACTGTAGATTATTAACTTTTTAATTATTAATTTAATTCTACTCTTTGATCTTCCTATTTGCCAATGCATGTTATTCACAGTAAACCAAATTAATCTAAAGTTTTTTATGGTTCAAAGAACCTTTTATCTTTGAAGTTAAAATGATCCACCAAGATATTAAAAGCCCATATTCACACATATAGAGGATTCACCGGTCCCAAGGGAAACTGAAGTGAACACTTCAGTCCCTGCCTCCAGACTGTTTTCCGTAAAAAAAATTGCGAGTATTTATTTGATCGTTTTTAAGTTTCTAATTTGCGGGGAAATCTCGGGTGGAAAGTTCACCTAACTTTCCATTTTCATGTGGGATTTCTTATCGTCATCTTCAAGACTTTTACCTATGTTCCACTTTTACTTATGCAGCTCAATTTCCCAACTTTATCTAATGTGGACATCTCTGGTCTTTCTGTCAAAACATGTTGATATGAAATTACATCCTGGGTGTTGTGACATGGTTTTGGTCCAGGATAGAGGCTTTCAAAGGGCTAAGGGACCTTTGGAACATGGATTAATTGGGCGGTTTGGTAGCATGAGTTTTACTTTACGGATTGGGGCTTTACTCACCTGAACTAGCCGAGTGGTCAAGTATGTGGAAATGTTAGTTACAAAGGTATACGTGTTTTCATGGATAAATAAACTGATCCTTAATTTAACTATATTATTATTAACATAAATTATAACATAAATTTAAGAGATTTTAAACCTACCTAACTAATCTAACTTACAGTTAAGAAAACCTACCTTCCGACTTTCCTGAATTTTGAGAGGAAGAGATATGGTGTACGAATCTAACTCGATTTACATACTAATATTAATCTAATAACTCTTACACTTAGAATATTAATCTGATAACTCTTACAAGTTGGATTATTGTTTTTATACTCTGAAGCTTTAGCTTTAGCAAGGTTTAAGACAGGGATGTGGACTATCTCCATTACTGTTTATTCTATATCTAAATAAAGTTGTCCAGGAGTGGAAAAAACTAAACCCCCAGGAGTAAAAATATGTAGAGGAAATCAAATACAAACAATAATCTTCGCAGATGATCAAGTACTTCTAGCGGAGAATGAAGATGATTTGCAGAGATCAGTGTTTAAATTGCAGAATACCCTAGAAAAATACAACATGAAAATATCTGAAAATAAAACCAAATCCATGGCAATCACTGGAAAGGAACTTTCGAGAGTAAAAATAATAATAAATAATAAACCAATAGAACAAGTAACACACTTTAATTATTTAGGTAATAATATATCACACTTTCATAATCAAAAAGATGTGGAAACAAATTTAGAAAAATATAACAGATTAAATAATAAGAACAGTTAAGTCTCGTAGACTGCGATGGGCGGGACATGTTGCGCGTATGGGGAGTGAAAGACGTGCATGGAGGCTTCTTGTAGGAAAGCCAGAGGGAAAGCGCCCGGTTGGTAGACCAAGGATGAGGTGGGAGAACAACATTAACTATGATTTGAGGGAAGTAGATTATACAGGGAAGGATTGGAAAGCATTGGCTGAGGATAGGGATGTATGGAGAGCTTATGTCCGCGCGGCCATGAACCTTCGGGTTCGATAGTGCCAGTGAGTTAGTTAGTTAGTTAGTTATAACAGATTAAATGGTATAATTAGGAGAAATTTTGGAAAACAAATGAGGAAAGAAATCCAATTGAGATTTCATAATGCCATAGCTAAACCTGCTCTACTATATGGAAGTGAATGCTGGACACTTCGAGCAAAAGATAAATCCCGCATTAATAGTTCACAAATGAGATTCCTCCGATCACTAACTGGAGTAACATTAAGGGATAGAATGAAAAGTGATGAGATAAGGATGCAGTGGAATAGTAGGGAAATGGTTGAACATATACAAAATTATCAGATTAAATGGTTCCAACACGTCCAGAGAATGTCAAATTCCCGTTTACCAAAGATGATTTACCACCTCAACCCTAACGGCAAAAGAGACCTCGGAAGACCCTTCAACCGATGGAAAGATCAGTTTTTGTAGTCGCAGAACGGGCATCATCACCCAATACTGCATTCGGAAGGAGAAGAAGAAGAAGCTTTACTCTAACTAAGATACTTGATTCCATTTCTGAAACCATGAAATAAATTAAAAATGGTATGTAGACTTACCCATCTGCACTCAGGATTCAAAAGGCAAGACTCATCTATTTTCAAGGGTTTATATACCAAACTAACTGTACTGTCATTCCTACAGTCTAAAACTAACTGTACTGCCATTCCTACAATCTAAAAGCAGAGATTTTATAGTTAACCTTGTCCTACATTGAACCTGGCTATAATTCTGAGTTCTATTATGCAATATAATATGTCTAAATGCTTCCTATTTCAACAGCGGTTTTTTATATGAAATAATTAAAATAATCTATGTATTAATAACAACACATATAGAAGTTTTTGTATACTGTATATTATACTTGTAATCTCCTAATGTAATTTCAGTAATAGATCACCTCCTCATAATTTTATTGTTTTAAAATCTATATATCATAATATTTAATTTTAGGTAGTGATATTTTGAGGTTATTTTAATTATATTATTTTAGTCTGATCATCTTACCTCAATATTAATGTTGATTTGTTCTTGGACATGTTTCAAAACAATTCTGTTTTATCGTCAGCTTGTCCAGACTGGTTTGATTTATGTTGCACACCCTGGATGTTGATGTCAGCTCCATCCTGTGGTTGGCCAAAGAACCTCCAAACAAGGTCACGTTCCATTGGTATTTCAAAATTCATAACTCTGTTTTTGTTCGTCTGAATATATATTTTTTCCTAAATAGTCAGCTCTTTTGTATTTTCTAGCTGTTTTAATCATAACGTGACCTTGTTTGGAGGTTCTTTGGCCAATTGCTGAAAAATACAAGACTAGTGTTCATATAGTTTCTAAAAATAAAAGGAAAGTTAAATTATTACAGAACAGTAGATACACTCAAAAACCATGGAAGAAAATGTAAGAAAATGAAAATAAATTATACTACCAGCTAATTAGGAATTGGAAAATAGGATTTATGATTGGTTCAAACAATGAAGTCAGTGGAATCCTATAGTGGGATCCATCATGCAAGAGAAAGCATAGCAAATAAACATAGAACTAGGTGTGATACATCTTTTACATCAAGCTTTGAGTGGCTATGCAATTTCAAAGCTCGTCATGGTATTTTCCAACTTTCAGTACAGGGAAAAGAATTAAATGCCAATACTCGACAGGTTGCTAGCTATGTTATGGATATCAGAAATATGATGTTATTCCATTCTTTAACAACATCAAATATAGAATTGTGACAAAAAAAAAGGCATCAGCTTTAGAGACTTTGACACCAGGATTCTCCATGCAGATGGAAAGACTTTCTGTATTAGTCTGTTCTAATGCCATTATGATCACAAACTATTACTTGCTATATAATGGGTTAATTGAAATTTTGTCAATACAACTACACTATCTCTCCACTACTACTCCCAGAAAAATGGATGGACGAATACCAGTATATTTTTAGATGGGTTTCAAATGTTTTTGTTCCAGATGTAGCCAACTACCTAGAACATAAATATGTATCTGATAAAGCAACACTTTTAATATACAATGCCCTGTATCATGATACCAGCATAATAAGTGCTAATAGGAAAATAATGTGTTATGCCAGCTAGAATGGCTTCATTAATTCAACCAATGCACATAGGAGTATTTGCATTAAAAAAACGGTCAAAAGTCTAAAACATAAAGTTACTTATTAACCTCCAAGTACCCCTGAATTTTCAACCTTAATAATTGGTCCATCTACCTGTAATCACCAATGCCACCCATGTGGATGCTTCACCCCACACTGTTTAGTCGAAACCCAGTCATTGTCGGAACCTCAAGTCTGTGATCTGCGCTTGTATTTGTTTACTGGATTACAGTTGAAATTGTGTTTTCGGGTGTTGGTGTGTGGAATAAAAGCATTATGAATCTCGAAGTAGAAGGTAAGAAGATTATTTTAATCTAGTAGTTTATTAATTTTCAGTTTAATTAATGTGTATATGATGTTGAAGAACTATGAACCTAAAATTGGGATTTATTTATATGAAGTGCTTAAACAATTGTGTTTTTGATGATTTTATTATTAACTTAACACTTCTCATTGAAGGATGAATTATATTTGAAGAGAAAAATTTTCGCCTAGACCGGGACTCGAACCCGGGACCCTTGGCTTTCTGGGCCAAGTACTCTACCAACTCGGTAGCTCAGTTGGTAGAGCACTTGGCCCGGAAAGCCAAGGGTCCCGGGTTCGAGTCCCGGTCTAGGCGAAAATTTTTCTCTTCAAATATAATTGTGTTTTTGTTTACTTGTCAAGCCTTCCTTTTTTGACAAGCTTATAATTAAGGATAACCTTTACCAAATAAAACAATAAAATTACGTGCTTTCATGTGCCATTCGGATTTGTGATGCGATTAAATCAATAGGTTTTATTTTATTATTTTTTAGATACTCCAGAACCAGCTATAATGAGGAGAGCTCTGTACTATATGAGAGAATGCAAAGGAAAGAAAATTAATGAGAAATGTGACATCTTAGTAAAAAAAAACTTACTGAATTTATTCATTTTTTAGAGATAAATATGATATTTTAAATCGTGCTGCCTTTAGGATTTTCAAGACTCAATTCAGGCAGAAATGGGTAGCAGGTAGTCGTAAATACATAATAACGAAGAGTGGCTCACTTCACCTATACAGTTGCCAAACATCTGTGCACAGCCTAGATGTAAACAGGGTCGTCCAGTGAAATACTTTATGGATTTAAGTGATCGTAGTAAGCGACGAAAAACTAGCAAATTATGATATCGAGTACATGCTGAAGATTAGTATATTCAGCTAGTGTAAGTCAACGAACTATTGGATATACTGAGGTTTCAGTAATGATAAAATAAATTATGTTAACGCCAACAGGAGCTAAAAAAATCCACAAATTGTTAGCTTTAACTCACAAGCAGGTAATCATAAAGAAATACCACGCCACAAGAGATGCTCGCAATTTCTGTTGAAGGCGACTTCACTAAAAGACAATGGAAGTAATTCACAATGCAAATAAGAATGTGTATCTGTGCTACTCTCTTATCAAAAAAGCTAAAGAAGACTGCTACTCTGATACATCTTCCCAAAGTACTGGTGTTAATGTCAACCTAATCAAACAATTTCAAAGTTATTTCTAGTGGACACAACATATATGCTGATAAATTTGCTACATATGCACACGAAACAGCAAAATTGTATGTTGCGAATTGTATAGTTGGCATTCTATGTCAGCTACAGTTCACAAAGTTTTGATCCATGGAGCCAAAGTAATAACCCAAGCAATTTTGGCTATTGGCCAATTATCTGAGGAAGGCACTGAGGCCCGGAATAAAAATTTTCGAGAATATAGGTAACATTACTCCAGAAAATCTTCACAACAGGATTGTAACAGGGACATCATGAACAGATTATTGTTGAGCTCTGACCCTTATTCAAGTTACATTTCACCTAAGCCAAAGTTGAAGAAAAAGGCATTTTCCAAGATGCACTGATTCTAATGGTTGCAATCATACTGCCACCATTATCTTCTTCACCTTACAGTCAAAATGAAAAAGATGAGTAACTTTCCTGCAGTCATTTTCTCCGAACAGTTTTTTTTTAGCTATTTTGTATTTTTTTATTATTAAACACCATAATATTTTTAAAATTGTTGTTTTTATTTCAAAGGACCCTTTAAATAATTTTGTCTGGATATTTTATGCCAATACTCCTATGTGTCCAAGAGGTGAACCACAACTTAAAACATAGATATAGGATGTTAGTTGTTAAGAAAGTCTTAAAATACTTTGATGGAAATATGAATGACTGTTTAATAAAGGAGCACTTTTTAATATTTCTAGTAGTTTGGGATGATATGTTACAAGATACTCTTCCAAGAAATTGGAGAAACTCCTTCCATCTTAAATCTCAAGAGTTTAACAAGTTTACATAAATGTTGACTGATGTACATATTCTAGTCATAGTAGAGAAAACATGTTCCAGTTCATTTGATTTTCAGAGCATTAATATATTTTTATGTTAATTTAGTTACATTATAAAATATTTCACATAAATTTATATTTATGTAGTTTGTTTTAACATAAATTTACAACGTATATAAGAGAAAAATTTGCATTTAGATTGTAACTCGCCCCTATAGCTCAGTTGGTAGAGCATTGGCCCAGAAAGCCAAAGGTCCTGGGTTGGAGTTTCAGTCTGGGCATATAATTTTTCTCTTCAAATATTGTTTAAATATGACCTATTCTTAAGTTATGTAGATAGGAAATAACACTATGAGGTTTTTTAATATTCCAGACTGGTTAGATTTATGTTGCACACCCTGGATGTTAATGTCAGCTCCATCCTGTGGTTGGCCAAAGAACCTCCAAACAAGGTCACGCTCCGTCGGTACTTCAAAATTCATAACTCTGTTTTTGTTCTTCTGAATATAGATTTTTTCCCAAATAATCAGCTCTTTTATATTTTCTGTTTTAATAATTTAGTGTCAAATTTATATTATGTTTTTCAGACCAAACATGAGCAGCAAGTGCAGATTTTTCTATATCCCCATTTTTAATATTTCTTATGTGTTCTTTGGTTCGAATTTTTAGGTTTCATTTTGTTTTTCCTATATATATTTTTTTCACAACACCTACATTCAATTTTATACATTCCTGATTTTTTATTTTTATCAGTTTTTTTCATTTTTGTTGGTTTTTATTAGTTTATTTAAACTGTAGTTATTCTTCGGTGCTAATTTAATATTAAACTTCTCAAATATATTTTGGAATTTATTGTGTACCCAAGGGTGATATGTGAATTTCCTATATTTTTTCATAGGTGGTTTTTCTTTTTCAAGAGTACTTCTGTTTTATCATTTTTTGTTTCTTATAATTTTCTATTCTTTTGTGTACCATTTTTTCATCAAACTCGTTTTCTCTTGCTATTTTGATTTTGTGTTTTTTCTCCTGTTTGAAATCTTCTTCGTTTAAGGGCAAGTTTACCAATCTATGAGTTATACTATTAAAGGCTGCTAATTTATGTCCAATTGGATTGAACCCTGTTGATTTAATAACATTTTCTGTATGAGTTTCTTTCTTATGAATCCCAAATCCAATTTTTCTTTTTTCTTCGTTTCTGACCAATTTAAGATCCAAAAAGATATTTGTTTATTTTCTTCTATTTCAATGTTTAAATTTTGGAGCAGATATGTAGATGATATAATTTGTATTGTAAAAGAAAAACATCTAGAATATTCAGTTATGTAGATAGGAAATAATCATGAAATACCATTTTTAGACCTTAAATTGAGTAGGAATGAAGAAAAAAAGAAAATAGAATTTGGAATCTACAGAAAAGAAACTCACATCGACAATTATATAAAAGCTACTGGATTTAACCATTTTTCACACAAACAGGCAGTATTTAATAGTTTAACACACAGACTTGTGAATATCCCCATGAGCAAAGAAAATTACAATAAAGAGAAAGAACACATCATAAAAATTGCGAAGGATAATGGTTTTCAAGAGAAGATGATACACAAGAAAATAAATAAATTCAAAGAACAAAAAATCATTAATGAAAGTACTCTTCAGACAGATAAAAATATAGGCAAAAAATTCAAGAAGTTCACATACCATTCTTTAGTATTTGACAAGTTTCAAAAATTTTCAACAAATTCAACATTAAATTAGCACCGAAAAATGATTACAGCTTAGGTAATTTAATAAAAACCAACAAAAATGAAAAGATTGAAGACTGCAAAAAATCGGGAATTTATCAAATTAATTGTAAAGATTGTGAAAAGATATACATAGGAAAAACAAAAAGGAATCTAAATACAAGATTAAAAGAACACCTCAGAAATGTTAAAAATGGAGAAACTGAAAAATCTGCAATAGCTGCACATGCCTGGTCAGAAAAACATAGAATAGAAACCAAAACAAAATTACTTAAACAATTGGAAAAACCGAAGGAACTCACAATTTGGGAAAAAATTTACATATGCAAGAATGAAAATACAACTATGAATTTTGAAATACCCAGTTATAAGGAGAGAGGACTGATTTGGAAATTCTTCGATCGGCCACCAGATGGCGCGGAGGTCAGTCTGCAGGATAGAAGGCCGTTGGACGTCAGTTGTGAACGTGACACAGCATTGAGAATGTCACAAAAGATGTGAAGAAACCCTGGGTCTGCTATGAATTATGAAGTATGAGGTGAGTGAAATAATAAAAAATAAACAATATCTAGAATATTCCCTAAAACAATTAAATTTACTGAGTACAAATATCAAATTTACCAAAGAAATAGAAGAAAAACCATCTATGAAAAAAATATAGGAAATTCACGTATCACCCTTGGGTACAGAATAATTTCCAAAATATATTTGAGAAGTTTAATATTAAATTAGCACCGATAAATAACTACAGTTTAAATAAACTAATAAAAACCAACAAAAATGAAAAATCTGATAAGAATAAAAAAAATCAGGGATATATCAAATTGAATGTAGGGGTTGTGAAAAGATATAAGATATATATATATATATATATATATATATACACTGCTCAAAAAAATTAGGGGATATTGTAGAATAACCTATTAAGACTATGTTATTTTTTTTACTTAAGCAAAGACTGGAATGATCAAGACCATCTTCGCTAGGTTTACCGTACAGGCCACATGGCCTAAAACAAATTTGTTCATGATGATGAAGATGATGACTATGTTTTTTGGAATAGTATTAGATGCAATCACTTTCTATTACTCCAAGATAATGTAAATAAGAGTTTGAAGTTATTATGTAACCTCGGTACCCCCCCAGAGAGCAGTGTCTGTACTGTTGATGTGAAAGGGTGGTGTGGGGGTGAATGTTTTGTTGCTGTTTTTAAATCCAGTCCAGTTTTCAGTTAGTGAATGACTTGCCTTAGGGACAGTGATGCCTCAACAACGTGATTTACCTGAACCAATGGCTTGGAGGGCCATAGGAAGGACGGAAGCTGGACAGACACAACAAGAGGTGGCACAAGCCATTGGGGTGTCTCAAAGCGTGATTTCCAGACTTTGGAATCATTTTCAAAGAACATACTGTTCACAGAAGAGCCGGACAAGGTCGACCAAGGGCAACAACAACAAGGGATGACCGTTACCTCTTGTTAACAGCCCGTCGGAATAGACAGCAGAATGCAACTCATTTGCGAAATACACTTCAAACAGCAACAGGATGCAGGGTGTCAACTCAAACTGTCCCTAATCGACTGCATGGAAGTGGTCTCTATGCCCGTAGGCCCATGGTGTGTACCAGGTTAACTCCACAACACCATAGAGATCGCAGAAACTGGGCGGAGGAACTTCGTGGGTGGAGGCATGCTGAATGGAGATCAGTTCTTTTTTCTGATGAGTCACGATTCAACGTGGAATGTGATAGTCGGCGTGTATTCATCTGGAGAGAAAAAGGGACACGAAACAATCCAGCTTTTGTACGTGAAAGATCCCCATATGGTGGCGGTGGATTGATGGTGTGGGCAGGAGTCAGTAGTGGTGGACGTACGGACCTCTATGTCATCCAAGGTGGTACTTTGACTGCGGTAAGGTATAGAGATGAGATTCTCCGACCTTTTGTCATGCCTTATGCTGGTGCCATAGGCGATTCTTTTCTTTTTATGGACGATAATGCACGACGCCACAGAGCTGGCTTGGTGGACGACATGCTGGAAGTGGAGGGTATCGAGCGTATGCAATGGCCAGCTTCCTCCCCGGACTTAAATCCGATTGAGCATGGGATGCATTAGGCAGGTGCATTGCAGGCAGACCAGCACCTCCCACAACTGTTCCAGAGCTGCACATTGCTCTTATGGAAGTGGCCACATATCCCCCAAGAACTCGTTGCTAACCTCATTGCATCAATGCCACACAGGTGTGAGACAATGCTGGCCATTCGAGGAGACCATACACCATACTAAAGAAACATCTCCACACATGTTAATGTTGCTTTGTTTGTTTGCCATATTCCTAATCAGGATCTCTTTGACATCTGGTGTGGTACAGAGGTTACGTAATGACTTCAAACTCTTGTTTACATTCTTTTGGAGTAATAGAAAGTGATTGCATCTAATACTGTTCCTAAAAACATAGTCTTAATAGGTTATTCTACAATATCCCCTAATTTTTTTGAGCAGTGTATATAGGAAAAACAAAAAGAAACCTAAAAATTAGAACCAAAGAACACATAAGAAATATTAAAAATGGAGAAATAGAAAAATCTGCAATTGCTGCTCATGTTTGATCTGAAAAACATAATATAAATTTGGACACTAAATTATTAAAACAGTTAGAAAATACAAAAGAGCTGACTATTTGGGAAAAAATCTATATTCAGAAGAACAAAAACAGAGTTATGAATTTTGAAATACCGAAGAAGCGTGACCTTGTTTGCAGGTTCTCTGGCCAACCACAGGATGGAGCAGACATCGACATCCAGGGTGTGCAACATAAATCTAACCAGTCTGGGCAAGATGCTGATGACGATTATGATATAATCAAAACATGTTCAAGAACATTAATATTGAAGTAAGAAGAACAGATTAAAAATAATTTAATTAAAATATAAATTTAATTTTCTTTAAATAAATTATAAACTCTAAAAACAATTGTCTCAAATTTAGAATACTTCGATTTATGATTTTCCATACTGCATTCTTGTATTTTGTTGCTCCATGTATTTTTACCACTCTTATTAGCATTTCATACTATTTTAAACATTTTGCAACAATACTTACTCTTACTTACTTACTCACTGGCACTATCGAACCCATAGGTTCATGGCCGCACGGACATAAGCTCTCCATACATCCCTATCCTGGGCTAATGTTTTCCAATCATTCCCTGTATAATCTACTTCCCTCAAATCATAGTTAATGTTTTTCTCCCACCTCATTCTTGGTATATCAAGTGGGCGTTTTCCCTCTGGCTTTCCTACAAGAAGCTTCCATGCACGTCTTTCATTCCCCATACGCGCAACATGTCCTGCCCATCGCAGTCTATGAGACTTAACTGTTCTTATTATATCTGGCTTCCTTTAAAGACCATGTAGTTTATTGTTATGTAGTCTTCTCCATTTCCCTGTCTGTTCATCTCTCTTTGGTCCAAA
Source organism: Diploptera punctata (assembly GCA_030220185.1). Taxonomy (NCBI): domain Eukaryota; kingdom Metazoa; phylum Arthropoda; class Insecta; order Blattodea; family Blaberidae; genus Diploptera; species Diploptera punctata. Next base: position 233,240 of record JASPKZ010007477.1, on the reverse strand, counting down.
AATTTTCCTAAGAACTTTATTCTCAAAAACTCGTAATCTCATTTCTTCCCTTAAAATAAGAGTCCATGTTTCGCATCCATATAATATAACTGGTAGAATAATAATTTTATATATTTTCAGTTTAACGTTTTTTTGAAAGGAGTTGGGACATCAAAAGTCTCTGTAATGCATAATAGCACGCATTTCCAGAATTGGGCCTATATTTAATTTCTTTGTGCATCTCATTCCTATTTGTGATTATTGTTCCTAGGTATTTGAATTCAGCCACTTCCTCAAAATTTCCCTCTTTTGTCATTAGCTGTCCATTTCCATTATATAATGCATTTCTACATGTGACCTTATATTTAGTATTATTGATATTTACTTCCAGTCCTAATTCCTTAGTGTTACTCAATAGTGTGTGCGTGTTGTCCTATAGTATATCCTCGCTATCGGCCAATAGTACTACATCATCAGCATAAACTAACAGCTTATTAATACCATTGAGTTGTAGGCCTTTCTCATCCTCTAACGATTTGATGGCATGCTCTAGTACAAAATTAAATAGTAGAGGAGATAGTGCATCTCCTTGCTGCAACCCATTCTGGATTTCAAAGGTGTCCGAAAACTGTTTGCCTACACGTACCCTACTCTTTGTGCCATTTAGACACATTCGTATAAGTCTAACTAACTTTTTAGGAATTCCGAACTCCAGCAGGATACTATATAACTTCTCCCTCTTAATTGAATCGTATGTTTTTTTGAAGTCTGCGTATAGTTGATGCACAGTACCATTATATTCCCATTTATTTTCTAAATTTGTCTTATACGAAAAATCTGATCTGTTGTAGACCTGTTTCTTCTAAATGCACATTGATGATCTCCTAGAATGTCGTCAATATAGGGAGTAAGTTTGCTTACTAATATATTGTTAGAATTTCTAGCATTAGAAGTTGTGAATAAGAGATATCCACCAGAAGAATGGTTACATGTCTACACAGATGGATCTACTATTGATAACAACTCAGGATCAGGAATTACATGTGCTTATTTCATTTTATCAACCAGCAGGATACCACACAACAAATTTTGATGCAGAAGTAACGGCTATTCATAATTTCACCAACAATTACTATACAGAATAAATAATTTCAAAATGCGGTCATACTCTCTGATTCTAAGGCAGCAATATATGCAATAAATTCACACAAAATGAAGTCAATACAAATTAAAGAGTGCTACAAAATGATTCAACAACTCCAAAAACTACAGAAAAGAATTCAATTGCAATGGATACCTGCACATTGTGGAATTGCTGGAAATGACACTGCTGATTTTCTTGCCAAAAAAGGCTCCAATTTAATTCAGCTTACCTTTCACATCCATAAAAAGAATAGTTAAAAACAAATATAAAATCAAACAAAACCAAGACCTATGTAATAAAGCCAAAGACAAAAAATGGAATATTTTAGTAAAGAAGCCAGATATTATTCCAGAATTTCCACGTAAAACTACAGTAGCAACATTTAGACTGCTTACAAAACATGACTATTTAGCCAAACATTTATATAAAATAGGAATCTACACGAATCCAAATTGTCCTCTATGCAATAAAGACGAAGAAATGAATGAAGAACACCTACAAACCTGTGAAGTATTACCTGTTGGATCCACAATAGAGAAATATTGGAGAGCAAGAACGCTAATGGCTTCGGTGCCAAGGCCCAGCATTTGAAAACAACAACAACAACATATTGTTAGAATTTTGTAGGAAGTTGAAAGTAATGAGATGCCCCTGTAGTTGTTGCAATCAGTTTTATCTCCTTTCTTATAAATTGGTACGATAATTGATTCTTTCCATTCATCTGGAAGAGCTTCTTTTTTTCCAAATCATACTAAGCAACCAGCGTATCTTGTCCATCAATTTTTCTCCCCCTGCTTTTATCAGTTCTGCTGGGATCTCATCTGAACCTGATGCTTTATACATCTTCAATTTTTCAATCGCCATTTCAACCTCTAATGCACTTGGCTCTGCGACTAGCATTTCTGCTGTCTGTAAATTATCCTCCTCAATGTCCTGTTCTGTATGTACATTTAATAGCTGATTAAAGTAACTTTTCCATCTATTTAATATACTCCTGGAATCTGGAATCATATCCCCATTTTCATTCCGAATTATGTTTGTTCTAGCCTGAAACCCTTTCTTCTCTATACTAATTCCCTGATATAATTCTCTAATGTTCCTATTTTTTGCATTCATTTCAAGATCATTAATCATCTCTCAAATTTTCCCTCTTTTTACTCTTTAGTAACTTGGTGGTTTCCCGTCTAATACTACCCAATTGCTCTAAATTTACCTCATTTGGCTCGAGTAACCATTTCATTTTTGCTTGCTTTCTTTTCTTTACAATGTCGGCACATTCCTCATCAAACCATTTCTTGTTTTGCCTCTTCTTTAAACAACCAATGCTTTCTAATGCTGACAATTTAATAGCATCTCTTATAGCCTCCCATTCTTTATTTATACCAGTTTCTTCTTCGTTTGCCACATTTTCATCTGAAGATTCCAGTACTTCAAATATATTAGCAATTTTGATTTGGTATTCTTGCCGCATTTCATCATTTTTCAAGTTTTTTAATTCAAATTTTACAGAATCATCTTTAGCATTTGTTCCTCTCATAATTGATAGCCGTAGTCTGATTTTCACTCTGACCAGATGATGATCCGAATTGCAGTCTGTCCCTCTAACTGATCTAACATCGATGATGCTACTGTGCCAGCGTTTATCCACTAATACATGATCTATCTGGTTCCGAGTTTCTCCATCTGGGGACGTCCACGTGTATTTTATGAATATCCTTATGCTGAAATGTTGTGCTCTTAACAATGAGATTCTTTGATGTGGCAATGTGACTAATCTAATCCCGTTTGCGTTACTATCTTCATGAAGACTGAATTTGCCTGTTGTTGGTTTGAATATATCTTCCCGCCCCACTTTTGCATTAAAATCTCCTAAGATAATTTTCATGTGATATCGTGAAAGGCTATCAAATAAACATTCTAATTCTTCATAGAACTCATCCTTGATCTTGTCATCTTTATCTTCTGTGGGGCATGTACATTTACAATTATAAAATCATGTCGTTTACCCTTTAGAATTATGTATGATACCCTATCACTAACAAACTTAATATCTCGGATAGTGGATACGATCCTCCTCCTGACTAAAAAACCCGTTCCAAATGCAGGTCTTTCTGCACCTCCGTAGAATAATGCAAAACTTCCTGATTCCTGACTACCTTCTCCTGGCCACCTAACTTCCTGTAAAGCGACTATATCCAAGAGCGATTTATCTAATTCCCATGTTAAATCTCTAGTGCCCCGCTATTGTATAAAGTCCTAACATTCCATGTTCCTAGGAACATGTCCCTGTGTTTGAGCCTTTGGCATGGGTTCCCTGAAGTAGTCCCCGCCTGGAGAACTGAATGGGGGACTATTTGACCTCCGGAAAATTTTACCCCAGTTGAACCTATGTCCGCATTTCTTGACGGTTGTATTTTTATGGTGAAAGATCATCACTCTTTCGCCCAAGGTACTTTTTTCGTCTGGCTTATCACCTTCGACCAGTCCGGCATGGGTAACCCTTTCGGCAGCAATGCTACCGCCGGCATAGCTCTCAGGATCATTTAAGCACGCAAGCCACTCCACCACGACAAGGTAAAGATACCATGGAGGGTTTGCAACAATTCTTATAACATTTATTTATAATTATTAAAAATGTATCTGGGCACGCCGTAGCGTAGTGGTTAAGGCACTGAGCTACAAGCCGGAGGGTCGAGGGTTCAGTCCCGGTGGGGTCAGGATTTTTAAACTGACCCAAACCCTCTGGCGGCACTATGACCCTGGGGTCGACTCAGCCTCTAACGGAAATGAGTACCAGACGCTTGTTCTGGGGGTAAAGGCGGCCGTCACGCAGGGCTGACAACCCTGCTGACATAAAGTGCCGATTGTCTAGAAAAAGTGGGAACCTTAACCTCCCACTACCCCAAGGGCCTCCGGGCCTGTTGTGGGACCACTTTACTTTTTACATATATAAATTGTCACATTTATCTCTAATTATTTTTTCAAAATTCTACAGAATTGTAGTGTGCATATGCAAATGCTTAAAGAAACTTACGCTAGATGGTGGAGATATCTGTAAAATAGGAATGATCATCATTTGAAAATATATTTTGAGAATAGGATGTTCAGTCATTTCATTTTGTTAGGTTCCATTGGGACAAGTTAGTGTACATCAGATTAGTTTACATTTCATTAAATAATATGCTTGTTATTTATTTTGTTAGGTTAGGATGGGGGAAGTTGCTGTACATCCATTTCTTATAAACATGTCTGGGAATTTATTGTGAAGGTTAGTCGTACTGATTTCACACATATGTTCACCATCTAGCGGAAGTTTCTTTAAGTGTTCGTGGATGTGCTCTATGATTTTGTAGAACTTAAAAAAATTCATCAGTCGAAGTAGTCTAAACTTTTTCCAAATAATTAGCCTCATCTGGGTTTTAAGTACTTGATAAATACAGCCTTATCTTCAATAATAAGTATGCTTATGATTTCCTGGTTTTGCTTGGAGACATTTTGAAATTTACTAACTACTATATCAGTTCACTAAATAAGCACTAATCACAAGGTTTTCATTTCTGAAATGTGAACAGAAGTGGTGAGTCATCAACTTTATATATTAGTGCTAATGGCTCGAAAGGTACCTTCATATAAAAACAATCGCTAGTAAAATAAATAATAATGAAGGATGAATAGGCATACTAGTAGTGCTAAAAATATGGTATTATCCCTAATATGCAAAGAAAATAATATTTTATATTTAGAAATGTTCACCTTTTTAAAGTTGTGATATTTTGTCCTGGCACAAATGATATTTATTACTGCACTCTTAGTGATAGACCATAAAGCTGTAACTGGACAATGTTGCATAAGCATGAGACTGAAGGAGAAGCTCCGCTGTTATGAAGACAAAGATTATAGTACAAAATATGTCATGACTAGAGTTGAGCTTTTCATATGAAATAAATAGGTAATTAAATTGTAATAAAAGTAGTTAGTAATTTATAAGGTGCAAATTTCACAAATAGATTTTCAATCATGTTCTCAGGCTCCAGTTCAGCAGCAGAGTTTATTAGAGATTCAGAAGTGAAAGCATTGCCACCTCCGCCTCCACCTCTACCACCTACACCACCTCTACACAAACCAGTCCTGTGTCAAGTAACAAGCAACGTGAGTGCTATGCAGCCTGAAGACAATTCTGATCCTGTTGATATGTTTGCCAATGTTCTCAAAGATTTGAACACTGTGACACTTCGTCCTGTTGAAAGGTATGCAGATGTCATCATTTTATGTAAAGTAAAGTTTCTTTTCAGACCTTCAAAACAGGGTTGGTCATGATCTAAATCAAATCATTACATTTTATATTTGAAGAGAAAAATTTTCGCCCAGACTGAGACTCAAACCCAGGACCTTCGGCTTTCTGGGCCAATGCTCTACTAACTGAGCTACCGGGGCGAGTTCCAATGTAGATGAAAATTTTTCTCATATATACATTGTTGTTTATTTAAACCACAGTTTGATTTTTTTTTTTCAAATTCAAATTTAAACTGTAGTTAACAATGCTGAAAAAAAGTTTTATTTCATCAAGACCAGACTTGAGTACTAATTGTCTGATGTTGATTTCATTTTAGTAGAGTTGCTTTGCAGTGCATACAGTTCCTAAAAAAAAATTATCTTTGGTAGGAAACATGACCCTATAAGGGTATATTTTGAATTTAAAAAAATACTATTATTGTTCTATATGTGATACAAATATAAATAAAACATCGTTGTAGCTGTTATCACTATTTGTTCCGACAAGTTTTCATGGTAACACGACTGTTAGGTTAAAACATATAATAAAGTTAATTTTAAATTGCAAACACATTGATTAAAATAGTGCACTTACAGACATTGTTGATTGACTGAAGAACTGTTATGCTATCCTAAATCACTTTACACTAATTTATAAATTTTACAGTATTTTCAGATGTATAAAAATTGTTTATACGTAACAATACAGTAAAATCTCTTTATTTGCAGGGGATATGTTCCGTAAATATGCCATGAATACATAAACCATGAATATGGAATGGTAATTTGAATGGGTATAGGGGATATGTTCCAAGGCTCCAAAATAAAATAAAATCAATTTAATGACAGATTTTTAACAATGTCTGTTATTATTGTCAGGTTTAGGCAAGGGCTTAAAGAGTAATTCTTTCCTGTTTTGTTGCTTAAACAACTAGCTAACGCAACGCTTAAATGGTCAAACACTTCAATTTTTACTTTAAATGGCAATACTACTTTTTTCTGCTTTGGAACTAATTTTTCTTACCTTTTACTCAATATTATAAATTGGAAACAATGCAGAAGAAACACTGTTATTCAATCAAAATTTATTGCAATGAATGACAAGTTGTAACAATAAAACACCGAACGTAGCGAGGACGGCATTTATCAAAGGACATAGCAGCATGTGAAATACGGCGGTGGCAGCTTTTAACAACGAACTTTAGTCTTAGTGACAACAAGGTTTGTTTTATATTAAATTAATGTCGGGAAGTAAACATTATGAGTCGGAGTTATGGCTGAGGATGAACACGACTGTGTTTGAAACCATGGTATCATGGAAGCATGAATCCTATGAGGTGAGTTGTTTAAACAAAATGTTCTCTGATGAATTTTAAGGTTTGTTTTACTTTGATATTTATTTGTATGTTTGGTTTGAATCACTCTTCGTAAAAGCCATCTTACAGTAAAAAAAGTTGTCTATGCATTAATAAATGATACCTAATCCTTCTAATATACTGACTGGATCCGCAAATAAAGAAATTTTAGCCGCGAATACAGGAACTGTGCCACAATTTTTTTTACCTGCGAATAATGAAAACGCTAATAACAGAACAATGAATAAGGAGTTTTTATTGTATATACATTTCATTTTTTTATGGTGCTTGCAGCCAGATCACACATTTACTCATGTGTGCCGAGAACTGGAAAGAATTTGTAGCTTACTTGGAAAATTATGTATATAGGCCTCAACCACAGACTTATTAAATTTTAAAACTGCTAAATAGTGAATTTAAAGAAAATGCTAAGGTAAATGTTATCTCATTAAATACTTGGTCACAATATTTTCAGAAATTATGGTGAGAGACAGTAGAACCTCTTGAACTTCCAGAGATGAACAAACTGAACCAATATCTTATTCGAACTAGAACAGGTCTTAAGGAAAATGAAAAATAATAAGTCCCTAGGAGAAGATTAATTAAATATTGAACTATTTAAATATGCAAGTAAGACATTTTTAGAAAGATTTATTTATTTTTTTTAAACACAGATGTTCCCAAAATCTGGACTAAATCAATAGTAATTCCAATTTTTAAAAGAAAAGGAGATATAAAATCTTGCAAAAATAACAGAGGTATAAGTTTATTAAACGCGGGATATGAAATATTTGTTAATATAATTAAGAACAAATTTCATAAATATTATGAAAAACTTCTTGGTGAAGAGTAAAATGGTTTCCGGAAAGGAAGATCTTGTTTTGATGAGTATTTTACATTAAAATTATTAATAGAAAAACAAAGAGAATTCAGTGTGGAAACTCATATCGCTTTTTTAGATTTGGAAAAGGCTTATGACACAGTACATAGAAACAAACTATTAAAACTATTAGCCACAGACCAGGTTCCACAACAAATTATATTAAATATACATAACCTGTACAAATCTAAAATTTAATTTCAGTCAAAAGTGACAATAAACAATCACAATGGCAGGAAATTTATACAGGAGTGAGGCAAGGATGTCCTCTATCACCACTTTTATTTATCATATATATATATATATATTATATATATATATATATATATATATATATATATAGAGAGAGAGAGAGAGAGAGAGAGAATGGAGAGAACAACATCATGGACATATACAATTAAACAGAAATATGAAATTAGAAATTTTAATTTTCACAGATGATGTAAGCATTAGTGCACCCTCAGAGGACGAATTACAATATTCAGTATATAATTTTAACAAAATAGCCATAGAATATAACATGAAAATCAATACAGAGAAAACAAAAGTAATGGCTTTTCAAGGAAAATACCCTGTACACAGCAAAATTTGTATAGATTCAAAAATACTGGAAAGAGTAAATTAATTTACCTATCTTGGATATACATTAACATATTTGGATGAAGTAGACATAGCAAATAAAATTATTTATTTTAATAAAAACATGGGAATAATAAATTCAGTAATGAAACCTTCGAATGATATCGGAATACAGTTATACAAACCTTAGTAAGGCACCTTGCTAAGGCAGTGAGGCTGGACTTTGAGGAAAGGAAAAGAGAGCAGGATAACTCCTAGCAAAATGAGATTCAAGAGATATACAGCAGGATATACCAAATGGGATCACAAACACAATGATGATGTCTTGAAGGAACTATGTTTGGAACTGGTTATTGAATATATACATAGATACCAGAACAACTGGATGTATCATTTACGATGAATGAGTTCAGATAGAGTTCCCAAGGCCATGCTTCATTGTTGTCCAACAGGGAAGAGATCTCTGGGCCGTCCAAGGAAACACTGGATACAAAATTCATCAGTGAGATTGTAATAGGCCTATAGGCCTAAGAATTGGTTGGATGAAGAAAAAGACTCACGTGTGCCACCTTTCAAAACAGCCCACAATATATGAATCAATGTCACACTTTGCTCCCTCTCTTATTATTTGAAACGCATACTTGACAATAATCTTTTAGACAATCACATTGGTCATGGCCTATTTGTACTATGGTAGCAAAATATCTGTAAATTTCCTCTATTGTGATGTGTCAGGTTGTTGAGCTTGAAGTATCAGGTTTATCTAAAAAAGCAACATATTGATAGAAATATCTATTTGTTTCGACTACTGGGATCCCAAATATTTTCTGGAAAAAAAAAAGGAAGGTAAAATTTTAGATTACTTCGACCAATGAATTTTTCTAAGTTCTACAGAATCATAGTGGACATGTGGAAATGCTTAAAGAAAAAAGAAGCTTCCAGTAGATGGTGGACATAAGTGTGAAATCAGTATGACCAACCTTTACTATAAATTCTCAAACATGAGTTTATAAGAACTGGATGATCACCAACTCCCTCTTTCCTAACCTAACAAAAAAAATTACATGCGTATTGTTTAATGAAGTGTAAACTAATCTAATATACACTAACCTGTCCCATCGGAATGTAACAAAATTAACTGAGTGAACATTCATTTCTTAAAATATATTTTCGAATGCTGGTCATTCTGATTTCACAGATATCTCTGCCATCTAGCAGAAGATACTCTAAGCAATCACGCATGTGCACTATGATTCTGTAGAACTTACAATAATCATTTGAGATAAATGCGACAATTTGTATATGTAGATAAATATTTAATAATAATTGTATAAAAAGTTACCAGTATCATTGCAAAACATTTAAAATAGTACAAAATGTTAGTAAAGATGGAAAAGGGATAATTTTTTTTAACTTCAAAATGACCGTTTCTTTAAATTTAGTAACTTAGATTAAATTGAACATGCATTGGCAAATAAGAAGACCTAAGGGTCAAATTAAATTAATTAAAAATTAACATTAATAAACTGCAGTTGACTTACATGATTCTCTCATGTATTCATGCACATATTTAAGTTTCAAATCAAAGTTCGGCGCGATTCAACGTGGCGGCTTTAGCTTCTTTGACCAAAATGTTTTAATTGATTTTGTTTTTGAATATATTTTTATGTATTGTTGACAGTTAAAATAAATGTTTTTTGTTTTATGGTTTTATATGTTTCTCTGTACAATGTGATGTTTTCCCGCCAAAACGAAGACCAACCGCTCGTGCCAGAGGTCAATTAAATTGAATCCTTTTTTACGCTACGTTATGACTTGGGATAATCTCGGTTGTAACAGGTTGCTCACGATACGTTCTCTGCAAAGTCACCTCGCCAGGAAGCTTAGGAATTTCGACAATTATAATGTTTACTTCCCAATATTAATTTAAATATAAAGATGACACCCTTGTCTCAGTATTACGTCTCTCTACGAGTACTATCAGCCTGACATAGATAAATTAGTGTAGGCGGTCTACTACGCGCCCTTCGAACGTTTGCACAGATATATGTAAAGTGCATACTAGTGCATATGTTTCAGGTTGTAAGGTTGCACCACCACTGAGACTGCATGGTATGCCGATATGACAATAACAACAGTCTTGAGTTCAATGAAAGGTGGAATGAGGAAGATGCCATACTACCCCTCATTCGGCAGCTCCCCATGCCTGTCCTAACCTACTTTAATCTTTTCATTGTTCCAGTATAAAAAATTGGGATAAAATTATTTGAAAAATAGTAATTTATAGATAACAATGAGAATGTAATAATAAGAATAAATTAAAAATGATGGAATACAGAAACTCGAAATTTGGAATGATTTCAGACAGAAAATAGTTACATAAGCAAACACAGACTATTTAACAAAGAAAAGATTAAAAATAATATTCCTAGAAAAAAATGTTTAAAATGTAATATCACATAAATACAGTGTGATCAGTATAGCATTGGACAGCAGATGTGTGATGTTTGTGCTGTGTGGTGACGAAAGCTTACAGGTGCAGACACGGGACTTGAAATGTGCGCAGACTCAGCAGTATTCAAGCACATCCCATGCATTCACTATCACAGTCGTATTGTGTGCTTCGAGTGGATAAGCTACTGGCTCGCTTTTCCTAGTGTACTGAATGGCATGTGTAAAAGTAATTTCAATTTTAAAATTTGTGTCTTATAAAACAGGCGTGTATAAGTGTAAACTGAAGTGACGTGCGTATAAGTGTAAAGTGTAAACTGTATAATGGCAAATCATTTTTCTACTGAACAACGTGTATTTATTTATGATCAATATTTGTTAACTCAGTCTGCGAGCCAAGTACGAAGACTTTTTAAAACGCGATTCCTGGGTGTAAAAATTCCATCACATTCAACAGTCCATAATCTGTACAACAAATTTTATAAAGATATGCCAAAAAATGTATGGACAACGAAGGTGAACAGTTCCAGCACCTGCTTCAATTAAGTTGGTAAATATGACAATTTGTAAAATTTAGCCCGAAAGACATAAAATACATGAATTTGTAAAATAGTTACGAAAATGTGTGTGGTTGTATCACCACGATCCTATGCTGTCTGTTCCCTGCCATGAGTGTGTCAGCAGTGTATAGTGAAATCTCCGCATCTGCTGTCCAGTGCTATACTGATCGCACTGTATTTGAACAGAACATGTGACAAGAGAATTTGTTTAAAGAACATGTAGTAGTTTTCTAATTTAAAGTTCAAAGTAAACACAGCTGGAAGGTATAAAATTATAACTCACATGCTGGATAGGAATCTCTTTATCATTTGACTTTGAGACAGTTCAGCGAGAGTGTGGACCTTTGGGTCCTGGGCATGTGCCCAGATCATGAGTAGCTAATTGTAAGTAGAGAATATTTTGTTATAATTTCCTGGTGGTTCATTTAAGAAGTATTTTTATTTGTAATGTAGAATTCGTAACAGTTAAAGGTTTTCATTATTGAACTAGAATGATAAAAGTTAAAAAGTAATAGATTATACAATTCCAGCTATAAATATAGTTCAGTAACTTCATTCTAAACTTTAAGTTAGAAACTCTCTTGATCTCTCTCAATAACATAGTTTGTTAACAATGCAGGAATTCATAGGAAATAATGTAAGGTGCAGAGATATTCACAGTAATAATAAAACTTAAAGATATTCTCAGTATTCTAAACAGAAATAAAACTGTATTTCATGTTGCTGTGGTTAATGAAATTGATATTTGTTTTAAAAAATGTATATATATTTAAAATATTATTTTAATTTATAATCTAGTATCGTCCACCGCTGTAGTCTACAGGTAGCATTCTGCCGTGTCACGCAGTGGGCCCGGGTTCGATTCCTGGTCGGGACAGGCTCCTGGGTGAGGTTTTCTCAGGGTTTTTCCTCACCTGTAAGACAAATGTCAGGAAGCTTAGGGCCCAACGGTCCCCAAAAATCATCCGGCCATCATCATCCTTATCATCATCATCCCTCATCCCCGTGGAAAGCAATGGGAAGCTACCACACCTATAATTCCTTAGTAAAGCTTCAAAGCATAGCATGAAAATGCTATGATTGTATTGAAAGACCTGCCCTCAAACTCTACCATTGCCGGTCCCAAGTCCGGATGAGAAAGGAGGAGGGGGAGGAGTAACAACCTCATAAAAAACCTTGGTTCAGCTCGCCCAGCTGATAGTACCTTGTAAGGGCCCCATGCCAGGGATATGGAGAAGACCTCAATGGCGGATATGGCGAAGTAGGAGTCTTACGGTACGACATTGAACCCAGAATAGGCAACCTCTCCCTAGGTTAACAGGGAAAACCGCTGCCTTGCAGGGTAGAGGGATCTACAAAAGCTAAGGGAGAAAACCCCAACAGAAAAACAAGGGGTGGATCAGACTCCGTAGCTGTAGTGGAAGCAACTGATCTAAGGGACGGAAACCCTAAAATCAAATGACCTGGTCCTCCAGGTTGGGGGTTTGGCATTAGGCTAGCTCCCTAGCACAGTAAAAGAAAACATGCTTGTAAATCTCAACAAGAATCAGCCGGACAGTCTAGAGACAGATTGGCATGAAGGAGGATTGTTGAGAAGGCCAAAATGTTTCACTTTTGAAATTGTCATGCCTTAAGATGATGATGATGATGATGATTATCTGCCCTCAGGCAGAATTACTATAGAATAGAATTTAGTATCGGCCCATTTATAACATCCAGGAATAAACATTTTAATATACAAATTGATTAAAAACACACAATAATGCAGGTTATAACAGTTATTATAATGTAATGTACTCTATGATACTATGAGGTTTTATTTCACAATCATTAAATGAGTCACATTTTACATCTGATCTCTTATTTTGTATCATTTCCAGAACTAGTTTCAAGGTACTTCTTCCTCATAGTCAGATAGCAGTTGACAGTGTGGCATACTGTCAAACCAATTGAGTCATGGCCAATTACATATAATAGTCCTATGACTAACGCTAACAAAACCTCAAAGCCAAGTCTGAGCTTCCAAGCAACACTTACCTCACTAGTCATGCTGTAGGTGCAGTGTTATTATGATCCAATCTGTTGTCAAGTTGAAAGTAATATGATTATGACATTAACAGCATTAATATAAGCATGGAGATTCATAGTCAAAATTTAATTTAATGCTAGATAAAATTAATATAATCTGATATTCTACTGTAGATTAAATCATTTCAATCAGGTAGTCATGGTAAAATAAACAGCACAAATGGCTGCATATGACTTTGCAGGCATATGCTATACAGGTCTGATAGACTCTAATAAAACTATGAAAATCCTGTTTTATTGTTGGTAAACCGGGTGGCTGTGTTGTGTAAATTAAATTTCTTAAGAATATAAGATTTTAGCGACAAATTAAATTAATATTTTAAGAAGAATTGTGCATAAAACTAGAAGAGATAAGATGAGAAGTGAAGAAATTAGAAACTAGTTTAAATATCCAAAGAATAAAAGATTGGGTGGATAGAAGAAGAACTGATTGGGACCAACATCTCATGGCAGCAAACTGAATTGAGGAAGTGGCAAAAGATAGTCTTGTTTAAATTAATATTGGGAAGTAAACATTATGAGGTTATATCATTAATAGTGAGTGGAGAACATATTTTTAACAACTCATCTCATATAATTTCAAATTTCTTTGATACCGGCGGTTTCAGACAATATCTTGTCCCTCTTCAGTCATGGAAATTTGAAATTATATGAGATAAGTCATTAAAAATATGTTCTCCACTCATTATTAATTAAAGGACAGTCTACTTGCAGATGAGAAGTGATACCTGGAAGACTAAAAAGGAGATGGAGGGACTCTTCATTTCTGAAGGGACAGGCTGTGGGCATGATATAACGAGAAGAAGATTAATATAATTGAAAATAATAATGAGGCTGGTGATTTTTAATGGCATTTGCCTTAGAGTTGAAAAAAAAAACCTGAAAAATCCCAACAGAAAATTTTATCCAACTGGAAATTGAATCCGAGCTTGCTGTATGAGAGGCAACATTGTTATTCTTAAACCACACCATTGGACGGTTTTAGTGATATTTCCTAGAAAAAATAGTCTAAAAAAGAGGAGTAGTTGATCAAGAGATTTGGTAGTCAAGACAGATTTTACTATAATTTGGAGTTTTTAATTCTTAGTAATGAATAAAAGTTATACTTTCAGGACACCTGGAGGAAATCCCATGAAATTGAATCACGCTTCTCCTAAGCAATCAGATACATTATTGATGATTTTGAAAAAAAGATTTAGAGCAATGCACTTGGATTCACCAATAAAAGAGAGGGGCTATACGTCAGATGAAGATTTCAGCTAGATGGACATGTCTATTAAGGTAATCTTTTTATATATAATATTGGGGACATATTGTGGAAATATCTGTTCAGTTGTTGAGTACTAATACTATTATTTTATTTAGCGATGGTCTTTAATAACTAAGATCATTAGTAATACAATTCAGATTGCACATCCCTGATAGCACAAATACCCATGTGGGACGGGCTACATTCAGTAAATGGAGCAATACAGAAAAGGCTATGATAGTAAGAGCGAAATTAACAGGTGCTGTAAAGATATTTTTAGCAGGTGATAAGAGTTTAAAAAGTTCAAGTTACAAAACACTGGCTAAACAACTTATGGCTCGATTTTCTACTGGCTACCCTGAATTATATGCAATCAAGTTAGCTGAGGCGAGACAAGGTCAGGACGAGACAGTACTGAATGTAATAGATTTAGGATAAAAACTAGACTCCTACAAGAGAATACTTCCCCCTACCTTTCTAGAAGATATATGTTGGCGCTGGCTCAGTCATGCAACTAAATATAAAAAACACATTCATTTTTGTCTTTTAACTCATTTATGCCAAGAAGATCGGGATAAGTAGATTCCCGGGCAACAACGGGTAATCAACACGGGGTATCTAAAAATTACTACTATATAAATTTTTCCATCTACTTATTCGACTAAACATAAAAACACATTAATTTTTATCTTTCTGCTCATTTAAGCCAAGAAGATCAGGATAAGTATATTTCTGGGCAATGCTGGGTAATCGTAATGGAGATCTAAAAATAATTACAATATAAATTTTTCCAATTACTTATTTAACTAAACATAAAAACACATTAATTTTCTTCTTTCAGCTTATTTATGCCAAGAAGATTGGAATAAATAGATTCATGAGCAACGCCTGGTAATCAGCACAGTGTATCTACAATAATTACAATATAAATGTGTAATTATTTTTCCATTAATTTATTCAACTAAACATACTTTACTTAATACAGGCTTTCCACTTTACAGCAGTTTGCCCTTGATATTTAATTTTAGGAAGTTATATTTTGAGGTTATTTTAATTATATTATTTTTGGTCTGGACATCTTACCTCAATATTAATGTTGATTTGTTCTTGGACATGTTTCAAAACAAAAAATAACTACAGTTTAAATAAACTAATAAAAACCAACAAAAATGAAAAAAACTGATAAAAATAAAAAGTCAGGAATATATCAAATTGAATGCATGGGTTGTGAAAAGATGTATATAGGAAAAACAAAAATAAACCTAAAAATTAGAACCAAAGAACACATAAGAAATATTAAAAATGGGGAAATAGAAAAATCTGCAGTTGCTGCTCATGTTTGGTCTGAAAAACATAATATAAATTCGGACACTAAATTATTAAAACAGTTAGAAAATACAAAAGAGCTGACTATTTGGGAAAAAAATTATATTCAGAAGAACAGAAACAGAGTTATGAATTTTGATATACCGATGGAGCGTGACCTTGTTTGGAGGTTCTTTGGCCAACCACAGGATGGAGCTGACATCGACATCCAGGTTGTGCAACATAATGCAACATAAAAAAACCAGTCTGGAAAAGCTGATGATAAAACAGAATTGTTTTGAAACATGTTCAAGAACAAATCAACATTAATATTAAGGTAAGATGTACAGACTAAAAATAATATAATTAAAATAATCTCAAAATATAACTTCCAAAATTAAATATTAATTAATACTTTTTATTAGTGTTTATATAATCTCGTTTTTTGTTTTTCTGGTGAAATTTCTATTCCATAAAAGTCCATTCAGGGATCTAATTGCCTTCCTTGCACAATTTACTCTGATAATAATATCTTTTTCACAAGTACCAGATTTTTCTATTATAGATCCAAGATATTTAAATTCTTCAACACGTTTAATTATCATATTATTTATTTGTAGGTCTTCTGAATTTCCTCTGATTACCATATATTCTGTTTTGATATAATTTATCTTCAGTCCACCTACCTCAAATGCATCTACCAACTTTCTAATCATATATTCTATATCTTCTTTATCTTGTCCTATTATAATCTGGTTATCAGCGAATAATAAATTGTGTAGTAAATGGTCATTAATGTTGATTCCCATTCCCTTACATGACTTATTCCATTTTATTAATACATCTTCTAAGTATATCTTGAACAATGTTGGTGACATCCCGCATCCTTGTCTTAATCCTTTTGTTATATGTGATAACAGGGACACGAACATCATAGACGAAGATACAGATGAGGAGGGAACCATGTTTGAAAAGGAGGGTGCTATGATGGAAGAGGACTGAATTTCAAAATTTTTAATAAAATATGGTTGCAATATACAGCCAAATATGCAAATTTTCTAAAGAAAAACCTCCAAAAAACTGCAGATTTAAAAATATTATGAATAAAAATAATATATTCATATACGTATCCTAAATTATAATAAAGATTATATTTTTATATTTTAAAATCATATATGTTTGAAAGATATTCATTCTTAATTCGGCATTGTACAGAGAAAGTTCACAGTGAGTTTCTCCGTATCACAGGTTTGTATGGCCTAGGCGTGTGGAAGCCTAATTTCCCTTAGAAAGTAGCGCCCCTTGAGAAGGGTCTTGTCACTAATATGCCACCGACCACTAAAATCGCAATTTGCCTTTACAAAACACAATCCTGTATAAAAAAAAAATAGTTTCATTAGTGTTGATGTCATATTTTTTCCAAGAAATCTAAAAAATACTAAAAATGTCTATTTTTACAACCTCCGTAACTCTGGAACTATTTACTTTATCAAGATAATGCACAGGACCATTTGTATTCACAATTTTATGTACATTGTTTTTGTATACGACACTTTTTGCGCTAAACTGCATAGTTTTCAAAATATTTAAGAAAAACTGATAAAAATGTCTAATTTACCAACTTCTCCCCTCCCCCTCCCCCGCAAACCCGATGCTCAAAATGGTGTAACTTTTTACCAAACTGTATTGAACAATTTGGAGTTCGAGGGAAACTTTTACTTTGCATGTTGAGGTTTGGATTTAATTGCACTGTATTATATAGTTGTTGCAATCAGTTTTATCTCCTTTCTTATAAATTGGTAAAATAATCAATTCTTTCCATTCATCTGGAAGAGCTTTTGTATCCTAAATCATATTAAGCAACTAGCGTATCTTGTCCATCAATTTTTCTCCCCCTGATTTTATCAGTTCTGCTGGGATCTCATCTGAACCTGATGCTTTATGCAGATTCAATTTTTCTATCGCCATTTCAACCTCTAATGCACTTGGCTCTGTAACTAGCATTTCTGCTGTCTGTAAAGTATCCTCTTCAATATCCTATTATGTATGTACATTTAATAGCTGATTAAAGTAACTTTTCCATCTATTTAATATACTCCTGGAATCTGCAATCATTTCCCCATTTTAATTCCTAATTATGTTTGTTCTAGCCTGAAACCCTTTCTTCTCTATCCTAATTCCCTGATTTCAAGATCATTAATCTTCTCTCTCAAATATTCCCTCTTTTTACTCTTTAGTAACCTCATGGTTTCCCATCTAATACTACTCAATTGCTCCAAATTTGCCTCATTTGGCTCATGTAACCATTTTATTTTTGCTAGCTTTCTTTTCTTTACAATGTTGGCAAATTCCTCCTCAAACTAATTCTTCTTTTGCCTCTTTTTTTAAATAACCAATGCTTTCTGATGCTGACAATTTAATATTATCTCTTATAGCCTCCCATTCTTTATTTATATCAGTTTCTTCTTTGTTTGCCACATTGTCATCTGAAGATTTCAGTACTTCAAATCTATTAGCAATTTTAATTTGGTATTCTTGCCACATTTCATCAATTTTCAAGTTTTTTAAATAACATTTTTTAGAATCATCTTTAGCGTTTGTTTCTCTCATAAGTGATAGCAGTTGTCTAATTTTCACCCTGACCAGATGATGATCTGAATTGCAGTCTGTCCCTCTAACTGATCTAACATCAATGATGCTACTGTGCCAGCATTTGTCAAGTAATATATGATCTATCTGGTTTCGAGTTTTGCCATCTATAGACGTCCAGGAGTATTTATGAATATTCTTATGCTGAAATGTTGTGCTCTTTACAATGAGATTCTTTGATGTGGCAAAGGTGACTATCTAACCCCATTGTTGTAGTAGTAGTAGTAGTAGTAGTAGGTCTAATGCCCATTAGCTTGGATGTGTTCCATTTGCTTTCTTGCTTCCCAATAGAGTCCTCCCAGAGTTCTTGTAGGTGACATCTTCAGAGCCTCACAGCTAGCAAGATGATCTTTGTTCATGGTAGTGTTATTGTCTTGGCACAGGATACAATTTGTAGAGTTGAAGATTCCAATTTCATGGAGGTGTGCTGCCAGGTAGTCATGGCCTGTTAACAGTCTGAATGTTGCTACTGCTTCATGTCTTGGTTGTTCAGGTATTAAGTTTTTATTCTGTGAGATAGCTGCCCATGGTTTCTCATTACTTTGTGATTTGAAGTGCTCCATCAGTTCTTTCTGGAAGTTTCTTTTAATTATAATTTTTGCAGAATGGTAGGGCAGGGATTGATTTGTTTTCTGTAAAATTTTGGTGCCCTTTTTTGCTAAAAGATCCGCCATTTCATTTCGATGTACCCCACAATGAGAGGGGATCCATTGGAGCTGGATAATTTTATTTTGTTTGGTCAATAATCTTATGATCTGTTTTATTTCCAACACTTTTCTGGAGATTGGAGAGTTATATGTTGTTATAGCTTGTATAGCTGATGTTGAATCACTTAGTACAACTGCTCTCTGAAATGTATTTACTATGTAGAGGAATTGTGTTAGTGCTAACTCTATTGCCTGAATTTCTCCATCGAAGTGTGTGTAATTTTTCCCTATTGCAACATAGAAGCTAAACAGTTTTGAATAAATTCCAGCTCCAGCTCCGTCTTCTATTTCCATTCTGGATCCATCTGTATAGATATGTACCCATTGTGGTTCAGGATATAGACTGTGAATGGTTTCCATTGTGATTTGTTTTAGTTCATCTGGGGTCATTTCACTTTTTAAAACATGTTTGGTTAAATTTGTGTTAAAAGCAATATCTATATCTTCCAGAGGTGATACTGGTAAGAGAAGTTTTTCTGGATTTTGATTTGGGTTATACTGTTTTTGTAGTTTGATTGCTTTCTGTATGAAGCCATATTGAGTTTTAAGGTTTCTCTTTGTCTTTATAGTTTATCCAGTAGTTATGTGGGATTCTTATTATTTTTTCATATTGTATTAAGGCCTGTTTGTGAATCCGATGGGCTATTGAATTATTTTCAGTAAGTATCTGCATTGCTGTTATGGGTGTAGATTTGGCTGCACCTGTTATCAGTCATAAGGCATTATTCTGGGTTACTTCAAATTTGTTTAGGGTATTATTATTACAGGTGATCAAGGCTTCACTTCCGTATAGTAAGGGCTTTTGTTATTAACAGGGGGGAGACCCCGCAATTCCTTCAATAATTTGATTGCAGGAACCAACCTGGACACAAGCTTAGAGTCCTGTCTCTCTCCTTCACGTGGTGCAGCTGTTAGTAGTCATGTATATTTATATTCATATATTCATGATGAACCAAAGGGAAGGGCCGCTCACCAAATGCACTGGTCAGCATGGTGAGGCATTCAACTGAACTGATATTTCTTCCCCTTCCTATATCAGTTCTCTCTTCCAACGTTCCTATCTAGCCTCCCTTGGCTAAACTCTTGTTTTCTTCTGACCTTAATGGTATTAGAGCACTCAAGGTCTTAGGGTTCTTTTCAATCTCTGTCCTATCACTATTCTTAAAAATCTAAGGCAAAGTTGTTCACGTCCATAGAACTCCTAAATCTACACGTGCCTCTGGGTGGTGCAAAATGAATAACACATAAACCCTATAATTACATCATGGTATCGCTTCTAACCCCATTGTTGTTACTATCTTCATGAAGACTGAATTTGCCTATTGTTGGTTTGAATATATCTTCCCGTCCCACTTTTGCATTAAAATCTCCTAAGACAATTTTCATATGATATCGTGAAAGGCTATCAAATACGCATTCTAATTCTTCATAGAACTCATCCTTGATGTTGTCATCATTATCTTCTGTGGGAAAATGTACATTTATGATTACAAAATCATGCCTCTTACCCTTTAGAATTATGTATGATATCGTATCACTAACAAACTTAATATCTCGGATAGCGGACAGGATCCTCCTTCGGACTAAAAAACCCGTTCCAAATTTAGGTCTTTCTGCATCCCCGTAGTATAATGCAAAGCTTCCTGATTCCTAACTAGCTTCTCCTGGCCATCTAACTTCCTGTAAAGTGACTATATCCAAGGGTGATTTATCTAATTCATGGGTTAATACCTCTAGTGCCCCGCTATTGTATAATGTCCTAACATTCCATGTTCCCAGGAACATGTCTCTATGTTTGAGCCTTTGGCAATGGGTTCCCTGAAGTAGTCCCTGCCCGGAGAACTGAATGGGGGACTATTTGACCTCTGGAAAATTTTATCCCAGTCTGCATTTCTTGACGGTTGTATTTTTACGGCGAAAGATCGTCACACTTTCGACCAAGGTACATTTTTCATCTGGCTTATCACCTTCGACCAGTCTGGCATAGGTAACTCTATCGGCAGCAATGCTACCGCCGGCATAGTTCTCAGGATCATTTAAGCATGCAAGCTACTCCACCACGACAAGGTAAAGATACCATGGAGAGATTATGTCTGGTAAGCTTTAAAAAACCATGGAAATATTCAGGAATATGGAAGATTTTAACTGTTGTCATACTCAATATATGTATATATCTTATTTTATTCTACAAGATTATCATGTACTTTGATCCACAGCCAATTTTATACATGGAAAATTTAAAAAAAAAACTTTAGAAAGTGTATTAATAAGTGTAACTGAGGGCAGGACATGTGGCACAAATGGGGAATGCTAGAGGAGCATGGAAGCTCCTTGTAGGAAAACCAAAAGGAAAGTGCCCAGAAGATAGGCTAAGAATAAGGTAGAAGAATAAAATTAATCATGATATTCCTTGTAGGAAAACCAAAAGGAAAGTGCCCAGTAGATAGGCCAAGAATGAGGTGGAAGAATAACATTAATCATGATTTGAGGGGGGTATATTATACAGAAGATATTTGGAAAACATTGATTCAGGATAGTGATATATGGAGAGCTTATGCCTTGAAGCTACTGGTTTGATAGTGCCAGTGAGTGAATTAGTTAATTGGTTAGTTAGACTGAATCATTTTTTTAAAAGAAGCAAGAACTTGGTAATCTAATCATGGAATGACAAATGTCACTGAAAGATGAATCAAGATCATAAAATTTGGGGATTTTACTTTGAAAATTAGAGTTAATTTTATATCACCAAATTGATATCCATTTCAAAAAATAAAATCCAGATTAGTAATTTATGTCCATGAGACACATTGAAGTGCAGTAAAAATAATTTTTGTGGCACACTAGTCCATAATTATTCAGTAATTTCACCTTGGATATGAGATATGTTATACAACTTATTTTAAATCTGGGCAGGCAAAAAAAAGTTGTTTTAGTCCTAGGGCCAAAAAACATATGTTGTTTGTTTACATATGTACTTGTATCTCTTAATTTCAACAACTGATAAATACACTAAAGTGAGTGGAGAACATATTTTAATCGACTCACCTCATACATTTTCAAACTTCTTTGATACCGACGGTTTCAGACAATATCATGTCCTTCATCAGTCATGGCATCCATGACTGATGAAGGACATGATATTGTCTGAAACCGTCGGTATCAAAGAAGTTTGAAAATGTATGAGGTGAGTCGATTAAAATATGTTCTCCACTCACTATTAATGATATAACCTCATAATGTTTACTTCTCGATATTAATTTAAATATGATAAATACACATTTGTCTTTGTTTTGTTTATTCAAATACCGCATATCAAGACCTTCTTAAAATAACTCTTTTCATTCAATATATTACAGTAGTTCCTTGTTTTACCTTGTCCCTCATTATATGATAAACTTTGTTTCCCACCAAACGTTCATATCAGAGAGGAAAGATAGTGACCATGCAAGAAGAATAAGCTATGCTTTTAATGTGAATTGCATTTCATGTTTTAAATTTAGGACTAATAAATAACAGAAATGTTTATGATAATGAGGCGACTAATTTATATAATTATCATCATCCATGCAAGTATTAAGCCATGTGGCCTGTTACGGTCTCAAATCTCAAAGAGGAGTTTTTATCCAGTGCTTTTTTGGACATCCCAGCAATCTTTTGCCTTTGGGGCAGTAACGAAGCATGGCTTTTGGAATTCTATGAGACAGCATTCATTGAAGCTGGGCTTTTCAGTTGTTCTGGTAGTTTTGTATATGGTGAAGAATGGGTTCTACATCCAACTCTTCCATAATTTCCTCATTTCTTTTATGATCCCACTTTGTATAGCCTGCTGTACGACACATAAATTGCATCTCATTTGCTGTTATTCAGCTTTTTGGTTTGAGACTTGAAAGTGAATGTAAATTTTTTTGCCCAATGGGTTGCTTGCCCAGAGAGGTATTATTCTGAGGTTCCCACTAATGTAGCATTTCCTCTATGTTAAGGTGATGTGGTTATACCACCAGTACTCATACTAAGGGTCGTATGTTAGAACATTACTCTCTACTCAAATTACTTCCAATCACTAGTGAGCTGATTCACCGTGAGCAATTGCTGAGAACGAATTAACGGCCGACTTATCGGTCATGCACGAGCGTCGACGTTTTTGTAATATTGGCAACGAATTACCCAGAATTCTTAGCGATAAAACCACTTCCGTTATTTTCGTCTGCTATAGAGGAATGCATTTATGCTTGCATCCCGCAAATAATACCGTATACAAACACGTCTGCGACACGCAATATTATGCCGATTCTCCTGTTCTTCCAGTTGAATTCTTTGGTAGACTCTATCAAATTCCTCTTCTCCGTGTATACCGAAAACATGATCGAAGTCTTCAAGGTCCGACATCTTGGATAAATGTTGGATAAAGCAGCAAAGTACATCGATTACCATCGGTTCCCGTTCGGTTCCCTTCGGGATTTTAATTTGAGTTGCTCATGTAAGGTACCTCCGCAGGTAGCTTACAAATTTAACCAATTATTATCGCATGAACAGATTTCTGAGTAAGCAAAATCGTATTAGCATACAACTTGCTCAGCAGAGAAGGCATTTTACTGTCTAATGCGTCCAAACATGCGACCCTAAGAGCATCACTTGTAATAGCAAGTTGCACCATGAGCAGGTTGAGGATGAGATTTGGATAGGAGAGGTGATGAAATGCACGTCACTATCCCTTGCAACTCTTTATAAAATTATATACGCATAATATTTTGAAATTTAATGTTCATTTGTTGCATGCATAATGTAACTTACAAAAATCATATTTTTAAATTCAAAATAAAACATTCTAAACATCCTAAATAAGACCAAACTTAGTTTACAAGTGTACACTATTATTGTGAAAAAATACCTAAATCATATCAGTGACAAGTGTATATAATAAGGAGGTGACTTATTAAATGGGAATATTATGTACCTATCAACAAACAGTATCTTGAAATTGAACTTCCATTTCATTTGTTGTGTCCATAATGTAACTAAAAAAAAAACCAGTTTAAAATTGAAAATTAAACATTCTCGTTTCATTTGATTGCTTTTATTGATGTTTTGCATACTCATTGCTGTTCAACTCTATGACATACCTGTTGAACTACTGTGTGAATGTAACCCTATGTGATGTAGTGCATGTAATCGACTCAACTCAACCTTGTACTTTATCTGATGACTCCCCCAAGATATAGACAAGGAACGAAGAACCATTGTACACTGATGTAATTTTCAAAACGCTACAATTACATAAATAGTAAACTTGCTTCGAATTTCAGTTTCAAGAGATCCTGGCATTATTTACAATGTAACAGTCAGTACATTATATTTGAAGAGAACATTTTTCGCCTAGACCGAGACTCGAACCTGGGACCTTTGGCTTGCCGGGCCAAACGCTCTACCAACTGAGCTACTGAGGCGAGTTGCGATCTAGATGCAAATTTTTCTCTTATATACATTGTAATTCCCTCGCACCAAATGCTTTGAAACCTTTGCTTCTATCTTTGCAAATGACGGCTTCTTAATTAAAGATAGAAACAAAGGTTTCAAAGCATTTGGCACGAGGGAATTACAACGTATATAAGAGAAAAATTTGCATCTAGATCGCAACTCGCCTCGGTAGCTCAGTTGGTAGAGCATTTGGCCCGGCAAGCCAAAGGTCCCGGGCTTGAGTCTCGGTCTAGGCGAACATTTTTCTTTTCAAATATAATTTATCCTGCAGTGAGAAGTGTTAAATCAATAATACCATTGTTTATTAAATTTAATAGTAGCATCATGCATGGCCTCCATACAGTCTCTAGATGCGAAAACAAACATACCAATCAAGAGATACAAACAGAAGATAAATTTCTGACTTAAAAATCTTACAAAAAATTTTAGTTTATTCAATTACCAAATAGTGTGCCATAAAATATTGTATGAATCTCATACAAATTTTCATCTTTAAACCTCAGGCCATCTGCACTCTCAGGAGCAAACTTGTAGTGCTTTGTAAAAGTCTTCATATTTCCCTTGACATATATATTTTTAATTAATTTATTGTTTTTTTTTTTTAAAAACCTCTATCCAAGGTAAGCAGTAATTTCCACAACTTCTTTTTTTTTTTTTTTCCTAGTTCATTGCTGTTGTGTAACTGGTAGAATCCCTGCCTTCCCCTCAAGTTGCTGAAGTTTGAATTCAGCAGGGTAGAGATCCCTTGTCTTGTGCTGCTTACGCTATTTTTGATAGTGACCTGGCATCCTGCTGTCAATGATAGAGGGAGACCTCACACTGTATACCTGTCGAATATAAATAAGGTGTAGAGTTCCTGCCTCCTGTCTACATCTGACCCTGCAAGATCCATTGGAGCAGAGTGGTGGAGGTTATAAATTCTTTAAAAAAGGGGGGAGGATAAAATAAATAGGATATAAAATATTATTCTTAATTTAAAAAAAAAGTTATAATTTGGCATATGTCTTTTTTTTTTCAGGAATTAGCAGACAAATTCTGATGCAAGGACATAAAAATGTTGGAAGTAAATAATTATTTTGTATATAATGTAGTACATAAAAATATGTTATTAACAAAGTTGTGCATTATTTTAATATATGTATAGTTTTATAATTACAGTGGCTCAAGAAAATCATAAGGAACACTTCCATACAAATTAATATTTTGTCAAATTTCTACTGTTCACCTATGTATGTGTCTATAGAAATGTTTATTATAGGATAATATACTGTATTTATCTGAGTTTATAATTTCTGAAATGTTTTAAACTTCAATTTTCTGACTTTTTACTGTCTCTGAACTATATTATTTTTCATTTATTTTATTATAATAATAATAATAATAATAATAATATAGTTATTATTATAGTTATTATTATTATTATTATTATTATTATTATTATTATTATTATTATTATTATTAATCATCATTAATATTATCAAAATATTTCTTATGTCCAATGCCACCAGGTTTTCTTACAACATATTTGTCATTAGTCTGGCATGGCAGAACTTGTGAAGTTGTGGATTATAAAATATAATGAAACAGCAGGAGAGTCCTTAACATATATTCCAGACTATGGGCTACCACAGGAATAATTTACCTTAAGGAAAAATGCCTTTGTCTGAACGGGAATCGAATCCATGATCTCATGAATTGAAGCCAAAAACTCTGACAAGACCTGGAGGTTGGTTGATTCTTATAGTGACTATTTAACTCGTGCCCCAAATGGGAGTCAATAACAAATCACATTTCAATGAATTTTGATTTACAACCAATCACTGTTGTTTTTCACCTGGATTTATCAATTTAATTTTATCATATTAAAACAAGCTCCTCATTTTTAACATTCTGAATAGGTCAGAGCATTATTTTGCAGTGACTGACTATGTAAGAAATACGTTAAATATAGTAATTTATATATTAAGATGTAAGAATCCTAGAATGCACGTGCTACCAGATTGTATATATAGTGCACAAGTGTAAACAGATACTGCTTGCAGGATATAATAGAAAAATATTCGTAGTAATTGGTTATATCACAATAAAAAGAAACCACTGGTTGCATTTTCTTAAACGTATTATTTCATAGGTATTTACGTTTCAGAAAAATATAATTAACATATTTACATCTGTGCTCCTTATATTCATCACTTTTTTTTTATTCACCCGTTGAGGTTATAATTATTATAATTATAACACTTCTATACCTTTTTCTTATATACGTCGTCCTCAACTTCAATAATTAATTTATAATCTTCGTAAAGCTTTTTGAAGTCTTAGCTTCATCTTCATGACTTTTCATATTATATATATATATATATGCAGGGTGTTAATGAATAACACCGACAAACTTTCAGGTATTGTAGAGGTGTCTTAGATAAACAATTTGAGATATGCAACCTGTAGTCTAGAAGTTCAAATTTGCAAGTTATAATAATAAATGTGTTAGGAGCCAGTACGCCACTGACAATATTTCAAAGATTTCGTTGACAAGCTGTTACATGGTGTAGCCTTCTTTTGCGAGTTGACTTCCTGAGACCATTTAGCTCAGTGGTAACGTGCCAGGTATGAAACATTATTTTTTAGGAATATGATATTCAAGGTTCTAACCTCAGACATGCTGACCTTTTATTTTTATTTTTTTAATATTCTTTCTTTCTTGTGTAAGATATTTGGAAATTTAGTACAAAATACTGTAGAATTTCTTTAGTATGATGCAGGAAAGTAATAAGTGACAATATTTTGAACTAGTGTAAAAGAATGAATATTGTATAGCTCACTGGGTAACTACAATAAGTATTGGTAAGTGAAAATCGCATGGTTCAGACGGTCGAAATAACCCGACTATGTATGCATTAGCGTAACCATTACTTCAGGTGAAAATAATACTATATGCATGTAGCATCAAGTCTTATGACGCGAAACTTAGCACAAACACGAAGGAAAGGCATAACAAAATAAATAAATAATTACATTAAGGTCCAGGAATGTGGGAATGAAAGACGTGCATGGAAGTTTCTTGTAGGAAAACCAGAGGGAAAAAACCCAGTTGGTAGACCAAGAATGAGGTGGGAGAATAGAATTAACTATGATTTGAGGGAAGTAGATTATACAGGAATGATTGGAAAACATTTGCTTGGGATAGGGATATATGGAGACCTTATGTCCGCGCGGCCATGAACCTATGGGTTCGATTGTGCCAGTGAGTTAGTTAGTTATTAATGTCCACTATTGTTTGACTTGCCAGTGGACGAATAGTAAAGGCAATCAAATTCGTATTCATATTTTGTTTTAAAGTAAGGATGTTGACATTCAGGAATAATAATAATAATGATAATAATAATAATAATAATAATAATAATAAATGAAAACATGAAACCCAACTTGTTATATTATATCACAGTATACTTAGTAAAGGAGGCATAATTTAAGCATACAGAAAATTAAATTCCTTTATTCATGTTTGCTTCAAAAACAAAAACATAGGTATTGTTCAAAATGTTGCCCTTGATGGAGTAAGCACAAATTTCATCTGCGCAGAAATGATGCTTGCACTCGTTCAAAGATTCCTGGAGTATTTCTGATTTTGTCACAGGCAGCCAAAATTCTCGCCAGTAACTCCTCATCTGAGTCGACTGGAGTCTGATACACGAGGATCTTAAGGTGTCCCCATATGAAGAAATCTGGAGGAGTGAGATCAAGTGAACGTGGAGACCACGCTACAGGACCGCCGCGACCAATCCAATGTCCAGGGAAGACATTATCCAGATGATTCCTTTACATTCCTGTCAAAGTGAGAAGGTGCTCCGTCGTGCTGGATCCACATCTGACGTAATCAAGATTGACTTCTTTCAAGAGTACAGGAAACACGTGTATCAAAAACTGTCTGTACACATGACCATTTAGCCGTGGAGGCAGAAGATAGGGAACAATCATGTAATTGGAAATTATACCAGCCCATATTTTAACGGCGAACCTGTGTTGATAGCCTCTCTCTACAATGGCAAATGGATGTTCTTGTTTCCAAATATGGCTGTTCCTCTGGCTTAGTACAACCCCTTCTCTTGTAAAATAAGCCTCGTCGGTAAGAAGCACTTTTGAAATGAAATCAGGTTGCTCAACCAGCCGCTCAGAGACCCAGTTACAAAACTGCACGCGAGGTCCGAAGTCTAACAGTGTAAAGCACTGTATCTTCAAATAGTAGAAGTTCCTTCTTGCAAGACCTACCACATACTGACGTGGTTTGTACTCTTGGCACGTGCAATTGCTCGTGTAATGGTAGAAGAATTCTCTCGTATCATGTCGATCACCTCTTCTTCAAAGTGCAGGGTACGAGTTCGTCTTCCGCCAGAATCCGGTTTATGCACCACCAGGGTTCCAGTTTCCCGTAGATGCCAATGGATGGTTTGGAAAGTTGAATGATGAGGATGTTGTCTGCCAGGATATCTTTCTCTGTACATTTGTGCAGCTGTATGCACATTTCCTCTTACCTCACCTCTTGCATATCTGCTAATTCATTGAATCCATAATCATAAACCATAACGCTCATGTTAATGTTGCTCCTACAAGTTTCAAAGCAGTAGTGAAACAGACTGTTATCAGTCGTTAGTATCACGGACACGCGCATGAGCAATTGGTATAAATGTACAGTATTAAAAAAATACTCGTGATTTTCATGTAAACAAATCACGCAACTAGTTTAATTAATAACAAATACTAATGCTTAATCAGAATATCAGAAAGGCAATTAAGTAACTACAAAAGCAATATCCTACTCTGAATAAAAATAAAAAAGAAATAAAAATACAAAAAATAGAGATTCGAACCCGGCATTACAACATTCAGTGATAAGCATACTACCCACTGAGCTATTATTGTGAACGACGTTTGCACTACCAGACATCTAATACATATGGTTGCATGACAGGGCACGAAATACAGACTCCCAGTGGCGCACTGGCTCTTGCCGAAAGACAAAATATCCTAACTTCATGGCTCAAAATTTTGAAAATGCTGCTATATTTGCAATTATAACTAGGATTATCCTACTAATGGAAAAGAACTGACGTATTTCCAAGACAAACCATATTCATAGTTTGCTTCATTGTTGAATAATGCGTACGAACGTCCAGTTTAAAAAAAGTCATATAACTTAAAAATTAGGCTTCACACACCCCAAGTTCCTTATCTCAAATTGTTCGTCTAACTCTCCTCTACAATACCAGAAAGTTTGTTGGTGTTTTTCATTAACATTCTGTATATATATATGGCATGATAAGAAAAATAAATGCCTGGATGGGATTCGAACTCGGAACTCTGAGTCTTGTTATCCATTACTCCACCAGGCGAATCAAATTCAAACACCTATTTTTCTTATATATGTATTATATTCTCCATTATTACTAGATGTCGCGAGAACTCGGTCTTCACTGCCATCTAGTAGCTGACTATAACAAGTAAGCAAATTAAAGAGAATATTTTTACTTTATAGCAATGACGCTTTATCGATGTTATAATTAAATGTTTAACATTGATCAATGCAAGCTTAATATGGCATGATAAGAAAAATAAATGCCTGGGCAGGATTCAAACCCGGAACTCTGAGTCTGTACCTCAGCGTGTTATCCATTACACCACCAGGCGAATCCAATTCAAGCACCTATTTTTCATTTATAAATAAATTCAATAACAAGAAAAGTAATGAAGATGAAGCTAAGACTTCGAAAAGCTTTACGAAGATTATAAATGAATTATTGAAGTTGAGGACGATGGTATATAAAAAAAAGGTTTAAAAGTTTTATTATTTACATCATAGGAGATCAGAAATTAATTAATAATCTATAATGTTGGTTATAAACAGTTTGATGCCATTTCATTTTTTCTCCACTAGGGTGCATTCTTACAATATTGCAATCCTTTGGCAATAAATAATATGATCTGGTTGCAGTGATGAACAAATTAAACATAACAAACATTTCTCATTTGTTTTCAAACATCATCGTTTACATTAAATATATAAATATTTTAAAATAACTATATTTAAACAGTCCACCGCTGTGGTCTCGAGGTAGCGTGCTGCCTTGTCATGCAGTGGGGCCCGGGTTTGATTCCCGGTCGGGACAGGCTCCTGGATGAGGTTTTTTCGGGGTTTTTCCTCACCTGTAAGACAAATGTCAAGAAGCTTAGGGCCCAACGTCTCCGAAAATAATGTGGCCATCATCATCATCCTTATCATTATCATTTTTCACCGGTGTGGAAAACAACGGGAAGCTACCACACCTATAATTCCCTAGTAAAACTACAAAGCATAGCATGAAAATGCTATGATTGAAGTGAAAGACCTGCCTTCGAGCAGAATTACTATGGATGGATATTTAAATAATGATTGTGAGTAAACAGCTTAATTTTGTTCATTAAATAATACTCACAAATCCTACTCTTGATTTCGAAATTCTCTAGATAAATTCACTCGTCACTTCGTGACATTGTGAATTTATCGATAATTTGGAAATCACTCGTGGCATTATTTATGACATGACTATTTAACTCATACACCGATAATCGTTTCTCTTCCTGTTTGTAATGAGAGATATGTCCGCAAATTAACTTCTTTGACAATAATATTGATTGAAAAATGTACAATGGGTATGGTTCAGCAAGAAATGTCAAAAGAAAACAACTTAAAAAATTACAAAAAATAAGTTAGTTCTGTTGCTCTAAAAAAATTATTATCTGAATCATTGTTAATAGTTATTTCTTATACAATCATCTGTCACTGATTTTTTCCAAGCCCAAAGAGATTTAACAGTAAATATATGCTATTTATAACTATCCAGCCGGCTTAGAAACCGCCCGGAAGTACGAACGGAATACATAACCTCAAATTTGGTAAATATTAAACATTATAATTATTTTTAGCTTCATATGTTGTATTATTCGCTAAATAGTCACTCCAAATCCAAAGCGAGGTTGAGTTTTTCATTAGACAAAATCACTCGTGACTTCGTTGCTCGTGATTTTTTCAGAAAAACACAACCTCTTGTTAGTTTACTGTTGATAATTACAAAATTAATTTTAAGCATAGAAATTGATGTTTTGATAAGGTCAGCTGGAAAATCAAGAATGGAAACTGTAAGGAATAAATATACAAAGGAATTTATGGCAATGCAGGAGGAACCAGATAAGCATGGATATTATTGAAAAGAAAAGGCAACAATTTCATGGACAAAAGAATGTCAGCAGAAATATTACCAAAAATAATCATGGAATTATGAGAAAGATGAAGGGATGGACAAGGGAGACTTGGATGGAAGGAGTACAAGTACCTATGACTCTACCAGAATTGGAGCTGGATAAGTGTTAACAGCAAAAGTTGTTGTGACACTGAATTTTATTTATTATTACAGTAAAACTTGTCTTTGAAGGAACATGACGGTTCCTTAAACATATTTCCGTCTTGGCAGTTTTCCTACTTATAAAGGGTTCCCAAATTACATGCTTGAATTTTCTCACACAGTGTAAGGGTTTTACATGCAAGCTTTAAAGACATAATGTATTGACTGAAATACAGACAAAATAGTGTATGTAACACAACTCAGTTTGCACGGCAATACAAAACAACTTTATTACACAAAAGCGAGAAGAAACTCAACTACAGAAAGATTGAACAGTTTCCCAACTCCCTCGCAGGTAACGTAAGCAGGCAAGCAAAAGCGAGGGATTCCCCACTGTCACATAAGCAAGGGTATCCCCGTAATACAATGGCAACACAAGAAGGTAAAACGATATACTGCAGAAAGTGTCATATGCAGAATTTTTACGTGTGATAATTAATACTGTAATTAGAACGTGCTTAAGAATAATTTTCCGTCTTACTGAGGAAAAAATTAGCTATTTGTACTTTAAAAACCATTCCGTTTCCGCATTATGAAGGTTTCTGGCTTATACATATAAAATCATACCGTTCTGGAGATTTTTTTCCGTCTCTACAGGTTTCCTTCTTATAAAGGTTCCGGCTAAGACAGGTTTTAATGTATTATTATGTACAATGAGAAGATAAAATTGAAACAAGGAAATTTTTTACTGTTGCTAAATTCTTGCAGCAATATGAAACAATCACACCCATCATGTACACAAATAAAGATGGTAATTTACTAACACAAATGGAGCAAATGCTAGTAGAGTGGAAGAATTATTTTCAATCTGTACTAAACTCAAATCGAGAAACAACACAACATGTTCCAACAATTTGGAGGAAGTTACTGGAAACAAAACTGAGATACAACCTCCACATTCTGCTATATAATTAATAATTTTAAAACAATCAAACCAGCAGGAACAGATAATATATCTCCAGAACTGATAACCAAAGGACGAAGAACGTTAAAAATATAATTCATGTCTTGATAACAGAAATATGGAATAGAGAACAACTGCCAAAGCAATGGACAGAAGACATAATAATTCCAATTTACAAGAAAGGTGACAGATTAAAATGTGAAAAACTATCACCCTATAGTATTATTAAATATAGCATATAAGATTTTGCTAGTTTATTAAATAAAAGATTAACAAATAATTGAAAAAGAATTAGCAGATTGCCAAATGGTTTTTGTTTTGAAAGACCAATTATTGACAATATTTTCATAATAAGACACATTTTTGAAAAAATGTCATGATTATGAAATTGACCTACACAACATGTTCATTGATTACACACAGCATTTGATTCAGTCTACAGATATTAAATAATAGAAGCTCTCCAAAAATATAATTTCCAAAGAAATTAAATTAATTAACATGACACTTTTGAATACAACAGCATAAGTGAAATTAAACAATAGATATAGTGAAAATTTTCAAGTGGTCCTTCTTTCAGCAACATTATTCAGTATAATCATGGACTTAGTAATTAAACAGACTTAAGAGGCAACATTAGCAGTAGAATAAACCATTATCTAGCCTATGCAGACTATATATTGGTAACAGCAAGGTCAAAAAACAAGCTCTACTTGAAACTCCGAAGATACTTACAGAACACTCAATACAATATAGGTTATTATTATTATTGTTATTATTATTATTATTATTATTATTATTATTATTATTATTATTATTATTATTATGAAAGGAGGAAGAGAGGAAGACCAAAGAAAACTTGAATAGAAGGGGTACAAGCAGCTATGAATATCAGAGGAATGGAGGAAGATCAATGGATGGATAGAGGGGAATGTCGTTTGGTTTCTGGAAGATGGCGGCAGCTGCCATGATACCGGATGATGATGACAATTATTATTATTACTATTATTATTATTATTAATTATTATTATTATTATTATTAATTATTATCATTATCATCATCATTATGATTATTATTATTATTTTATTATTATTATTATTGTTATTATTATTGTTATTGTTGTTTATTATTATTATTATTATTATTATTATTATTATTATTATTATTATTATTATTATTATTATTATTATTATTATTATTATTATTATTGAATCTCCAAATATTTTGAAACCCTATTTTGCCACAAAGGCATGTTAGGGTTGTAGTTTACTATAACAATAACACTATTATACTATACATTGTAAAACATAAATATATTCTTATGGTTTTGAATGAGAGTTATGAATTATATAAATTGTCTTAGAAAATACAATATAGGTTTGTAATAAACAATAAGAAAAGAAAATATTTAAGATGCTCTGCCATCTATAAAATTGTAAATGATATAAATGTGGACAATGTCACAATAAAAGGAGTCAATTCTTATGAATATCTTGGATCCAAAGGGAATTCTAATAATAGTATAGAAGAGGAGATCAAAGAGAGAATCACTTTAGGCATTATTTTGCAAATATAAAGCTTTTTAAAAGTAAATTTGCATAAAGACAAGCAAAATTAAGATTATAATTTACAATAATAAGACCAGTGTTAACCTATGCAAGTGAAACATGAGTCCTGAAAGAAGATGCTATACAAAAACTCCTAATCTTCGAAAGGAAAATCCTAAGAATATTATTTGGTCCAATAAAAGAAATAGATGGCAACTGGAGAATTCAAAATAACAGTGAACTTAACATCTTAACACAACATCAGGACATAATCAACTATATAAAGACACAAAGACTAGCTTAGTTTGGACATATCAACCACATGAGTGACGATAGAGTAGTCACAAAAATTTATAACTGGAAACTTATTAGTACAAGAATCAGAGAATAGGTGGAGAGATGACATAATTGAAAATATAAGAAAGCTGGAAATAAGAAATTAGGCAAGGCCTATCCAAAATTGTGACAAATGGCAGAAATTGGTTGAGAAGGTAAAAACTTCTTCAAAGTTGTAGCACCTATTGAAGAAGAGAAGATAAAAACAAACTTGACATTTTTTTATTGAAGTTGTACAGTTATATTTTCACTTTCAGTTCCCGTGTTTAAGAAAACATAAACTATGAGGTAAGATGTAAAAAATGACTAATAGATCTATACATGAGGATATTTCCTGATGAGCTTGGTGTGCACACCCATACAAATGGAATAATGTTTCACAATACTACTGCACGCCGTAGCGTCGTGGTTAAGGCACTGAGCTACAAGCTGGAGGTTCGAGGGTTCAAGTCCCGTTGGGGTCAGGATTTTTAAACTGACCCAAATCCTCTGGCGGCACTATGGCCCTGGGGTCGACTCAGCCTCTAACGGAAATGAGTACCAGACGCTTGTTCTGGGGTAAAGGCGGCCGTCACACAGGGCTGACAACCCGGCTGAGTCATAAAGTGTCGATTGTCTAGAAAAAAATGGGAGCCTTAACCTCCTACCCCAAGGGCCTCCGGGCCTGTTGTGGGATCACTTTATTTTATTTATTTACAATACTACTGCTTTTTATGATAGATTTTAATATAAAAGACAATGCTCTTTGTTGTGCTTATTTTCATATTCACCCCTGATATGACTTGTGCTGACTGTGCCTTGTCATGTTCATATAACTTAATTAGAACTTTAATTAGTTGAGATTACTTAAGATTACTGCAGTTTCTTATTATTAGTAATTCAATGTTATTTTTTTACATGCTGTATATATATATATATATATATATATATATATGCATATATTCTGTGTGTTTGATATAAAAAGTTGACTATACATATCAAAACATTACAAGAAAACAGTTACTGTTATTCAGTGGAGCAGTGGCAGCTAATAGAGATTGAAGTAGGGAGGGTCATCATTACAATTAAAATCTAGGCCTATATAGCAACATATAACAATTTAAGAAATGCTGGTTACAAAAAAGATAAGCATGTGCGCTTACCTTTTATTTGAAATGAAACTTTCTGGGATATTTTTTTTATAAGCATTTATCTAGTTTTTGCAGGATTTTCATAACACTGGGATTATGCTTGCACAATATTAATTTTTGACATTTGTCAACAAGCATTTTTAATTTATATTTCCTCATTGAATTCTAATTGACTAGAAATAAGTAAACATTTCTGTGTAAATTGTACATTTTCAATGTAATAATTGAATCTGTAATTTTTAAAAGAGGATATGTTACAAAACCAATATTTTGAGAGAGACAAAAAACTGCTTAATTATATCCATCCATAGTAATTCTGCCCGAAGGCAGGTCTTTCACTGCAATCATAGCATTTTCATGTTATGCTTTGCAGCTTTACTAGGGAATTATAGGTGTGGTAGCTTCCCGTTGCTTTCCACACGGATGAAGGATGATGATGATGGCCGGATGATTTTCGGGAACTCTTGGGCCCTAAGCTTCCTGACATTTTTCTTACAGGTGAGGAAAAACCTCACCCAAGAGCCTGTCCCAACCAGGAATTGAACCGGGCCCGCTGCGTGACAAGGCAGCATGCTACCTCAAGACCACAGCGGTGGACCTTAATTATATAATAGACTTAATATTTTAGTATTTTTGGTGAAGAAAGGAAACATGTTTTGAAATTAATGAGTGAATGAGTAATTTTTTACGTCTTACTTCATATTTTATGTTTCCTTACACAGGAACTGCAGTTTTCAAGAGAAAATATCTCTCATTTTCGAGAGCTTGAAAACTGCATTTCCTGTGTTTAAGAAAACAAACTTTGAGGTAAGATATAAAAAATGACTCATTCGTTTATGAATTAAGAACCTCATAATGTTATTTCCCATATTTAACTAAGAATGTTATGAAATATCTGAACCTTCGTCCATTACATACATGTGCATATATCAACATGGCAGCTGTATAAAAAAAAGTAACACATATCCTCTTTTAACAATGACTGCAGAAAATTTTGTTTTCTTCTGCTGTTACTTTATTAATATTTAACATAATTAGGAAAAATTAATTGTGCAGTATTTTGAAATAGAAATAATATTAATCTACACACAAAAACTCAAACGAATAAAATAAAAATGCTCAAATTCATTCCAGTCTCATTATTCCATTATTTTGCTCTTCCTTCATATATCATTGTAGAAGTTTGTTTAAAAATCATAAGTTTTCGGTGTCTTACATCTTATTCTTTACCACTTCCATCATTACTGTCTTCACTATGTACCTGAGCTTTCGGATCTGATGTAGCCCATCTTTGCAACTTGGAGTAGAAACCATAACCAACAACATAGGATAAAAAGGTTGCTAGGTCATCTAACTGCTTTCCATTGATCGGAATTCGTTCTGATGGGTAAGCTCTTATGGTTGGTAAAGGTGGAACTGTACTGTTGTTAGCTGTCAAGCCGAATGTATTGGATATTGAACAATTCACAAACACTTCAACAGTAACTCTTCTTGGGAGATGTTTTGGTATTCAAATTCTCTATATCCCACAATTTTAAATGACACTCCTGACAAGTTTGATGACCCTGGTGTAAGTATAGACTCTTCACTTTAGAGGTTCTCTATTTTTTTGACCAGCAGGTTTTAAATGAAAGGATATCTTCTATCTGAACCTATTTTATAGTAAATCAATTTTTTTGTGGTTGATTTGAATATCAGCTCTTTCTCTTGTTCCACTGTGTAAATTCTGTCACATATTTTAATGATCCTTTAGATACATCGAAAATCCCTAACACATGGTAGTTATAAATGTCCGCGTACTGGGAAGTAATGTTTCATACTCTTAAAACAACCATGTCAGACAAGTTCAGTAGAAATCTAGTCACAGTATGGTTCTTGTTTTGACAAGCCATCACTTAACAAAATAATATTTTTTTAGCTTGAGGTATCACTGTATTGAAATAGTGTAGTAGAAATGAGCACATTTCATCTGGATCTTCTTTCCTTATTCTTCGTGATATATGTATATATTTGCTTTATTTGTTTTTAAGTCATGTGCACAGAAGACAAAATACCACAACTACCTCAATTAGAATATTTCTTGGACTGGTATAGAAGGAAGTGGAATGTTCTGCATGTAATCAAAGCTTAAGACGCCAGTATCTTCATCTACATGCTTTTGAGCATTTTTCATGGGTGTATAGAACAGTTCGCTCAGCAATAGCTTCATTCTTAATCTTATTATATAAGCTGGGATATTTAATCTTCACAGGAAGGCTTTCACTCACTGAATACACATTGATTTGAGGTCGCCCAAAAGAATATCCAAAGTTTGATTAAAAATATTTATAAGAAATATGTCCTTTGAAATGTGGGTTCTCTTCTATGAACATTTTATACTTAAATTTAATGTTCAGCTGTGCATCTACATCATTTTTCTTTTCCTTGGCGCAACATACTGCAGCCGTGTTCTATGCGTTCATTGTTAAAAAAGGGATATGTGCAACACATATCCCCTTTTAAAAATGAATCATATTTTCAATGCCCATTACCTTTTATGATTATATACCCACATATTCTTTCACTGAAAGATGCACCTATCCACGTATAGTAACAATCCATTAATAACTCAATTTCAATAAAAGTGACACATATTCCCTTTTAAAAATGACCGATTAAATTTGAATCAATCAGACTCATTATAGGTCAAAAGTGGTAGTCAGATCAGTTATTATGCCATTAGCTAGAGTGATGATCTCTCTGGTGTATCTAAATGAAATGTTATCTTGTTGACCATAGAGGTTAGATGGAGTGGATATTTCTAAGGACAGCACTTTTTCATTTACTGAGGTCTAAACTTTCTTTTCTATTTTTACTTGATGAACTCTACTCTACCTCTTCATATTTACTTCATTAAACATATATGATATATAAAAATAGGTATAGACATAAGCAAGTAACATGTGGATGCTGTCATCTGAGCCATAAAAATAAGAATTTCCATTCCATTAGTCGGCAATTTGTTTATGAAAATCAGCATTATATATATTTTTTTTTCAAAATTAACATAAAGAAAATAAATATTTGTTAGAAAACAAGAGAAATATAATTAGAATTTCTGCCATTGTAATTCTCACTTGGAATGCAATGTGTTGAAAGAATGAAGTAGACAGCATGGCTATAATTAAAGATGTATGATTGTAAGTATTATTAATTACATACACTCATACAATATAAGTTGGTTACAGTGCAAAAAATGTACATCCAAATTTTGAGATGATTTTGGTTTTAAAATGAAGCTTATTCATGTTAATAATAAAACATACAAAATGCAGACCATCAAGAAACAAATCTGAAAAATAACAATTTGTAGAGAACTATTTTATGTTCTGCCTCCATTAGTTTACTACACATTACATCGAATTGGTAGCTAAAATGCAACTCTGAGTGATGTTCTTTTTTTTTTACACATGAATACATAAGGTCTAAAGAATGTGATGCGGCGAGTTATAATGCACACCAAATAAGTTTATAGAAGTGTGCGATTTATTAGGTGGTAATAACTAATGGGGACTTTGACATGTTAAAACGAAATATGGATGTGCACCAAATGCAAGCACAAACTCCATTCACAGAGTTTGAATCAAGAGAGACTTAAGACACTCAGAAATGATAAGGATGAATCAAATAATCAATTGAAGAACCAGCTAGAGGTACTACAATAAGCTCTTTTAAGAAAGGTGCAGGAGATGATGATGGAGAAACTAAAACAGAATGGAAGGTTTAACTGTCAGTCTTCCATCGATAGAAAAATCTGTCATCAGACGCCCCAGACAAGTTACTTGGAAGCAGCCACAACCTCCACCTCATGAACAATGCACAGACAAGGTGGAATTAGCTCTGCAGAATATTGAAGCCAGTGGAACAGATAAAGCCCAAGCCATAAAAGAGACAGATATTGACTCAGGAGAATGGAGAACTCAAGGAAGTAGTGGGAGAAACAAAGGAAATCCACTTATAAGCAAGAGATAAGAATCTGGCGAGAACCATAGAGCCAAGGTATGGCTATACATAAGCAAGCTATATGAGACAGCAGCGGTGTAAACAGTCACTAGATTCCTCTCAAGGAATGGAATAGATGAAAGTGTGGAATGTGAAGAATTGTAGGAAAAAAAAAAAACAAAGCATTCAAGACAAGAATACCATACAAATTATATGAAACTGTCCAACAAAAACAATTCTGGCTTCAGGGTATAATAATCTGACAGTTTCAATTTCGGATGACACTCTGAGGATTTAACCTTGACAGCTACTAAGCATACAAATGGTACAAAGCCCTACAGACGACCAATTGAAGATGCTATTATGGAATGTGTAGAAAGTCTGAAGAGTGCAAGTACATTGGCTCCTGTGAATTTGTTAGATTCCTACGGCACTGTAATCCTGACAGAAATCTATATAACATTAGATTGGAGTGAAAACAATTTTTATTCGCTTCATTCGTTAGCAGACCATGGGCCACTTGGAAGACTGCAAGGAGATAGCATATGCTCGCTTAAGGGAAAGCTGTCATCATTTTAAAAAATTCACAAATCACACAATACCTTACTAGTAATTACAGAAAATCCGTCAACAAGCCCTTAATTTCTTTTGGCAAATTTCGGGACTTTTTAAGTGGAAACCTTCTTCTATAGGTGATTACAGGATCTTCTATTGTTT
Source organism: Diploptera punctata (assembly GCA_030220185.1). Lineage (NCBI taxonomy): Eukaryota > Metazoa > Arthropoda > Insecta > Blattodea > Blaberidae > Diploptera > Diploptera punctata. The sequence goes on along the minus strand of JASPKZ010007477.1, from coordinate 192,495 downwards.
GCTGGGGTACGGCGCAAAAAGTGGAGATCCGAATTTCGAGATAATTTTGGTTTTAAAATGAAGCTTAGGAACGTCGAAGATGAAAACATGAAGAAGAAAAAATTGCGGACCATCCAGAAACAAAGCTGTAAAATAACAATTTATAAAGCACTATTCCTTATATTACCTGACGTAAATGGCTGCCATTGTGGTCGTGACGTCAGATTCGATATTCAGACGTTAGTCCAGGGTGAAAACATGTTTTACTACTACTACTAATAAGCGGCAATGTTCCAGCATTGCCCAGTGTGCCACGTCTGTAACCAGTTGCGGCTACCTGGTGGCCAATACCTTTGTGGTTATCAGTTGGGAGTTTAACCATTTAACCGTCTGTGTTAGCGGCGTTAATGTGTCTAGCTTAGAGCCGATACAAATATGGTGAAATGAGGTTGTCATCTCACCGGTGCAGGGCATCGTAAACTACGCGACTGGACAAGCAGAGAGTCCGAAAGCCAGCCGCGCAGAATGAGCCACTCTACTCCAGCTGTTGTACAGCACTCATTTCATTATTTGGTCCTTCAAGTGTCTGGTATGGGAAATATGTTTCGGTGGACAGCACGTTGTTGTAGCATACGCCCTATATTGCGCACAATTGGATTTGAATGATTTGTTATTTTATGTAACATTTCTGTTACATTATTTTCAATTGATGTCGCAATATACGGCATCTGTGCTAGGTCGTGAAGCCTGGCCATTCTCGTATACATGGGTGCCGAATATATGATTTTTAGTACTTTGTTTTGAGTGACTTGCACTTTCTTTTTATGACATGCAGCGAGAATGCTCCATGCTTCACTTCCATACAACAACATGCTGCGGATCACAACTTTATAGAGAGTAAGTTTGATCCGTGTCGATAATGTAGGTGACTTGAAAAATGGATATAAAAGCGCAATTGCGGCATTTGCTTTTGAATGATGTTTCGAATATGAATTTTGAACGTAAGCCTGGAGTCCAAATGAACTCCAAGATACTTTACTGAAGCTTCAAAGCGGAGTTGTTGAGCTCCCAGAGTGAGTTGTACAGGAGGTCGTCTGTAGGTTCGTGCAAACAGGACAGCTAGTGTCTTGTTTGCATTTAACCGAATATTCCACAGACGACACCAGGAATGAATGGAATTTAGTGCAGTTTGGAGTATTCGGATGCGGTGTGGGAGTGTTCTGATTCTGGATTGGTAGAAGACACAAGTGTCATCTGCAAAGGATGCTGTTTGGATATGGTTAAATGTTGGGAAATCTGACACATAGAGTGTGTACAGAAGTGATGAGAGAACTGCACCCTGAGGAACTCCCGCTAAGAGAGGCTTACAGTCTGAATCATACCCACTAACCGACACATAAAGTTGCCGATCAGTTAGGTATTTAGCAATGAGTTTAATTAGAGGAGCCGAAATGTTGAATTTGATTAATTTATATAATAATCCATTTATCCAAGTAGTGTCGAAAGCTTTCTCAATGTCAAAGAAGATTGCTGTAGTGCATTTCTTGGAGTTGAATCCCGTAACAATCCAATCAATCAGTCTAGCAAGCTGCAGCGGAGTGCTATGTGCTTTTCTAAAACCAAACTGGTGATTTGGAATCAATGCTCGTGTCGAGACTTCAATTTTCAATCTTGCCAAAATAAGTTTCTCCAGTATTTTGCTCAGCACTGGTAGAAGACTGATTGGTCGTAGATTGTCAGGGTTGGTGGGATCTTTGCCAGGTTTAGGAATAGTGATAACTCTGGCTTTCTTCCATACTTCAGGGAAGTATTGGAAATGAAAGCAGAGCTTCACTATATATAGGAGAAGGATTAAGGCTTTTGGCGGTAAATGTTTTACCGCCAAATTAGGTATCCGATCGTGACCGGGGGAACGTTCAGACGGTAGATCATGGATTACGGCCTTCAATTCTGAAAGCCGTATGTCAGGAATGGTATGAGGGATAGGTCTTTCAAGAAATTCACTAACAGTTTGGTGCACTTCGGCTTCATGAGCTGGTGTTGTAAGCTCATGTGGACGGAACCGCTGCGATAAGTTGTCCGCGAGGACTTGTGCCTTCTCCTGAGGGTGATAGGCCAAAGTCCCATTGTGGTAAATAGCAGTCGGTAACGGGGGAGTACGGCTTTTCTTTATTCTTTTTATTACCTCCCAAGGCGGAGTTTGTTCATCTGAGAAACGCTGAAGAGTTTTATCCCAGTCAGCGTTTCTCATTTCCTGTAATCGGTTCCGTACCAAATGAGCATATCGATTGTATAGCTGTTTGTGATGGGGAGCGCCAAAAGTACGATACCATTTAAGGTATCGTCTTTTTAGAAATAAATAATTTTGTAGTGTGGGATCGTATTGCTGTGGTCGTGCAGTGTGATTTGTTCGCGTTGTAGATAGTGTAATGGCCGTTTTAATGGTGGCCTATAAGTTGAGGACGGAGTGTTCAAGTTGTTCTGTAGACTGAGCAGATAGTGTAGGCTTAACCCATTGGTTAAGCATGTCTGTGTAATTCTGCCAGTCTATGTTATCCTGATGGATGTGTATAGGAGAAGTTAATAAAAATGCTGGTGAAATTTTGAAGAGTATTGGTGTATGATCAGAGTTTAGTGCGTCTATTACTGTAGTGATGTGTGGCGAGATAGGGACATTCTTCGATAGGGCTATGTCGAGTGTACTAATAGTGATTCCATAGGCTGTACGGCTGTAATGTGTTGGTTCCCTGGGGGCAGAGATTTCTATATTGTTTTGATGACTAATTTAGAAGTAATGTATCTGAAGGGTTTGAGACACGACAGTTCCAGAAGCAATGTTTTGAGTTAAAATCTCCCGCTAGTAAATAACTAGGGGAGACTGATGTAAGGATATTGAGGTCGTGTCTCGTGAGTATATGAACCGGTGATATGTATATTGAAGCTATAAATATTGTTTCACGGTGAGAGATAGGCAGAAGAATTCCGGTGGCTTCAATGAACTGAAGCCTGGGTATATGAGCTACTCTATGGCCAATTGTCTGCTTGATACAAATTGCTGTGCCCCCTAGGGGACCGTCTAAGTGGTCAGTTCTATATATTCTATAATTCGGAATTTTGAAACGGTTATTTGGTTTTAAATGAGTTTCAATCAGTAGAAGAATGTCAATATCTCTTGTCTGTGTAAATGTTATTAGTTCTTGAAGCTGTCTGATTACAACGTTGGCATTAAATGCCATGACATTGAGATAGCTTCCACGACGGAACCTATCCATTATCGCCGAAACATATTTGTGCTATTGAGGCCAGGTACATCATCTTCTCCATTGGAGATCTCAGTCCAGATAACATTCTCTGAAGATCTTGGAGAAGTTGTTGTCCCTGGTCTGAAGTAGCAATATCAAGATAAGACCTCGTCTGACGTTGAGCAGTGCTTTTTCTTGTTTGAGTTAGATTTGGTGCCACAATTTGGCTGAAAGTTTTATTGGGATCGATTGGCTTTGAATGAAATGTTTTAGGCTCAGGTTTTTTCTGATTAACTTTTGTTTTATTTAAGAAGGCATTTTGTGCAGCTTGGTACGCTGGACATTGACGATACGATGCAGGGTGTCTTCAATACAGATGAGGAAATAGAATAAATATTTTATTGTAATAAAAGTGCACTGCTGTATTTCCAAATGCTATATTTCCAAAATTGATAGCAAAGAGTTTGAAATTTAATAAAAATCACATCTTCACATAGAGTTTCTTAAGAAAAAAAGGTTCAACTGAATCGATTGTGGATAATAATCGACACGTCATCGTACGTATTTCACGAAAATGAACAACGGCAAATTATCCCTTACAAAATATTCAATAAATAGAACGACTTATTTATAACATAATCTTCGAAATTTGTAATATAATTTATTAGAATACATGTATAATAACCTAAAAGCTAACCTAACTTATTTAACCTGTGAAAGTAATAAATATAATGGCATTTAGATAATATTAAATTACAGGTATGTAAATAAATTGTACTACGAGTATATGTGTAAGAAACTAAAAGCTAACCTAACCTAATTATGTATAAGAATCAATTACTCTAACCAAGTTTCTTTAGTGATCCTAAGCTTCATTTTAATACCAAATTTATATCGGAAAGGGGGTGTCTCGTACAGTAAACTAGTAAAATCTGTATTTTGTAGTGCTTATAAAACGTTATTTTACTGCTTTGTTTCTGGATGGTCCGCAAATTTTTGTGTTTTCATGTTTAGTGGTCCTAAGCTTCATTTTAAAACCAAAATTATCTCGAAATTCGGATGTCCACTTTTTGCGCCGTAACCTGTTTGCTGCCTAGTAATTTTTTGCGTGTAGGTACTATGGCCTGAAGAACCATCACATTGCAATTTAAGTTTACTATTTAACTCATGCCACAAATGCTAGTCAATGACCAATCACGTTTTAATGAATGTTTTACAACCAATGACAGCCATGTTTCACCTAGCTCTTTATCGATTTCTCTTTATCAGCTCCTGCTTTTGTGATAAAGAAAGCTCCTCATTTTTAATGTTCTGAACAGGTCAAAGCATTATTTTTCTCCAACAAATGCATTGAATATAGCAAATAATGAAAAGATTCCTTGATTTTACTGAGTTGTTTACTAAAAAAATAAATGAATAACCCGTAATGTTGATTATGATATATAGTTTGATGTGTTTCATTATTTTCTCCACTTGGGTGCACTCTTACAATATTGCGACCTTATTTGGCAATAAATAATATGATCAAGCAGCAGTGAATGAACATAACCTCACATTTCTGATTTGTTTTCAAACATCACCGTTTCCATTAAATATATAAATATTTTAAAATAATTATAGTTAAACAATGATTTGTGAGTAAACAGCTTAATTTTATTTGTTAAATAGTCCTAACAAATGCCACTCTTGATTTCCAAATTCTCTAGATAAATTCACGACTCACATAATTTGGAAATCACTCGTGGCATTACTTATGATAAGTGAGACGAAGTATCTACACTAACTTTCATTTGCATTAATTCATCCTGATTATTTCTTAAAATATGTGTTATGGTATAATTCAGGAGAGCCTGCGATTTCACTTCTGCGGATATTTAAGATATTTCAAAGTAACACTTTGTTTTAACAAGATTGCTGTAAGAGGAATAATTATTAGCATTTTGATTTTTTGCAACACTGCGTATCGACATACAGTATATTGTCTCTTTGTAAATTTAATGTCGACATAAAATATAAGGGCTTCTTCCGAATATAATTGGCTGTTCATTTTTAGATTGATATGCTTTCTTAATTGTGACACTTTTAGACGAGAAGTCCAGTGCTTGTTTTACTATATTTGCAACATCTCTCCTCCTTTCACGATTCAAACTCATTTGCGTAGTGACAACCAATTCTTCAGAACTGGAAGTTTTCACTAAATCGTCCATCCTTATTTTCGTTTTACTACTGTTTTCGTGGATTTTTTTAGGGCGACCTATGTTGGATCCAGATGATGGACTAGAGCTACTTGATAATGGTACTTGTTACAATACCTGGGAATAGTTGAATACCCTCCAACCAATAAGCACTTTCTGACAAAACTTTGCTTCCTATTCTATGACTTTGCTATTTTGAATTTAGCTGTGAAAACAAATTGAACGATTTGCTTAACACTACATAAAATGCCAGCACTGCTCTCTTTCAAAGTATATACAGTATATTCAGTATGTATTCATACACATGTTCATTTCTCGTCCTTGTATCGCTCACCGACTGCCACACTTTAAACAGATCTTTTTTCCAGTCACTGACAAATAAATTACGAAGAAAGTTGCAGGAGGTAGCATCTACGTTTTGTTAACATAACTCTCAGATGTCTAATCAGTACTCTGAAAAAAAAAAGCCAAGTATTTTTAAGAAATGTTATTGAACTATTCAAATTTAATTTGAATGATTTAATTTTTTTATGTTTGGATATGTTGCTATATTACTACATATATAAAGAATTTTAAAAACAAATAACTGTTACATTCTGAAGAGGTTTCTATTTAACAAAATAATGCAAAAACTATAATATTCACAATACAATCGCCACAATTACGTCTTGAAAACGTATTGACATGGGTGTTTATTGAGAAGCAAAACATGAACCAAGCACGGCTCTCAATACAACATGCACTTGATGACAAACATAACCTTTTTTGCTTTCGAAGGTTAAATGTATTGCGAAAGACCAGATGTTGATTTCCTGCAAGTTGAAACAAATACTTTTGTCCTAGATTTGTATTCTGGATCACTGTGCATCAGGGAGTAGTTTTGTCACAATTGTCTCATTGCTGCCCATGTTTGTGAGGCAATGATAGAAACTCTTGAGGCAATTCAATGAAATATGCAAATATTTCTTCATTCATTACTTTGCACATTCCCTTAAATGAAACATCTCCTCTAAAGTAAATGTTAGTAATCTATTCCAGCGTATAAGCGAGCATTTTTAATGAGACGGTCTTATGTTCCTAAATTATTTTACATCGATATCGAGTATCCAAAAATTCGGTAGTAATTATGTTATTATTTTATTTATGATTTTTGACATCTTAGATCATTAACATCGGAATTTAAATAGGTGCGTGAAAGGGCCGACAAATTTTGCTCAGAGGTCTATTTTTCAGGCTGATATCTTCTATGTGTCGAAAATATATGATATGGCTTTAGTTCCGTGCACGAGGAGCTAATACTTATGATTTTTACGCCCTTAAAGATGCATCGACCCCGGCTGGGTTGAGTTCGGGAACCTTGGAACCAGGGACAAGCATGTTTACATAGCCATTAGTTCACCAGAACCGACGCAGTGGCAATAAATAATATTAGTTTGTAATAAGCTAGTAACACAATTGATAACCTAAATACGTATAATAATACAGAACTAAATTTTGTTAGGTTTTCTTCCACAAACATTAAAACTGAAACATTTATGTTATGCAAATACAGACCTATGGTTGTTTAAGCAACTTTTTCGATAGTTTCGAATGTGAAACATTGTATCGCATCAAACAGTTGCTTATTACTGCAGAACCATAGAGAATGGGGATTCTATGCCACGTTTACACCTATATAAATTCAAATAAAAAAAAACTAAAAAATACACAATTTATTGTTGCAGTATGCGAATAATTACATGATTATATATGTTGATATTTTGCACAAAAAAGCGAGAAATGTCTTAAATGAAGCGAGAAATTGAACTGAAAGTAACCTAAAATCACCATATATACAATGTTAAATATGTATGAGTTATTGCTCAAACAGAGTAGCCAATTTATCTCAAATACACGCTAAATATGAGTGAACTAATCTCTGGTGTACTCTAACTTTGTCCATTTTCTCGCCCTAGCTTGCCCAAACTAATCTGTTGCACATGCTCATTTTTTCCTCTAACTTCCTCACTTCCTCCTGGCATAGAATCTCCTTAATACGTGAGTAAACATATTGGCAATTGGCTATAGCGCGAACGCGTGTTAACATGTTGGCAAACATGACGCTAGCAGTCACTTGTTCTCCGATCGAATATTCACAATTGGAAACCTGGCATAAAAAAAAATTGGAACTCCAAATGTTTAAATAAATATACAAATCAAGTTTTTCATCAATTGCTTCCCAATTTGTTGAATATCTCCGGAATGTCTTCTTAATCATGCTTGATACTCCTCTTTGTTATTATTTCTAATCACTTGTACATTCCATGTTCCTGGAAGAATGGTTCTTTTCTTAGCTTCTTTCGTCGTTTATTAAATCCATCCGGCATTTCAGTCTTGGGATATTTCATCAGGTTTTCGAGTTACTAAAGTTTAATCCAAGGATGTTGTTTATCGCAGATCTTATCCTAAATATATCTACATAACGCCTTAACACAATATAAAAACACATGTACACATATGGGAATAAAAGTAGAAGAAGGTATGATTTATTCGTTGCTATTTGCTGATGATCAGTTACTGATAGCAGAAAACTACGAATATTTAGAGTATATGACAAGAAAGGAGCAATATGTAAAATGGGGAGTAAAGATAAATTTAGACAAAACAAAGTATATGGTAATAGTGTAAGAGGCCTAAATAAAATATGTGATTTTATAAGACGGACATGGAAAAATAAAAGCATGTGAGGAATATGTATATTTGGGGATTAAATTAGTGCAGATGGAAGTCATGATGCTGAAATTAATAAGAGGATAAATAAGGGCAAATCTGCAATATAAAATTAAATTATGTGTTATAATATAAGTTTTAAAACAAAAATAATACAATAATATGGAGTAAAATGTCATACCGTGCATAAACATGGAAATTGAAATCTAGAAAGATAAATAAAATAAATCGTGCAGAATTTGATTTTTAGAGGCGTTCAGCTGGAGTTTGTACAAGAGATAAAGTAAGAAACAGTGTAATTAAACAAAATATCAAGGTTAAAACTTCAATTGTGAATTTCATGAAAATTTTTTTTAAAAAAGATGTAAAAAGAATGACAGAAGACAGATTCCCAATAATACTAGAATGGGTGCCACTTGGTAGAAGAAGAAGAAGAGGATGGCAAAAAATAACGTGGATTGATGATGTTTTGAGCAGCATGAGGGAAAATGATTGGACGATGGAGATTGGAATGACAGAAATATGTGGAGGAGAATGACAGTAGATTAACTGGGCGCAGGAAGAAGTGAAATATTGTTAAATCTGCTAAATAAATAAAGTTTTTGCAAAAAAAAAGTGTATAACTCAAACATTTTTAAACATAAATTCAGATTTCTTTGATACTTCTGATTGTAAATTCGTAGCCTAGATTAAAAAAAAAAAAAGTTAATGGTTCATTTCAAAAGTAACGTATCTTTAGTAAATTTTTAAAATTAGTTTTGTAACAACAATCTTTAATAAAAATTTGAATATATAATGAAATAATTATAAATTTAAACTTTAGAAAAAATATAAATTGCTAATTAGAATCTAGACAAAACGCATACCAAATTTATTTTTTGAAGGAACTATATTAATTTTTATGCTATTTAAATTACTAAAGTCAAACTTATGGAAAAACTACAATGAAATGTTAAAATGCATATATGCCTAATATGAGTGAAAATTCTAACTTCTTTAATAATACAGGGTGGACCGCTCGAATGGACCTAATTTCAATTGCTTGTTACTGGCAAACGGTTGAAGATAGAAACTTAAAACAACGTTCATAGTACAGAAAAACTCACCAAGTTTCGAATCCTGTCGGTAGATGGCACAAAGATACGTTTCTCGTTCTTAGATTTAATTGTTTGTGAAAATGGCGACTCCGCAGATGAAAGCGCAAGCTGTTTTGTGGTATGCGGAGTTTAAATCAATCATTAGAGTTCAAAGGGAGTTCCGGCGTGTGTTTAACCGTGATGCTCCAACTGCTAGAAGCATAAAGAAGTGGCGTGATACATTATTAGCTACAGGATCTGTGTTGAAGAAGCATGGTGGTGGTCGCAGAGCATCCGATGAAATGGTAGCAAATGTTCAAGCCGCATTTGAGCGAAGCCCCCGGAAGTCATTAAGAAGAGCTTCGCGGGAACTTCAAATACCAAAATCGACATTACAACGGATTGTCCACAAACGCCTCAAACTGCACGCATATAAAGTGCAGTTAGTGCAACGTCTGGAGCCGAATGACATGCCGAAACGAGTGGAATTCGCCAATACGATGCTGGACCGTCTCGGCGCTGATCCTGACTTCATGACCAAGATTTTCTTCTCGGACGAAGCCACTTTCCATTTGTCAGGCAAGGTAAACCGGCATAATGTGCGGATCTGGGGATCGGAGAATCCTCACGCTATTCAAGAGCATGTTCGTGATAGTCCGAAGATGAATGTTTGGTGCAGTTTGTCACATAATAAGGTAATTGGACCGTTTTTTCTTCGCCGAGAAAACTGTTCGTGGTACCACATATCTTGACATGCTGGAGCAGTTCTTCTTTCCACAAATTGAACAACTGCAGCCTAACATCGTTTTCCAGCAAGATGGTGCTCCTCCCCACTGGTCCAATGAAGTTCGTACGACTTTGGACAACATTTTCCCTGGCCGTTGGATTGGTAGGGGAGGACCAATCGCGTGGCCCCCGAGATCTCCCGATTTAACCACCACTGGATTTCTTTCTCTGGGGCTATGTCAAAGATAAAGTTTACACCACCCAGTCAAAGACCTTCGTGATCTTCGTGAGCGCATCATAGAGGCTATGAGAACATTCCATAAGACATACTCCAACGTACTGTGGCAAAGAATGTTTCCTCGCTTTGATATCGTCACAGTGACTGCTGGGGCCGCATATAGAGATGTGGTGATCTGGATATCAAAACTTGGTGAGGTTTTTTTCTGTAATATGAACGTTGTTTTAAGTTTCGTACTTCAACAAACCGTTTTGCCAGTAACAAGCCAAGTGAAATTAGGTCCATTCGAGCGGTCCCAACCCTGTATTTGAAAAAGTTCTTTAGTTCTTTATTCAGACTGGGCGGCCAGACTGCCGTGAGCACAGCGATCTGAAAGATCTATTGCGCTGTCCCAGTATTATGGACATGAATGGAATTGAAGTCTGCTTACGGTGTTATGTAAGTTGTAGGTCGTCTTCCAGGTCCGACAAACTAGGTTCTTCTCCTCCTCGACCCATACAGCCATTTTTGGGTTGGGCCAGTGGCCGCGAGGGGAACTACAAACCCGTTGACCCCTTCTGCTCCTTATTATTGCTCAGGTTCGGAGTCATGAGGTAGAACCTTGGTGGTCCCCCGCCCACCAGAGTCTCGCAATCACATTTTCAACACCTGTTGGTTCCCAACCAAACTATTTTTCCTAACATTCAGTGTGCTAGGAGTCGTCCTAAATTATTGACATATAGAAATTTGCAAAATATTAACCAGCAAGCTTCAATTGCAGATGCTATAGAGATGCTGTGGCATGGCGTTTGGAGTCTACGCACCATTGACGATACATATCTGAAATTTAACAATATGATATTAGAACTGTACGACAAAAATGCCCATTTGAAGACTATGACGAATTACTAGATTTCGAGCTCCCTGGATGTCTGCTGAAATTCAATTATTGATAGCAGAGAAGAACGCTGCTTTTCGAAAATGCAGTCAAGACAAAAGTGACGTGAATTTAATACAATACAAGACATTAAGAACAAAACTTATCAAATCATTAGGAACGCTAAGTTGCCGAATGCTCATAGTCTCATTGACCTGAACACAAATGCAAGTGATATATGTGGAAACGTATTAGATCAATGTGTTTACGGCCGCCGAAAACCAAAAAGAGAGAGTATTAACATATCACAGGATGATTTAAGCCTCATATCGTACGCTTCACTTAATACAACAAACTGTAGACGAGCTCCTATCCACACCTATATCTTCCCGGAAAAAAAAATCCTATATAATGCCAATCGACGTTAAACTATCATTAGACCACATAATAACTAAGACGCAACGCGTAGACAATATGATTATCGACTTTTTAAAGAAAATATTTCACGTCATACTCCCAACGGTGACCCATATGTTCAATGCTTCAATCATGACTTTAACCTATCCTGAACTTTGGGGGGGAAAAACTATAGTTAGACCATTCCCTGAAATTAAATTACCTGTAACACAAAACGAATTTAGATCTATCAGCATCGTCCCAGTCCTTTCTAAGGCCTCAGAACGCATTGTTCATGGACAATTAATTGATTACCTTAACACACATGACATACTCGACCCATACCAGCCAGTTTTAGTAGAGACTACAGTACAGCAACTGCTCTTAACGTAACCGAAGATGCGAGGGAAGCAATGAAAATGGCCAGATGACAATCTTAACACTCTTGGACTTCAGCAAACCTTTCGACACTGACATACTAATAGCAAAACTATGCGCTTTAAATTTTTCGGACAATGCAGTAACTGGCTTGAATCCTACCTACATGATCACCAACAATGAGTATCCAATGCAGATCATTCCTCATCCTGGCTATCTATGAAGGGTGATTCCAACAAGGATCAGTGTTAGGACCACTACTGTTCTCTGTCTATATTAACGACATATTACTAGTCTTACTTATTGTCGACATCACCTATACGCTGACGATTTGCAACACTCTCATCCCGATGATGTACATGACGCACTAGACAAACTAAATAGTGATTTAGTTTGACTTTCCCAATGATCGATGGAATTTAATTGGATTTATCTTAATGCTGACAAGACACAGTTCATAATTATAGGGCACCGACAAATGCAAAATGTGCAATTATGAAGATATCCATACCATTCTCCTAAATGACAAAAAATCCCCTACAGCTTAGTAGTAAAAAATCTGGACCTGCACCCGGATTGGAAAATCTAGGTGAATAATACCTGCAAGAAGGTGTTCTCAATTCTTCACTCCCTAAATACATTTAGAAACAAACTCAGCATGCCCATAATGCGTAATTCGATTTGTATTCAATCTCCGTCGTTATGATCACGTGTCTCCTTCATTTCATGCCTTATAATGACTACGTCTGAATGACAGAACAACTCTATATTCACATGTTTTGCTATTCCAAATCCTGCACACATACTTACCAAGTTATTTATCGACTCGTTTTCAAAATTTGTTGGTTCATCACAATTTAGGAACAAGATCACAAGATACTTCTTTATCGTCTATGCCACAGCACAGGACATGTTTATACTCTGAATCTTACACAATATATATATGATTAGAGCATGGGACTCAGTTCCCTGACATGCTAGGGACTGTCAATCACAATCATTTCTTAATTCCAAATTAACTGATATATTAAGTTCTACACAACAAAATATTATCTGCATAACAATTATATTCAGCACTTTGTATATACCTGTAAATATTCATCTAGGAAGCTTTCTTACCTTATTTTGAGTCATTCCATCTCAAGTGGTATAATTTTTAATGTCATCCACGCTGACCATCACCAATTTTCCTGAAATTTGGTGTGGCTTCAAGTCCACCCTAAAAACGAACCTCTGTAAAATTTCAAATCATAATATCGAGTGTTTGGCCTTTCATGTGGAGGCCTGTTTGATGATTCCATCAAGAAACCGAACAACATTCAATTTTTAACTATTTGTTATTACAAGGCAAATTAAAGTAGGGACATCTTCTTTCTATGACTTGCACAACTTTTTATCCTAGATCCAAAAACCGTTTTCCGACGAAAGGAACTCCACCTTAGGAGCCACCAGCGTGGATCAAAGTGCGTAACAAAATCTGTCATATCAAATTATAGTCCTTCTTTAGGACCAAATATCTCCGATTCCGATTGAGGGTCTTTCCACTTTTCAGCGGTTGCCCTTTTACCAGCCGGCTGCTGGCCCTTCACATCCACATGTGTCATTCACAGAGGTATATCTCAAGAACAAAAAACAAACGGAGACTAATATTTGGTAAATTTGTTAATGGTGGTTGAGACAGTGCACTGCCCAAATATCTTTATTCATAGCCACTTATCTAGGATTATACTAGATCATATACATGGTTCCAAATATGCAATTGTTAAAAGTGAGGAATGTTCAAGCTCAGATAACGTAAATTACGTCATCTTAAATGTTGTTTTCTTTAGTACCATTAGAAAAAGCACATCGTCACCTACTAGAATCAACTTATTTCATTTTTCAGCCCATTCAATTATAACATAAAAAGCAAGGTGCCAAATATGCACTTGTTAAAAGTGAGCTATGTTCAAGCTCAAGTTAGGTGAATTACGTCATCTTAAGTGTTGTTTTCTTTAGTACCATTAGAAAGAGCACAACTTCATCTACTACAATCAACTTATTTTATTTTTGAGTCGATTCAACTATAGGATGAAAAGTAAGCTTGAACTTAATGAGTAATTGCTTGCTGTCCATCACACTGTCAAATAATGCGGCTTACTCAAGTGGCGCTTTAATTTTTGACCGCTACCCCACAATGGCAATGACGGAATATTATGTCTTTTTAAATATAAATGACTAATTTACAAAATAAATGCTTTTTGTTGCCTTTATTTGAATATGTATCTATTGTTTATAAATCTACTATTAAAGATTGCCTACAGGTATTTTAATTTATTTCTATAACCGTTACAATGAAAGTGACTTCACCGAATATATATTATTGTCTTTTAGTCAGTACATAATTATTCTATTCGCAACAATGAGTGCTGCCGTGCGAAAAAATATATAAGTAGCAGAAAGCATTTTAATTACTGCATGTGTTAATTTGAAAAAGGTAACAATGAGTGCGGGTCTAACCTAATTTTTCATTCCATTTTCATTGCAGCGTTATTGTAGTTACAGCAAGATGCCGAAATTCAGTGTTCCTTTACGCAGTAAAATGCAAAGTTACGTTAGAACTTTTGGATTCGATGTATTTTGTACTGACGGTAACGTACTCACATGCAAAATATGCGAGCAGTCAGTGAACTACAAAAAGAAACATTTTATATCGTAACATATCAGTGCAATCAAACAAAAAAATGCACTTTCCAAGGCTATTGGGAAGAAAATTTCTTTGCATCCAACAGTAATTGCAACATCGAATCGAAAATCTCAATTTGTAACTTTTCTAATTGCCTTTTATTGCATATTTTAGCTATTTATAATGTCTTTTTTCCTGACTATTTTAGCTATTTATAGTGCATTTTTGCCTGCTTATTTTAAGGATTTATTATGCCTAAACTTCCGATTTCTGGTAATAATAAATAAAAAATGTATGGTTATTTTTACAAGTCGTGCAATTTATACCTAATTTTCCATTGATCGTTCAATTGAAGTAATCCATATAGGGCTTTAAATATTTTTCTTTCGAAACTAATAAGTATTTTTATGTCCTATTTATTTGTGGACCATATAGATATTTTATTGCGATATTATCGAAGGAGTGTATTACTAATATTAACGATTAGATAAAGTAGATCGAGTTATTTGGAAAGGCAAATCAATATTAAAAGAAAGACACTTGTAAACACATTATGTAAATAGTGTGAAAACATATAAGTTAATCTTAGGTGTAAAGAAATTGTATACATTATGTAAATGTAAGAAGATTCACAAACGGTAATATGATATATAATCAGGTAAGATAGACAGACTAGAGCTCGCTGCGCCGCGCCTGGGGCTTTATTGATTGAAGCGCACTAAGCCAGGGATGGGACAGCGACCTCCCCCGTAGTTCTGGTCCAGTCTCTCTGCAGGATGATACCGTATACCACGTGCATATGCTACAATAGACGACAGGCTTCACGGTGGGTCATCGTCCACCCAGAAGATCATCAGCAGAGTAACATAGTATGTAGTTGTTTGTTACAAGAGAATCTTTAATTTCAAATACTTAAATGTCTTCTTTCTATATGAAACATATTGTTGCATAATTTCGTGTTGAATGTTCTTTATTTAATATAATATATTATGATATACAGTGATATTTACAGAATTGTTTTCTATTTTATACTTCATCGGCTTTATTTAATAATAATAATAACAATAATATTAACAACTGATATATTTACAATAAGTGCATTCAATCTATTATAAAAATACATTGTCTATCAAGATTTTTTTTTTTTAGTTTTGTTGCAAAACTATGTAGGCCTAGACACAGAAAGAATGCAAGTAATAATATGTAATTATGCTTTTACAAGATTTACAAATTATGAGCTTCATTTCTGTTATAATATAACTCATTCGTAAAGAATATATAAGTTCATTATAAAAATAAGTGTCTGTAGTTTAAGAATTATTTTAATGTCTCTAACAAGCGGGACCTATTGGTCTGTTAATGTAAATAAATAGAATCTTCATGTTCTAAATAAAATGCCTGAAAGACCTATTTATTCTAGATGACAATGCATAGATATATTTATAAATTAAAATACATACATTATTTCTTTTTTTACAATATGCAAGTGAACCATTTGGAAAATAAAAAAAATAGAAGAATAGGCCTATCTCTTAAATATTTTGCCGCCATCTTACATATTATTGGGAATCAACTATCTGCATATAAAACAATGAACACACAGAATAGCTTGTACCGATTTATTTACCGTCTTTAATTAAATTATCTCATTTGACTAAATATTTCTTTTTGTGAACCCAGCAGAGAATGATTGTTTTAATATGTTTGCTGATCGACAATACATTTTTATTTAGCATTGTAACTTTTAGTTGAAATGTCTTACAATGCAATGTTAAAGATAATTTCTATGGAGTTCTATGTTTAGTGTAACATAATTAAGAAGACTTGTGAAATACTATTGATTTATTCAATTCTGGGCCATTATCACTGACATAATAAAGAAATTTAGTTTCATGTTCAATGTTGTGAAAATTTGATGATCGTATATAAAAATAATATAGACTACCTTAGTATAGTTTAAGACAAAACGTTAATATATAACTAATTCTGATTTCATTTTTGATTATCTTTTAATAATTTTTATCATTTTTTGATTCACAGAATTATTTTACTCAAATGTACTATATCTTAGTATAATTTACATTGAATTTAAATGTATATGCGTATTAGATTTCACGACGTCATTTTAACTTTTAAATAATACTCAGATCATGCAAATAATTAAACGTCAGTTACCATTTCATTTGTTGTTATAAATTTCGACTTCCTTTAAGAAAAAAAAATCTTGTGGTCTGACCGGGAATCGGACCCGAGACCCCATGAACTATAGTCAGAAGCTCTGACCAGAAGATTATGAGGATGGTAATTCTATTTCAATTTGAAAATGTGTATCTAAATATTTTATGGAAAATTTAATAGATTACCAAATATATTAATCATCATCATCATCCGGTATCAAGGCAGCTGCCGCCGTCTTCCGGAAACCAAACGCCATTCCTCTCTATCCATCCATTGACCTTCCTCCATTCCTCTGATATTCATATCTGCTTGTACCCCTTCTATCCAAGTTTTCTTCGGTCTTCCTCTCTTCCTCCTTTCCATTGGGATCCATTCCATAACAATTTTTGGCAATCTTTGCTCTGGCATTCGTTTGACATGACCATACCACTGCAATCTTTTCTTTTCTATGATGTCTATGATGTCCGGCTCCTCTTGTACACCCATAATTTCCCTTATTTCTTTATTTCGTATTCTATCCATTCTAGATTTTCCAGCTGATCTTCTTAAAACATCCATTTCTGTACTTAAAATTATTTTCATTTCCCTGGTAGGAATTTGCCAGACTTCAGCACCATATGTTAAAATGCTCTGAATTATGGTTTGATATATTTGTAATTTTTTTTTGTAATATTTTTTCTCCACCAAACAAATTTTAAAGCATTTATTGCTTGTTTTGTTTGTCGATTCTATTTTTAATTTCCACTGTGTTATCGCCTGAATGGTCTAATTTTGTTCCTAAATAAGTGCATTCAATACTAGGTTTTAGTTCTTCTCCATTGTTGAAATTTATATTTTCCATTTCTTCTCCTATACACAAATATTTAGTTTTCTCAATGTTTATATAAAGTCCCCATTTTTCATATTCTTCTTTTAGTTTTTTAGCCATATATTCTATGTCATCGTGGTCCTGTGCTATTACAATTAGTAGAAGCTATATAAGCATTATACAAAGGATCTATTTCGAAAATAAAAGTTGGAAATCATATAACAAAGGGATTTACTATTACAAAAGATTTAAGGCAAGGTTGCAGTTTATCTCCAACTCTATTTAAAATTTATCTCGAAAGAATACTAAGAGACTGGAGGAAAAAATGTAAAAAAATGGGCATACCTATCCAAAATACACATGTCATCATCATCATCATGAACAAATTCGTTTTAGGCCATGTGGCCTGTACGGTAAACCTAGCGAAGATGGTCTTGATCTTTCCACCGATGTTTTGGTCTTCCTTGGTCCCTATGTCCAGTTGGGGTATATTGGAATGCCAATTTTGGAAGTCTATTTCTTGCCATTCTTCTCAGATGATTTTTCCATTCTTGTTGGTATCTTTGGATATCTTCATTTAAACTTGTTACTCGAAGTTTTCCTCTGATAGTAGTGTTCCTTTGTATATTCATTAAATTCATTAAATATATTAATACAGGTATATTATTGAATTAAGTTGTATCTTTTGAAGCTATTCTGTGGTCATATGGCTCTTTGATGTTTCTCGAATTAGTGTTGAGCAGAAATCAGCCAAGAAATTTGGGTTCCATTTTCCAATATATAATTTTTCTATTCGTGTTATATTGTGATGGAATTTTCTCCATGCTCATCAGAAATAGCTTCCATATTTTCTGAAATGAAATTCAAATGGATAGTCAGAAATACAGAACAGGACATTGAGGAGGATAAGTTACAGACAGCAGAAATGTTAGTCGCAGAACCAAGTACATTAGAGGTTGAAATGGCGATTGAAAAATTGAAGATGTATAAAGTATCAGGTTCAGATGAGATCCCAGCAGAGCCGATAAAAATCAGGTGGAGAAAAATTGATGGACAAGATACGTTGGTTGCTTAGTATGATTTGGGAAAAAGAAGCTCTTCCAGATGAATGGAAGGAATCAATTATCGTACCAATTTATAAGAAAGGAGATAAAACTGATTGCAACAACTACAGGGGCATCTCATTACTTTCAACTTCGTACAAAATTCTAACAAATATACTCCCTATATTCATGACATTCTAGGAGATCATCAATGTGCATTTAGAAGAAACAGGTCTACAACAGATCAGATTTTTAGTATAAGACAGATTTTAGAAAAGAAATGGGAATATAATGGTACTGTACATCAACTATATGTAGACTTCAAAAAAAGCATATGATTCAATTAAGAGGGAGAAGTTATATAGTATCCTGCTGGAGTTCGGAATTCCTAAAAAGTTAGATAGACTTATACGAATGTGTCTAAATGGCTCAAAGAGTAGGGTGCGTGTAGGCAAACAGTTTTCAGACACTTTTGAAATCCAGAACGGGTTGAAGCAAGGAGATGCACTATCTCCTCTAACTATTTAATTTTGTACTAGAGCATGCCATTAACTCTTTAGAGAATGAGGAAGGCTTACAACTGAATGGTATCAATAAGCGGTTAGTTTATGCTGATGATGTAGTACTACTGGCCGATAGGGAGGAGATATTAAAGGCCAACACGCACACACTATTGAGTAACACTAAGAAATTGGTACTGGAAGCAAATATCAATAAAACTAAATATATGATCACACGTAGAAATTTATTATATAATGGAAATGGACAGCTAATGACAAATGAGGGAAATTTTGAGGAAGTGGCTGAATTCAAATACCTAGGAACAATAATCACAAATAGGAATGAGATGCACAAAGAAATTAAACATAGGCTCAATTCTGGAAATGCATGCTGTTATGCATTGCAGATACTTTTGATGTCCCAACTCGTTTCAAAAAACGTTAAGCTGAAAATATGAAGAGTACAGGGGAAAAACAATCAAAGTCCACATTTGGTGAAATTTGAGATTCTGGTACCAGTGGATTGTATGTACCTAGTACTATATTCCAAGAGGTTCAAACATGGAAAAACTCACTCATAATCCATTAAAAATCAGCATTGAAATAAAGTGTCCAGGGGAAAAACAATCTGCGTTTCTAAACTTAAAATTCAATTACTGCAAAATGTTAAAAAGTGGACTCTGATTGTTTTTCCCTTGTACTCTTCATATATAAAACTATTATTCTACCAGTTATATGGGTGCGAAATATGGACTCTTACTTTAAGGGAAGAAAGGAGATTACAAGTATTTGAGAAAAAAGTTCTTAGGAAAATTTTTGGACCAAAGAGAGATGAACAGACAGGTGAATGGAGAAGACTACTAAACAATGAACCACATGGTCTTTATAGGAAGCCAGATATAATAAGAACAGTTAAGTCTCGTAGACTGCGCAGGACATGTTGCACGTATGGGGAATTAAAGACGTAGGAAAGCCAGAGGGATAACGCCCAGTTGGTAGACCAAGAATGAGGTGGGAGAACAACATTAAATATGATTTGAGGGAAGTAGATTATACAGAGAATAATTGGAAAGCATTAGCTCAGGATAGGGATGTATGGAGAGCTCATGTCCGCGCGGCCATGAACCTACGGGTTCGATAGTGCCAGTGAGTAAGTAAGTAAGCAAGCCAGAAAGTGTAACTTTAATTACATATTGGAGCCCACAGCATGGTAGGAGGAAATTAACTCCTCCACAATCTCTTTCTAATTCTCAGATTTTATATTTCCAAGAAATGCTGTATATGTTTGTGAAGGCATCCCAAGCTCTTCTTTCGACTACATTTAAATTTGGTCTGACATTAGGGTTTTGAATGAGATGGTTAATCTCACTATTGCGCAGAGATTCATGCATGATATAGGCAATTCCTTGACTTATTTTTTCATGATCTTCACAAATTGATTAATTAGGGCTAGTTTTATATGCGAAGGTGGTAAGAGAATTGTTGTGCGATCAACTGAAGGTAGGTATACTTTATTCTTCTCTCCTGGAACTCATCCTCTCGGATTGCTTCATTCTTCTGTCCTTGAACTGCACCCTCTCGGAATGGCAATGACTAAAGAAGATAGTGTTGATCTTTCGCTCAGCACTGAGGAAACAACGACTCAGTATGGCATATTGGACTTATAGCCTACACAAATTAAAACTAAATAATATACCTGACAGTTACATTTAATATACTCATACCTAAATAATCGAACATTCAGAATAACATATAAAGGGCAAAAATCAAGCTGGCATTCAATGAAAGGAATTTCCCAAGGCTCAGTACTAGCACCTACACTATACAACATATACACATCAGACCTTCCTACATCACATGATGTGAAAACACTCAATATGCAGACGATACAGCAATATACTGTACATATAAACAAATACACTACAAGACGAATACAAATACACATCAACAAAATCAGCAACTGGTTCTCTAAATGGAGAATCAGATTAAATGCTGAAAAACTCAGGGCATAACATTTACATGAAGAAGACAACGTCCACATTTATTACACATAAATAACACGCGCCTAGAATACAAATACCTAGGCATTACATTTGACGAAAACTGATATTCAAACAACATATAACACAACTAAGAAACAAGGCTCTACAAAGAGTCTCAGACATCTACCCTTTACTCACTTCTCACAGACTTACAATAAAACATAAAGTCAACCTATATAAAACACTCAACACTCATAACAAGTATTATTCCAGCCTGGAGACATAAAGCAAGAACTCATCTTCAAACTCTTCAAATAGTACAAAATAAAGTCCTAAGAATAATCCTACATGCTGATAAACAAACTCAAATTTCCCTACTACACGACATAGTTGAAATTTCATACATACAAGACCACATCACGTAAGCAACATGAGACATACGAATCACACGACAACAGACTAATACAAACCATAGGCACTATACACTACAATATAGAACAGCAATGAACATCACACGCTAAAACTACACTCATACACAAGGATTTTAAGGCCGTTAAGCTTAACCTTTTTTCTCGTCACTCCCTTTAAAATCAACAAGAAAATCTAAGAGAGGACAACTCTCTTAGCAGCACTAAATTACAAAACACACACATATAAGCATCAAAAGAGAGGGTCATGACCTCAAAAGGGTCGACACCGTCACCAAACATTCATGACACGACCGGAATATTTTATACAACCTCTTTACAACTCAATCACCATAGCCACAACTTTGAGGTCAGCTCAAATATTACGTTGATGAGTTTCGTAATAAATCATCTTAAGCGAATTTCTAATATTGTTGTAGATTAGTTTCATTTGAGCTGTATGTGCAAGGGGTACAGAAGGATCTTTGTTACCGTTATGCAGTAAAAATGTCTTCAGACTTACCTTCGATGCGTCGATATAAGCCTCCACTCTTATTGAATGCAATTAAGTTGAATATTCTCCATCAGACCATGAACTTAATTGCAATAAACCAGATTGCCATCCATTGAGAATAAAATATTTCGATAAACTGACACTTTTAAACTGTTTGCTGGAAGATTAAATTGATTTAATCTTAGTCCCAGTAATTGTGCCTATGTTTTAGGAAGATTCAAGTCTCTAACAAATTCATCGAGTTTAGGTTGTGTAATTAAATGTGGCTCTGGGTACCACACACTGAAAAATCTCCTTGCTTCCAATTTAGTCCAGCCTCAGGCGAATCATTTCCACATTTAACCTCAGAGTCTAGATTATATATTTTTTTTATGGTTACGGCAAGGCATTGATTCATCCTGAGGGGCAAGTTGTTGTGCAGAAGGTAAATTGGGATAGACTACTTTCTGTTTACATTTTCCAGAAAAACCACCGATACTTGTTAAACAAAAGTAACAACCTGTCACAAAATCACGAGGTTACCACCATATCATTCAAAAAAGCAAATGGCATAGACTTGCGGTAACGATCCGATGATAGTTCTTGAACACGAGCTACAACATTGTTTCAGAGCCCAGAGTTTATCTTGATCCTTAACCTTACCATTGACTCCATTTTTTAAACCACTGGAGTTAAATTGTTTCATGTTACTCCTTACGTCCTACATATTCAACTTGGTGTGCAATTTGAGAAAGAATGGTTAAATAGGAAGAGAATTGCAAAAAATTGAATTTATTACCGATAAGCTTAGATGTAACTTCACTTTTTAAGCTACTGAATCTAAAAAGTTAATTTCGTGTATAAATTCAGCCTAATCTGAAAATTAAAAAAATATATTGGATAAGTAGAAGGATACACTTTTCTAGTGTCAAATAAAAACATATATAATTACTAATAATTGTCTGGATATTGAAAAAATGATGACAGAAAATTTGGCTTTAATATTTGAATTTAGCATAGTCGAATCTATAAGAATCACATAAAATTTTAACAGAAATAATGTTGATGCTGATCAGTTAATTAAGATGGACTAGGTTAGGGTTTTAAGACCCTAACACGACAACCTTATTTTAGATTCATTGTATTACTCATCTTATCTTTATGGAATGAATGAGATGAAATCTACTCTACAGTGATATGGTGTTCCTGGTTCGACACACATCAAGCATTCACACGCGTGACTCATGCCGCTATTTATTTGGGATGTGTACAGAGCCTCGAGGAGAGGCTACAGCCCTCCTTATGGTTCTATTCTGCCCTAATTTGATATACATGGCTCGGAGCCATGAGGAAGTACTTGAGTGTGCCCCATTAGATCACTACAACCACATATAATTAGAATAACCCGACAGATACTTCGAAGTCTTTTCAAAATTCAGTGTTTGATCTAGAAACCCTTAGGTTAAGAATTTAAAATAAATCAGTACAATCTGTAAAACTCTAATTAATGTCATCGGATTTAAAATGTCTAGTAATATTGAAAAGTGATGGGGATTTGTGAATTATGATAACCTCAATCGCGTGAAATGTGTTCATTCTTCATTTAAATTGAATTTAAATTTGAGTTTTTTTAAATAAGAATTTGTTCTACATTGAAATAAAATGTATTCTGTATGTGTAACTCCTTACTTATATTTAAATGAAATTTTAAATATTCCTATTCTATATTGAATTGCATTTAGTTTTTCATGCAAAAACTGCTTCTAGGTAGCAAAATTTAGATTTCGAGAATATCTTATTTTTTATATCTCAAATGAAGACATTGTATTCACCGTGTTTCAAAATTATAGACGTGATTTCAAAATTGTTTAATTTCCCTTACATTATATATATATATATATATATAAGAACAAACTTACATGCAATTAAAGAGAAACTCTTCGAGTTTTCATAAGATACTTTATAAGTGTTCGATGTGAGCACCTTTCGTTACACGGCACACATCTAGCCGATAGTCGAATTCCTCCCAAACCTTGGTCAGCAAATTTGGAGTAATATATTCAACAATCCTTATCAAGTCTGGAAGGTCGACGGGAAATGGTGGTATGTACACATGGTCCTTCTTATGCCCCTAGAGGAAGAAATTACAAGGTGTGAGATCGGGAGGCCGCGGAAGTCATCGGTAATAAACCATGTCACCCGGACCGGCGCGTCCAATCCATCGTTGGGGAACAACCACTGTCACACATCATTAAAAAATTAGGTGGAGCGCCTTGCCAAATGAAGTCTTGAGGCACGGACTCATTTAACATAGCAAAAAGATAAATCTGCAGCATATCCAGATACGAGATGCCTGACACTGTTTTTTCATTGAAAAAAGAACGGCCCTTAGATCTGTTGTTTGGGCATAGCACAGAAAACATTGACCTTAGGGGAATTTCTTTCATGTTGGATTATTGCATGTGGATTCGCCACCCACCAAATACCACATTATGTTTATTCAGAGTAATCCAGAATGTAAAAAAACTCGGCAAAAATATAAATTTTTACTTTTCATTAGAGGGGAAAACCTCCACAGTCATCTAAACAAATAAATGGAGTACTAATCTGTCAAATGAATTATTATCTATACTCATTATTAGATCTAATTTTTGGGCTGCGAAGTTATGCATCATAAAAACGCAATTTTTATGCCACATTTTGGACATACTATTAACACTTTTTGTGATAATTGTTTTAATACCTCTCGCTATAATTGTGTTAAATAGACTTATACCTTCTCTTGCTAATACACAGATAAAGAGTCCACATATGAATTATAATAAAATTAATAAATTTATTTCGGACTTGAAAAACTAAAGTTGTCTTGAGTTATAACGCTTTCGCCGCCATTTCCCACGACGATTTCGAAAGCACAGTATAATTTAAAGTGTTACTAAACTGGCACGGATGAAAACTTTTGCTACAGTTTGCTACTTTAGATTTACGCAGCACATTAATGAACTCGTGTTGTGCAGATAACGCGTAACCTTGCCGCCGGTGAGTGTGTGTGTGCTTGCATTCATGACGGGAATTCTGTCGCTACAATAACTGACAGCTGATTGCAGTAATGCAATGCCCATGAAATAAGGCAGTTCTTTAAGCTTGCTTATATCTCAACTTTCACACATATTATCCAATTTGTTTGATTTGCGGTGGTATCTTACGGAATTCTACAAATATAGAGCGGAACTCTACGAAATTCTCCGTGAAGGTCGGAATAATCAAATGATACTTTTTTTTAATTTGTATTAAATTCTATAAACATTGACAGTATCTCTGAATATTATGTGAAAAAAATCGTGTAGAGGTGACGCTATTCTGCAACAAAATACTTAACAAAAGAGAAAAGCATGAAGTGTTTTAGTTCCTAGTTCATCTACCCCTACAGTTCTAAAAAGCAGAGAGGTCGCCCTCTGTCAGTTTTGAAGATAATAACGATAAAAGTAAAAAGCGAAAGACTGCAGAACATCGACGTGAAACCCCGTTCAAAAAACTCCCTTTTGCAACTAAGGTACATTTAAAGGAGCATGGAGAGGAAAAGGCATCGGAACTAGTCCTAAATGAAGCGGTCTTAAACAACTTCAACAAGAGCAGGAAAAAACTATTCGAGTTTCGAAATCATGAAAATCACAACTCCAAGTAAAACCGTACAATGAAAATGAAGTTATTTCGTTAATTATTGAAGCTAATTTAAGCCACAGTCAATTTAAAATAAGAGCACAAGGAAAAGAAAGGCATTTTAATATCAATCGTGATTTAATCATATCCTTAAGTAAAGAACGTTGTTATCCTAGTAAGGATTTTTAGTGAATCTTTTGCTGATGTGCGGTTACAGAATTTGTTGGATCATACAAACTGGTGTACAGTTGCATTAAAATATCCAGTTCATATATTATTATTATTATTATTATTATTATTATTATTATTATTATTATTATTATTATTATTATTTCGTTCATTTGTCCCTGTAATGATGCGTCAGGCGTGGTCGGCCTGCACCCTTGTCATTCACAGGCCTCTACATATAGGGGCTCATCTCATCTCTCGACCCGATCCTGAGTTGGACACGAGTTGAGGATATTTATATTTATTTATTTATTATTAGCATTATTTTCTAAATGCAAAGTCAATTTTTGACTAGATTAATCTATTTTTCAAAGTATCTCTTCAAATAAATTGTGTTTGTTAAATTAGTCATAACGAATACTTTGCATATAACAACTAATTAAAGGCCCTCGCATCAAGTATGCAGACCTAGATGTTTTTTACTCTTAAAATATTTAATCTTACACATGTGGAATGATTTGGAGCCCAAATAGTGACTTCCAGATTTTTGCCGATTTTTTCGCATTCTAGATCACTGTGCACTGGTATGAAAGCATGCTTCATCGCTAAACACAAAAGGACTAAATTTAGTTTCATCATTTTTTAGTGAATGTTGCCTTTCCTCGCAAGGAATTGGCGCGTGCTACAAGATCCGCAGGTTTTAGTGCTTGCAGTAACTGCAAACGGTAAGGTCGTATCTGAAGCCTCTTTCGTAGAACTCTCCATAATGTCGTAGTAGACATTTGCAATTCACGATTAGCACGCCGCACAGATATTTGTGGACTTTGTATGAAAGCTGCTCTGACATTGTCGTTTCTTTAATTTGGTATTCGTGGACGTCCTAGACTTTTCCTTTTACAGATATATCGAGTTGTTTCGAACTGTCTATACCATCGACGGATACTCTTATCTGTTGGAGGATCAATTCCAAATTGCCGTCGAAAGCTCGCTGCACTGCAAATTGCAACACACAGAATGACTTCTGTACAGGAGTCGCCATTTTGACAAATTTAACGTAATGCTGACAAGAAACAAATTACTGCACTGCATGCAGGATATGAAACTTTCACAGTTTTTTTAATAATCACGCATCCAAATTCGTTTGTAAAGCTATACCAACTAGTTATAACCCCGTTCATTATTTTGGAACACGGTGTATTTATAAAAATACTATGACATAAAATATTTAATTACAGGATAATTTTATCCCCTCATTTTTTAATCCTATTCAGTGAAACCATATTTTTCGTCTTCGCCCTCTTCGACATCATCATCATCATCATCATCGTCATCTCGTCTCATTTATTTTTCTGAATGTCATGTAACGAGTGCTTGAAATGAGTGTAGAGTTTTCTTCTTGTGATGAGTAGGGAGATGTCGCAATGTTGCTATGAAATGTCAGATGACTCGACGCTTCTTTAATTCCTTCATCCATTGAACCTTCAACGAATTATTCTGTCATAATCATTAAACGATTGAAAAATCTTGCAAAAAATTCATGTAGTGGTAAAATTAATACAAATTTTATTAAAACAAGAAACGATTGTTTGCATTGAAAAATAAGACAGTATCTTGGTAACAACGTTCAAAATTTTCTTATAAACTTAGAAAGCTTGAACAATTGTGGAAGAGTCGGAGTGAAGTTAAAATGCTGGCATACAATATAATCCTGTGTTCCTTGGAGGACTTATATATAAAAATGTATAACAAAAACTGTCGGAAATGAAACAAATTTATTGGACGATTGTCCAAAAAAAATCGCGTGTTATACCTTTCATTAAATGTATAACATTTTATCGAAAAAAAACTATACTGTGCCAGCTGTACTTTCCCTAGTGCAATTATCACACTTGTTTCACAATATATATATATATATATATATATATATATATATATTATTGTTATTATTATTATTATCATTATTTATTGTTATCCAGCTCTGTGGTCACGGGATAGTGTCGCTATCTCGGACACGGAGGATCCAGGTTTGGACTTCAGTTGGGACAAGTTTTCTGGATGATGTTTTTCGGGTTTTTTTCCTCACCTATAAGACAAATGTCAGGAAACTTGAAGGCCCAAACGGTCCTCGAACATCATCTGGCTATCATAATCATCATTAACATATTCGCCATGTTTAGTGTGAATGTTGTGTTTCATCTCAATGTTGTGTTGTCTCGGAAGAGACCCTGTCATTGAGCTGGAGACTCTGTGTCCTTGTGTGGTTAAGAAGGTATGTGTGTGATCCACAGTTAAAATCCCTTTCCTTGCAGGTCGTGTCACTGTAAGGCCCGGGTGGCCTGTGGCACGTAAAAGTCTTTTAAGATGAGAGGTTAAGCTGTGTTAATGGAACGGAATTATTTATCTTCAATTAAACAGTACCATTATATTCCCATTTCTTTTCTAAAATCTGTCTTATACTAAAAATTTGATCTGTTGTAGACCTGTTTCTTCTAAATGCACATTGATAATCTCTTAGAATGTCATCAATATAGGGAGTAAGTCTGCTTACTAATATATTTGTTAGAATTTTGTACGAAGTTGAAAGTAATGAGATGTCCTTGTAGTTGCTGCAATCAGTTTTATCTCCTTTCTTATAAATTGGTACGATAATTGATTCCTTCAATTCATCTGAAAGAGCTTCTTTTTCCCAAATCATACTCAGCAACCAGCGTATCTTGTCCATCAATTTTTCTCACCCTGATTTTATCAGTTCTGCAGGGATCTCATCTGAACCTGATGCTTTATACATCTTCAATTTTTCAATCACCATTTCAACCTCTAATGCACTTGGCTCTGTGACTAGCATTTCTGCTGTCTGTAAATTATCCTCCTCAATGCCCTGTTCTGTATGTTCATTTAATAGCTGATTAAAGTAACTTTTCCATTTATTTAATATACTCCTGGAATCTGCAATCATATCCCCATTTTCATTCCGAATTATGTTTCTTCTAGCCTGAAACCCATTCTTCTCTATCCTAATTCCCTGATATAATTCTCTAATGTTCCTATTTTTTGCATTCATTTCAAGATCATTAATCTTCTCTCTCAAATATTCCCTCTTTTTACTCTTTAGTAACTTGGTGGTTTCCCGTCTAATACTACACAATTGCTCTAAATTTACCTCATATGGCTCGTGTAACCATTTCATTTTTGCTAGCTTTTATTTTCTTTACAATGGCGGCACATTCCTCATCAAATCATTTCTTGTTTTGCCTCTTTTTAAACAACCAATGCTTTCTGATGCTGACAATTTAATAGTATCTCTTACAGCCTCCCATTCTTTATTTATATCAGTTTCTTCTTCGTTTGCCACATTGTCATCTGAAGATTCCAGAACTTCAAATGTATTAGCAATTTTGATTTGGTATTCTTGCCGCATTTCATCATTTTTCAAGTTTTTTAATTCAAATTTTATAGAATCATCTTTAGCGTTTGTTCCTCTCATAAGCTATAGCCGTTGTCTGATTTTCACTCTGACCTGATGATGATCCGAATTGCAGTCTGTCGCTCTAACTTAATATTAATATATGTGCATATATTGTGTGACGTAGAAAAGTAATGCAGTATTATTATTAAAGTGGTAGTACTACCAGTATCATTATTATTTCAAAATGTAAGACCCGGTGGAGTAGTAATACTATGCTTTCCCCTGACTCCGTTGTTTGAGGGATCAAATCCGGCCGGAAATCGATTAGGGGTTTTCAGGGCATAACAATTCTGAGTATGACTTCCTTGGGTGAGCATTAAAGTTCTAAGAGAATCCGATTAAGAAGTCTTCGAGCAACATTTTCCGACTTTTTCATGCCCATACTTGAATTGCAATGTTAGTGACATATGTTGTTTAAGCTTGAAGTTAAATATTACTGTTTGCTATGTGATTTAAATGTGTACCGTATGAATGTTGACTTTCGCCAAACCTATTACAGCATTATACAACGTAAATTGTATCAAGTTCTGTTTTACTTTTAAATACCAGAGAAGTTAATTAGATTGATTGGGATGACAGTGACAAACACAGAAGCAACTTAATGGAGCCTTTCAAAATAAGTTGTGGATTGTAACAAGGAGATAGGCTGATTCCAATAGTTTTAATTTAGCTTTGGAAAATGTTATTAGAAAACTATTAATGGCAGCAAACGCAACCTTACAGTATAAATTAACTGAAATATTAAGGTATGCAGATGGTGTTAGCTAGAACATTAAATAATGGTTAGAGATAATCAACGATCTCAATACTCAAATAAAGGATATAGATCTCCGGATTAATATCGGAGGAAAAAAGCCATGACTCTAACACTAATCAACTCATATAATACTCAACAACAAATTACAAATTGTAAGTCAACAACTGAAATTTGTAGAATATTTTATATAGGCCTACTTGGGAACATGTGTGTTGCGGCCAAATCCCAGTTCAGGGATCCGTTTAATGACCAGGAGAGAAGTAGACTATATAAAAAACTGTCCATAGAAATAAAAATATTTAGTACGTTAAAAACAAATGTAAATCGCACTTCACTGTATAATATTAGTTTAAATTTCCCGTAAGTTCTTCAGATTATTAAACTGTGTCACTTTGCACTGCTGCACTTTATAATTTCTTAAGTCATGGCCTACATACGTGATTTAATTAATCACGGAGAGACGACGAGCAGCGGTCTTGCTTACTTAAAATACTCTCGCTCTGGTTTAAAAATAAAGTGAAATTTAACTAAAGTAGTCATTATATATAAAAATCTGCCCTAGCAGTTTTATTCTTATACATGTAATAGTTTGAATGGTGGATATAATTGAATTTTAACTTTGAAAAATATTTACTTTTCATAAAATCTACTTAAGAAAATATGTTTTTTTCTAGGAATATTTTACTCAAACTGATACAGGAACGTGAGCAAGGTATCTTGAATATGTCATAGTCCTACTTCAAGTAGTATCTCATGAAAGCGTATACCAAATAACTATTGGCACCATTGAACCGGCAGGTTTATGGCCGCGTGTAAGCAAGCTCTTCATACATCTCTATTCGGACCACATTTTCCAATCATCCCCTGTATAATTTACCTCAAATTTTGGTTAATATTATTCTCCTACCTCATTATTGACCTAACTACTTAACGATTTCCCCTTGGTTTTCCTACAATGAGTTTCTAAGCTCCTCATTCATTCCTCTTCGTGCCACATATCCTGCTCATCACAATCTACAAGGCTTATCCGATCTTATTACAACTTGTTTCCCTTAAAGATAATATAGCTCACTGTTAAGTAGTGATCCCCAGTCTGTTCATCTATTTTTGGTCCAAAAATTATCCTAAGAACTTTATTCTCAATTACTCCCGATATTTTCTCCTCCCTTAAAGTAATAATCCATATTTCGCATCCATATAATACAACTGGGATAATAACAGTTTTATATATTTTTAGTTTAACTTTCTTGACAAAATTTGCTATAAGGCGTAATAGAGGCATTTCTAGAATTAAGACTATATTTAATTTCTTTCTGCACCTTATTCCTGTTTGTAATTACATTAGTCTGCATGATATCAGATGCATGAAAACTAATACGTTGTATTAGTTTACATTTTATGCTGATTCCAGAACTGTTCTTAGTTTTCTTCTATCACGTACAGTTTTTTCACAATGGGCCTAATCTCTTGGTGAGAGCATATGTGCCAGACGGTAATGAGTATTGTTGGAGGGAAATTTGTCAATTCAAGCCTCTAAGCCTTTAAGTTGGCACAACTGCTGCTGAGGTTGTTATTGGGTGACCTTTGTTGTTCATCTCAGAAACTCGCATTATGAATTCTGTTCTCATTTTATCTCTCTAGTGTGACTGCAAGTATAGTAACGTCTACACGCAATTGTGTGAACAAATCCTAACGTTTTCTGCTATATTTGTGGAAATTATACAGTGCTTAAGTAAAGAATGGATATTACAGATTTTGTGAAAAAAAACTTACTATGCTATTTTAAAGCGAAACTTGGTGACCAGGAAAAGGCGTGGGCGCCAAAGAAAGTTTGCCGCTATTCCGTTGAGAGGTTAAGATTGTGGACACAAGGGAAGAAAACATGCATGCCGTGTGCAATTCCTGTGGTGTGGAGGGAGCCTAAAGACCACCTTAATGACTGTTACTCCTGTTTACTTAATGTTCAGGCTTATCACCTTCGACCAGTCTGGCATGGTTAACCCTATCGGCAGCAATGCTACGCCGGCATAGCTCTCGGGATTATATAAGCACGCCAGGCACTCCACCACAAGAAGATACGGCGGAAGGGATTGATGTTTACTTCCAACCCTAATCCCTCGGTGTTACGTGGGCGTTGATATTTAGTATCTCCTCAGTGTCGCCTAATAATATTATATTAGCTGTTGGTGCACAGTGCCATTATATTCCCATTACTTTTAAAAATTGTCTTATACTGATATTCCCTCTAAATCCACATATTTCGTCGTCAATATAGGGAGTAAGTCTCGATAATAATGTGTTTGTTAGAATATTGTATGAATTCGAAAGTAATGACGTTCTCTGTAGTTGTTTAAATCAATTTTATATTATTTCTTAGAAGAACAAACAATACCCTTAAGAGAAAATGACCCAATTGTGGATAGTATTAGGTTTGAAGAGCTAATGTTAACAATGCAAAATTTTAAAAACAAGAAATCGCCTGGAGCAGATAATTTAAACATAGAATTATTCAAATGTGCATCGATTGCATTTATTGTTAAGTTTCTTGAATTTATAAACCTTTGCTGGAAAACGGGTTCTGTTCCGGACGCAATAACTGTTCCGATATTTAAAAAAAGAAAACAGAAGAGAATGTACAAATTATAGAGGAATACGTTTATTAAATTCAGCTTATAAGATATATGCAAAAATTTTATCATATAGAATAAATAAAATAGCTGAAACAATATTACGTGAGGAACAAAATGGATTTAGAAAGGGTAGGTCAACTATAGATTGCGTTTTTACAATGGCCCAATTGAGAGAAAAAAGAAAATAATTTAATTTACCCACGTATATAGCTTTTGTTGATTATACTAAAGCATTTGATAGTGTAAGTAGAAATAAATTATGGAACATACTAGAAATGAAAGGAATTCCTCAACACCTTATAAGAGCCATTCAGAGTTTATATATAGAAACAAATTTTAAAATAGACTGCGGAGATAAAATTAGTAGACAAAACATAGAAATAAACCAGGGAGTAAGACAAGGGTGTCCACTGTCACCAGTATTATTTAATTTATACTTGGACCATGTCATAAATGAATGGCAAGAACAAATTAATATAAATAGTGTATTGACAATTCTGCTTTTTGCAGATGACCTAGTAATAATGACAGCATCAGAAAATGCTCTGCAACAATTCCTTTATACATTAGATAATATCTCTCTAAAATACAATCTAAGAATATCTACATCTAAAACAAAAATATTAGCTCTGAAAGGAAAATGTGCAATAAGAACAAAAATAGTGATGAACAATGTAATTATAGACTAAGTTCAGAATTTTAATTATTTGGGTTGTCATTTAGGCAATGACAGAAGTTTAGATAAACACACTAAAATACAACGATTTAATTATCTATGTGGCACAATTAAACGCACTTTATTGAATAAGACTAGAAAAGAAACTATTTTGAAATTTTACAAAGTATTGGCAGTTCCATCTGAAACCTGGACATTAACAAAGGCAGATAGTAAACAAATAGAGGCTGCTGAAATGAAGATGTTGAGAGCAATAGCAGGATACCAAAGGACTAATAAAAAGAAAAACGAAGATATAAGAACAGAACTTAATATATTTAATCTCTGTGAAAGAATAACATATTACCAAAATGCTTATCTTCAGCACGTATTACGCATGAATGAACAGCGCATACCAAGAAGAATGTATAATTATAAACCAAAAGGGAGAAGAATGTTGGGAAGACCATGGAAGAGATGGAAGGACCAATTCGACAATGAGATCGGAACAGGCCATTGGGCCTAATCCTTGTTGTTGATGATGATGATATTCTTTCTTATGGATCATTGATTTTTCATTAATTTAGAAGAGCCTCTTTTTTCTTAATTACACTGAGCAACCAATACCTTGCTCATCAGTTTTTCTTCCCTCGATATTATCATTTCTACCGGGATCCCATCTGAATCTGATGCTTTATATAACCTATCTTCAATTTTTTTAATCGGCATTTGAACCTCTAATTCGCTTGATTCTGTGACTAATATGTCTTCTGTTTGTAAATAATAATCTTCAATATCCTGTGATGCATGTAAATGTATTAGTTGTTTAAAGTATTTTTTCCATCGATTTTATTTTCCTGTCTTTTTAATAACAATATGTGTACTAATAGGGCAGTTTTTCAGGAATTATTTATAAATAACTTCAGACTGAATATTTTAAGATATCTAAAAGTATATACTTTTTAAGTGGATAAAATTGTAATAATGTCAGGGGATTAAAATCAGAGGTATATATTTTATTACTCCTTAAAGGAGTACCTGCACCTTTACTTTTGTCTTTAAAGCAGGGAAACATATAAATAGAAAGGAAATTATTAAAATATTGAGTAATCGATGTGATGTGAACAGTACATGTGTGTCCTATAAAACGATAAAAGAGAAACAGAATGTTGTAAGCCATGCTCTGCTTTTATCGGTGTTGTTATCAGGTAGAAGAACGTTATTAACCTATACACACAATAATGCGGCCTGATAACACACCTTGTCACCTCTAAATAATATACCACATATTATCATATTTTCCTTTAATTAAATCACCAATCTCACTGATAATGAAAACGTTTTCATTTGTATTTTGTAGTGCACTTGTTAGCATATCGCTTTAGACTTGTCACACTTTCCTCTCTTATCTGTAATAATAAAATCTATGTGAGTCCAGTTCGTATAATTCAGTTTTACTTTACAGGCCGTTGAAACTTAATTAAGTCAGACCTCGGCAAAATTAAAGATAATGTATGTATAATTACTGTGCCTAAGTGATTTGGGACGTGACAGTTTGTAATAGTGTATCAGATTCAGAGTCAGTTCAGAACTTTTGCGTTTATTAAGCTAATCTATTTTTCTGTTTATGAAAGTTATGAGTTTATGCTATTTAGAGACTGCAAGGAATTGTAATCATACATGAGTGTATACCAGTTTTAGTTTCATAATTGTGTTTGGTGCTCACAAGTAGTTCAGAAGTTGTGGATTAATCTTGTTTCATATTTCTGGAAATATTGACTTACGGTACCGTTTTATAAACAGAAAAGTTTTCAAATTGTGCAGAACAGTTCCGAAAGTATGCATTTACACCACTCTTTCAGAATTATAACTATTTCAGGAGTTAGGAGTTAGAAAATAATCTTTTTCTTCAGTATTTATGGAAGTGTTGATTTGCGTTTTGGATTATAACAGTTCTAGAATTTTATATATATATATATATATATATATGTCTATATATTCAGATTCAGAACTAGTTCAGTAGGTAGAAAATAATCTTGTTTCTATAGTTCTGGGAGTATTTTTTAATATTGCATTTCGGAAACAGAATTGTTTCAAAAATGGTATATTTACAGTCATTTTCCAGATTCATAACTGGCCAAGAATTAAGGATTCATCTTATTTCACTAGTATTAGAGATGTTGGTTTTTGCTATTGTTCGGAAATGATGCATTTGCAATGGAGTTCTAGATCAAAAAACTGGTTTAAGAATAGTTGATTAATCTTGTTCCGGTAATTCTGCGAATATCTACTAGTCTTTTGGAAGGAGCTACTTAAAAATCTTGAATTTTCAATATTCCATACATAGAACTAGTTCATAATCCGTGCATTAATCTTATTTCAGTTGTTCAGGGAACGTGCTAGATTTTCGGAACAAAACAATTTAAATATTGGACATTTATATCTTTTAAGATTGAGAACTAGTTCAGCAGATGTGGGTTCAAACTATGACTACCATTTTAGATACAGTACAAAGCCATTAGGCCTATAATGTTTCAAGTGGGGACCCAGAAAATGTTGTTTTGCATGTACTGTCCTCTGTCACATAACTGATCCTCTGGGAGTGTAGAACTTCTTCTTCTTATTATTATTATTATTATTATATTATTATTATTAATAGTTTGTAGGATTTTCATTCTGTTTATTTCCAAAATCACGTCTCGAAGGAAGACGTATTGGATGTGCATCCACTGTCTATCCATCTCTTGGCTGGTCTCCCTCTTGTTCTTCTCCCGTCTATTGGTCTATCTTCTTTAGCTCTTTTTGCATTCTTTCTATATGACCTTTCCAATATTTTCGTCTATCTATAATAAATTTGGTTATGTCTTGAATATGACATGTGTCCCTAATTTCTGTGTTGTATAACTTATCAAATGATGTTTTCCCCTGAATAATTCTTAAGATCTTCATTACACATGTGCTTATTATTTGTTTAGTTTTTGTTGTATCAGCCCTACTTTATGCTCCATATGCGATAACTGGTCGAACTATTTTT
Source organism: Diploptera punctata (assembly GCA_030220185.1). Classification (NCBI taxonomy): domain Eukaryota; kingdom Metazoa; phylum Arthropoda; class Insecta; order Blattodea; family Blaberidae; genus Diploptera; species Diploptera punctata. The sequence goes on along the minus strand of JASPKZ010007477.1, from coordinate 156,254 downwards.
TGTATATGCAGATTTTGCTTTCTATTCACATATTTTGTTGCGCAAAATTGAACATGTACCCTGAAAATTGTCTATGACAAATTTAACGCTGCGTATAGCGCTAGTGAATTAATTTAAGGTTTACAGTCTATGAAATATATTCCTTTAACATATTTTGTTGATATATTGTGTTAAATTAGAATCCTTCTTAATTAATAACTCCGATTAATGAATATTTGAACTCTTTAATAAATATAATTAACACATTCTTGGGCTGTTTTCGTGAGCTGACGACTTACTAATCGTGGGCCCGCGGAGACATTTCCACATGCAACTATAGCTCCATTCTGAAAAAGAGTAGGTTCTTGAGTCTTTGATCCGAGAAATGTCTCGACTGTGATTCCATATTAATCTTACCCTCGCAGAAAATGATTGTGCGTATGTTGTAGCCATGTCTGCAGCGGATTCTAATTCACAGTGTGCATATGAACTCAGCCACGTTTCTTTAATTAAGTTCCAAATAAAAGAACGCTTAATAGTAAAATGGAACAATATGTGGAATATTGACACGAAAGCTGTTCTTTCCGAGTATTTATGACAGAACAAAATACAAACACGTTCCAAATTTCATACCAACATAATTCCTCACTGGTCATGGTAAATTTGGCCAATATCTCCGGAGATTCAACATCAGAAAACATGCACGTTGTAATTGTGAAATTATCAGCCAAAGTTTGAACATGTTATCTTTGATTGCTTTTTTTTTAATGAAATGCACGAAATCACCCATCTTCTCAATAACACCGCATGTTTAAACGAGCACCCATATTGTCTACTTTAAGGTGAAATAGGGTTTATAAATTACGGTTAATAAAAATAGTAATAATAATAATAATAATACCTTCGAATCCTCTTATAATTAATCCACCGCTGTGGTCTAGCAATAATGTCGTTGTATGAGACGCAGAATGTTCTGGTTCGATTCCTGTACGGGACAAGTTTTTTGGGCGCAGCTTTCTCGCGGTTTTTTCCACATCTGTAAGACAAATGTCAGGAAATGTTACGCCTCAAATACTCACCGAACATCCTCTGACACCATAATCAACCATCTCGTATTCACCTTATTTAGTGACTCTATGAGTGGACGATGTAATCTTGTCTTAAATGTTTGTATCCATTTTGAAGTGGACCCGACATTGAGGTAATCAGTCATCCGACGAGGTCCTGCACGTCGTTGTATGGTCAAAAAAAGTATTATCAAATTCAGAATTTAAAATTCTATTTTGACAGGCCATGTCCCTGTAAGATCCTAGAGGCGTGCGGCATTTGGCAAATTTTAATTTGGTTTCTCCCGTTTCGCCCTGCCAAAAACTTCACTCACCACTTTTACCTACACATATCATCCCTGCTCCCTGTGATGGCGAGACAGGCCTGTTCAGCCGGCATTCTTGCATATCGTAAATATTCATTAGGCCTAATATCGACTTCATCTCATCTCATCAATCAACCTGACATTACGCCGGGCACGAATAGAGGATTCACTTTATCGTGTTGGTAAGGATAATAGAGATTTAGAATAGCATATGAATATTCCGAGGGGAAAGGAAAGAAAGAGGGGCATGAAAACTGCTTATAAGAAAATCAGTATGAAAGCGCCCATTTAGCGGCCAATAATAATTAGTTAAGAGAATGTCCTTAACAGTGAATTGAGGGAGATAAATTATTTCAGGAAATAACTGGGAAATATTGGCTCAGGATAGAAATGTGTGGAGACCTTATGTCTATGTCCGCGCGGCCATGAACCTACGAGTTCATTAGTGCCAGTGAATTAGGAATATTTAAAGCAATTTTGCAAATATATCGATAATTCAGCTGTAACACGGGAAAATATATTTTATATTATATTTAAATTAAGAAAATATTGTTTTCAAATAAGAAATAAAAATACATGTGAAACAAATCTCACTGGAATGTATATTAATCACACAATATATAATGATTTATTGTACTTATTATAATAATTAGGACCTAGAAGTTCATGTATTTGTCTATCGCCTTTAATTTATTAGATTATTGATTATTTAATTATCTTTACGAACCATCAACATTTAAGCATATAAGACAAAATGTTATTTTGTATATAGTTCCATATTTTGTCCTATATAAATCGTAGTATTTCATTATATATATATATATATATATATATATATATTGTATTTAGATGTTATAACTATACTTTTGACATTTGGCAATTAAGGCAAAAATGATATGAAAAGAAAAATGAATGCTTGAGTCGGGATTTGAACCCGAGTCTCTAAACTCTGTACGATTAGCGCTCTAACCAACTGTGCTACTCAAGTATTCCAACACAAACATACATTGCATTTGCTTACCTGTTATGGTGGCCACTAGATGTCAGTTTGAACGAGTTCCCGCTACCTCTTGTGTGAATTGAGAATACTACATATATAAGAAAAATGTATGTTTGTGTTGGAATGCTTGAGTAGGTCAGTTGGTTAGAGCGCTAAACGTACAGAGTTTAGAGATTCGGGTTCAAATCCCGACTCAAGCATTCATTTTTCTTTTCATATCATGTATATATATTGTCAATAGGTCATTTGTCTGTCGTTTCGTCATATATAATCACACAGATTATCGTGTAATATTTTACAATAACTTTATTAAATTCTACAGTCTATTTACAACAGTTTTCTCACAATTTGCACTAATAATCAATCTTCATCTAGTACACAATTATTTTTTAGTCTCTAATGAATCCGCTCACTACAATTTGTTCTCTCTTCACTCACTTATCCCTGTCAAAAACACGACTGACTCACCTGCTTTCGCCACAGATATATATAGGGCAGAGGAGAAAAACTTCTAGGCCCACAGTTGCGACATTTGCAATGGAACCTTCTGGCCATCGATCTTTCCCGAAAGGGGATGTAAATGTTCATAGAGATATCTGGAATGATCTTCGCAGATCTTTTGATGTTTTGTACAATAAGTAAGCCTTTTTGTAATAACATATATTCTGTTTCTGCAATTACTACCTGATCGTCACCAAATATTATTGTGTTAAGTTTTATGTTATTTGTTATTTCAATTCCGAATGTGTATTTTTCCTTTAAATTGACGTAGTATGTCATATATACTGGCACAGAGCTACGGGACTTGCGCTGGTTCGCGTCTCCATGGGGGAAGAAATTTTCTCATGGAATTTCGACCAGTATGGGACCGGTACTCACCCAGCATCGTGAGGCATTTGGGTAGCTACAATAAGTAGCGGCTCCAGGTTGATAAGACTAATTATAACGACTGGGGGACCCGACATGCTGACCACATGTCACCCCTACACTGGCTAGATGATCGTCTACCTCTGTGATTAACACATGTGGATGTGAGGCCAGCAGTCGACTAGTAGGCCAAGAACCTTCTAGGCCTGTCGCGCTTGGAGTAATAATATATATATATATATATATATATATATATATATATATATATATTATAAATATATTTTTGACATTTGGCAATGAAGGCAAATATGATATGAAAAGAAAAATGAATGCTTGAGTCGGGATTCGAACTCGACTGTATATATATATATATATATATATATATATATATATAAGCAAAAATTATACGCTTATTTATGGCAGAGTCATCAAGAAAATGCACAGTCAAGCTGGAATATTCATTTTGATACACAAGTATATTAGGAAACGCATTCTTTACCATACCTACTGGACAGAAAGGATCGCTGAAATCAACAGAGGTAATCTCACTGCCATTGGTATGTATATGCTGCTGAAGAAGGCCGAGATGAGGACAGTGAATAATTTTATAAAAGCTACAATAAATTTATATAATAATATGAATGATAACTCTGAGAACTTATTCCTGCGTGTTTAAAGTTCATTCTTGTATACACAATAGTTAAATAGTTCTGATGTGTGAGTGTATGTCACTAAGTAGAACCGATGTTCATGAGAACAGGCTCAATTGCGTCATTCCTTCCGAAGTTGCTAAGAGTAGACTAGTAATATGATTTTTAATATATGTACTGTGTGTAGCAGTTGTTATGTATTGACATATAATACCAAAATGAAAATTAAAATGTTAGGAAGTTTATAATTTTTAAAGGTAAATATGAAGTAATCTGTAGGACATGTGGCAAGAATGGGGAATGAAAGAGGTGCATGGAAGCTTCTTGTAGGAAAGCCAGTTGGTAGACCAAGAATGAGATGGGAGAATAACATTTACCATCATTTGAAGGAAGTGGATTATACAGGGGATGATTGGAAAACATTAGCTCAGGATAGGGACATATGGAGAGCTTATGTTCGCGCGGCATGAATCTACGGGTTCGATAGTGCCAGTGAGTTAGTTAGGTATTGATTTTGGTTTTTATCACAAACAATTATACTTGAAATCTGCGGACTTATATTACTTCCACTCTCTTCGATCTATTTTATAGTGTTCTGCTCTAGGGCAGGTCCTTCGCTGCAATCATAGCATTTTCATGCCATGCTTTGCTAGGGAATCATTGGTGTGGTATCTTCACGTTGCTTTCTCCACCCCGTGGGATGATTATTTTTTTTATTATACAGTAGCTAATATCCGATGTGCGCTGCTACGCCTAAATAAATTAAATTTAATGTGCTTTTATGTTTAGTTGAATAAGTAGGAGGAAAAATAATTATAAATTTATATTTTTTAGATATCCCATGCTGGTTACCCGACGTTGCCCGGGAATCTACTTATCCCGATCTTCTTGACATAAATGAGCTTAAATGCGAAAATTAATATTTTATGTTTAGTTAAATAAGTAGAGGGAAAAATTTATATCGTAATTATTTTTAGATACCCAGTGCTGTTTACCCGGCGTTGTCCAGCAATCTACTTATCTCGATCTTCTTTGGCATAAATGAGCTGAAAGACAAAAATTAATGTATTTATTATGATTAGTTGAATAAGTAAAATGAAAAATAATTATAAATGTATATCGTAATTATTTTAAAATTCCCCGTGCTGATTACTCGGTGTTGTCCGGAAGTCTACTTATCTCGATCTTCTTGGCGTAAATGAGCTAAAAGACAAATTTCATTATTGTGAGTTATCCGTTATCCGCCATGTGCAGCTTATGCTTGCACAGGAATCTACGTACTTGTCTCTCGATCTTCTTGGCATCAATGAAAGACAAAAATTGTTAATGTGAGTTATCCGTAAGAGACAAACATATGCTGTCGCGGACTTTTTTGTAGAGCTTTTTGAGATATTTAATTCTGTGTACATTAATTTTGTGTATTTGTTATTGTTTAGGCAGCGTAAGCCATTTAAGCGTCCAAAGAGCTACTTTTTTCACGTTTTCCACTACAAAGGGCTAATTTTATGGTTGTAGGAGTTGAGTATCACAACTCTCTTATAGCCTATGTTCATCCCGGGAATATCCTGAACATTTTGCAAAAAGCCCTATCACTATCGGATGAACGGTATGGCCGCCCGTAAAGTACGAATAAACAAACAAACAAACAAACATACATTCATTTGTATATATTAGATTTATTAAACAACATGTTCCATTAAAGTTTGTAATACTACATGTTCTGGATGACATAAATATTAGATATGGTACGTATTTCTTCATCGAGTTCAATGTTTGTGAATGATATTTTGTAACTACCACTATTTGCTATGCTCAGTATGTACAACTATGTTTAGCCTTGTTTAACGTGTCCCTTTAATGTAATAACTTACTTGGTTACTTAGCTCTATTAATGTTTTGCTATCTACATTTCAGAAACACTTCTTAAGGTCTAAACTTGGTTATTTTCTTTCATGTCCATTCAGGTCAGTTTTAAGATTTTAAATTTTTTGAGTTATTTACACACATAGGTTTTTTTCTCGCCCTATCTTCTATTCTTATTTAGTTACTTTTAAATCAATTTTATTCACATATGAACAGAAGTCTTTGAGGAATCGTTTAATTAGAAATCTCCTGTCTGGCAGCCAGACCCCTCCCCTGCTAATTATGATATTTCGTAACGATTGTGGCCTGATGATGTTCGGGGACCTTTTGGGACTCAAATCTTCCTGACATTTGTCTTACAGGCGAGGAAAAAAAACCCAAAAAAGCTCATCCAGGAAGCTTCTCCAGACTGGGAATCGAGCCCGGGCCCGCTGTGTGACAAGGTAACACACTACCTCGAGACCACAGCGGTGGACTTTCACTCTCTATACTAACTTATAACACTAGTCTGCATGGTATCAGATGACTGAAAACTAATATGTTGTATTAGTTCACTTTTTTATGCTGATTCCAGAACTGTTCAGTTTTCTTCTATCACGTACAGTTCTTTCACAATGGACCTAATCTGTTTTCATATATTTATTGGCGAGAACATAATATGTGCTAGATGGTCATGAATATTGTTGAAGGGAAATTTGTCAATTCAAGCCTCTAGGCTTTTAGGTTGGCACAACTGCTGCTGAGGTTGTTATTGGTGACCTTTGAAGTGCTGTTCATCTCAGAAACTTGCATTATGAATTCCGTTCTCATTTTATCTCTCTAGTGTGACTGCAAGTATGGCAATGTCTACACGCAATTGTATGAACAATTCTAACGTTTTCTTCTATTTTTGTGGAAATTATACAGTGCTTAAGCAAAGAACGGATATTACAGACTTTGTGAAACAAAAGCTTACTATGATTATTTTAAAGTGAAACTTGGTGACCAGGAAAAGGCGTGGGCGCCAAAGAAAGTTTGCCGATATTCCGTTGAGAGGTTAAGATTGTGGACACAAGGGAAGAAAACATGCATGCCGTGTGCAATTCCTATGGTGTTGAGGGAGCCTAAAGACCACCTTAATGACTGTTACTCCTGTTTGCTTAATGTTCAGGGGTATAATTAAAACAATTAGAATCAAATTGTATATCCAAGCACCCCTTTAGCCATTAGGCCAGTTCCGCATGGAGAAGTTCTTCTTCCTCCAGCTGTTTTAGAGAACCTGACAGAAGATGATGTTGAAAGTGAACTTGATGCAATAACTGACGACGATATTGATTATGTATATCAGCCTGAAGACGGCTTCACTCCACAACGGTTCTCTCAAAGTGGCCTTAATGATCTAGTTCGTGATCTGAATTTGCCAAAGGAATCTGCAGAACTACTTGGCTCATGGCTTAAACGTTAAAATCTTCTGGAACCAGAAACACATTACCCATGGTACAGACACAGAGAACAAGAACTAGTTCCTTTATTCTCACAGAATGATTGCTTGGTTTACAGTAATAACACGAACGAGTTAATGCACTTCTGTGACATTGAGATTATCCTATTCAGTGGGGACTTTTTATAGATTCTTCAAAGAGGAGTCTCAAAGGTGTGTTACTGCATAATGGGAATTTGTATGGGTCCATTCCTGCTGCCAATTGTGTTCAGATGAAGGAGACATTCGAGAACATGAAGATAATATTAACAAGTATCCAGTACGAGAAATACAGGTGGCTAATCTGCGGTGACTTTAATGTTATAGGGATATTATTAGGGCAACAAGCTGGTTTCACAAAAATGTCATGCTATCTAGTGTGAATGGGACTGTCGGGCAAAGCAAGAACATTGGGGTGTGAAAGTTTGGCCAAAGCGGAGAAATGTTGTGCCTGGAACTAAAAACATCCTACATGAACCACTTTTAGACCCTCAAAAATTCCTGCTTCCACCACTAAACATCAAATTAGGTTTGATGAAGCAGTTTGTAAGGGCTCTACCAAAGGATGGGCCTTACTTCAAGTACCTTTGTAAGAAATTTCCGTCTATCACACAAGAAAAATTGAAACTGGAATTTTTGTTGGTCCGTAAATAAATAAACTGATGAAGGATGAATATTTTGATTAAACAATGAATGCGAGAGAGGAAAAGAAGCTTGGACCCTTTACGATCTGTTACTGAAGACTTTCTAAGCAATAACAAAGATCCTAATTACAAGGCAATTGTGGAAAATATGTTGGACATTTTCAAATAGTTGAATTGTAAGATGAGTGTGAAAGTTCACTTTCTATTTCCCCGAAAATCTAGGATATTATAGTGAAGAGCAAGGTGAAAGTTTTCACCACGATATTAAAGAGATGGAGAGGAGGTACCAAGGAACATGAAATGAAAGTACTGTTGGATGTTGATGAGGGAGACTAAAAATGGAGGAACTTCAAGGAAGTCAAAGAAGAGAAGGTTTTAAAATTAATGGAACATCACTTACTTTCTGTTTTGTTAGAAGTTAGTAACGAAATTATTAGGAGAGTTCTTTATAGTATTTTTAACATGTATTTTTAACAAAAATGTATCTTGTGTGAAATGAAGTTTGAATATATTTCTGTTTATAGTAGCTAAAACGTGAAAATTGATTTAAAACACCTATTTTAAATAAATCATCTGAGAATAAGTTTTAAAATGCGGACTTGTATAATTAAATCTTTTACACGCTTATTATTTTTTTGTCGTATTTTGTTTCCATCTTTAATCCGAGGCTTGATCATTGGGACTGCGAGCAGTGTATAAGATACACCTTGATGTGGGTTGCTAGCCCGTTTTCATGGCGGGTTTATTATTCGGGGTTTCCTCCCTAGGCCGATTGCCTTCACTTAGCTCCAGAGGTCAGCCTACCCCATTTTATTTCGGAGTTGTCTCTCCTAGATAGGTTGTCTTTGCAGGACTAACGAACTCCATCCGCCCGTTTGTCAATATACAAGGCAGTAGATGTAGAGTTGCCTCTTCCGTCAGGTACACCGTACCGAAGGAATATAGACCAATGGACGGGAGAAGAACAAGAGGAAGACCAGCCAAGAGATGGGTAGACAGTGAATGCACATCCAATACGTCTTCCTCCGAGGAGTGATTTTGGAAATATGTTTTTTTTTCAATGCCACCTGTTTGTCATTCGATATTTAAAGTTTTCTCTCCTGGCATTTGGCGTATTGTAACCCAATTCTGAGGTTGGGGCGCCTGGGTGATTTTGGAAATAAACAGGATGAAAATCCTACAAATTATGATTAAGAAGAAGAAGACACACTTGTTCTTTTTTATAACAGTCTTGAAATTCATGTGATTTATAAAAAAATTAGGAACTCACACGCACGTCTTCATATCCTTATAAGGAATTGTTCCTGTTTTTAACAGAATTTAGTGCTAAGTTCTGAATACATATTATGACAGTCAGAAATTGTACACATTCGATATTTTAGATAACAAAATGAATCAATTCGGATTAATACTTTAACACTGGGAAATCATTTATGTTTTGTAAACGCAGTCCTATTTAATCAGCGTTATCTGTATACGGAGATAAAATATCTTGTACAAATGTTTTCTCCTCTCTAAACGACTTTATAACAGCGTGTGTGGATGAATTATTGGAAACGTTTAAATGCGTTTTGTAAACACGTAGTGAATATAGTTTTCCTGTTTGTAAGAGAAAATCTTACTCTATAGCAGAAAGTGTAATCGCCGACAGTTGTGTGTTTTCTACCAAACAGTGATGTCCAACTGGCAGACCGCGAAGTACTTTTGATGCGGCATCACTAGATTGACACATTCTGTATTTAAGGGAGTTACTGGTTTTATTAATGTGCTCAATTTTAAACGTTCGTATTACTGTTACAATATTTGATATTATAATGTGGATTATGTATACATGTAGTATTAAATCCAAGAGCAAAGTTTCGTAATTCAATTCATTTTTAGACTAATTATAGTTTATTTTTTCTAAGGAAGAAAAGTTTCAGCCAATTGATTTCAACACGGAGAGTAAGAAAACCAATGATTTTTAAGTATGGAGGGGTTTTAAGTGACTTGGCAGAGTGAGTGATGGCTGTTTGCCCCGAAGTTAGAGAATAGAATAGCCTGGTGGGTACCTACACTTATAGTTGGAATTTACCAGTTTGCATTTATAGACCCAAATAAATTACATGCTCTACTATTTCTTGTTCTCGTTATACTGCTATACTTTATATATAGTTTTGTGCATGGTTATTATAGCCAAAACATGTGTGATCTGAATCTACAATGTAATTAGTTGTGAAACGTTCTATAGCAGTAACTCCGCTGTAGAAGGGGGAGGTTGTACGGTTTCCTTCCTTAGAAAAAATAGACTTCTGTAAACGTCTAATAACTAATGGGAAAATTATTTATAATAAAATATTTATAATTTAATTTAATTTTAATATCTGATCACGTTTAACCTTAAAATCTAAATTAAAATTGGGAATGGCGCAATCCAAGATCCGCATAAATAAGCAACATTTTATTACAGTAATATAAAATTAAATAATATTCAAAATAAAGAAGTAGACAGGCCTAATGATAATCATAATATTGTAATTTTTTAATACATGTGTTCATTTGTGACTAAATGTTTTGTATCATAGAAACATGATTATGAAAATTTAGTTTTTTTTTATAGATGTGGGGTTTATGTAAGTTATGCCCAGTTTAATTTAAAAAAAAAGTGAAGGATTTTTTCGCTTTAATTTACCAATGACGAGTTTAATATTTGTAACGCCTCAATGAAAACTGTTATTAAAATTCTTATACACAACCTTTATGAATATTAAATTACCATCATCTCTTCAGTAAATCTCACATCGCACCGTATCTTATGAGAGCCACAAGTTCAAATTCATTCCGAATTGTTTTTAAAAGTTGGTAATCACGGGATATATTATCATTACGAAAGCGATTCGCTATTTATTTCTCCGGTAATTATTTTGATTCAATGTTGTTAAGATTCTGGTAGCATTTTACCCGCATACAAATTAGTGAAAACTAATTTTTTTATTTACAAAATGAACAGAAAAAAAAGTACACACAATCATGGCCTGTATGTCGATACGTGAAACTGAATATTGTCTACGATGTATGGTTTGCTTGTTATGACTTTGGGTCAGTAAAGCCTTCAAAATCGGTTAACTACTAGACTATTTTAGAATAGCATATTAATATACAAGTGTAGGAAGTGTATCTTAACAGAATTGAGAAGAAGTCAGAAAAAAGAGACGAAGTCGGTTTTTTTGTTGTTCTATTTTCGATAATCTTCACACACATGTATTACATACTATTTTTGGACGACGTAATACATAGGCCTGCAAATTTATTATTTTTTTCTGTGGCACAAGGTTTAACAGGTCTCTAAACCTGATTTTGGTGTGATGAATTCAAATATGTTAATTTTTTCGTATCATGTAAGATTTTTTTGCCATGTTGAAATTAAATATTTATTACTTCTTGCATTGTATGTAATAACCACAATCCTTTAAATTGCTGTAAAAACTACAGATGTTTGATACAATAACAATTGTGCAGTTAAAACAATTTAAAATGAATAGAAAACTACTAATATACCTTATGATCTCCATTTTCTCCTCCGCTTGGGAATAAATGAGTTAATTGGCGTTTGTGTGCTCTTGCCGAGGATTTTCTTTTACCAAACACCAACGGTAGTGGACAATTTGGAGACATCCCATCGACCCTGGTACCTCGTTTCCATCTCTTTTATGTTTTGTTGCAATCTTTTACCACGTTCTTCACTTAGTCCTCCTAAATTCTGTAGGAAATGTTGAAGATGAAAGTGGAGGAAGTGTAACTTCAAGCTTATATTACATCCCAGTTCCCTGAACTTTTCGAGCATGTTTTTTACTATTTTCTCATATTCATCACCTTTAACATTAACCCAGAAACTTATATTAATGATGTTCTTGTATAATTCCCAAGCTTGTAGTTCCAAGTCAGACATGCAGTTTTTAAAAGTAACATCCCTAATAAATTTGCAAGTTTGTGGTGACCTTCTTTCACTTTCGCCTCCGACAGTAACAGATTCTTTTAGCAATATATTGGTAACAAGGGACATTTTTGCCCAACACTTTAACAAATTGCTTTATCAATCCTGCTTTTACGTGCAATGGAGGTAGCAATATTTTTTTCAGAATCATCTAATGGGCTATTTATTGCATTTTTGTCCCTGGCACCAGTTGTATTCTTTTCGACCAATTCCAAGTCACTTTCCCTGGCTCTAGAGTCCCATTCGCAAGAAAAACAGGGAAATTTCGTTACCCTCTTTGTTGCTCCAATAAAATACCACACACCTTAAGGTCACAGCACACGTAAAGTACCACTTGTATTCATTATATTTTTTCTAGAATAGTACACGTGTTTGTATATATTTCTTTCATGACTCTGAAGTAAAACTAGTTTATTCACATTGTGCAGAAGAACGCCTTTAGGCTTATTTTGCTAGAATCAATAACTATACACCAATTTGTCAGTTCATAAACTGTTAATATTTAATTTTAGGAAGTGATATTTTGAGGTTATTTTAATTATATTATTTTTGGTCTGATCATCTTACCTCAATATTAATGTTGATTTGTTCTTGAACATATTTCAAAACAATTCTGTTTTGAAACATGTTCAAGAACAAATCAACATTAATATTAAGGTAAGATGATCAGACCAAAAATAATATCATAAACTGTTCCCTGACCATCATTCAAGCCAGGACAACAGTAGCCTTCATTACTTCACCCCATTACGAAATACTTTTTAAATTCTTCTTCACGATGTCTTTACCAATAAAAAGTGGTACCAGGAGCTAAAAGTTTGCTGTCTTTCAATCTCGATCCTAAAATTTCACTTTTTTTTGTAAGAGCCTAATCGAATACCAAATAATTTAATTTTGATTAATTGATATGACGCGAATAGTTGTCTTCTCATTCTAGGGACAAATTTAAATCATCTTCTGTGCTGGAAGTGGAAAGAGTGCTGGCACTACTCCCTTGTAATGTTGTTGGTGGTATTGGAATTTTAATATCTGATATACTATTGTATAGGCTGGCGGGTTTTTCGCCGGAAACTGTGTATTGTAACCAGTAGAGGGTCGAAGGATGAACCTACTCTCAGTGAAACACAATGACAAACTAGTATGAATAAATTTAGTGATTATATTATAAAAATGTATTATATTTTAGGTGTTTACATATTTAAATACAGCACGTGTATACCGCATACAAGTAGTGGACCGCGCGCTCTCATTTTTTTGTGTGTTAAAAATAGAATTGTGCAAAACCTATACGTTATATGCAAAAACTAGTAACAGTTCCGTTATCAGGGCATTTGACTTGACTTATTTGCATTAAAATATCTCATGCCGCAAAATCTTCGCAGACCTGTGATATTTTTTTTAGACGATGAATATAATTATTAATTAAAATGTAGTAATAATTAAATTTAAATATTTAAAATAAATTACCACTATGCGAAAGGAATAGGAACCAGAAAATTCAGAATTGCGTTTTCTTTTATTTGCTTAGGAACCAAATTGGGTTTATGAATGTTATCTTTCAATTTATGACAAACAACTCAGCAACTACAATATACAAGTTAAATATTAATGGGAGCGTTTCGAATAGTTTTCTCTGACAGTTTTGAAGCGCTGTATGGTTCTGATTCATTGTTAGTTTCCTATTTAGAAGTATCGAAACTTTTATCCCCTATCACTGTAGTGGCGTATTAATGTCAAATAGTAATATCAACATGTCTAACTTCGTAGGTGGTGCTCGGAATTATTCTGTACTCAGTCATAGTGAACAGTAGCATCTCAAAACTGCTTGCTGGGCCGTCTTACTTCTAGATGATCAGCTCACTTCTTATATAAGAGAAATAAGGTGTTGTGTTAACAGAACCTATACCATTGGAGCGCTTAGTAAAAAAACAAACTCTGAAGGAACATTACAATCTATCTAATATATTTTAACTACTGCGTGTGAGAAATAATTACATAATGAATGGGATAGGCCTATCAAGAGAATCAGTGACTATTCCTTGGATGATTTTGGTGAGTAAAATTATTTTATTGTTTTTCAAATTTAAGTATCTTTTAAATTAATTGTATATATTTTATTTAACAATTCTCAGTCATTTGTTATTTAACGTACAGGAGTAATATAGGGGTATATATTATTATTATTATTATTATTATTATTATTATTATTATTATTATTATTGAATGCACTTATTTAGGAACAAACTTAGACCATTCAGGCGATAACACAGTGGAAATTAAAAATAGAATCGCACAAACAAAACAAGCAATAACTCTGTTTGGTGGAGCAAAAAATTACAAAAAATAGAAAATTACAAATATATCAAACACTAGTTCAGAGCATTTTAACATATGGTGCTGAGGTCTGGCAAATTCCTACCAGGGAAATGAAACGAATTTTAAGTACAGAAATGGATGTTTTAAGAAGATCAGCTGGAAAATCTAGAACGGATAGAATACGAAGTAAGGGAAATTATGGGTGTACAAGAGGAGCCGGACATCATAGACATTGTAGAAAAGAAAAGATTACAGTGGTATGGCCATGTCAAAAGAATACCAGAGCAAAGATTGTCTAAAATTGTTAAGGAATGCATCCCAATAGAAATGAGGAAGAGGAGAAGACCGAAGAAAACTTGGATAGAAGGGGTACAAGCAGCTATGAATATTAGAGGATTGGAGAAAGATCAATGGATGGACAGAGAGGAATGGCGTTTGGTTTCCGGAAGACGGCGGCAGCTGCCATGATACTGGATGATGATGATGATTATTATTATTGTTATTATTATTATTATTATTATTATTATTATTATTATTATTATTATTATTATTGTTATTATTATTTGATAGGACTATTAAGTGTATTTTATAATGTATAATTTTTAAATTCTTAATATTGCAATTTCATTAAAGAGTGTTGATTTTTGCCAGTGAAACAATTATTATAGAACTGATGTGTCAGTAGAAAACATTTTAACATAACGTGTATGGAGGATGACAACAAAAAACCAAGAACGTTACCGACAGAACAGAAATATCAGATTGAAGCTCATTTACTAAACACATGTAAAATCCCACGCAGAAACCATATGTCCAGGATTATCACTGGGCATGAAACATCTTTGCAGATTGACATTTTTCCTTTTCCAAGATCTGATTAAATAGTCGACCGAAACAAGGTTGTATGTAACCCATAACATTTTTTCAAAGTCTATATTTATGTGGAAAAAGATCCCACGTGTCATTTACAATCATTTGCAACCAAAAACTCAACTTAAAAAAAATGTTCTGGGCGGTATTGAGTTATCTCAATAGGGAAATGAAGATCAACATCTGAAAGCGTGAATTGTCGTTCAAGGATCTAGTTTTTTTCTCCAAGTATTGAATAGAAAGACTGATAGTGCCAGTGCATAGAGTAATGATTTAATTCCACAGCACGACAGGCCCTTGGCCTACCAGCCGGCAGCTGGCCTCACATCCACATGTGTTAATCACAGAGGTAGACGATCATCCAGCCAGTGTAGGAGTCACATGTGGTCAGCATGTCGGGTCCCCCTGCCTTTATAGCTGATTTTACTCAACCTGGAGCCGCTACTTATTGTAGCTACCCAAAAGCCTCACAATGCTGGGCGGGCACCGGTCCAATATTAGCCGAAATTTCATGAGAAAATGTCTTCCCTCATGGAGAGCCGAACCAGCGCAAGTCCCATAGCTCTGCTCCAAGGCATCTTGCCTCGGCTGGACATTTGAGTAATAATAACCAACAATAATTAGGACTTTACTATAAGAAAACCGGTACTAGAATATAAGTGTTGTATTAGATTATTTTTATACATACACTTCAAATACGATCTAAACCAGACCTTCCACTGATAAAAGAAAATATTGCTCCGTATAACAATCTATGTTGCAGCAAATATTCCATAGTCACGCGACTATTGTCGATATCCATCTTTTAACTTTCTCCTTTTTTTACCCGTGTAAGTCAATCAATGCATAATATTTATATTGTTGTCTCCGTTACAGAAGTAACTTTTATGGGAAATAATGAATTACTGTTTTGCAACTGCTGTCAGCGATAACAGTGTATAGCGTCTGTTGTTATCGGTGGTTTAGTGGTTATATTCCTTTCCTCTAGTTCCAGGGGCAATGTGCTGACCACATTTCATTCGCTTACATTCGTGGAGAAATAAGTATAACTAAAATTACCTAGGTCAATAAACTTCCTCTAGGGGAGCATCCATATCTCCAAAAGGGACGTATGGGGATAAATACACATAGCATTTGTCCCGCGGCGTAGTCGAGTGGTTTAAGGCACAATGCATAATGTGCAGACCTACGGGACTTGGAATGTTCGGGTCTCCATGGGGAAGACATTTTCTCTTGGAATTTCAGTTAGTATGGGAACGGTACCCACCCAGCATCGTGATGAATTCGGGTGGCTACAATAAATAGCTACTGCAGGTTGAGAAAACCACGTATAACGACTAGAGGATTCCACTGGCTATATGACTGTCCACCTCTGTGTATGGATGAGAGGCCTACAACCGTATGTTAGGCCTAGGGCCTTCTAGG
This sequence comes from Diploptera punctata, assembly GCA_030220185.1. Lineage (NCBI taxonomy): Eukaryota > Metazoa > Arthropoda > Insecta > Blattodea > Blaberidae > Diploptera > Diploptera punctata. Next base: position 139,836 of record JASPKZ010007477.1, on the reverse strand, counting down.
CCTTTCGCGACGTCGAATTTATATAGCGACTATGGACGTAACCACGGCTTGAAAAAGGTAAATTCTAAAGTCGCTGTCATTGTCTTGGAAATTAAGTTAGGCCTAATTGCGACAATGAAGTAGCCGTATAGGAAAAGTACAAATTACGCAGATCTACCGTGATTTTGCTACTGAACAAAAACAAGTGTATCTAACCTAATTCGAGTGTGCTGATTACACATCTGAAGTCCGCTTTTCTCTAGCACGTCACAGTTTTATTTTAATTAATTTTTAAATTATACATTGTTTTGTATTTAAATAAGCTTCCTCCTTCAAAAGAGAAGTCTGAACTCTTAGCATATAGACTGAAGGAGTGGAATTAATTAAAGAATGGTGCCACAGTCACGCTTTATAGAGGCCGCAATAAGAAACTGGTTTCTTTTTATACAGAAATTAATTCTTTGTGTTTTTGTAATGATGTAAATGGCTTCATGAAAGAATTAAGATATGTACACGAACCCCTTGATTGGAGGTTCTTCATTGACTCATCCGAACAGAGCTTAACATGTGTTTTGTTACACAATGGTAACAATAAACAATCGATCCCTATATGTTAGGGGCCCCGAACTACGGCCATCCATCACGTTCTATGCGGCCCCTGTAGGCTTGTTTTATTTTAATAGATTAAAATATGCTTAGGGTAAGTCATTAATATTAGTCTATCAGTAATGAAACAAGAACTTACGAAATATGTTATAACGACATAAGAAAAGCAAAACAACACACGATTTTAATAATAATAATAATAATAATAATAATAATAATAATAATAATAATAATAAATAATAATTTATTATTATTATTATTTATTTATTTATTTATTTATATTTAGTTGGTTTCACATACCGGCATTTCACATTTTCCTGCGCCAAATTAATCTACTGTCATTTTCTACCACGTCTCTGTCGTTTCAATCTCAAATTATTTTTTCTCGTGCTGCTCAAAACACCATAAATCCACGTTTGACTGTCCTCCTCCTTTTTCTACCATGTGGCACCCATTCTAGTAATCTTGCTGGGAATCTGTCTTCCGTCATTCTTTTTACATGGCCCTACCATTTTAATTGCTTGTTTTTCATGAAATTCACAATTCAAGCTTGAACATTTATTTTATGTTTAATTACACTGCTTATTATCGTATTTATTCTAATAATAATAATAATAATAATGATAACAATAATAGTAATAACAATAATTAATAGTAATAATAATTAATAATAATAATCCACAATAGCTATAATAGGGCCGATGGCCCGCGTAACCTTGATGTATCTACCTTTTGGCTCGCGATACAAATAAGTTTGGGTAGCTCTGGCTGAAGTGAATACAAATACGGTTGAAGTTGACATTTATAAAAAGTTTCAATTTTACCTCACAGTGCTCAAAATCACTTGCCCTGGCCATAATCTAGTATGTAACGTAAATCCTCTACGTATGCCAGGTCGAGGGATCAGTTGAAATGAAGTATCTTATGTTTAAGGTCTGTGATATAAGAAGATGTCGGCTGACAAGGCTAACACACAATCATAGAGGCAGATTAAATTATATGAAATGAAATGGATAATTGCTGGCTCAGGTGGTAACATGCATACTTCTTCACTAGTGGGCCCGGGTTTGTTACACGACTGGGTTGAGAGCTTTAATTGTTAAAATCATTTAATCGCATTAACTGAATTATAAACATTTCAATTTCGGGGGGATGGCGATGTACAATTTTTAATCGATAGACTGTGCACCAGATCCCTGCATTAAATTGAAAATCCCTCCGCAGTGCATACGTTAAGAAGGCATATGGTAATGTTCATAGCGATTCGTTCGTCGGATGGGGACGTTAAGCCTGGCGACCCCCTTGGTTTTTCCGACAGGAGTAGCATATGTTCTGGCACCGAGTGTTATCTTCTCTCTTCTCTTCGTCATCATCCCTCATACAATACGCGTTAGACTATACAAACATACACTTCTCTCTGAACAGAATACAAGAACAGATTTGCGTAAAGTGGTCTGTCGAAATGGTGCGTATGTTGAAAATAAACCACATAACGCCAGCGCGGAACCCTAAGCACGTAATGTGTAATTGTTGGCATTGTCACATTTTTTTGGATAAGGAAAACGGAAGAAACTCCGAGAAAATCTGCCCTTGTTCCAACTCGCCCATCATGAAATCGAAATGGAATAACCAAGACGCGAACTCTGGGCCCAGAGATGGAAGGCTAACAACCACTTGCGATACGGAGCCGTCTATTCATATTCTAGTATTAAAATTGAATAGTTTACCATCAATTTTCTATACTGGCTGTTCTATTGTAATTTTCCTTGTTAATATTCTCTTTAGAGAAATGAAATCAATACGATTGTCGTATAATACGGTATTAAAGGAGTCTGAAGTCCGCGGTTTATTGCTGTAATTTAGCATTGATTATTTTTAAGTTAGCGGAGAGCTCGTCCACCCCACAGCATCCAAGACTAGGGGTTTCCTTCCCCTAGAGAGAAACTTCCACCTCAGCTACAAGAACTTTCTCTACCCTCTCCTTCCCTTAGGGAAGAAGGTGTCCATCCCCCACCATCGAGGAAGGGTGGAAATTTCCCTTCGTCGAGTTATCAGACGACTCTTGTATTTCTCATACTCTCCAGTAATTTGGAATTATACAAGAATATGGGAAAGTGTTAATACGGTACGTATTTGATAGTGTGGGATGACAAAATTGAGATTTTACTTATAGAAGACATTGCCGGAATTGTAATCCGTTTTAACATGTCAACAAATTCTTGCTTAAAATTTATTAAAATTTGGTTTAATTTAAATTCACTGGTAAAAAATTCGACAAAAACTAAAATAATTTCCTTTTCACTTACATCTAAATTTTTTTGTAAGCCTATGTTTATCCTTTACAGAGATTTAGGCGCTCTCCCCCTACAGGGAATAATTTGAACCATTCTAATTTAGTTACACTTTTTTTCGTATAGATGTCATTTGGAGTGGTCCGTGGTCAGCGTTCCGCCTCATACTGACATCTAGGAAACCAAGGTAGTACTAGGACGGGAAAATTCGGCAAATTTTGCTTAGAGGCCTTTCATTCAGGCTTAAGGACTTTTTATGAGCCTGAAAATCTTCAGACTCGGGACCCACGGCTTAAAGTCCCTCCCGGAGGACTTGCTCCTTGGATTTTTCCGTCCTAAAAAATCCATCGACCCCGGCCGGGTTTGAACCCGCGACCCTCGGGACCAGAGGCAAGGAGCGTAACCACGAGTCCACCGCGGCAAACTACATCTAAAAATAATAATATTAATAAACAATATAACTTCATTATTCATGAAATAAACTGTAAATGTAACTTTCCTATACTAGAAGAAACAACCGAAATCAAATATCTAGGCGTTATATTTGACAATCATCTTAAATGGACAAAAATATAAACTTTATCTGTAATAAACTGAGGAAAACTATGTACAGTTTAAAGAGAAAAACATATGCCTAAATCGGGATTTATATATCTGGTTCTGTACACGAGTGCTTTAACGATTTAAGCTATTAGGTATCTCAATTTAAACATAGATCCCAATATCTCTGGTTCTGTACACCAGTGATTTAACGATTTAAGCTATTAGGCATCTCAATTTAAACCGATGTTTTAATTGAGGTGCTTAATAGCTTAAATCGTTAAAGCACTGGTGTACAGAACCAGAGATATTGGGTTCAAATCCCGATTTAGGCATGTATTTTTCTCTTCAAATTAAAATTGCCATTGAGTGAGAAATGATAAAATTAATATCAAATATATATATATATATATATATATATATATTATATATAATATATATATATATAAATCTTCAAAACCCTAAAATATATAATAAACATGGAATTACGAAAACAATATATTATGACTTATTTCAAAGTATAATATGTTGGAGTAATGCCTATAAATACACTTATACCATTAAAATGATACCTTTTTAATTATAATAAATAAACAGTTAGATTTTCCCACAAAGTTACTGTTTAATATGTTTAAGGTCTTTAATATAGAACAACTATTTTTACATACAGTATTAAAATCTATTCATAAAAATTTAGATTACTTTAACAAAATCATAATATTATAATGATATTGTGAATGGAAAAACTAATGCCTGAACAAGGAATCGAACCGTGGACCTCTAGTTCTCCAGACTAGTGTGCAACCCACTACACCATTCGAGACTAGGCACAAGCATTAACAATTCTTTCTACATATACAAATCTATAATTCTCGTTTCGTCCGCTGTTAGGTAGGTGTCACCACCATCGGCAACGGCCGGCTTCATTTAGAAGTATCTATATTTGAGAATTTCACACCACCACTTTTATAAGCAGTAAATGATGTTATTTAACATTTTCCAATACTGTATATTATACTTGTTAAAATTTATTTTTCACTGAGAGTAATTAATATTATTATTATTACAAAGAAATAAACGTTATCTCAGTCAAAACATAAATTTATTACGTCGACGTTTCAATCTCCTTATGTGGGATCATTTTAAAGATGTTTTGCTTTGCTAATCTATAAACAACCACGTCTTGAAAATGATCTCACATAAGGAGATTGAAACGTTTTCGTAATAAATTTATGCTTTAACTGAGATAACGTTTATTTCTTTGTAATTATGATTTTCCAATACTGTTATTTTAACACACTTCCAATAATGGATCATATTATAATATTATAATGATATTGTGAAAAGAAAAATTAATGTCTGAACCTGGAATCGAACCGTGGGCTATACACTAGTCAGGAGAACTAGAGGTCCACGGTTTGATTCCTGGTTCAGACATTAATTTTTCTTTTCACAATATCATTATAATATTATAATATGATCCATTATTGGAACTGTGTTAAATAACATCGTTTACTGCTTATAAAAGTGGTGGTGTAAAATTCTCAAATATAGATACTTCTAAACGAAGCCGGCCGTTTGTGATGGTGGTGACACCTACCTGACAGCGGACGAAACGAGAATTATAGATTTGTATATGTGGAAAGAATTGTTAATGTTTGTGCCAAGTCTCGAATGGTGTAGTGGGCTGCACACTAGCCTAGAGAACTAGAGGTGTTCGGTTCGATTCCTGGTTCAGACATTAATTTTTCTTTTCACAATATCATTATAATATGATCCATTATTGGAACTGTGTTAAAATAACAATATTGGAAAATGTCAAATTTAACAAAATCAATCACCATTATAATACGAAGAGGAAAATGTTTACTACTTTAATAGAGCCAAAATGTAAAACAACAGCTGCTTACATGCATTGTAGCTACTATAGACCCAGGATTTATAATAAACTACTACTAACTTGTCCAGAAATTACAAAAATTGATCTAAAAAAAATAACAAAATTTGTAAAAAAATATGTACAGTAATTCTAAAGTTTAGAAGTAAAGTCAGTTTTGTTGTATTGTTCATACAAAAATTATATAACTAGTGGTTAGGATCACAAAAATATGATTTATTGTAATCAATTATGTAATAGGGTTTAAATATTATCCAACACATCTTTTTTAATTACTTTTATGAGTATCTTATGTTTTTTTGTATAGTTATTTTGTTAACGACCCTGCCATTATATTGTATTGTATTGTATTGTATTGTAAAATTAATATGTATACGAATCCACCCCTGAGTATAAGACTTTGGTCTCATTCAGGGGTGGCCAGACTAAATTAAGTAGGTAACATTAATTGTATTTTAACAGTTTTCTAGCAATAAATTATTTTGATTTGATTCTGATTTCTGAAAGAAGAGTTACGTTATCCCGATGATATAATAGAAGGATGAATAGTAATGAAGCGCCATGAGCGTCCTTAAACTTAACCTAAATCCAGACCATGGGGAACCATAGGAATAATTCCCTTAAAGAGAAACATTCCTATGGTCTGACTGGGAATCGAAACCCGGGATCCCATGAACTGTAGTCAGAAGCTCCATGAGACTGGTCAAGGTAAATAAATTGAAAGTGTTTAAACAGACAAATTCTGGTTATTTTAAAAATTGTTGGTTCAAAATTCACTCAAGAGATGTCGCTACATGTAGCTTCTCCTTCGTAACTTATTATTATAACATAAGATGACAGTGAAGAAACTAGTATTATAGAAAATATATAGTGGTGAATTTATTATGAGAAAGGAAACACATATAGTTTTAATTGTCTTCCTTTTTTCTCATATCTAAATATTTTGTATTAAGAGTGAGTTTTATATCATTTCACACTTGAATGTCTTTAATGAATGTAGCAATTGTTGCGTTATGGTCACAAGTTTATATATTACACAGAAAATATTGTCATGGGTTTCTTTCATATCGCCTCCCACTCGAACAATTCTTTAATTCGATTTTAAGTGTTTATATTTTGAAATCGACAAATCTGACAAATTAATAATCTAAATAAGCAAACACTATTCCAAGACTTCCTAAGACATTTAGTGGGATCGCATTACTTTCGAGAACGATAGCATTACTGGGAAATGAAAGAGAGGCATGGTGCGGTAACTTGAGGGAAATTAGAAGGGAACACGTGTGATGCGAATGGAGAATGAAACAGAGACATGGCAACTTGTAGGAAAACGTACGGTAGGTAGGTCAAGAATGAAATGAGAGATAATTTTTAAATTGGCGGAGAGCTGATCCACTATACAAATGCCATCCTGGAGGACTAGAGGTTTAATTTTTGAGTCTACTCCCTTAAAGAGATGCTTCCAGATCAGCTACAAGAGCTCTCTCTACCCTTTCTTTCCCTTGGTATCTCTTAAGTCTACAAGATGAAAGAAAAACCTGGCATTACAAAGAACACAGGCCCACTTATTTCGATAACCATTCGGTCTCCTGAGACGTGTTCGCCATATTATATGTGTCCATCCCCATCATCGATAAGGTAAGGTTGGAAATTTCCCTATTATACAGGGAAAACATTGGCTCAGGATAGGGAAGTATCCAGAGTTTATGAACGCGCGGCCACAAATCTTCCGGTTCTATGAACGAGCGAGTTAGTTATTGAGTGTCCAACCACATGTTAAAAAATACGTAATCAATCTTGCATATTTAAAGTCTACCGCTGTGGTCTCGAGGTAGCGTGCTGCCTTGTCATGCGGCGGGCCCGGGTTCGATCTCGGTCGGGACAAGTTTCCTGGGCGAGGTTAGGTTTTTCTTCACCTGTAAGGTAAGTGTTAGGCCTAACGGTCACCGAACGTCATCTGGCCTTCACTATCAAAAATATCATATTCGCATTATTAGCTTAAGTTTAGGGGAAAAAATGCATATTTACGACATAATATTATGATGATGATTGATCCCCATCGCCCAACTTCGGGGACACGAATGCTTCCCTAGTGGAAAGTTACTTAATGAGACGAATTTAATTACGCTTATTTCCCTACAGATCTAATTAATGAAATGTGGTTAGCATATTGACCCAATTACCTTGGATGATGAAGATCGGCACATTTTGCTTAGAGGTCTCTTTTTTCAAACTCAATATTATTTTATGAGCCTGAAAATATTCAGAGTCCCACTTATACCGATGACACGGTGTAAAGTCCATCCCTGAGGATTTGTTGCTTGAATTTTACCATCCTAAAAATCCATCGATCACGGACGGATTTGATCCCGCGGCCCTCGGGACTAGAGACAAGGAACATAACCACCGCGGCCGACACATAATTTTATAATACAACATAAATTTCGCCTGGACTCAGTGATATTTCTGATTGTTTAACTCATGCCCCAAATGGGAATCAATGACCAGTCACGTTTTGATGAATTTTGTTTTACAACTAATGATAGTCGTGTTTCACCTCGCTCTTTATCGAATTCTCTTTACCAGCTCCTGCTTTTGTGATAAAGAAATCTCCTTTTTTTAATATTATGAACAGGTCGGAGCATTATTTTGCAGTGAGTGCCTCTCCAACAAATACATTAAATATAGCAAATAATGAACAGATTCCTTCGAACTACACATTTGATAATTCTGTGTTTTTAAATAATGATTTTACTAAGTTGTTTACTAAAAAATAAATTAATAATCTATAATATTGGTTATAATATACAGTTTTATGTGTTTAATTTTTTCTCCACTAGGGTGTATTATTACAATATTGCTATCTTATTTGGCAATAAATCATATGATCAAGTTGCAGTGAATAAACAAATGAAACATAACCACACATTTCTGATTTGTTTTCAAACATAGCCGTTTACATTATATATATTAGATAACTCTATTTAAATAATGCTTCTTCTTCTTCTTCCTTCCAAGTATTAGGCCAAGGCCTGTTACGATCCTATAGAAAAATTTCCCTCCAGCGTTTCATAGGACGGCCCAGTGATCTTCGTCCTCTTGGTATATAATTATAAACAGCTTTGGGGATCCGATTTGAACTCATTCTTTCAAGATGGTGTTTCCAATTTAGTTGGTACTGTTTAATATATTCCAAAATTGGCGTAGTCTTCAATTCTTTTAAGATATCGGTGTTCCTTTTCCGATCCCATCTGGTGTAACCCGCTGTTCTGCGCATGAATCTCATTTCACAAGCCGTTATTCTGCTTTCATGTTGTTTTTTTAGTGTCCATGCTTCACTACCATAGGTCAACACTGGTCTAGCCAAAGTGTTATATAAACGTAATCTGGTGTTTTTTTGTACAAGGGATGGTTTCATAACTTGATTAATAATTCCTAAACTTTTATTATAACTAGTAACTTTTTCAGGGATATCCTTTTCATCCCAGATAGAGAGATAATATCCAAGATATTTAAATTGATTAGATCTCTCTAAAATTTTATTCTGGAGACAGATTTTACTTTGTTTGGGGTCCTTCCCATGAAATGCCATAATTTTAGTTTTGTTAATTGATATTTCCATATTAAATTTGGCACCTATTTTTTGTAAATTATAAATCGATCGTTGCAAATCATTTTCGGAAAGTGCCAGAAGAGCTAAATCGTCTGCAAAAAGAATAGCATCGAGTTTGAGGTTCCTATTGATGGGTATATATCCTCGTTGTGTTTTCCTCCATTCATTTATTAATTTATTCATGTATATAATGAAAATCACTGGTGAAAGTCCACATCCCTGTCTTACTCCAGTGTTGATCTTTTCCCAAGAAGATAATTTGCCATCTTGTTTAACAGAGATTTCATTATCTTTATAGATGTTGAAGATATTAGTAATATATTGTTGTGGAACGTTATCATCAGCTAAAATTTGTAGTAATATATTTCTGTCTACTTTGTCAAAAGCCTTTATGAAGTCAACGAAGGCGATATGGGTTTCTATATTGAATTCCTTGTGCTTTTCTAATAGTAGTTTTAGAGTATAGAATCCATCTGTACAAGATCTACCCTTTCTGAATCCATTCTGCTCTTCTCCAATTATATTTTCATAAATTTTCCTCAATTTATTCTTAACTATATTAGTATAAATTTTATATCCAGAGTTCAACAAGCTAATTTTTAAAGAATGCTTTTTGAGTAAATGTAGGCCTATTCATTTTATTCGTTAAATAGCCCTAACAAATGCCACTCTTAATTCCAAATCCTCTAGGGATCATGCTACCGGATTGAAGGAGACATACGAACCCATGGAGATCCTTCTGAAAGTGACAAACTACACAACATTTCAGTGGCACATTTATGGCGATTTGTAAGTTATGTCATTTCTATTTGGTCTACAGTTAGGCTACACAAGAAATATGTGCTTTTTGTATTTGTGGGATAGCCGTGGTGACAGTAATAATTTCAAGAAACAACATTGGCCTCCAAGGATTCAAACGACTGTAGGTAAAAATAAAGTGAAACATAAGGCGCATGTTGACGCAGAGAAGAATTTCTTCCACCCTTCATATTAAACTGGGCCTTATGAAGAACTTTGTTTGGGTGATGGTGATGGTTTTAAGTATCCGAAAGAGAAGTTTGGGAGAATGAAGAGTGATGCTAAGGCAGGGATTTTCATTGGACCAGAGATCCGTTAGTTGATATGTGATACGACGTTCAGGACAAAACTAAATGCTCTTGAACTCGAAGCTTGGAATTAACCTCTACTTCTGACAACAAGGTTTATAAGAAATTATCGACCTGAAAACTATGCTGAGCTAGTGCATAACATGCTTAGAGCATTTCAGAATGTCGCATGTCTTTAAAAATGCACTTTTTAAATTCTCATGTTGACTTTTTTCCTACAAATCTCGGGGCTGTGAGTGATGAACATGGTAAGAGGTTCCATCAGGACATATCTACGATGGAATCCAGGTACCAGGGTATGGCCCGAGTATGAAGGGTGATTTCTGCTGGTTTCTACAGCGATCAACTACAATCCAACATAAGCGGGAAAGCAAAGGCCCTAAGCACTTTCAATATATGTATTAGTGCTTACTACTGATTGTAAGTTTATACTATATTCTTATAAATTTATTTAAATAATATAATTCAATATACATAAGATAAACTCAATTTATGCCACCGACTTTACGATAAATGACTATAACTAAATAACTATTGAATAGTGAGATTTCCTATTATTTTTAGAGTCCCATAACTCAAAAACCTGACGTGCTAGGATAAATCTGATTGCAGATCTGGAATCAGCACATCGCTTTCAGTAGGCCTATAAAACCGCTAGACTTTCCTCAGTATCAGACAAAAAGTATTTTTTGTAGACCAGTTATTTATATACCACTCGCTTTTCTGTCACTTTTGATAAAGTAGATATGACGTTGTAATTTCGTGGAATTGGCCCAAAATATTTTGTTGTCTGTCTTTCTCAAATATTGCCTCGAGAGGCAATTCAGCCAGATTATACTCCTGGTGAATCAGTTGTTACCATGATCGCCTTGTTTCCGCATTTAGACCCAGCCGCAGGACATAAAATCCCTGAGTATGAGTTCCTTCAGAAGGAAAATTAAAAAGACATGGGTCCTATGTCGAAGATTTACGGAAAATAAAAGAAAAGCTTTAAATAGAGACCTCTGATTTAAATTGCTTGGCCATTTTGTGTCCAGATCTGAATTGCAACACTGTTGACTTTAACTGATAAATGGCGTCATTAAATAAAATATTAACAAAATAGCAGATTATAGGCCTACTCTTATACTGCGAGTTAACGTTACCAGCTTTTTTTTTTCTAATTACATTGAAAACTAGTTCATTGCCCGGCGTTGCTTGGGTATTTATTTACCCCAATCTTCTTGGCATCAATCAGAATAGTGACCCCAAAAACTATATATTTGACACTATTCTTGGTCAGTTTGGATATACTTACTTACTTACTTACTTACTTACTTACACTATCGAACTCGTAGGTTCATGGCCGCGCGGACATAAGCTCTCCATACATCCCTATCCTGAGCTAATGTTTTCCAATCATTCCCTGTATAATCTACTTCCCTCAAATCATAGTTAATGTTATTCTCCCACCTCATTCTTGGTCTACCAACTGGGCGTTTTCCCTCTGGCTTTCCTACAAGAAGCTTCCATGCAAGTCTTTCATTCCCCATACTTGCAACATGTCCTGCCCAACGCAGTCTACGAGACTTAACTGTTCTTATTATTTTCTGGCTTCCTATAAAGACCATGAAGTTCATTGTTATGTATTCTTCTCCATTCACCTGTCTGTTCATCTCTCTTTGGTCCAAAAATTTTCCTAAATACTTTATTCTCAAATACTTGTAATCTCCTTTCCTCCCTTAAAGTATGAGTCCATGTTTCGCACCCATATAATATAACTGGTAGAATAATAGTTTTATGTATTTTCAATTTAACGTTTTTTGAAAGGAGTTGGGACATCAAGAGTCTCTACAATGCATAATAACACGCATTTACAGAATTGAGCCTATGTTTAATTTCTTTGTGCATCTCATTCCTATTTGTGATTATTGTTCCTAGGTATTTGAATTCAGCCACTTCCTGAAAATTTCCCTCATTTGTCATTAGCTGTCCATTTCCATTATATAATGTATTTCTACGTGTGACCATATATTTAGTTTTATTGATATTTACTTCCAGTCCTAAGTTCTTAGTGTTACTAAATAGTGTGTGCGTATTACCCTTTAGTATCTCCTCACTATCGGCCAACAATACTACATCATCAGCATAAACTAACAGTTTATTAATATCTTCCTCATTCTCTAAAGAATTAATGGCATGCTCTAGTACAAACTTAAATAGTAGAGGAGATAGTGCATCTCCTTGCTTCAACGCATTCTGGATTTCAAAAGTGTCCGAAAACTCTTTGCCTACACGCACTCTACTATTTGTGCCATTTAGACACATTCATATAAGTCTAACTAACTTTTTAGGAATTCCGAACTCCAGCAGGATACTATATAACTTCTCCCTCTTAATTGAATCATATGCTTTTTTGAAGTCTACATACAGTTGATGTACAGTACCATTATATTCCCATTTCTTTTCTAAAATCTGACTTATACTAAAAATCTGATCTGTTGTAGACCTGTTTCTTCTAAATCCACATTGATGATCTCCTAGAATGTCATCAATATAGGGAGTAAGTCTGCTTACTAATATATTTGTTAGAATTTTGTACGAAGTTGAAAGTAATGAGATGCCCCTGTAGTTGTTGAAATCAGTTTTATCTCCTTTCTTATAAATTGGTACGATAATTGATTCTTTCCATTCATCTGGAAGAGCTTCTGGTCAGTTTGGATGTACTGTTTTTTATCTGTTCTTAACTATTTTTTCTTTAGGGGTGCTAAAGATGAAACATTGGGTAGAACTAGATCGAAGCTATCTCCGATCAGATGAGCGTTCCCGAAAACCATGGTTTCGACATTAATCCCTGTCTTTTGGATATTTTATTTTCCACCCCCTCTCAATCCCCATTAAGGATGCTAGAGTCAGACTTGAACTTAAATGGCATCAGACCTTTCACCAATTAGCTTAGCGACCCCAAAAACTGTGCATTCGACACTAAACTCGACATCTATTTTTCTATCCTTTTTCGTCTTCATGAGGGGTCTAGAGCTAACTTTGGGCTAAATACTATCTGGATTGTCATCAAACAGTTTAGGAGTGACAAAATCATGGATTCGACGCTAATATTTGTCTTTTCCATTTTTTTTATAATTCAACATCTCTCACCCCCTCTTTAGTGTACTAGGGCTCTCTAACACCTTGGAACCTTTTGAAGATTACTGAGTTTGGTTGGAATTACTCCAGGTGTACTGGAACATATAGATCGTTACATACTAGAATGATGCGAGTCCAATGTTGGGCCTTTGTTAGGAGTTACTAGATCAAGTTAATTTACGAGGCGTGTTTTTAAAGTAACTTCCGTTTTCAATTGTATCCGTTGCGTCGCTGAAATCGTAATTTTTCGCATGCGTGTTTTCTTCTTCAGTCCTCAGGCAAGCTGGACATGCAGTTTCAGAGCTTCAGTCCGTGTGTGTGGTTATTTGTGATCAGTTGAAATGTTTAAAGTGATCGAGCGCCCGCCGACTATGAGATACGGTCTGTTATCCGTTTCTTGAATGCAAGAAACATCAAACCAGCTGGCATTCATCGTCAACTTAGTGAGGTATATGATGAAGATGCCATTAGTGATAAAATGGTCAGGAGAAGGGTTATAGGAAGTTCAACGAGGGCCGCGTCTCTGTGCACGACTAACAGCATACCGGTCGACCACCATTGATAAATTAACGATTTGGTGCGTGCTGTCGATGAAAATATTCTTCCTGCACCTCAAGACGTTTCTCGGTGGCTAACGTTTTGATGACGACGATGAAGTGAAAACAGCAGCGCGGGAGTGGTTCGTATCGCAGGCGGGCGGATTCTACAATGAGGCATAGAAAAACTTGTGTCCCGACTCGATAAATGCCTCAATAATGGTGGAGTTTATGTTGAAAAGTAATTGAAGTGTGGGGAATAAAATGCAACAAAAATGGTTTGTAAATACATTCCCGTTAATTACTACAGCCTTTCGGAACTTACTTTAAAAGCTCGCCTCGTAGTTACCTTATTTCTCTGTATATGTCATGAATGGTATGCGGTCAACATATCGATCCAATGAAATATCAAGAAGGCATCTGAGGTATTACTAGGATGATGAAGGCGGTACATTTTTCTTTGAGGCCTCTTTATTCAGACTTAATGATCTTTCACGAGCCTGAAAATCTTCAGACTCGGGATCCACGGCTTAAAGTCCCTCCGGAGGTCTTGTTCTTTGGATTTTTCCATCCATCGATCCCCGGCCGAGTTTGAACCCACGACCCTCGAGACCAGAGACAAGGGACATAATCACTAGTTCACCGCGACCTACATATAGATCGTAGTCGATCGTATTTCTATTTCAAACCCCCTCTTACCCTCCCAGGAGTGTTAGGGGTATTTTACCGCTTACAACTACATTGCAGGATCATATTTTATAGGTGAACCAAATTTGGTTACATTTCTCCAGGCGTTCGAGACTTGTGCCGGCACTTATATTCAATGTTATTTGTACAGATTTGTACATTATTTACGGTGTGATTGGTGTATCTATGATTAACTTGAATTTTTAGCTACTTTTTTTAAGACAAAGTGGTGTATGATTCATTATTTTCACATAACGTGTGCAAGTATAATTATAATTTTACAACATTGAATAATTGAGAAGAAGCTATCCATGACAGTGTGGGCTCACTTCCCAGTTTCCAGGAACTAGAAACACTTCTTGGTTGCATTTTATATTTCCACAGAAAAGAAGATTTATATTAATGTTCTTTTACTAGTAACTACGTATATATTTTGGTAGTTCTGAGAATTAAACATCCATTCTGGTTATTCTGAACCTGTTACAGATACAAACCGTAAATATTTTATTTCTGAGTACAAATACAATTCTCAAACGCCCATTGACAACAAATAACCTATTTTATATAAATATGTCTAGTTAAATTTTAATTATTATTTTAAATTTGAATAAGACTAGAAAAGAAACTATTTTGAAGTTTTACAAAGTATTGGCAGTTCCATCTCTTATATATGGATGTGAAACCTGGACATTAACAAAGGCAGATAGTAAACAATGGAAAAATGTGTTGAATCAAATGTGTAGTTAACTGTGAACATGGGTACCGGAAAAATGTATATTCATTGTAAAAGCCGGAATAATAATAAAAAAAAAGATAGTAAACAAGTAGAGGCTGCTGAAATGAAGATGTTGAGAGCAATAGCAGGATACCAAGGGACCGATAAAAAGAAAAACGAAGATATAAGAACAGAACTTAATATATTTAATCTCTGTGAAAGAATAACATATTACCAAAATACTTATCTTCAGCACGTATTACGAATGAACAGCGCATACCAAGAAGAATGTATAATTATAAACCAAAAGGGAGAAGAACGTTGGGAAGACCATTGAAGAGATGGAAGGACCAATTCGACCTATAATGAGATCGGAACAGGCCATTGGGCCTAATCCTTGTTGTTGATGCTGATGATGATTATTTAAAGTTGATTTAATCGTTAATTGTTATACTTCGATTTGAAACCGATTAGAGAATTACTTTTAGAATCAAATTGCCAATGCGCTCTGTACTTTTATACCTAAAACCTTACATTTAAGTTGGATTTGAACCCGATATGTTCTAATTCAATGGTCATTATGTTTCTAGACCAGCAGTAAATAGATTGGTGCCAAATTTAATAAGATCGAATAATTTATACTATAGTTTCTGTGGAACAGAGGAACACGCAAGACCGCGGATGCATTTTGAATCCAATATGCCGATTGGTAGAGGTTCGATTAAATTACCACTAAAATTGTACTTTTTTCATGACTGATAAGATAATATTGTCCGCAATTGAATAATCAAAATTAAAGTAATATCATTTTATCGAATTAATTAGATTATTACCTTGTTAATGATTGAACATTAGTTGTATTTTCGCTTATTTGTGATATATTTAGCTGAGTATTACGATAAGAGCTAGCAATTTATATCAATTAATGGATTACTCTTAACATTTATTAATGTCGTTGCATAAAGCTGAAAATTCAGGAAAAGTCTTGAGTGTTTGCTTGAGAACAATAATTTTATTTATCTTTGCTGTTGGAAGCAGTCATCATTATTAACGCTTCACAAGACGCATAGGGAGATCGATGAGTTATTATTCAAGTTCATGTATACATGATGGTGTTCGCATTAAATGAAGGGAAGAGAAAAATAGTAAGTAAGCGTTATATGTTTGTTCTTATATTACACTCTACTATAAAATGAACTCAGTACTGGGGCAGGTATATACTGTATCTCGTTCAGTATATATATATATATATATATATATAATATATATATATGGACAGAAAATTTTAAATCTGTATCATGGTCAAGGTGTTTGTGTGTCTTGTAGCCATTAGCGATGATTCTAGCATACTGCTAAATCACAGTTCTGGAGAGTACTTTCACCTTTCTAATGTGTTCAGAGTTACATTTCATTATCTAGAGACGACAGGACAAGTGTATTGGTTTTTAAGTTCCATAGTAGGTAGGCTTATTCGTTCTACAAAAGGAGGCAGGTTAAAATAAATACAAAATTTATCTAAGTTTTTAAAAATAATTTTATAGTTGGGCGTACTTATCTCTATTGTAAATATTTAATATGAATATTATCGTAAGTTGAGAGGTTCTCGAATAAATTAGTAGGAACATTGAAGAGATACAATTATAAAATAATATAATCTTATAGTAAAGCAATGAATTAGTCTGAAGGCGCAAACTTTATATTTAAATAGGACTTTTTTGTATGTATTAATATTTGTGGTTGTCGTTTGGAAAATAATCATATATTATTATTAGCAAACAGATATTTCGCTTCATTTCAATTACAACAGGTTTTTGACAACTTGACAACATTAAAAAATGTTCAACCAATTTTGTTTCCTATGTACACTAAATAAATAATAATCATCACATTTTTATGTTCATGCAGCAGCCATAACTGCTACTACGTGACAGCTCGCAGTGTTGAAACTCCAAAACAAAAAGTAAAAATTAGACACGCATCAAAATGCACCGAATATAGTAGAAACCCCACTGAATTTTTCTTCACACATTTCTCAAACTTTGATAATAATAATTATAGGACACGCACACACGCATGCATATATATATATTATATTATATTCAGATTTTTAATTTTCACATCTTCCTGTGCCTAAAGTTTTATTTTTCTTCTCCACTCGTCTCTATCCATCCACTCCACGTCCACCAGACCTTTTGTTCTCATTCCAGCTCTTATTTCTTGCATCCACGAGTTTCGAGGTCTTCCTTTCCTTCTTCTTCCATTCCAATGCTTTCCTAGGTAACCTTTCTTCTTGCATTCGTCGTACGTGCCCATACCAATTTATATACACAATTTTTAATCTCGCCAAAGCAATAAAAATGCTGAAATAAATTATGGAATTAGGATATAATGAAAGAAAAAGATGTTCCACAACATTTAATATCATGAATAAAAAGCCTATGTGTTGAAAATAAAATTGTAATTAGAATTACACTAATGAAACGAAAGAATATAGCAGTAACAGTAAATAACGGCATATAACTTTTTTATTGGCTGTATGTTTTTTATTTATTGTTACTGTATATAAAACTTTCCATAATTTAATCAGGGGCACACTATTATAAGCTTTATCTGAATCAATAAATAGTAGGTGATTTGGTTCTTAGAAGGTGGATTTTTCTCAATTATTTATTTTAAACTAAATATGTGATCAACAGTGGAAAGGCATTTTCTGAAACCTTCCTACTCTTCTGTTTCCACCTTATTACATATATTCAGTTCCTTAAAATATTTTAAATGTATCCATATATTCTGTTGAAAGGGTTTGTTGCAGTAATTCCTCTATAATTCTCACAATATATTTATTTTCCTTCTTGTTTATAACTGATATAAGTCCTATCTTCCAATCAGTTGGGATATCTTATTCAGTTATACATCTGTCAAAAAGGATTCATACTAATTCCTATAATTTGTTACCGGTATATATTTAACTTTATTCTCTATAAATATTCGTTAAATGTGTTTGAAATTCGTAAATAACTATATCGTTTTGTACGGCCGATCCGGATTCTTCTTTCTAGTTGTTCTTACAGTTTCAACCCAAATATCAGCAGAGAAAATGTATAGTTGCTAATTCAATTAATCGAAATCAGCCTCATTGGATGGAACTGTAACATGGAACTATGGATATATGGTTTATTATTTTCAGTTTCATGTTTGCGCCATGAAGCCATTTTGATAAGGAAACACAACATTGGCATTACTAATCTATCCAATAGGACTACACATATCAGAACACGCCGTTATTATTTTCTAGCTGTAAGCATTTTCTTTTAAGTGTTTCATACTACATGATGTGAACCTCGGCCTTCTTCTGTTTTATACCATATAGGCCTATTTATCACATTTTTTGTTTAATTGAAATGATTTTAGCCCAAATTATACATACACAAATTCATTTTGTAGTATGTTACAAATGTTTCTAATTTTGGGATAATGTAAATGTTATAATGCCCCCTATAGCATTTTTCATGTCTAGAATAAAATATTGCTGTTAGGAACGCGTTGTCCCTTGACGCCGCAGGCTGAGTGACAGACGGAAGTATATCTCCCTCTTCTCCTCCTAGCATAAGTACAGCTGTAACATAATTTTATAGCACAATTATCTTCACTAATCTACTACTAATTCTAATTCGTTATCATTCTAACGTGGTTACTAAAGAACAACTAACATTTGAAATTTTATAGATTGTGATTACAGAAACGCCAGTAGCTTCAGAACATTTTAAACCACACGTGAAATATTTGTTGCGTCTCTTTTTCGACCACGGTTGTACGTGTCAAAACAAGTTTCGTTTAAAGGGGTTGGTTCAATGGCAGCTGCTTCAACAATTTAGTTCACTTCCCTAGCTTTATTTAATAATTATGCGATAAGTATAAGTTGCATAATAGTATATTTTCATAAATCGGGCACCCACTTTCTTGGCAAAGTTATGAGTGAAAATACTTAATCATTTATTTCAAATGAAATAACTAATAAATCAATCTCACATAAGAAGGCACATTTACTTTAAAAATTGCTCTATAAGAGCAATGCTACTTTCTAGACGTGAAAACCCCAATAGAAACTGCATTTCTGTCATTCGAAATATCCATCTTTCTCATATTGAATTTCTCTTTTCTTTTGAATATCTCCTTCTGCTACAATATTGTCAACTGTAATGCTTCAAAAGCCTTGCATATATCCTTAATTGGTGGATTGAAGTAGGCTACAGAATGGTAAATTTCGTTGTGAAAACATGGTAATTTTTTTCTTTCACAGGTCCCATGTCATTTTCCTTACACCAATCGAGGTAAAGGGAGAGCCTAGGTATACCTGCCTCACATTAAGCTCAGAGTTAAAGAATCGTCAGTATAGATTGTTCTTTCTTGTAAAATGACGATGATAGACTAGAAATATTTGAATGGGCTCTTAGACATTGTTGTTACCTATAATATTTATTTCTTCTTCTTGAATCTGTAACTATGAATAGTATCTACTTCCCAAATATCCTTGTTATTCTATCAACAACACTACTACGTGAATGTCCCATCTACCATTCATAAACGAGAATGGAATTGCTGAGTTACTGCTCTGAATAAAAGATTAAATAGATAAATAAAAGCTCAAACAAAGTCTATCATAGTTGTGAAATGCTGCAAAGCTGGAGTTACTTAAAGCACTCAAACTTCAATATTCTATCTCAAAATGATAATGGTGTTTCCAATTTAAGAAAAAGTGGAATTATGCCAATTGTGCTTTCAACCCCTTAATTCTTTTATTATTTCAGATAGGCCTAATTTAAGTGCTGGTGACTGAAACTGAATTCCCGAAAATTCTAGTACTATATAATTTTGGTAATACTTTTGGTAAAATTATGTATATGTATATAATATTGTGATTTTGCGAATATAAATATAATAAATTGTTTCTTGGGTTTTCGGCGTCAAAGATTCAAGGTTGGCCTTTGGCCACTGGTTCCAATTCCAACGTTTCGCCATGATCCCACATGTCATTGTCAAGGAACGAATAATCAGATTTACTGGTACATATCTTATAGTTATGTACCGTACAATATTGTTGATGATATATAACACCCATACCAGTAACTTCCTCGACAACGGTATATGGGATTGCGTAGAAACGTTGGAAACAGTGTCCGTAGGCAAACTTTGAATCTTTGACCTGAAAAACCGAAGAAAACTTTTCTTACCATAATATATATATATATATATATATATATGTTATATTGTAGATTTTCGCGGATGTTAGTATGATTAAGAAAGGTTGCTTGGATTTTCTACGTCATGGTTTCAAGGTTGACCTCAGGCCGCAGAATCCGATGCTTCGATATGATCTCACATTCCATTGTCAAGGAATCATTTCTTGATAATGACATGTAAGATTATGTCGAAACGTCGGATTATCGGCCAGAGGCCAATCTTGAATCTATGACGCGGAAAACTCAAGAAACCTTTCTTAATCATATATTTCGGTTATAAAATTACTCTCAGTGTAAATTAAATGTTAATAAATTATGTGCTATGATTTGTTACTAAAAAACACAAAGCACTCAAGTGAATATTGGTGAGGTCCTTGATGTCTTTGAGCCGTGCTAATCTCTGTTTTCATGTAGCATATACAGTTGATTCACAAAAAAAGAGCCGTCATAAGCAGGATAGGTCATCGTTTCAGCCATTACAACAAAGTGCTGATGAAAAATAAAGGTTGGCTTTTTGTGTGGGTTTGTAACTAATCAAGCGTCAACTTGATACTACAGGCCTCTTGTGCCCTGTTACATTGAAAGAAGAAACCTTACCTTGCGAGTGACATGTAAAATCATGCATTTCACAAAATGTAGATAATGGTATTGACGAATGCAATACACCCCCCTGAAAAATACTGGGTGTATATGCTGATTTTAAGTACACATTTCTTGAGATTAATATAATGCTGTAGGTTAGCTTTCGGCCGGTAGAGCAGAAAGCTGACATACAACATAATTATATCTGCATTTCGGACCATAACGCAGCGTACATTACGCAAATCATGAAAACGATATTACTGGATTCATTCGCTATTTTACACACTCTTAGCCATTTTTTTGTGATTTGAAAGGTGGATGCGCGATTTATGCGAGGAATTTTTATTGATTGGATATAAGTGGTATAAGGTAAGCCAAGTAAGAGGCAGTCATTTCTTTCTACCCATCCCCAATTTTCAGTCGCATTTTCGCACATACGTATCCAAAGTTAGGATTGTCTTTGTGTACATTTTATACCTCCAGAAGTAGAACATTTCTAATTTTTTTTATTTATTTTGCCAGGCTTCTGGTAAATTATGCTATTCTGGCAAAAATGGATTATATCGCAAGAATGCTATCAGTAGCACAATAGATCTAATTTATAGCCTTCGCAGGGATGACAGATTAAGGACTCCATTTCACTCTAGCAGGTGCGTTCAAAGTTATTATTAAAGAAATTCCATATTGCCCGAACTCAGTTCGATGATAAAGTACGTTCAGTTAAAAAATCGTATTGTCGTACTTGTGGGAAATATACAAGGATTTTATAATTTAACTCAAAAAATGATGATGCGATAAACATGCGAAGGCGTGAATTATACGAGTTAATACGATATATACAGGGTGATTCAAAAGGTTGTGCACACATTTCAGGAGCTTATAGAGGGGTCGAAATACAACAACTTTTGGTTAGTAACTTATGGTCTGGAAAGTAGTCCTGGGTCAGTAAAAGCCTAGGAAAGTCTGGAACTGCAATGCGGAACTAAACGTACTTTTCAGAGAGGCACTCGGTTCGATGAATTTATGAACACATTCCGTCTGTTGTCATACCGTTCGGTGCAATACAGAACTTGTGTACTCTTCTGTTTACACGTGATAGTCATCCGTGCGTTCTGTAAATTGTTTTCATTTCGGTATGGTATCTGCAGTTTATTGTAAAGGTCCACTACAGCATTACTTTGAAGGTAGCTGCGTGTGATTTTTGTAAAATGGATTCATGTTGTCAGAACTTTGAGACATTCATGGTAAAGCAAATAGTAAGGGATGCCTGTGCAGCAAACATTATGCATACAGACGTTAACCACAGCCTGTAACGTTTCAAAATGTTCACCATCGACTCAGGATTTCTTGCGTTCATTCCAACATGTAGGCCGGCCACGTACGATTCGAACAGTCGCTATGGAAGAGGAAGTACTTGCTCACGCGGAAGAACATATATCTATCAGCACGCGTGCCATCGCTCATACCATGGGAATTTCCCAAAGTAGTGCTTGATGTTTCCTATATGACAACTAGCTGCACCCATATCATCCAACAGAAAGTTCAGGGATTGAGTGTGGATGCTTTCCCACGGCAACTTAAATTTTGTGAATGGATTGTTGACCGTTGTGAGAATGAGCCCAATTTTTTAAGCAACGTGTTGTTCACTGATGAAGGACTGTTCACCAGAGATGGGTTCTATAATTGTCATAACAGCCATGTTTGGGCGCGACACAATCCCCAAGCTGCATTCTAACACCACCACAAACATACTCGTATAATTTCAGGGCCTGGTGATCACGTAACTTCCTGCCACCAACCTTGAATGGAGTGAGGTACAAGGTCTTCGTCCAAGAAGTTATTAGAGGATGTACCACTTATCGTGCGTCGTCAGATGTGATTGCAACTATAGTTCGTCTGGCTTAACTTTGCAAGAAATTTGTAGAAAG
Source organism: Diploptera punctata (assembly GCA_030220185.1). Taxonomy (NCBI): domain Eukaryota; kingdom Metazoa; phylum Arthropoda; class Insecta; order Blattodea; family Blaberidae; genus Diploptera; species Diploptera punctata. Next base: position 116,993 of record JASPKZ010007477.1, on the reverse strand, counting down.
AGACAGCTGTACTCACCTCTCTCACTCGCACCAGTGTTGTTGGTGTTCTGTCACCAGATTTTAATAGGGTAAAGGGGAAGACGAAAACTGACAACAGGGTGGGTTCTTTCTTTTGTAACTAGGCAAAAGCGGTCAAGGTTCTAACCTTATATCTCCATCTCTCTCTTTGCCAAGTTAAACCAGATATACAATAGACGGAGCACCAGCACACTTCACTCTTCCAAGTGCGTAACTTACTCAATAACATTTATCCTGGGCGTTGGATCGAAAGGGAAAGTCCAATTGCATGGCCACCCCGCTCCCCTCTTCTGACGCCTCTTGATTTTTTTCTTCTGAGCGTAGGCCTATATCAAAATCCTCATGTTACAAGACATCAGTTCCCAACCAAGAACAACTCGCCCGAAAACTTGCAGCATCTGATGAGGTTCGTCAGGTGCGTGATGTGCTTGGTATTAGTGCGCTAGAACTTTCTACGATGATGATATGTCTGTATCAAATGTGGTTGTAGGCATTTTGAACACCTAGTATTGTAAAACCAAATTGTTGATTACATTTAGATTGGCTTAAGTGTCTGCACAGAATAATTTATTGTCTATCCTGACATTCCCAGGCTTGTACTGGCCCAGGATTACTTTCCAGGCCATAAGTTACTAATCAAAAGTTGTTGTATTTCGACCCCTCTATAAGCTCCTGAAATTTGTGCGCAAACTTTTGAATCATCCTATATATAATATTGACTTATCCTCTTTTCCTTATATTGTCTTTCATCAATGGGGGATAACGTCTAGCTACTTTTGTAGAATAGGTAAAGTCTGGCGAGATAAAAAAAGGAGAATCCTGCTTGAAAATACCCATACTTACTCTTTTTATCTGACAGCAACGAAAACAAATTTGACTACTTGCACGTCTTATGTCTCTAATAATTTAATAATAATAATAATAATAATAATAATAATAATAATAATAATAATAATAATAATAATAATAATAATAATAATAATAATAATAATAATAATAATAATTCACTTTGACCACTTGACTTTTTATATTTCTGCGTATTATTTGCCTCTTTTACTTTGGTAAATATTTCAATTTTATTAGTTGGACGTACCTCCAAATATTTTATCTCCAATTATTTTAACTTTTTCCAAAAAATATATATTATCAATTACTGTAATTCTATGTTTTAGATTGGATTTTCTTGACATAACCATTGCATTTTGTCCATTAGTTTATAATTCCATTTTACTTATTTATTCCAATAAAGCAATGGATATTTTACTGATATTCTTCTGTATTCTTCCCATAACAATAATGCCGCAGCATGAGCTAAAATTTGGGTATATTTATAAAAACCAATATTCCTCCGCCTTTGTCCAACTTGTCATTAGTAGAGCTAAGAATTTTAGGTGCTGCACCTTAATTTTATTTTCTTACTACAATGCTCAAATTAGCTTGTCTTGCAAAGACAACATTAAATAAATGCCCTTAAATGTGTTTTAGTTGCACCTTTTTTCACCTTTTTTCAATGCTAGCACCTTTTTGCACCTTTTTATCAATGCAAGCACATTTTGCACCTTTTTAAAACCTTTTTTGTCTCTTAGCAGCATTGTATTCCTAAATAATGTGTATATAATTTTTTTACATTTCTTCAAATATGCATTCAAGGGTTGGTAACGATGTGTGGCATCAGTCCACATCACATTACTTCCACTAGTGCAGTCCCGTTAGGCTATTCCTTTTAAATTAGTTCGCACCTTCTTGCACCACAGTTATGTGAAAGCTATTGTTTAAGCAAGGGAGGTTGTTGAGTGTATAAACAAATGTTTCAATTCAAAATAATATTTGACTTGTGCGGTCTACTATTTTCCTGAGTGACCAGTATATAGTATGCCAAAACACTATGCAGCGGGCCTGGGTCCGATTCCCGGTGGGACAGGCTCCTGGGTGAGGGTTTTTCGGGGTTTTTTCCCCACCTGTAGGACAAATGTCAAGAAGCTTAGGGCCCAATGATCCCCGAAAATCATCTGGCCATCATCATCGTCCTTATCATTACCATCTCATCCTTCACCGGTGTGGAAAACAACGGGAAGCTACCACATCTATAATTACCTAGTAAAGCTGCAAAGCATAGCATGGAAATGCTATGATTGCAGTGAAAGACCTACCCTCGCGTAGAATTACTATGGATGGATATATATATCATCATCATCCGGTATCATGGCAGCTGCCGCCGTCTTCCGGAAACCAAACGCCATTCCTCTCTATCCATCCATTGATCTTCTTCCATTCCTCTGATATTCATAGCTGCTTGTACCCCTTCTATCCAAGTTTTCTTCGGTCTTCCTCTCTTCCTGCTTTCCATTGAAATCCATTCCATAACAATTTTTGGCAATCTTTGCTCTGGTATTCGTTTGACATGACCATACCACTGCAATCTTTTCTTTTCTATGATGTCTATGATGTCCGGCTCCTCTTGTACACCCATAATTTCCCTTATTTCTTTATTTCGTATTCTATCAATTCTAGATTTTCCAGCTGATCTCCTTAAAACATCCATTTCTGTACTTAAAATTCTTTTCATTTCCCTGGTAGGAGGATATATATATATACACAAGAAGAAAACTTACATGAGATTAAAGAGAAACTCTTCGAGTTTTCATAACATATTTTATAAGTGTTCAGTATGTGCACCTTTCGTTACACGGCACACATCTAACCGATAGTCGAATTCCTCCCAAACCTCGGTCAGTATATTTGGAGTAATGGATTCAACAGCAGCAACAATCCTTCTTCTCAAGACTGGAAGGTCGACGGGAAGTGGTGGTACCTACTCATGGTCCTTCTGATATTGTCAGAGGAAAAAGTCACAAGGTGTGAGATCGGGAGACCGTGAGGCCATCGGGAATAAACCATGCCATCCGACCGGCGCACATATGCCCGATCTAGCTGGACAAAATTCTCTTTTGAACTTACTACGAAATGTGTAAAAGGTATTTAAAACATATACTATATGAATCGAAGTTTTAAACTGTATGCTTGTTTTGATTATGCTGTCAATGGTATCCTCGCTACAGCCATCGAAAGTTATCGCTCAGAACACCATGTGCGCAGAGTCCTTGAAAGATAAAATTTACCCCTGGATATTTCCTCGCAGTATTCGTGTTACTTCGTCCTGTGAGTGATTTTTTCGCATGGATTCTGTAGTAGAGAGATGCTCTTTCACAATATACTAATTATTTTTAATTGTATTAATTGTTTATTAATTTATGAAGCATTTTATAAAGTATTGCAATTATATAAAATTACAATCAAAGAATAAGATTTCACAAGGGTTACAAAAAAGTCTATCCTGGTCCATCTTTTCTTTCTATGTTAGGATGTTTTCTACACTCATTTAGATTATTATACAAAAATTATATATCACTGTTAATCACTTTCTTAAATAGAGCCTTTTCTTTACAGGTAGTCGTGTTTGCACTCATACTAATAATTCGGAGGACAGTGTGAAAAATCACAAAATATGAATAATGTTTAGTACTTAAAGACAAACAATTTTTAAATGATCCACTACCAAGTGTTCTCAGGCGATTTCTATTATATTTTAGAGAAATATAGAGTAAATAAGTGCCGTTTTGAGATAGAAAAATGTTTGAAACATAAGGTGAGTGCGTTTACATTAATCCTAATTTCGAAGTAGAAGGCAAGTAGGAAAATAAATGAAAAAATTTACAAAGAAAAACTATCAATGGTTGCACACAGATATAAACCTATATGTATTAATTGACAGCATTAAGGAAAAACCAGGAAGACCAAAAAAAAAAAAACTTTTAGTGAAAGTACGGAAAGGACTGTATCTCCACCACTGTCATACATATCTCCAGATAACATTACTTAAAAATGCTACTCAGAAGTGTCTAAGGAAGAGGGAAAAAGGACATCAGCTGAAATAGTTAAGCTCTCCACAAATATATCACCACGAAAATTAAAAAAGATGAAGAGGGCAATGGAGCCGTGCTCTATCCAGACTTTGAATCCCTTTACTTCAGAAGAAGCTATGACACTTATTGTTGATTTAGGATTAGGAAAATATGATTATATTCATATTCAGGCAGCAGCAAAGGCAAGAGATGTCAACATACACCCACCATATAATATAATTTCACAAGTAAAACAACAGTGTTATCCTGATAACAGAGAGCGGAGCTGAGGTACCTCTAAAATATCTTTTAGATCAAACAGCGCAACTATTAGTGCTTGTACATGATGAGGTATTAGAAAGTATTCCAGGTGACTTAAGTGACATACATATTATTTATCAATGGGTAAAAGTTCTAGCTTCGTGAAAATATCTCCAATAGGAGAGCAAATATACATTTTATAAAATTTCACATTCCGGTAAGGGGTGATTTTTTAATCAAACAAAAATAACGAGAGTTTCTATACATGCAGAAAATGCATTGGTTATACAAAAGTGTGAAGTTTCGTGAAATTATGTCCAATAGGAGAGCAATTGTAAATTTTATAAAATTTCACCCTCCTGTAAGGGATGGTTTTTTAACAAAAGTAATGAGAGTTTCATATACATGCAGAAAATGCAATGGTTAATAAAATTGTGAAGTTTCGTGAAAATATGTCTAACAGGAGATTTGTCTATTTTATAAAATTGGTCGACCTATGAAAAGATGGCACGAAAACCGCTTTCTCAGGCCGTAACAGTTCTTCTAGGACTAATACCTGGCAGGATGATGATGATGATAAAATTTTACCCTCCTATAAGGGATGGGTTTTTTTTACAAACAAAAGTAATATGAGTTTCTATACGTATATAAAATGCAATGGTCAACAACTGTGTGAAGTTACGTGAATATGTTTAATAGGAGCGATGCCATTAATTTTGTCCAGCTGGATCATGCATTTTTCCGTATGTGCGGCGCGTCTTATCCATCGTCGGGGAACATTACCGTTCAACCACTGTCCCACATCATTAAGAAAATGAGGTAGAGCGCCGTCTTGTTGTCAAATTATGTCTTGACGTGCGGACTCATTTAACTGAGGAAAAAGATAAATCTGCAGCATATCCAGATACAAGATGCCTGACACTGTTTTTTTATTGAAAAAAAACGGCCCGTAGATTTGTTGTTTGGACATAGCACAGAAAACATTGACCTTCGGGGTATCTGTTACATGTTTGATTATTCCATGTGGATTTGTCATCCCCCCCCCCAAATACCAACATTATGCCGTCGGAAAGCTGGCTGCACTGCAAAAATGGGACCAGACCTTGCAAATTGCAACGCACAGAATGACGTCTGTACAGGAGTCGCCATTTTCACAAATATAACGCTGTGACGTAATAATAAAAAGAAACAAATTACATTTTTTATTCAATGCCCCAGGTTGTTATTTCGTCATTTCTGGTGTTCTCTCCTGACATTGGCGTAATTGTAACACACTTCTGTAGTTGAGGCGTCTTGAAGGCGGAGTTACGTTGCCCCGATGATATGATGGGTGATAAATGATAATGAAGCGCCAGGAGAGTTCTTAACCTAAACTTAACCTAAATTCCAGACCATGGGCAATCATAGGAATAATTCCCTTTAAGGAAAAAGTATTTTTTAGTTGTCTAAATTTTCTACGTTCTACTTTGTGAAATGGTATATTGGTTCTTACAATCTGTTCACTTATCTTCTAAGAACTCCGATTGAAGTGTTAAATAATGGTGAATTTCTTCTTCTTTATTTAATTATGCAACACGTGCTTATGTATTTTAGTACTACAGTATTGATTCAATAATATTGGTTTCTCCTCTTTATAATCTCTGATTTGTGAAACTTATATATTTGGTAATTGAATTTGAATTAATCTCTACTATACTCTTCTAATAACTGATTTGAGCCTCTAGGTAGACACTTGGCTAGCGCGTGCGACTGGAGCTCAGGTTCAAGTTCTGGCGATTCCAAAGGGGTGTTCATGGTGGGGCATACCGGGTTTTTCGGGGTTCTCCCGTTTCCCGAATTTTGTCCCACCAACACTCGCCATCCATTCCCTCCCCTTTATGTTATTTCATATCTCATTTATTCATTTCATATCACCCTTCACCTCATCTCATGTTAGGTAAAATATAATTTGGTTGGCAATAGACAGCTGTTGAAAATATGTTGTTTCGGGGATCTAGTGGAATGTCACCAGGGTGCTGTCTCATGAGTCCGAGCCTGAGCAATAAAAAGAGGGAACAAGGTGTATGGGGAGGGTTTGTAGTCCAACTTCGCGGCCACGGGCCCAATCCAAAAAGGGCGGTATGGTTTAAAGAAGTAGTACCTGGTGTGTCGTACCTAGACGACGACCTGTAACTGATCGTAGAGGTAGACTCCACTCGTCTCCATAATACTGGGATAGCGCAATAGATCTTTCACGTCGCATTACGTGGGCAGTCTGCTCTTAACACAAAATCAGATCATAATCAACTATCTAAAGGCATGAATATGAAGTTGGTTTGGACATATCAACCGCATGCATGACGATAGACTAGTCAGAAAAAATTATAACTATTTAACTCATGCCCCAAATGGGAATCAATGACCAATCACGTTTCAATGAATTTTGTTTTAAACCAATCACAGTCGTGTTTCACCTCGATATTTATCAACTTTTATCATATTAAAGAAAGCTTCTCCTTTTTAATATTCTGAACAGGTCAGAGCATTATTTTGCAGTGACTGACTCTCTAAAAAATACGCAATTTATGTATTAAGATGTAAGAATCATACAATTCATGTGGCTGCCAGTGTATATATATATATACACACACACACACACACACACACACACACACACACACACACACACACACATATATATATATATGTTATAATTAAAATGGTGATATATATATATATATATCTCCATCCATAGTAATTCTGCCCGAAGGCAGGTCCTTCACTGCAATCATAGCATTTTCATGCTATGCTTGCAGCTTTACTAGGGAATTGTAGGTGTGGTAGCTTCCCGTTGCTTTCCACACCGGTGAAGGATGATGATGATGATGGCCATATGATTTCGTGGACCGTTTGGGCCTTAAAGTTTTCCTGACATTTGTCTTACAGGTGAAAAAAACCTCACCCAGAAAAACTGCCCCGACCGGGGATCGAACCCGGGCCCGCTGAGTGACAAGGCAGCACGCTACCTCGAGACCACAGCGGTGGACATTGTATATATATATATATATATAGTGCGCGAATGTAAGCAAGTACCGCTTGCGGGATAGGCCTATAATAGAAAAAAATTGTAGCAATTGATTATACCACAATAAAAAGAAACCACTGTTTGCACTTTCTTAAACGTATTATTTCCCAGGCATTTATGTTCCAGAAAAATATAATTGACATATTAACATCATAGGACATCAGAAATTAATTAATAACCTATAATGTTGGTTATAATATACAGTTTCATGTGTTTCATTATTTCTCCACTAGGGTGCATTGTTAGAATATTGCGATCCTATTTGGCAATAAGTAATGTGATCTGGTTGCAGTGGATAACAAATGAAACTTTTTTTTTTTTTGCTCAATGTCACCCCGCTATCATTTCGACATTCTGGTATTCTCTCCTGGCATGGAGTTATTATAACCCACTTCTGAGATTGGGGCGTCTGGAAGGCGGAGTTAAACTGCCCCGACAAATGAAACATAACAAACGTTTCTCATTTGTTTTCAAACATCGCCGTTTACATCAAATATATAAATATTTTAAAATAACTATATTTAATTAATAATTTGTGAGTAAACTGCTTAATTTTATTCGTTAAATAGTCCTAACAAACGCCACTTTTGATTTCCAAATTCTCTAGATTAATTGGAAATCACTCGTGGCATTACTTATGAAAACTTATTAGTACAAGAACCAGAGGGGCACCTAAGGATAGGTGGAGAGATGACGTAATTGATAATATAAGAAAGCTGGAAATAAGAAACTGGCCAAGGCATATCTAAAATCGTGACGAATGGCAGAAATTGGTTGAAAAGGTAAAAAATTCTACCACGTTGTAGTACCTCATGAAGAAGAAGACAATATAAGCACGAAGCTAACAGAAAATAGCATTCACTTATCTGGTCTGTACTGAACCAGTGGCACACAGTGCATTGAGTCTGGCTGCAGTGATGACATCAAGCAAATTATGTGCATCACACTTAAGTTTATTTCATCTTCAGCGAATATATGTTCTCGCTCTGGAAATTTACTATCCTTTCTACACGTATCATAGAAAATTCAATTTATTATGAGCTAATAATATTATTTTTATATGCGAACATCAGAGACTGAGTGAGTGCAAGAGAAGCGTTCTTTTAGCTTAAACATACTGAGGTTATGTCACTCGATAGAGAAGTGCCGTTTTAATGACGATTACATTCGATTATGCCACTATTTAATTAATTAGTTCTCTCGTTTAATAACACGCTCCATTAGATACAACAATTTTATTGATGACATCGTCTGTAAAATTGACATGCCATAACCTACTTTATTATTTTACGACCCGCCACTTGACTTGTACACTCTTCTTACTTATTCCACTATTAGAGACCGGACACCACATCACAGCGTGTGTTTAAAATAGGCTCCTCAATATCGCGTGGTTTTAAATTGCCGTTTTTTTATATGTAGGCCTATGTTACCTTTACCCGTCATCATTATTATCTCATTTTTGACAATATTGTTGGCTTTCTTAGGGCTTAAAGGACCTTCGGGACTTCGATTTTTGGTAGCATGAGTTCTAGCCGAGCGTTAGTATGTGGATGTATTTGTTATAAAGGCACACGTATTTTCGAACATAAATAAATGGATTCTTAATTTTAACTATTTTATTTCTAATGATTACATTAACCCTAAGTATTCCAACTCTAAATAACTAATATAAGCTTATATTAAGAAAACCTACATTCTAACTCTCTTGAGTTTCGAGAGAGGGAGATGTGGGTTTACGAATCTATCCTAATTTACATTCTAATAATTATCTAATAACTCTACACTTTGAAATATAGTATTAAACTATTTAAGATACTTGACTCCATTTTTAATTGTCCTAGGCAAATTTTATTAAGAAAAATGGTATGCAGCTCACTGCTTCAACAGACACGAGTCCCATATTTTGCAAGGTTTATATACTAAGCTTCTGCACCTACAGCTATAACTAACTGTACTAACATTCCTATAGTCTAAATGCAGAGATATACTGTTAGCCTTGCAATCTTTGTTCCTGCCATAATCAAAATTCTATCCTGAAATATAATATGTCTAAATGTTTTATATTTCACCAACTGTTTTTATATGGAATAATTAAAATATCTATGTAAAATAATCTATGTATTCGTAACAAATATTTGTCATACAGTTACATTATTTACTATAGAAACAGTAAAAATTACAAACTGAAACAAAACTCATAAAAATTCAGACCTTGAAAAATTAATAAAGTGCAAGTGATTTGGAATTAGAGCCAAAAGTAAGTATTGATGAATATTTATTTTCTTCGTACAAAGATATTCTACATTCAAAGAAACAGAATGTATCCTTCACACGTATTGAAATGTTCAAAGTAACGAATTCTTTCTTAATGCAGTGAAGTGTAAGTAGCAGTATGTATTTATTTTTTACTTTTTTTATTTCCTTTGACCATTATTTTTTTAAAAAATATTTACTTTTTGTCCTCTTTTATTTTTTCTTTGAAATCTGATTTCTGCTTATTTCGCTAACTTATAGTTTTTAGGGTGCTCTTTAGCCTAGCTTTGTTCTTGTATTTAAAGATGAAAACAAATTTCAACTAGTAACTTTCATTTTATAATAATTACGCCTCATAATTAACCATATAAGGGACCCCATTTCAGGCATTGGGAGGTCATTAAAGTAATACGAGTTTAAATCTACATATTTATAGACAACCAGCACGAGACATTTATTTTTAAAAATGCGATGAATTGACAGATGTATTATTCTTTAATCTATAGCGGATCTAACAGAGCCTGAAATTCAGTTTACATATATACATAGAATTCATATGGAATGACACTTATATGTTTTATAGATTCATAATTCAGTAATAAAAATAATAATAATAATAATAATAATGAATAATAATAATAATGATAATAATGATAATAATCACAATAATCATAATAATCATAATCATAATAATGATGATAATAATAATAATAATAATAATAATAATAATAATAATAATAATAATAATAATAATAATAATAATAAATTTCTCTACAATACAGTAGTTTTCCTACAACTCGTTGTATATTTTACTCCTCCATGCATCCATATTCTCTGCATCACCCTTTGTTAATTCTCTCGATACCAAAATCTTATGCAATCTTTGTACTCACTATTCTTTTGGTCTCCCCTTTTTTCTGTTTCCCTCCACTTCAAAATTTAATATCATCTTAGAAATTCTGTCATCTGGCCAAACAATTCCATTATTCTTACTTCAATAACTTGTATAACATCATTTTGGACATCCATTAGTTATCTGATTTTAGTATTCCTAATTGTGTCTCTTCTTGAATTTGTAGAAGTCCTCCTCCAGAAGTGCATATCTGTCACTAATCGTTCATGTGGTTGCTCTGCTTAATGTCCAAGTTTCTACACCATATTCTCCACCAATGAACTATTAATTGTTTTTTTTTAGTTTTGTTCAGAACGTTTCTACTCCACAATACTGAATTTAACATTCCAATTGTTTTCCTTCCTTGACTTACTCTTTTATTTATCTCAGAATTGCTTGTTCCTTCTGATTCTAATATTGATCCAAATACTTAAATTAATTTTAATTTTCTCATTTTCAATCTTCAAACTTTCATACAATTGTATTGTAGATGTTCTGTTTTAATTGAAATGCATAGCCTATTTAATCTCCAATGTTCATATTCGTGAATCAGTTTTCTTATCATGTAGGAAGCATCCTCGAAGTCTTGTGTAATTAATACATTGTCGTCTGAAAAATGGAGTTGATTCAAATAGTAATTTCGATATAATGGAATTCCCAATGTGTTACATTTTTGATCCAGTTTTACAAACAAACATATAATATCTTACTCCCACGTCCTAGCGTGATTCCTGGGTAGTGCGACTTGGTCGTAGCAGACGGGAGGGAGTGGGGGCGAGATCTCGGCGTCTCAAAATCGCGACTAAAACAAACTCAATATAGCGAGCCTAACCACCTATTAAAGTGTGTTATAATAACCTTTCCCGCGATAGTGAGTTTTGTCGTACTTACAGCAATGGCGACCATGATTGAAAGTTCAACTTCCTACATTTCGGGGTTGCCAACCTAAATAACTATACTATAATAAAAATAACTATACTGTAATATTACATATTACAAACACGCGTGTGGGAAGTGTGCTCTCTACGTATACCATATACAATGTATATACAAAAAGTATCCTAAAGGTATAAAATAAAATAAGTTAAAATACCTTATTAGGTAAAATCCGTCGTCCTCAACTTTTAAAATATGTGATCTTTATGCCTGTAGGCCTTTCAGGACATCCGTCCCATCTTCAGCAGTTCATTCTTCTCTACAGCATCCAGGTTGATGTTTGATGCTGCTGGTCCTAATGTGGCTTTGTCGTGACAAAGGACCAGCAGCATCAAACATCAACCTGGATGCTGTAGAGAAGAATGAACTGCTGAAGATGGGACGGATGTCCTGAAAGGCCTACAGGCATAAAGATTACATATTTTAAAAGTTGAGGACGACGGATTTTACCTAATAAGATATTTTAACTTATTTTACTTATGACTCTCCACCTCAACGGTTTTAACAATGAATTTTATTAGTTTTGATCCTGAAGGTAGTGTTAATATGCATTACACGAAACAAATCACTGCTCTCTAAATGAAATGAACTTTATTTGAAACAATATAAAACAATAAATACGTACTTGCCGCCATTTCATTACTAAATTGGTCTCAAAGCTTCCTGTTGGTTCAACTAATAAACATTGCCCACACTGTTAACGTTAGTCAATCGTTTATAATGAACGCAAATATTTCCAATAAAGATGTCATTATTTTACTATTATTTATTTTTTTGAAAACACCATCGCGCAAAAAATAATGTAGAACGCACGTTTGTGAAGTGTTTTACAGAATCTCGAAAATTAAAAACTTCGCTATCACTCGGTTTTTAAACATTTTCCTCTATTCTGTAAAAACCACTTCCCAACCTCGCATCGTAATATACTACTGTAGTTGGCCTGCATTTACACTGAAGGAGAAACACACTACCTCGAGACCACAGCGGTGGACTTTTACGAAATTTGAGGAATTTATTGCGGAAAGTAAAAAAAAAACTAAAAAAAAAGACGATGAAATCAACAAACGTTGTTACATTCTGAATATAACCATCAATCAACATCAGTAGTAGAAGAATAAACCGTGCACTGAACAATGGATTTAAAGATGACAACTAAGAGGGTTGTTATAACATTTATTAAAGTATTATTTTAAATTATTAACCAGTTTTTAACGAAATCGTCAATAAATCGTGTGAATCAAAGTGGAGATTCCTGCCTTAATCCTAGTTGACATTAGCTGTAAATTTTCCGTCTTCATTCTCATGTTATTATTTTTATACAGGGACTGAATTGTTGCTATTAAGTGTATTGGGACCCATATATTTTTTAACACTTTCCCATAACAGTTTTCTTTTAACTCTGCCAAAAGCCAATAACACATAACATGAATTCTCTTTTATATTCTGTTATTTGGTTCAGAGCAAACATGCAATCTCTACAAAATCTACCTTTTTGTGCGATAGTGCGTTTTGTCGTACTTACAGCAGTGGCGACCATGATTGAAAGTTCAACTTCCTACATTTCGGGGTTGCCAACCTAAATAACTATACTGTAATAATATTGCATATTACAAACACGCGTGTGGCCTCTTTGTATACTACATATAATGTATATACAAAAAATATCGAAAAGGAGTGTTAATATACGAGGCACGCCGTAGCGTAGTAGTTAAGGCACTGCGCTACAAGCCGGAAGATCGAGGGTTCGAGTCCCGGTGGGGGTTAGGATTTTTAAAACTGACACAAACCTTCTGGCGTCACTATGGTCCTGGGGTAGACTCAGCCTCTAACGGAAATGAGTACCAGATAGGGCCTACTTGTTCTGGGGTAAAGGCGGCCGTCACGCAGGGCTGACAACCCAGTTAACATCAAGTGGCGATTGTTCAGATAAAAGTGGGAGCCTTAACCTCCCACTACCCCAAGGGCCTCTTGAGGACTGTAGTGGGATCACTTTTAGTGTTGATATACATTATGCGAAACAAATTACTGCATTTTAAATGAACTGAACTTTATTTGAAACAATATATAACAATAAATACGTACTTGCTCGTCATTTTATCACCAATTGCTCTCACATCCTCCTGTTGTTTCAACTAATAAACATTGCCCACGCTGTTAACGTTAGTCAATATTGCTTATAATGAACGCAAATATATTATTTTACAATTTTTTAATTATTTTGTTAACACCATTGCGCAAAAAATAATGTACAACACACTTTTGTGAAGTGTTTTACAGAATCTCGGAAATTAAAAACCTCGCTATCGTTAGGATTTTAAACATTTTTCTCGATTCTGTAAAAACCACTTCCCAGCCCTCGCATTGTGTTGAGCTTATTATACTATTTTCAGTATTACGTATTATTATTTTATTAATTATTTTAATACAATTTATAACTGTATTTAAAATGTCTTATCCTCTATAATTTGAGCATAGGATTTTATCGCCCTTCATTCCACTCATCTGCAAACATTGCTAATACTCAATAACCTTGGTATAAAATTATTAGATGTATATTTAATTAGTCCCATATTAATACCATAATTTTCAGGAGATTTCTAAGTAACTTTAGTCTCGTTTATTGATTCTCTTAGATCCACAGAACTATCGATATTTATTACTGTTCCTTCTTCATTGCTAGTCCATAACTTTTTTAATAATTTAGTCATTCAGTTTTTGTGATTGCGTTTAGTTGCATAGTGCCACTTTCGCATTTATTTAAATATATCATAATTCTAAAAGTTTTATTTTGGTTTCCATATATCCATCCATAGTAATTCTGCCCAAGGGCAGGTCTTTTTGTGATTGGGTTTAGTTGCATAGTGCCACTTTCGCATTTATTTAAATATATCATAATTCTAAAAGTTTTATTTTGGTTTCCATATATCCATCCATAGTAATTCTGCCCAAGGGCAGGTCTTTCACTGTAATCATAGCATTTTCATTCTATGCTTTGCAGCTTTACTAGGAAATTATAGGTGTGGTAGCTTCCCGTTCTTTCCACACCGGTGAAGGATGAAGATGATAATGATAAAGATGGTGGTGATGGCCGGATGATTTTTCGGGGGCCATTGGGCTCTAAGCTTCCTGACATGTGTCTTACAGGTAAGGAAAAAAACCCGAAAGAAACCTCTCCCCAAAGCCTGTCCCGACCGGGAATGGAACTGTGGCCCGCTGATTGACAAGGCAGCACGCTCAACCACCGGTGAGACCACCTCAATGGATTTTTCCATATAGTGAATCACATTCTAAATCACTAACTTATGAATCGCAAGTTTTTCTTTTAAGTTTGCGCACCTCTTTCTTCACCAGGGCAGATTTTATTTTAATCTAAAATGTAGTTAATGTTACAGGAGTTGTGTTTTCAAACATGCTTGTTTCTTGTCTTTAATTTCATGGTTCCAGAATCTTAAGCCTCTTTTCGAATATATATTTTTTTCTTCGCTAACCAAACCACCGACCCCGGCTTCACCAGGCTGCTTGTGTTAATAGTGTCGTCAATATTTGGCCATTTTCTTATGTTATTACTTTAAGCTTCATTTTTCATTGTTTATCCAGTCTATTTTGATATAATACTTTTATACTATACTATCATCTTTTAAAAGTTGCACTTGCAAAGTTTCAGATTTCCCTTCCCCATATTTTCGAAAAGTTTATCTTATTTACTACAATGAAATGATCTGAAGATAAATCTTTTAAATACTGTCGTATCTTATTATTCGTGGCCATGTCTTTTTGTTTCTAAGGACATAATATATTATAGAGACCCTGCCTCGAGCTGTCCATGTAAATTTTATTGATATCACGATGTCTGGAGAAAATAAATAGTGTTATTGGTTCTGATGCCATAATATGCACAGAACTCTATCAATTTATTCCCCTTATTATTAACTGTAATTTCATTTTCAGAAGCCACTGTATCACTTATTGAGTTCTTAAAAACTCGTCATTTAAATTAGTATATAAACATCCTTATTAAACTAATTTATTACTGTTGAAGGAGAAAATGGTTGATTGGTGTTCCACTTTTACCAGGTTGTAGAATCCTTCTGTGTGTAGTTCTTGGTTCGGTTCTACGTTGACCATGGCTATAAATAACTCTGTCTCAGGGGAACAAAGGGAATACTATAATGATTATCACTTGGAATAACAACGCTAAGCGATTTTTAATCAAATATGGTCACTGCTCATTTCAAAATATTGTTACTTAGATTTATATGAAACTTGTATTAATCCTATTCACTTTCGGAATTAAATTTGTCCATTATCACGTGATTTTGAAATATAGGCTAACGGTTTGCTCGAACTATTTTATTTAAGAGGACTAAAATTCTGTCAATAGTAAGTATGTTTATTCTTATTTATCTTTCTTTATTTCACTTACTAACTTATTCACTTGTGTACATTAAAATACGAATTATTTACGTTATGTAAGAAATGCTATGAATTCTTACTTTAAGGGAGGAAAGGAGATTGCGAGTATTTGAGAATAAGGTACTTAGGAGCATTTTTGGACCAAGGAGAGATAAACAAATGGGTGAATGGAGAATACTACATAGCAATGAACTACATGATCTTTATATGAAGCCAGATATTATAAGAACAGTCAAGTCTCGTAGACTGCGATTGTCAGGACATGTTGCACGTATGGGGAATGAAAGACTTGCATGGAAGCTTCTTGTAGGAAAGCCAGAGGGAAAGCACCCAGTTGGTAGACCAAGAATGAGGTGGGAGAATAACATTAAATATGATTTGAGGAAGTAGATTATACAGGAAATGATTGGAAAGCATTAGCTCAGGATAGGGATGTATGGAGAGCTTATGTCCGCGCGGCCATGAACCTACGGGTTCGATAGTGCCAGTGATAGTGATAAGAAATGCTAATAAACAATGGTGACTCAATCACATATCATATAATTATTTTGAATCAGAATTTGTTGCACTTATATTTTATAGTATTACTTTTCTTCCTTATCATCATTAAATTATTCTTAATAGGCTCATTTAATAAAATGTATGGGACCTTTAGTACATCGACCGGTCATCATGACTGCTTGAAGTGCACTGGTTGACTGGTCGTTCTCTATGTTGACTGGTATCATGGAGGAATTTCCCTCCCAGAATTCAAGATTCTTTCATACCAATTCAAATGTGATTGGTTAATGAACCTGGCCATGAGTAGGCCCTACTATTGGCTAACTCACATCCAAATTACCCAGTCACTTTAAATATGGAGGCAGTTAATATTTCAAAGTCTTTCAAATTCCGAACTGATTCTAGAATCTCCCAGAATCAAAATATATCGACAACAATAACTTAAGTTCATTATTTATGATATAAAAATATTGATTTTTATTCAGATTCATATTAATGATAATTTAACTGGTGTTTCTTGTATTGAAAAATATAATATTATATATATATATATATATATATGATCCATCCATAGTAATTCTGTCCGAAGGCAGGTCCTTCACTGCAATCATAGGGAATTGTAGGTGTGGTAGCTTCCCGTTGCTTTCCACACCGGTGAAGGATGATGATAAAGATGGTGATGATGGCCATATGATTTCGGGGACCGTTTGGGTCTTAAAGTTTTTCTGACATTTGTCTTACAGGTGAGGAAAAACCCCGATTAAAACCTCACCCAGGAAAACTGCCCCGAACGGGATCAAACCCGGGCCCGCTGCGTGACAAGGCAGCACGCTACCTCTAGACCACAGCGGTGGACATATATATGATATGAAAAGAAAAATGAATGCTTGAGTCGGGATTTGAACCCGAGTCTCTAAACTCTGTACGTTTAGCGCTCTAACCAACTCAGCTACCCAAGGAGCGCTAAACGTACAGAGGTTAGATACTCGGGTTCAAATCCCGACTCGAGCATTAATTTTTCTTTTCATATCATATTTGCCTTCATTGTCAAATGTAAAAAATATAGTTATAACATCTAAATATATATAAATAAATATATATAATTAAAGTAATTCTTTATTATTTAAAAAAACGGGTAAATATCTGGCTTTACTGTTTGTAACTTCATCACAAAATTCTATGGTGTTTTGAATTTTTACTTCTTCAAGAGCATACAATAAATTATACTATTGAAGCACACCACCTCTCTACTTCACACCTTATTCTCACAATAGTTTCATTAATACATTTACAAGAATATAATGATCAATTCTGTAGTTATTTATGAACCTAAATGGCTACACAAGTAGCCGCTCATTGTTTCTGTGATACATTATTGTACAATGTAATATTGTGATGCATTTTTGGAGTGGTTTTCGAGTTGTGTCTGGGTTATAAACAACCGAAGCGACTTGTAGCGTGAAGACAAGAAGATGTTCTAAGTGAAATCGTCAGCGAGTGTAAAGAAATAAAAAAAAAAGTGAAAATAGAATTTATTAGCAGAAAATAATTTGTGTAATATGAGTGAAATTATGTTAAATAAATAAAATGGATTTGAGAATTGTGGGTAAACATCTGTGAAGTTAATTCCTAGAAAATCGACTGTTTTCCATCAATACGGCGATCAGCGACATCTATAATTTTAATTCTAGGGAACCTTGAAATTTCTTTTTTGTTTCAGTTATGGCACCAATGTAAATCTTAAAATCACATAGGCTATTTCTTGTTATATAATTCAGCTTCTTTATGGGTGAGTTACCGTATATTTTAGATTGCTATTTTTAGTGTTTCTGAAATATCTAATGTTTTATATCACAAGATAAGGTAAACTATGGGCTGGGAATAACTGAGGAATTGTAACGAATGTCTCGGAGCTATTATTTACATTTTATTTGTAACGATCACAGGCGCCGACTTATGGGTATGCTCTTACGCTCGGGCATAAAAAAAGTGGATATGTTCAGCATGCCCACTCATTTATTAATATCTAACTCTGATTCTATAATCTTTATAGAAACGCTATTTCTTCAACATTCATAGTTTTATATAGTAAATTTTATTCTGAAACAGATAGTACCAACAGAACACCTGCAACAGTGGTCATTATACGTTACGCTTCCCTCTTAGTAATTGATTATTTCGTATTTTATAACAAAATTATTTTACGAGTTTTAAATGTAGTTAGCGCAGTTTACAACATTACCGTAGACCTTAAATAGTCAAGTTTTAGATAATTTCATCATATCGCTAGAGAGTTTATCATCTTCGATACATTTAGACATTTTTTATAATTTTGGTTATCTAGTTCCAGACCTAGAAAGCCCTTGGTCTACTATTCAGCTGCTGGCCTCACATCCACATGTATTAATCTAGCCAGTATAGGAGTGACATGTGGTCAGTATGTCGGCTCCCCAGCCGTTATAACTGGTTTTCTCAACATGAAGCATTCACTTAATACAGCTACCCAAATACTTCGCCAAACACGCTGGGCACCTGTCTCATACTGGCCGAAATTACGTGAGCAAATTTCTTCCAGCTTGGGGACTCGAACCAGTGCAATTCCAGTAGCTCTGCACCAAATCATAATACATTAAACTGCTCAGCTACGGCGCGAGACAGCTATCTATCTATCTATCTATCTATCCATCCAACCATCCATCCATCCATCCATCCATCCATCCGTCCATCCATCCACCCATCCATCCATCCATCCACCCATCCATCCATCCATCCATCCATTTATCCATCCATCCATCTATCTATCTATCTATCTGTGACTAAAAATCCTAAGTCTGAATATGAGCATAAATTTTTTTCAAAAGTCTGCGTCTATATTATAGCCTTACTATAATGGTTGTCCAGAGGCTCGCTTTGTTTCCCCGCAACTGTTATGGCATCTATGTTGTAGCCTCACTGTAATGGTTGTCCAGCGGCTCGCTTTGTTTCCCCGCACCTGTTATGGTGTCTATGTTGTAGCCTCACAATGATGGTTGTCCAGCGGCTCGCTTTGTTTCCCCGCAACTGTTATGGCGTCTATGTTGTAGCCTCACTATGATGGTTGTCCAGCGGCTCGCTTTGTTTCCATGCACCTGTTATGGCGTCGATATTGTAGCCTCATCATGGTGGTTGTCCAGCGGCTCGCTTTGTTTCCACGCAACTGTTATGGCGTCTATGTTGTAGCCTCACTATGATGGTTGTCCAGCGGCTCGCTTTATTTCCATGCACCTGTTATGGCGTCGATGTTCTAGCCTCACTATGATGGTTGTCCAGCGGCTCGCTTTGTTTCCCCGCAACTGTTATGGCGTCTATGTTGTAGCCTCACTATGATGGTTGTCCAGCGGCTCGCTTTGTTTCCGCGCACCTGTTATGGCGTCTATGTTGTATCCTCACTATGATGGTTGTCCAGCGGCTCGCTTTGTTTCCCCGCAACTGTTATGGCGTCTATGTTGTAGCCTCACTATGATGGTTGTCCAGCAGCTCGCTTTGTTTCCGCGCACCTGTTATGGCGTCTATGTTGTAGCCTCACTATGATGGTTGTCCAGCGGCTCGCTTTGTTTCCCCGCAACTGTTATGACGTCTATGTTGTAGCCTTAATATGATGGTTGTCCAGCGGCTCGCTTTGTTTCCACGCAACTGTTATGGCGTCTATGTTATAGCCTCACTATGATGGTTGTCCAGCGGCTCGCTTTGTTTCCCCGCAACTTTTATGGCGTCTATGTTGTAGCCTCACTATGATGGTTGTCCAGCGGATCGCTTTGTTTCCACGCAACTGTTATGGCGTCTATGTTGTAGCCTCATTAAGATGGTTGTCCAGCGGCTCGCTTTGTTTCCCCGCACCTGTTATGGCGTCTAGGTTGTAGCCTCACTATGATGGTTGTCCAGCGGCTCGCTTTGTTTCCCCGCAACTGTTATGGCGTGTATGTTGTAGCATCACTATGATGGTTGTCCAGCGGCTCGCTTTGTTTCCCCGCAACTGTTATGGCGTCTATGTTGTAGCCTCACTATGATGATTGTCCAGCGGCTCGCTTTGTTTCCCCGCAACTGTTATAGCGCCTATGTTGTAGCCTCACTATGATGGTTGTCCAGCGACTCGCTTAGTTTCCCCGCAACTGTTATGGCGCCTATGATGTAACCTCACTATGATGGTTGACCAGCGGCTCGCTTTGTTTCCCCGCAACTGTTATGGCGTCTATGTTGTTGCCTCACTATATTGTTTGTCCAGCGGTTTGCCTTGTTACCCCGCAACTGTAATGATGTCTATGTTGTAGCCTCACTATGATGGTTATCCAACGGCTCGCTTTGTTTCCCCGTAACTGTTATGACGTCTATGTTGTAGCTTCACTATGATGGTTAACCAGCGGCTCGCTTTGTTTCCCCGCAACTGTTATGGCGTCTATGATGTAACCTCACTATGATGGTTGTCAGCGGCTCTCTTTGATTCCCCGCAACTGTTATGTCGTCTTTGATGTAACCTCACTATGATGGTTGTCCAGCGGCTCGCTTTGTTTCCACGCAACTGTTATGGCGTCTATGTTGTATCCTCACTATGATGGTTGTCCAGCGGCTCGCTTTGTTTCCCCGCAACTGTTATGGCGTCAATGTTGTAGCCTCACTATGATGGTTGTCCAGCGGTTTGCCTTGTTTCCCGGCAACTGTAATGATGTCTATGTTGTAGCCTCACTATAATGGTTGTCCAGCGGCTGGCTTTGTTTCTCCGAAACTGTTATGGCGTCTATGTTGTAGCCTCACTATGATGGTTGGCCAGCGACTCGCTTTGTTTCACCGCACCAGTTATGGCCTCTATGTTGTAGCCTCACTATAATGGTTGTCCAGCGGTTTGCCTTGTTTCCCCGCAACGGTAATAATTACTAAATTGTAGCCTCACTATGATGGTTGTCGAGCGGCTAACTTTGTTTCCCCGCACCTGTTATGGCGTCTATGTTGTAGCCTCACTATGGTGGTTGTCCAGCGGCTCGCTTTGTTTCTTCGCACCTGTAATGGCGTCTATGTTGTAGCCTCACTGTAATGGTTGCCCAGCGGCTCGTTTGTTTCCCCGCACCTGTTATGGTTGCCCAGCGGCTCGTTTGTTTCCCCGCACCTGTTATGGCGTCTATGTTGTAGCCTCACTATTACGGTTGTCTAGCGGCTCGCTTTGTTTCCCCACAACTGTTATGGCGTCTATGTTGTAGCCTCACTATGGCGGTTGTCCAGCAGCTCGCTTTGTTTCCCCGCACCTGTTATGGCGTCTATGTTGTAGCCTCACTATGATGGTTGTCCAACGGCTCGCTTTGTTTTCACGCAACTGTTATGGCGTCTATGTTGTAGCTTCACTATGATTGTTGTCCAGCGGTTCGCTTTGTTTCCACGCAACTGTTATGGCGTCTATGTTGTAGCCTCACTATGATGTTTGTCCAGCGGCTCGCTTTGTTTCCCCGCAACTGTTATAGCGTCTGTGTTGTAGCTTCACTATGATGGTTGTCCAGCGGCTCGTTTTGTTTCCACGCAACTGTTATGGCGTTGTGGTGTGGGGTTTCGTATTGCCCCACGTTGTTGGTTGCCACTTTCTAGCGCCACTATGAAGTGGGATAATTTGGGTCCACTTTGCTGCAAGGTCTACTCCTTCCAAGTTAAGGATGAAGGATCCTTACTTCTGGACAGTTCGGGTTAATGGTGCACCGGACTGAGGTTCTCAGGGGTTCTTATTATCGGAGAGCAAAAGGATCTTGATCTCAGGTCGTTGAGAGATGGATGCGAGGAAAATACAAACAGCACTACATTGATGTACGGTATTACACAAAAGAATCACACTTTTTTATTCTTCTAGACTTGAACTAGTTAATCTGCCGGCGGAGATATTTGCTGAGTAGAACCAATTTATATGCAGTAGATTTATGTCTCTACCAAGATATGTACCGCGGTTGTCCGGTAATACTAATTTTTACAGAGTCCAACACTTAACAGCACTCGGAGACCACATGCCTCCTGTCGGTGGTGTCCCGACTTCACACCTTGACTCCCCTGCGGATTCTAACATAATATTCTTTTCTCAAAAATTGTTGGCCTACATACAGCAAAGTTCTCTGTCCGGCTTACAATTAATTTTAATATGCCCTTTGATTGGGCATTATCCTGGTAGGGCGTATCATCATTACTGTAACAACTTATCGATAAATAGGATTTTAATTGCAGAGGCGTTTCCCAAATTTTACTGGCCTATACCTAAAGGGATTTTTTAACTCTATTTGCCCATTGGCTGGAGGTCTTTTCTGGGCAACAATAGATGGCCTACTTCCTCCTTCCTTTCTCTTCTGGGCTACCCACGCAACTTGATTTTGGGTAATATATTTTTTTCCCTTAACATTAACAAAGTTTCAAAAGGCCGGATATTGGCAATAAAAAGATGTCCCGGTCCTAGTTGATTTATTGGGAAGGGAAAATGACACTTGTTTTTTCTTACTTCACTTTTATAAGGGTCGTCCCGTCTTGGGGGTGTTTTCGCTAAACAGTAGCCTGTACTACAAAAACAAGTTACCCCAAGGAAGTCATACTATATTGTCCAAAGGGATCGGTATTGTTACATAGTTGCTTGTCCTTCATAAAAATAAAGAAACGAGCAGAGCTGCTCGCTCACAAATATATCAAGTTGACTTAGTCTTCTTAGGAGAACTATAAAAATATGAAAAATATATATATATAACTTAAGGCCCTTTATAAAAAGTTACTTGCGGCATATGGAATTTGCTGCCATAAACATAGTAAAGTGGCGACATGTTTAATAGCTTTGCAAAACATCTGCCTGTTTCTGCCCGTCGCATGAAATCCAAAGAAGTTACTTTTTAATATTCGATTCCATTAAATATCATACATTGTTATACATTCATAACTATTTTATATTATATCAATTTTTGTTCAAATTTATAAAATTTAAATTATTACCGCTGGGGATCTAAATCTTGCTTTAAATGCTCCTTTAGTGCTAGAGAACAATTGGGATTTAGCCTAATTTTCTCTACACTAAAAACTCTTGTTCGAAATGTATGTACCAATTCCTGGTAGGTTTAAGTAAATATTTTGGTTAGAGTTCATTACCCCCTCTGTTGAGAAACATTGTAAGGGATATACCTGCTTATAAGTACACCCTCGTTCACCATCTACAAGTAAGGATTGCAAAAAAAAAAATATACACAAATAACACAACAACAGAATTTTATGACACATAAATATTTCTGTCCTTATGACCTACATTACAACGTCATTCATTCCAAATTTTCTTCATCCTTACAACTTCGTGTAACTTCATTGCTCGTGTATGAGCCACTAACTACGCTCGGATAATGCGTATTATCACTAAACCACTGGTGATCACTTTGGCCAATATTTATGCCTTAGCACTGATCATTCTTTTAATAAAACTGATCACGACACTTCACACGTGTTTTCTTGAAGTTAATTAAAATTAAATGCTTAACCAAGTTTTTTTTACATTTATATGGCAGATTGGAATCTTTGGTGCCACGAACCGCTCTTTAAATTAATGTGAATTATAGGTTTCCGATAATCTTTAGAATTAAAAAAAAATTAAATAACATGTATTCATGAGGATCTGTGTCCCTATCAATTTCTTAATTAAATATGATCATTATTAATCTTTGTGATTATTATAATCAGTTAAATATATCCTGTGTATGATATTTATATTGATCATCTAGAATATTAAATTCCGTTTACTAATTAATTCGGAGAATATTTATTTCCGTTATTTCCTCTACATAGAGAGAGTTTCTTTAAAATAGTAGGCAGGCTTAATTACCGCAATTACCGCTTAATTACATACAATAAAATAATTTTTGAGTGCTATAATATTCACTTTTATATTTGCATGACTCACGCGCTCCAAGATTTGTTAACATTATAAATATTTATAGGCGTTTCCCTACTTGTGCTAAGATTTTTTTCATAGGTATTACATATAGGGGAACGTGGGGCAGAATGGGGTATCTAATGTTTGATCCAATGTATTTTACATTATAAATAAGTAAAATTTTGTTCTCTGATATGGATATGTTCATTGGTATTTAATAAACAGAAAAACATAATCACATTACAAATTAATAAAAAATTCGGGGATATACATCCAATAAAACTAGAGCAAAACATTTGCCCCGTTGTGCCCCATGGATGGGGCACAATGGGGTACTAATTTTTTATTTGTATTTTGCATTACTAATTAATAATATTTATCAGTAAACTTATAAACTATAGCACAATGATTCATTTTTCACAAAATACACAAACATGAGTGGCATCATCATCATCATCATCACTATCGACTCCAGCACAAGAGTTGTGAGCCCACTGAAGACAAGAAGGACATCTAATCCAGCCTTCTTCTGAAGAGTCATGACAGTAGAGACAATCATCTTCCTCAACGTCATTTTTGGCAGAGCCAGAATGATTTTTCGAACTAGGTAGATTTAACCTGACTGCCTTAACTTTAGATGGTCCTGGTTTCGAGTCACTTTCTGGTAAAGCAAATCATCATTTTACAGGCCTCTTTTCTAAATTATCCTTTTCAGAATGTTGCAGTGCACTTCTCTATGTTGATGATGTCAAAATTGCACTTTTGCCTCGATTTTTTTTAACTCGCTTGTTCTTTTGAGACCCTTTTGGGATGGGTGTGATATTTTCTTGGCTGGCACTTTGAAAATGACTGTGGTTTAGCGACCCTAGATTTTCAGGGAAGGAAAATGTTTCTGACGTCAGATATTCCTGAGGTTTGGAAGTGTTGCCTTCCTATTATTATCAGAAGCAATCTGAATGTCTGTTGTTGAAGAAGGCAAGAAATCTGCATCATCAAAAACATTCACATTAACTGGCCATATCCCAGTTTTTTCGAAAATCATTGACGGCTGTAGCCATTGTTGAGGCACGTACGTAAGCACTACCCGTTCCGCCAGTTGGAAGGCAAGTCCTCGAAATTCATTTACACTGAGGCCGAAGAGTTGGGCTTCCATCTTTTTAGGTATTCAAGTTCGGTTTCCTGCTCTTCACTAAAAACGCAGGATAAATTTTCCATCGATTTCCTTACTGTGTAATCCACATTTTCTCTCTTTTTCTTCACGTGTCGTCCAGAGTTGTTTGAAGCACTTGGAATTGACTAGCTGCCGTTTTGTACACCATTGATCCATTAACGGCTTCTAGCATAGACACAAGGGACAATTCTTCTCTCTGTGTCTTATTTTTATAATTCCTCACCATTTTGAAACTACACAGAGGAAAAGAGTCAGTCAGTAATATGAAGACCGCATGGGGCAAGACGGGGTAGTACCCTGTCTTGCCCTACCCCATTCTGCCCCACGAACTCAATTATAATTTATGACGTTATGACCGGATTATTTTGAAACAAAACCTAATGCAGTAAACATGTTTACAAAGAAAATGGAATAATCTTTAACACAGTAATTGTTAGATATTATTCAAATGAAGCTTAGATGTATTTGCATGCACTGAAGAGAAGGTGTAATATTGCAAAAATCTCTTCACAACTGACCACACAAGCAAAAAAGTAACAAAGACTTCACCGATGGCGAAAAACTGATCTGTACAAGCAGCTGAGACGTTACAGAGATACTTTTGAGAAATTCCGATATATCGTGCCACATACAGAGAGAAAAATACACGTACCCCATTCTGCCCCACTACCCCGTTCTGCCCCCTGTTCCCCTATACGAATTCATCATGATTGTTAATACATATAATATTCATACTTCTTAACATTTTATTCTCAACATATTTCGGCATATCAGCCCATTTAATCTGCCGAAGCATAACTGGCTGTATCATTAATCAGTCAAACGACGTTATTTTCTTAAGCGTGCAAATTTTTTTCATTCGAATACAGAATCGCAGAGCATGTCACATTCGCTTCCATTAGCGACCATGACTTCATCTCATCTCATTATTAATATCGAATACAAATTCGCATAATCGTGTCACATTCGCTTCCATTAGCGACCATGGCTTCATTAACAAGATAATACGGGGTCCCTTGCCCTCAAATGTTATCTTAACAAAATAATATGTGTTATCCAAACACAGTGACGTGCCGCTACGGCCCACGTCCACAAATTAAATTCTGTGTATACTTCTACTTACTTCTTCCTTCCAAGTATTAGGCCAAGGCCTGTTACGATCCTATAGAAAATTTTCCCTCCAGCGTTTCATAGGACGGCCCAGTGATCTTCGTCCTCTTGGTATATAATTATAAACAGCTTTGGGGATCCGATTTGAACTCATTATTTCAAGATGGTGTTTCCAATTCAGTTGGTACTGTTTAATAATTCTGTATATAAATCAGTAAATACATTCCTCACGCTTTATAGGTTCATACCGTCACTCGGCCTTTCAATTAAGGTGCATTACGCTTCAACATCTCTCTTTAGCTTCTATGCCTATATTGTCGGCTTGTTCTTTATCAAAATCATAATAATCATAATCTTATTCGTATTAAGATTGTTATACAAGTTCCTTCAATTACCTATCAAACAATGACAATTGCCTATCTGAGCTCATTTTAACATTTACTGAATTTTAACCTTTAACTCAGGAGCGTTCTTTCGTCAATAATAAAATAATAGAATATTAAAATCAATCAAGTACTTTTACTTTGATAAACTAAGTAGATAATGCAGCTTTCTGCTCAACCAATTAGGTTAAACAAAGAACATTTAAAAATATTCTCTCTCTTTTTAATTTTTAAGCTATTCACAGCTAATTAATCGTTATCTAATAGTGACTATTCACAGATCCATCATGTTTATATGGTCCGAAATTTATTTAAAATTATTTTCTCAGTTCTAATTGATATTGAGGCATTATTATGTCTTACACATAACTTTACTACTTAATTGATATTCATATTTTTCCTCAATTATATATTTGGTCTATATAAGACAATGATCAATCCCATAATGATATTTTATTTATTAACATTGTATTTAATCACGATATTCAATTGATAGAAGCATCGTGCTCCCCTCTTGTTCGAACACACATAATACGGATACTTATTTCTCTCGTATTTAATTAATCGAATTAATTTATTCACTCTGATATCTCAATTAATCATCATGGATTTACCAATAATTCTTATTTAAAATTGATTTAACAATAATTCATGTTAATCCTTAACATTTCTCGCTATTCGAGATGTTTAATCATTTCACTTAATATCTAAATAATAATCCTCGATTTTCACTTAGAACTGAGTTCGAAAACCGGTCCGTGTACCATCATTTTTTCCAATCATTGAGTTTGTACAGATTTCATCCTACTTTCGGATTCAAAAATAAGAGCAAGGCTCTGATCGAAGAGGTTAATGTGGTTTTTACTTCGGTCGCGCATAGATAGGCGATAATGTCTGGACAATATAATTGAATTTACTGAAAGTCCTCGAACAATATACGACAGCGGAACATTTCTAATTACCCGATTCAATTGACATCCATATTCTGCACACCACTCAAATCCTGGGACGTTTGGGACTGACCTGCTTGCAACAAAGGTTTTTGCAACCAGTTCGGTCGACTTTTCCCTTCCGCCTGTCACTCTGAACCAAGGAATATCTGATTTGGGGTCCTCGAGGTATAGCAAATATTTTTCCCTCGGCTTCGATTTTATTCTATTACATTTGACTTTATCGACTGCCTTAGTTAAGCCCTTTTGGCGTCGGTTAACTATCTTCGAATATTTGGTTGCCTTGCCCGCGGCCTTTGCTTTAATTTCCGATTCATTGTCAGGTATTCCTTGTTTCTGCACGTTACAAGTAAATACATGCACATTTCCACAACCTTCATTTTTCTTGGCAATACTAGACCCTAATTTTATCTTATCATTAAGAAAATCTACACTCTGACTTGAGTTTTCTTTAGACTGACTTATTTCTGGGGTATAGTCTATACTTATTACTTCATTTGTTTTAAAATTTCCAATCTTAGTTTCCTCGATGACAACTACACTATTTGCAGAATTTGTATCAGATTCTTTATCATTAATTAATTCTGACTCTGAATTATTTTCTGTTTTCAGCCCTATTTCCTCACGTTCAACATAACTAGATTTTCCGTTTATTAACCCCATTTTATCAATCCTAGCTTCCATGCTAGCTTCCACCTCGTCGAACTTGATTCCCAATGAACTTATCATTTTATTATTGGCCTGAATATTTTCGTTTATTTCTTTCTTATCTAATTCTCTGTTTCTATTTATCTCTGCTCTAAATGCTTCCAGGAAGCTTAAAATGATCTGGCTTTGGTCGCCTGCAATGTAACCGTTAAGTTCTACCATTTTAGTATTTAATTATTAAATTTCTCAATTATCAAAAGTGTTTAAATTACCAAAAAAAAAGTACAAATTGCATGATATTTTAGTATTTAATTATTTAATACCTTTTGTAGTCTTCATTTTTACCAGTTCTGGGTCTTCCTCTGGTCTTCCTTCCCTCTGCGTTCTCGTGTTGCTATCATCTTCTCAGAATATAGCTGTGTGGACTCCTCCGGTTGCTGATTTATTCCAGGCTACTCTCTGCGACTGGATGCTGGCGTTCCTCCGTCTCGTGTGAGTTTTTGTTGCTTGACATTGCACTGCTTTCGCAACTCTTCGTGCCACTCAGTTGGAGCGCCACTTTGTAGTGTGATGGTTCTGTGGGGTTTTGTATTGCCCCACGTTGTTGGTTGCCACTTGTAGCGCCACTATGAAGCGGGATAATTTGGGTCGCTCCACTTTGCTGCAGGGTCCACTCCTTCCAAGTTAAGGATGAAGGATCCTTACTTCTGGACAGTTCGGGTTAATGGTGCACCGGACTGAGGTTCTCAGGCGTTCTTATTATCGGAGACCAAAAGGATCTTGATCTCAGGTGTAACGGAGGATTGTTGGTGAGAGATGGATGCCAGGAAAATACAAACAGCACTACATTGATGTACGGTATTACACAAAAGAATCACACTTCTTTATTCTTCTAGACTTGAATTTTCTTTTTTTTTTTTTACACTAGTTAATCTGCCGGCGGAGATATTTGCTGAGTAGAGCCAATTTATATGCAGTAGATTTATGTCTCTACCGAGATATGTACCGCGGTTGTCCGGTAATACTAATTTTTACAGAGTCCAACACTTAACAGCACTCGGAGACCACATGCCTCCTGTCGGTGGTGTCCCGACTTCACACCTTGACTCCCCTGCGGATTCTAACATAATATTCTTTTCTCAAAAATTGTTGGCCTACATACAGCAAAGTTCTCTGTCCGGCTTACAATTAATTTTAATATGCCCTCTGATTGGGCATTATCCTGGTAGGGCGTATCATCATTACTGTAACAACTTATCGATAAATAGGATTTTAATTGCAGAGGCGTTTCCCAAATTTTACTGGCCTATACCTAAAGGGATTTTTTAACTCTATTTGCCCATTGGCTGGAGGTCTTTTCTGGGCAACAATAGATGGCCTACTTCCTCCTTCCTTTCTCTTCTGGGCTTCCCGCGCAACTTGATTTTGGGTAATATATTTTTTTCCTTAACATTAACAAAGTTTCAAAAGGCCGGATATCGGCAATAAAAAGATGTCCCGGTCCTAGTTGATTTATTGGGAAGTGAAAATGATACTTGTTTTTTCTTACTTCACTTTTATAAGGGTCGTCCCGTCTTGGGGGTGTTTTCGCTAAACAGTAGCCTGTACTACAAAATAAGTTACCCAAAGGAAGTCATTCTATATTGTCCAAAAGGATCGGTATTGTTACATAGTTGCTTGTCCTTCATAAAAATAAAGAAACGAGCAGAGCTGCTCGCTCATAAATATATCAAGTTGACTTACAGTCTTCTTAGGAGAACTATAAAAATATGAAAAAAATATATATAACTTAAGGCCCTTTATAAAAAGTTACTTGCGGCATATGGAATTTGCTGCCATAAACATAGTAAAGTGGCGACATGTTTAATAGCTTTGCAAAACATCTGCCTGTTTCTGCCCGTCGCATGAAATCCAAAGAAGTTACTTTTTAATATTCGATTCCATTAAATATCATACATTGATATACAATCATAATTATTATATATTGTATCAATTTTTGGTTCAAATTTATAAAATTTAAATTATTACCGCTGGGGATCTAAATCTTGCTTCAGCGTCTATGTTGTAGCCTCACTATAATGGTTGTCCACCGGCTCGCTTTGTTTCCCCGCACCTGTTATGGCCTCTATGTTGTAGCCTCATTATGATAGTTGACTAGCGGCTCGCTTTGTTTCCGCGCACCTGTTATGGCCTCTATGTTGTAGCCTCATTATGATAGTTGACTAGCGGCTCGCTTTGTTTCCCCGCACCTTTTATGGCCTCTATGTTGTAGCCTCACTATGATGGTTGTCCAGCGGCTCGCTTTGTTTCCCCGCACCTGTTATGGCCTCTATGTTGTAGCCTCACTGTATTGGTTGTCCAGCGGCTCGCTTTGTTTCCCCGCAACTATTATAGCGTCTATGTTGTAGCCTCACTATAATGGTTGACCAGCGGCTCGCTTTGTTTCTACGCACCTGTTATGGCCTCTATGTTGTAGCCTCACTGTAATGGTTGTCCAGCGGCTCGCTTTGTTTCCACGCACCTGTTATGGCCTCTATTTTGTAGCCTCACTATGATGGTTGTCCAGCGGCTCGCTTTGTTCCCCGCAACTATTATAGCGTCTATGTTGTAGCCTCACTATGATGGTTTTCCAGCGGCTCGCTTTGTTTCCACGCACCTGTTATGGCCTCTATGTTGTAGCCTCACTGTAATGGTTGTCCAGCGGGTCGCTTTGTTTCCCCGCAACTATTATAGCGTCTATGTTGTAGCCTCACTATAATGGTTGACCAGCGGCTCGCTTTGTTTCCACGCACCTGTTATGGCCTCTATGTTGTAGCCTCACTGTAATGGTTGTCCAGCGGCTCGCTTTGTTTCCACGCACCTGTTATGGCCTCTATTTTGTAGCCTCACTATGATGGTTGTCCAGCGGCTCGCTTTGTTTCCCCGCAACTATTATAGCGTCTATGTTGTAGCCTCACTATGATGGTTTTCCAGCGGCTCGCTTTGTTTCCACGCACCTGTTATGGCCTCTATGTTGTAGCCTCACTGTAATGGTTGTCCAGCGGCTCGCTTTGTTTCCACGCACCTGTTATGGCCTCTATTTTGTAGCCTCACTATGATGGTTGTCCAGCGGCTCGCTTTGTTTCCCCGCAACTATTATAGCGTCAATGTTGTAGCCTCACTATGATGGTTTTCCAGCGGCTCGCTTTGTTTCCACGCACCTGTTATGGCCTCTATTTTGTAGCCTCACTATGATGGTTGTCCAGCGGCTCGCTTTGTTTCCCCGCAACTATTATAGCGTCTATGTTGTAGCCTCACTATGATGGTTTTCCAGCGGCTCGCTTTGTTTCCACGCACCTGTTATGGCCTCTATGTTGTAGCCTCACTGTAATGGTTGTCCAGCGGCTCGCTTTGTTTCCCCGCAACTATTATAGCGTCTATGTTGTAGCCTCACTATGATGGTTGTCCAGCGGTTCGCTTTGTTTCCACACACGTGTTATGGCGTCTATGTTGTAGCCTCACTGTAATGATGGATGATCAGCGGCTCACTTTGTTTCCCCGCAACTATTATAGCGTCTATGTTGTAGCCTCACTATAATGGTTGACCAGCGGCTCGCTTTGTTTCCACAAACCTGTTATGGCCTCTATGTTGTAGCCTCACTGTAATGGTTGTCCAGCGGCTCGCTTTGTTTCCCCGCAACTGTTATGGCGTCTATGCTGTAGCCTCACTATGATGGTTGACCAGCGGCTCGCTTTGTTTCCCCGCACCTGTTATGGCGTCTATGTTGTAACCTCACTATGATGGTTGTCTAGCGGCTCGCTTTATTTCCCCGCAGGTGTTATAAATAATTAAATATAAAGGTGCCGGCTACCGCCACTATAATATTTCCGTATGTTAATCATTGTCAAGCATTGTCGCGGCATCCGCTTTTATATAAACAGAAACTATTAGGCCTATAGGAAGTCGATAATAACAATATTTTTGTTTCTTGTTTGTGTTATAAGAGACAAACATTAATTATACGCAAGTGTTCATATAACGCACTAATTAATTTATTGCTTAATGAACGTTGTTTTATTACCACATTTATTTTCATCTTGTCTATTACAGAAACATGTGTTAACAAAACAATACCAACAATCATTTTTTTCTTACCAACTCTCAGAACTACTTTTCTCCATATCAGTTTTATTTTACTTAAGTTCCGGTAGTTTTCTTTGTTCAAATTATTTTTTTTTTTAGTCCTACAAATAGAGTCACATGAAAACACACGAGCACATAAGCACATAGATCTGGACACATAATATTGACTCAGATTAGATTAGGTTAGTAAAGATGGATTCGGGTTTTTAGAACCTAACGCGGCAATCTTATTTTTGGTTTATTGTGTTTCCCATATTTACTTTATTGAATAAATGAGATGAAATCTACTCTACAGAGATATGTAGTCTGTTATGTTGTTCTTGGTTGGACACTCATCAAGCATCAACACACATAACTCGTACCACCATTTATTTGGGCTGGGGCGAAGGCCTCTAGGAAGACTTTGGGCATTATTCTGCCCAAAGTTGACACACAGGCTCGGAATCTCGAATCAGTACACGAGTGTGCCCCATTAGATCATCATAATCACATAATTTAAACACCTGTGGTTTGATAAAACAGATTAGTTTCTACGTAATATGAGATGAGGTGAAAGTTGATATGAAATGAATAAACGTATATTAAATTGAATGATGGGGAGGGAAGAAGAGTGGTAAGTGTTGGGATGAAATTCGGGAAACGGGAGAACCACGAGAAAAAAACAGAAAGTGTGGCTGACCACCAAAACCCGTCCGAAAACGCTAGGATTCGAATCTGATATGCTAGCTGTGCGTACTAGTCATGCGTCCACCGAGATGACAACCACTGACTCTAAATTAAGTAAAATTACGTAGCCTATTTCTCTATGGTTAAATACGGGGAATCGGATATGTAACTGCATGTTCCACGGTTATTTTTGATTAAATAAAATAACAGAGGGTTAAGTAGTAGTAGTAAGTTAGTATTTTATGTAATGACATCCTTTAACAGTTGAACGGCGTCATACATCAACCGGCTATGCGCCATTTTCTAAGTTTCTAGAAAAATACGTTTAAAGTTTTAGTCAATCTTCACTACTTATTGTAGCGCCAAACTAACTAATTAGATATTGCAAGATATCCTTGTTTGACAGTTATGCATCAACAATTTAAAGAGTGGGAACATTGGCGCTTAGCTGGATGATGCAAAATTTATATTAGCATTTATGAAGATCTGTTTTCATAGACGTTTGTTGCAAAACATAGAATCTGTATTAGGACTGATGGCATTTACATTTTTCTTTTATAATATGTGTTTCTCGTATCATTTATCATATTTATAGTATTATTATTATTATTATTATTATTATTATTATTATTATTATTATTATTATTATTATTATCATCATCATCATCATCATCATCAACCGTCTGGATGTTCCTCTGAGAGATACGAGTAATATAATTTTTACTTGGATGGGTTACCAACCTGTCCGCAAAACCCCCTTCCAGGAGGACCAGGTGATTTGTGATCGAGGTTTTTTTCCTCTAGAGCAGGTACCTTTACATGGTTAAAGAGACTGCTCTTCCCTTTTGCTGGTTTTCTCTTCCGTCTTCTTTGCCGTTGGGGACATATTGTTCTTCTTCCGCCTCTGAAGTCGTTGGAAATTCCTGCGTTGGAACTGGGAACAGGCCGACGGCCTACAATGAAGATGATGATTATTATCATTATTACTATTATTATTATTATTATTATTATTATTATTATTATTATTATTATTATTATTATTAGAGTCCAGATGTTAGGCATTTAAAAAATTCAAAATAGGCAGGCAAAAAGGCACTAAAATCATTAATATAGGCACTATAAAATTAGAAATAGGCAATTAAAAAATGGACTACAACATACATTTTTACAGCCTTACGTAAAGAATATAAACATATGCCATCAATAGCATACGAAGATATCAGAGATGATTTTAGAGCTTGTTTTGCCTTTTTACAAATAGCATACGTATGTTTTGCAGTGTGTACGTGCTGCGAAACATGGCACTTCTTGGCGCAATTCGCTGAAATTTTACACACTTTGCAAAACAATATTGAATCGTGACTTGAGAACATTTCCGCACCAAATTCTTTCACGAAATTGGTCAGTTTTTCTTACTGTTTACTGTTGTCCGTTCTTATGGCAAAGTAAAACAATTGTTCTTAAAAAAAGAAAACGTACACTTGTTGCACCACTTTGTCTTTGAAACACCTATGTGTGAACGAGGACTACAGATTGAATTCAGTGTTTCCAACATCAAAAATAATATTGCCAATCATTTGAAGGTTTCTATTCAATGATATGTGTCATGAAGTTTGTCCATTTCAATTGATTTCATTGAAATACTGAGTTAATTTCGAGCAAAATTGCTAATATGCATTTATAGGCATTATAAGCTGAAATAGGAATTTATAGGCAAAATGAACTTCAAGGAAAACAACTCTAGGGTCGTTGGTATGAACTTATATAAAGTCACTTTTACAATATATATAATAAATAACTATAGGCATTTTTCCTAACATCCGGTCTCTAATTATTATTATTATTATTATCATCGTAAGTATTTTTATTGTTACTATCGTATAAAATGTTGATTGCATATTAAATTTATATTGCAACATTTATTATATATTTAACTCATTATAATTAGTGTAGTGTATATCTATATTTGTCAAATATTTATTTGTATTTGTGATGGTTGAGTGGAAGAGAAGGCCTTTTGGCCTTAACTCTGCCAGAATAAATAAAACAGTATTATTATTATATTTAAAAAACAGCGCTAAAAGTGTGCGTACAGTTACTTCATGAGTCAGTACAACACATGATATCAAAATATCATTTTAAGTGGCTCTTAGCCGGTTGATGCATACCATTGTTTGATTCAAATTTGGGAGTGTAAAGACCGACACATTTTATTTGGAGACTTCTTAATTCAGGTTCATCTTTGTAAGTGCCGCAAATCTACGACACGGGACCATGGTTTTATTCTTCTTTCGAAAGAAGTCATATTCAGGATTTTTACGCCCTTAAAACTCCATGGAAGATGGGGCAGGTTTTCATCCCGCGAACCGCGGAACCACAGCCGAGCATGGTAACCATTACTCCACAAGGATCGCCAATTTATTAAGGATATACGTGGGCTATTGAATAAAAATGATAATTATTTTTACAGCCATAATTTAACATACAAAAATTTGATTTCATTACGATATTTGTTAGTTTAATGCACCATGTACTTGTGGTATAAATTTCAAGATCATCACTTCAGGTCTCTGCTGTGAGTGGTGTTCTAATCGAACATGATCAGTATCACCTACAGCTAAAATAGAGGCAAAGTTTCTTTCAAAGATAAAATTACTGCTAAAACTTGACATTTTGATCCTGAGAGCAAAGAGCAAAGCTCTGTGTGGAAGTCTCCTTCATGACCAACCCCCAAAAAGCAAAGTGTTTTCTTCTGCTCGTGGAATGGTTTATCAGCCTGTCTACCTGCACACACAACAGTAACTGGACAATATTTAAATATATGTCCTGATAGCTCTGCAAGGCCACATAAGGCCCAAAAGGCCATATTTTCATGCAACAAGCTTTTTACTGTATCAGGATAATGAGAGACCGCAAATTGAAAATGTTGTTGCTTAATATCTTACAAAAATCAAAATAAAGTGCATTCTTCATCCTCCCTTTAGTCCGATTTTAGTCTTGCGTGACGTTTTTCGTCTAAAATATAACCCAGAGTTAAAATACATTAAATAAATTACAAAACTAAATAAAGTAAAAGTAAAAGAAATTCCAAACTTAATAATGTAGCCAATACATGTTTTCGATTTGAAAATATTTGAAGAAAATACTCAAACCCCATGAAAATGTATATTCCCTAACCAGAAGAAAAATCTGCGAGGGAGGGTGGTAACACCTTCAGAAGCAGCACTGAATATTTCGGACACGGTTTTGAAAGATCTGTCAAACAATTGTTTCCGGAATGTCTAAGAATGGTAGACTATAAGAGATGCTATTAAATTGTCAGCATCAGATAGCATTGGTTATTTAAAAAAGAGGCAAAACAAAAAATGGGTTGATGAGAAATGTGTCGACATTGTAAAAAAGAAAGAAAAGCTAGCAAAAACGGAATGGTTACACGAGCCAAATGAGGTAAATGTAAAGCAATTGGGTAGTATTAGACGGGAAACCACCATGTTACTAAAGAGTAAAAGGAGGGAATATTTGAGAGAGAAGATTAATGATCTTGAAATGAATGCAAAAAATAGGAACATTAGGTAATTATATCAGGGAATTAGGATACAGAAGAAAGGTTTTCAGGCTAGAACAAACTTAATTCGGAATGAAAATAGGGATATGATTGCAGATTGCAGGAATATATTAAATAGATGGAAAAGTTACTTTAATCAGCTATTAAATGTACAAGGAGAACAGGATACTGAAGTGCATAATTTACAGACAGCAGAAATGCTAGTCGCAGAATCAAGTGCATTAGAGGTTGAAATGACAATAGAAAAATTGAAGATGCATAACATATCAGGTTCAGATGATATCCCAGCAGAACTGATAAAAATCAGGGGGAGAAAAATTGATGGAAAAGATACGCCGGTTGCTTAATATGATTTGGGAAAAAGAAGCTCTTCCAGATGAATGGAAAGAATCGATCATAGTACCATATAGAAGAAAGGAGATAAAACTGATTGCAACAACTATAGGGGCAACTCATTACTTTCAACTTCGTACAAAATTCTAACGTAAGCAGACTTACTCCTTATATTGATGACATTCTATGAGATCTTGAATGTGGATTTAGAAGAAACAGGTCTACAACAGATCAGATTTTTAGTGTAAGTCACATTTCAGAAAATAAATGGGAATATAATGGTACTGTACATCAACTATATGTAGACTTCAAGAAGGCATACGACTCAATTAAGAGGGAGAAGTTATATAGTATCTTGCTGGAGTTCGGAATTCCTAAAATGTTAGTTAGACTTATACGAATGTGTCTAATGGCACAAGGATTAGGGTGCCTGTTGGCAAACAATTTTCGGATATTTTTGAAATCCACAATGGGTTGAAGCAAGGAGATGCATCATCTCCTATACTATTTAATTTTGTAGTACAGCATGCCACCAAATCTCAAATCTTTAGAGGATGAAGGAGGCCTACAACTCAATTTTATTAATAAGCTGTTAGTTTATGCTGATGATGTAGTACTACTGGGCGATAACGAGGAGATTCGAAAGGCCAACACGCACTTACTATTGAGTAACACTAAGAAATTGTGACTGGAAATAAATATGAGTAAAACTAAATACATGGGCACACATAGAAATACATTATATAATGGAAATGGGCAGCTAATGACAAATGAGGGAAATTTTGAGGAAGTGGCTGAATTCAAATAACTAGGAACGATAATCACAAATAGGAATGAGATGCACAAAGAAATTAAACATAGGCTCAATTGTGGAATTTCGTGCTATTATGCATTACAAGGACTCTTGACGTCCCAACTCCTTTGGAAAAAAGTTAAGCTGAAAATATATAAAATTGTTATTCTATCAGTTATATTATATGGATGCGAAACATGGACTCTTACTTTAAGGGAGGAAAGGATATTACGATATTTGATAATAAAGTTTTTAGGAAAATATTTGGACCAAAGAGAGATAAATAGACAGGTGAATGGAGAAGACTTCATAACAGTGAACTACGTGGTCTTTATACGAAACCAGATATAATGATAACAGTTAAGTCTCGTAGACTGCGATGGACAGGGAATGTGGCACGAATGGGGGATGAAAGACGTGTATGGAAGTTTCTTGTAGGAAAACCAGAGGGAAGACCTTGGTAGACCAAGATTGAGGTGGAAGAATAACATTAACCAAGATTCGAGGTAAGTAGATTATACAGGGAATAATTGGAAAACATTAGCTCAGGATAGGGATGTATGGAGATCATATGTCCGCGTAGCCAATGAACCTACGTGTTGGATAGTGTCAGTTAGTTAGTTAGTTATGAATTTGTAGACTGACAGAAATGCTGAGACAAGTGCATTGTAATCCAAAGAGACTACTTTTTGAAAATTTTAAGAATGATTTACTAAGTTTGCAAAATAAAAGTTAATTGTTTATTGAAGTCATCTTATATATAAAATACTGCCTGAAAAATATTCAAAATATACTTCGAGGAGCTATTTGAATTATGGCTATCTGTTTTGGGGCTTATCCATTGTTTGTGGTGAGATATATTTATGGGATTCCGATAATAATAATAATAATAATAATAATAATAATAATATAATTTCAGTGAATTCCGAGGGACTGAGGATATTGAGATAGT
Organism: Diploptera punctata; assembly: GCA_030220185.1. NCBI lineage: Eukaryota > Metazoa > Arthropoda > Insecta > Blattodea > Blaberidae > Diploptera > Diploptera punctata. Next base: position 78,156 of record JASPKZ010007477.1, on the reverse strand, counting down.
TCTCATAAAATATTTTTTTAAAAAATGTACAGTTCTTCACCTATTATATCTAGAAGACGGCGAAAATGCCCATGATCAATATATATATATATATATGTGTGTGTGTGTGTGTGTGTGTGTTTGTGTCCTTTAATGTTGCAGCGGTCGCAATTTTTGTTTGATCGAAACAAAATTTGGCTTATAGCAGTTGATTAAAAAAAGGTAAGGTCAGGTTCGTTAACCAGCAAAATCGGACCTTTAGGTGTAGGAGTTCATCTAAAAAGAAAATTTAAAAATATCTCTAGTCGTCGGAATATTCGATATTTCACAACAAAACTCATTAACCTATGTACAGTATTATTACAATAAATCGACTATTAAATTAATAATTAGTATTAATAAAATATTATTACAATAAATGATCGAAAAATCATCGAAATCAGAATATTAGGAGTGGGGATTTTCCTGAAACTGGAAATAAAAAAAATCTCTGTAGCAGCCGCCATGTTTGTTTCGTCCCATTGTACCGATATATAATACAATTTACTTAACATTTTAAATGACCAATGTATCCTACACGATGCATAGTTTAATATATTTAGTATTTTTAATACAGCAGTAGAAAAAATAATCAGTAGAAATTATTTAAATGTATATCAAGTTATATGTCACTATTCAAATGGTAATAAATAACTTAGGTTATATTTGAAGAGAAAAATTATACGCTCAGACTGGGACTTGAACCCGGGACCCTTGGTTCTCTAGACCAAGTGCTCTACCAACTGAGCTACCTGAGCAAGTACCGATCTAAACGCAAATCTTTCTCTATATACATTGTAATTCCCATCCACCAAATGCTGTGAAGCCATGATTCTATCTTGCAAATGGCGGCTCCTTTATTAAGAAGACATATTTGGGAATTATACATTACAGCCAGTACGGCTTTTTCCAAGTTTTTATTATTGATTTCGTACATCTCAATGATGGATAAATCATATTTGAAGAGAAAAATTATACGCTCAGACCGGGACTTGAACCCGGGACCCTTGGTTCTCTAGACCAAGTGCTCTACCAACTGAGCTACCTGAGCAAGTACCGATCTAAACCCAAATCTTTCTCTTCAAATATGATTTATCCATCATTGAGATGTACGAAATCAATAATAAAAACTTGGAAAAAGCCGTACTGGCTGTAATGTATAATTCCCAAATATGTCTTCTTAATAAAGGAGCCGCCATTTGCAAGATAGAAGCATGGCTTCACAGCATTTGGTGGATGGGAATTACAATGTATATAGAGAAAGATTTGCGTTTAGATCGGTACTTGCTCAGGTAGCTCAGTTGGTAGAGCACTTGGTCTAGAGAACCAAGGGTCCCGGGTTCAAGTCCCGGTCTGAGCGTATAATTTTTCTCTTCAAATATGATTTATCCATCATTGAGATGTACGAAATCAATAATAAAAACTTAGGTTATGATATATTTCTTTTTCTCTACAGTCCGAACGTTTAAATAAATTAGTTTTCCCAATTTAACAGAAGAAAAATGTATTCTGTAAACCAGCAAAATTATACTATAACTTGGACTTGCTGAGGAATTCGTTTAGTTTACGCAGTTCCTGGGTGTCGAACTCTTTTAATTTGTTGTTAATACGTTTTGGTAATGTAGCGTTGATGTACGTGCGGCAGTTCACCGACTAGTTGTGGTTTTGAGATAGAGGTGAAATGAATTCGATGGTGACGGATTGCATAATTAACTGTCTGGTGTATTATTGTAGATCGTAAATGATTGTATTTGGGGGTGTATTTTGTTTTGAGTCTGTCATTAAATGCCTGTATTGTGCATAGTGATAATGCGAGTTGTACTGTTTATACAATAGTTTAACGGTTGCAGTATGTGTGCTATTTAGTTTGTGTGTTTGGATGGTTAAATACCAATTGATTTAATCGGCCTAGGAGTCTTCTTTTCACTTATTGTAGTTTTCACAGCGGCTTTGGGATATATTGATTAGTATAGGAAGCTAATAGAATGATAAGTCGTAGAAATATTTTGTGTAGTAAGTGCAGTTTTGTATAATAGTGTACTGATTATTTGGCTGAGTTTTTTTCTTTTTTTGTAGCTTCGCTAAATATGTATTTGGTGTTATAGGTCGCGTTTTCTGTTATGAAGTTAGTCGTGGCGACTTAATGCAGTCAAATCTTAACCCTGAAAACATTGTCAGATATACAGTTGTATGTACGATATTTTTTTAACTTGCTATAGATTTCGGTAACATTGCGTATACTTTTCAATTCGCTCTTATAAAAAAACTGCATCAGTAAAAATTCCTTTTGGTGAAAAATCATATCGACCTCGACCAGGATCGAATATTCGCGATCCTGTAGAGGGACATCCTAATCCGAGATCACCCAAGACCGACAGTTGAGAATATAGGATTTAAAAAGAAATTGAAAAGCTGAAGTACGAGAAAAATGTAATACAAATTCTGATACGCTATCTGCTATAAATCCACTGAGACCGGAGTGTGAACGTGCTGCAAGAACCACAAGCACGACAAAAGTAATTTAACATTTAATTGAATTTGGAGACAGGGTAGTGTAAAATAAAACATATTTAGCGAATCTAAGGATAAAAATATTGTTATCCTTAAACTATTATACCGAGTTCCCATTTTTCTTTTCAAGAAGAACGTCAACGTTATTATTAAGGAATGATAATAATTGGTAACACTTCGTTATTAAAACGTCCGTCACGCAGGAACTGCATAAACTAAGCGAATTCCTCAGCAAGTCGAATTTATGGTCCCATTTTGCTGGTTTACTTCAATTTGTGATACCAGCTTATTTGAAAGCTTGGACTGCAGTGAAAACAAATCATCACAACCGTAATTTAATACCTATTTTAATATTGTTGTAAAATTAGACACCAATTTAAATACTATCCACCGATTCATTTTTCAATTAAAAATTTAAATACATTGAACTACTGTATCTAATAGTACACATTGCTAATTTAAGGGTTAAATAAACGGTATGGAACTAAACATGATGGTTAATAGAGTCAATTTTTAATTTCGGGTTTCATGTAAACCCTCATACCTTTATTTATTTTTGTTAAATAAATATTATATAGAATAACACATTTAATTCTAGCGCTTCCTGAAAGGCAGCACTCTCGTGCTCAGAGGAGGAATCTAAAGTATATACATTTGTAAATTACATTTTTTTATTGGCATTCTAACATCAAAATACTAAGTTCACCCATCAATATTTTGTAATTTACTATTGATATCCGAAGCAAATATAAACGTTTGTAATATTGTCACGGATGGCGGTCGCGTAGAATTCAGATGAGTTATTTAATTTCACAGATGTTTACACAAAATTTCCAAATTCACTTTGTTTATTTTACAACATGTCATTGATTTTACACAGATCATTTGCTGCTAATTAAGTCTCTCTTCACAGTTTATTTTATTACTAGTTATTTACCATTGCTGACCGTTTCACATAGAACATCTTCTTATCTTCGCTCTTGAATGTGTTTGACTAATCCAGTATTCGGACACAACTATAACTGGATGGTCCGACCCTCGCATCTTCTTATACATGTGAAGGTAGGAATAATTTGGAATCTCAGTCGAGACAATTTTCGAGTCGAAGACTCGCGAACCGACTTTTCCAGAATTGAGCTATAGACTCAGGTGGAAGTTTCTCCCCGGGCTAATCTATTCATGAATCGTCAACTCACGAATATCCCTGTACCATATAAGGTGAGACACGACTCTCGCCGCTATCCGCGAAATTCAAAAGCTAGCCCAACAATACGTCACAATATATTATTAATTTTTAATGTTTCTTAGTAGATTTTTTTCTATATTCAATACATTACTTAATTTTCTTAAATTTGGATAGTTTTAAATTAATTACTTTAATACCTTCGTGGTCCATAATTGAATCGTTGAGATGGAAAAGTGAAAACAACCCGTAAAACACAGTTTTGAGAAAAAAGTTTCTATAGAAAAATTGGTACACTTTGGAGAAAAAAGTTACTATTGGTGACTTGTAGAAGTAGTTCAGGGTAATATCTTCCACTTCTTCCCAATAACGTAATGTTTATTGTTATTCCATAATAAATATCTAAAATTGGTTTTCCTTTTACATCTCACCAGAACAATATATAACATATTTTCAAAAACAGATATTTATTATAATCAGATATTTAAATAAGTGTCAACGTAATATTTTAAACAACAATTTATTTGAAAGGATGGATTAAGTATTAATATATTTCTGAATAAAATCGTCCAATTGTCTTTCTGTTCACTCTCAAAACATGTTCAGTCCAATTCTTCAGGAGCTGTACCAGCAGACCACAGCAATATATTGTTGTAGAACTCATTGTGTTCATTTGGAATATATTGTATTATCTTGGCGACATCCTCGAGTTTTTTCTCATTAATATGTAATTATTTTATCATAAGCAGAGGCTGTTAATAGCATCATGTACCAACTTTTGTACAGATTTAAATAATCGTTGTATACTTAATTTATGAAATTATGTAAATGTTTCAGTAAATTCTTTATTATTCTTTCCATAGATGAGCTGACGGTAATGGCTGATCTGAAAATTATTTGGAAACTGAACACTCTTCGTCTGTATCTTAAATACAGGAGGCCACATACCTTGTAGTTAAGTATCTGCTGAGTTTACACAGATCTAATTCTAAATCAATTCCTCCTTGCATTACTAATGATATCATACTGCTGATGAGTGTATATTCTATCATGCCGGCGGACTATTCTCTTAATAATAGCAACATTTCTGTCACAGAGGAATAAATTATGCCCGGATATAGGAAATTATTGATGGATCTCTTCAAACTGACCGGACATGGTAAGACTTAACGGCAACCTGTTAAGTGTTTGATTCCTGTTCTTGCAAGTGTCTTCATGGTATGCATAGAACACAGATTTGTCATCTTGTAAGGCTGTGGACTCAGAACACCACATGCCATAAGTTTCTCAAATATAGAACATGTCCTAAATGGGAAAGAAAGTGAAAGAGGGAGATTTTACATATAATCAAATACAATCCCCGTTATAGAATTTCTTGAATTACAGAGTGTTATTATTATTATTATTATTGTTATTATTTTTTTTTTCAATTTGTAAAATTTCTTAGCTTTTCGTTTACGAACAAGAAGTTTAACAAACACAATCCTTTACAACATCATTCAACATAGGAGATTTTAATATTTAAATTGAAATTTTTTATACCTCACCTCATACTCAGTCTTTTAATTGTAACGGTTTCAAAACCTATGTGGTTTCATCTTCAGTAATATTTTCGACTGATGTTATGTCGAAATATTACTGAAGACAAAACTGAATATGAGGTGTGGTATAAACAGTTTTAATTAAAAACTTGAATTAAACCTCGTAGTGATTTTTCTATAAAAATTCAATAGGAGATTTTATTTTATTTTATTTCCCATTTCCTTACATTGTCAACACACATCCACTTGAGGATGACCAAATTTATAATTTTTTAATACCATAAATAATACTCGTACAATATCTTTCAAGATTTTATATTTATCTAAGAACAGTTCATACTTCTTCTTACATGTTAATCCACGCTCCAAGTATATTACAGGAGAAGATGAGTAATGAGTGCGAAATAATGATATGGGACATTCCATACGAAATTGGTAAAAACATTGTGAAAATTGAACTCACATCTTTAAAAGTTTACATTTTTTACAGTGAAACTTTATGATATACTGAATATCTGAACCAAATTTCAGGTTTTCGTTTGATGTAATTAAAGAGTAATAGAGCTGTGAATTTATGGTATTCTTTTAAATAGTCTCTTTTATGAAATAATTTTCTCGAAGTATAACTACTCCCTCAACTTCAAAAAATAGTGACATTATAGAGGATTTTAAGCTCTATCGCTTGAAAATTAGTATGTGAATATTTTCGTTTTTCTGAAGAGCGTAAATACAATTAATATGCAATTGACCTTTCCCACCAAAAAAATTATAAAATCAAAAAATACCACATTATTATCTGATGACCAGTTAATTGTTTGTAATTAGTATTTAAGTGGTGGGATGAAAGGAAACTACCAAAAATAATTATTTTCCCTAAAATCTCCTATGTGTAGACTGCCCGCCCGCAATACCTTTCGCGTGAGTAAAGGCGCTCGCTCGTACAAACAATGACGGAGTTACTTGGCAATAGTACTTTGTGCACTTCCAGGCATTTTTATTGTTATTATCATCGTCATTACATTATTTTTATTATCATTATTACTATTATTACATCATCATCATCATCGTGGACTAGTGGTTACTCTGCACGTCTCCGATTCCGAGGTTCGCGGGTTCAAACTCGATAGGAATCAATGGAATTTTAAAGGCGTAACAATTCTGAATGTAGCTTTCTCTAGAGGGAAGGATATCCGTGAGTTTCGTGTCGTAGATTTACGGTACGTAGGAGAACCTAACGCTTGAAATAAATTGCTACATAATGACCTCATATATTAGTGAGTGTCATTAAATGTGACAGTCTTTATTGATATCTCCAGTAGGCGGTTAATTTTGTGCTGATTTTGGCTAATGTATAGTTTAATTTAAATTACTAAGCACTTAAGAATCCAAGCTTATAGGCCTATTAAAAATTATATTCTAGAAGGTAGTTTTGTAATGTGTTTAATATTCTGTACTTGTACACTACACCTACGTCTGATGTTTGAATATTGCAAAGAATGTTAAGCTATCGATAATAATTTATAACAATTTTCATGCTGTTACAAGTAATATTTAAGAGGTATAAATATATTTTATTGGCTTGGCATCACTTACTGATCTTGCATCCCCTACTCATGACATATCAAATATATTAAAATGCGCGATATAAGCTAAGCTATTGTTATAGTGTTTAATTTAATGCCCAAACTTCCCATTATTCTCCTTTTATAATACAAAATGCATATCTCTACGTATTCTCTCATTCCAGAAACATTAAGAAATTGTGAAATTATATATTAACACATAATATTGTTGATAACTATTATATACTAATATAAACATAATTAAAATTATATTTAACTTCTGACTCGCCATTTAGTCTTTATAGATCTACAAACTTGTTAGTTAAAAACAATAAAAATATTTTTAATTTGACTGTGACACTTAAAATGACGAGATGCACGCCGTAGCGTAGTGGTTAAGGCACTGAGCTACAAGCCGGAGGGTCGAGGGTTCAAGTCCCGTTGGGGTCAGAATTTTTAAACTGACCCAAACCCTCTGGCGGCACTATGGCCCTGGGGTCGACTCAGCCTCTAACTGAAATGAGTACCAGACGCTTGTTCTGGGGTAAAGGCGGCCGTCACGCAGGGCTGACAACCCGGCTGACATAAAAAGTGCCGATTGTCTAGAAAAAGTGGGAGCCTTAACCTCCTACTACCCCAAGGGCCTCCTGAGGCCTGTTGTGGGATCACTTTACTTTGCACTAAACGCACGCACTGATTTAAATCAACTGTCTAGTATGTAATCTGAACTTGAGAATTGTTGATGGAAAAGCAGATGTTTAAGGAAGACTTGCTGATCCTGCATTATTATCGTTTGGTAGGAAGTGGTACGAGTATAAAACATTCGGTTTTATTTGGAAGTGATATCTTATAACAACACTATTTCGTCATAGTTGTCGGGGCACAATACAGTACACTGAATAAAAAGTTATTTTAAAATTGAAATTAGTAATTATAATATAATAAAAATCAATACCAGTTTATTCAATTAATGATGTAAGAGTTTTTATTATATAATATTACATTTAAATTGTAATCAAAAACTTGTAAGAAAATAAATAATTCATTTTAAAGGAGGAAACAAAAATACGAATATTTGAGAATAAAGTTCTTAGGAAAATATTTGGATCAAAAAGAAATGAACAGACAGATGAATGGAAAACTACATAATAGTGAGCTACATGATATGTATAGGAAGCCAGATATAATAACAGTTATGTCTCGTAAGCTGCGATGGGCAGGACATGTGGCACGTATGGGGGATGAAAGAGGTGATTGGGGACTTCTGGTAGGAAAACCGGAGGGAAAACGCCCAGTTGAAAGGCCAAGAATGAGGTGGAAAAATAACATTATGTATGATTTAAGGGAAGTAGATTATACAGGGGATGATTGGAAAACGTTACCTCGGAATATGAATGTTTGGAGAGCTTATGTCCGCGCGGCCATGAACCTATAGGTTCGACAGAGGCAGTGAGTTTGTTAGTTATATATAATTTGTTTAATAATTGACTGTAAACGTAAGTAACAGAGCTCTTTATCTCTCGCTTCAGCAATTAAATTCCATAAATAAACATCTACTGCATAAGAATTAAAATATCACCACTTTTATAAATTAACGGTACTGTTCCATTAAGCAGAATATATAATAATCTATTATATTTAATGGCAATTGAAAAAGTTACTGATGAAGCGGGGTCAGCTCTTTCAATTAACTTACGCGCGCGACCTTGGTCGTGAAATGAACAAGCTGCGCCAGTTTTTAACGAAAATAGAATAAAAAACATTTATATTGTCTGAACTATTCATCCCACCAAAAAGGTAATTGCTGTAAATTAATCCGTGTTACGTGAGTAATATTCTGTATTTTTTTCCGTTTTCATTTGTTGATATGTACTGCAGTAAACCGCCATAAAATAGAAAATTGACACCGAAAATAAATATATCCTAATTATAAAAATAACACCCTTAAACTACATGATATCACCTATATAAATACGTTTGATACAAAGTTTTGCTGTTTACTGTTTCAGAAATATTAATTAGTAAACGTTTTAGTTCATCATATTTACGATAATTTTAGATCGTCATAACTATGAACCTATAAATGATAAAAATTAAATTTCGATATTAATCCGTTTATAAATGTATCACTATATTTAGGGATACATAAAATTAAACAAATAAATTGCTAGATTTTTTGCTCTCCGATTTGATATGGATTATCCCATATGCGTTGTGTGTGTTTATAATAACATTGGGAGGGAATACATGAAGGATAGTTGAATGGAGGCTTTCACGGCCGGTAATCATAATGTTGAGTGATTCCGGGTTATGTGGCCGTGGTCCATAGTTGGTGTTGATACCAGACGTTTCGCCCTCAACTGCGGAGGGCATCTTCAGTGGCGAGTGCTTCTAGGCGTGTTTCCTGGTCGGAAGATCTACTTAGAGTGAGCGCTGTGGACGTTGTGGACGTTGTATTGGTGGTGGGTGCAGGGTGAGTGGGCGTGGCTCTTGCTGATTGGCTAATGGTCGTCTCCTTGTTGTCCCTAGTGTTAATGCATTTATTTTCTAGTGCATGATACCAGGCCTTAGCCAGTTTGATACCTTCCTCTTTTCTGTTGATATTTCCCTTATGCTTGTATATCTCTATAGCCTCTCGGTATAATCTAGGGAAATAGTAGGAAGTTGTGGCTAAAACTTGTGTATTGTCGAATAGAACCTGGTGTCCATTCATAATGGCATGTTCTGCTACAGCAGAACTCTTTACACTTCACATAACAATCAGTAACAGCATTCCTTACCATGATTGGAACAAGATCGACAGCATTACATACAACTCAAGTGAAGCAACCATGTTAAAGTCTACTAGAACGCAGATGAAGAAATTCGACTTTCTAAAAATGCAATCGCGACCCCTACAGCAATCAGTCGGTCCACAACATACCGTAACAAACCTGTCATCACGCACGCTGTCAACTGAAGAAACATCTGTACTATCAAAAGGAGGCAACTACGCCATCACACCCACATCAATACCTGTAGAGGATATTATCTCTAACATCGAGGCAAGCATCAAGAATCTCCCCTTGCAAACAACTGATGAAATTCGTTATGAAGCTGCAAGAATACTCCGTCGCGCCCAACCACCGAAAAGCAATTTAACTAAGAAGGAGAGACTAGCGCTAAAAACTTTAAATAATGATAATAACATCACCATTTTACCAGCCGATAAAGGAAACTCTACAGTTGTTATGAATACACACGAATACAAAGAGAAAATAATAGAGATTCTGACACCAGATACATATAAACCTATCAAGCGAGACCCTACATCCGGTATTCTTCGAAAAACCAACAATCTTATCAAGCAATCGTCCTTGCCAGAAGAAATTAAGAAGAAATTACGCGTATCCGAAGCTCAACCTCCAAGGCTCTATGGTCTTCCAAAAATACACAAGAACAACATTCCACTCCGGCCAATTGTCAGTGCCATCGGTTCCCCGACCTACTTACTGGCAAAGCATCTCACAGGACTTCTGAAACCACTCCTTGGAAAAACGGACAGCTACATCAGAGACTCGACACATTTCATTGAGAGACTACGGAATATAAACGTAACATCTCAAGATATACTGGTTAGCTTCGATGTGGTTTCCCTTTTCACCATGCTGCCGGTAAATGAGACCATGGACTACATTAGACAGATTTTCACAGAAGAAATATCCAATTTATTCAGGCATGTACTAACTACTACTTACTTCCAATGGAACAACAGCTACTATGAACAGACCGACGGAGTAGCCATGGGCAGTCCTCTAAGCCCAGTAGTAGCGAATTTTTTCATGGAGAAATTCGAAGAAGAAGCACTAAAAACAGCTCCCAAGTCTCCAGAACATTGGTTTCGCTATGTTGATGACACATTCGTAGTATGGAGACATGGCAGTGAAGAATTGGAACGTTTCCTTCAACACCTTAACAGCAGACACAACAAAATACAGTTCACAATAGAAAAAGAAGATAATGGAAGACTTCCTTTCCTGGATGTTCAAATAATAAGGACTGGCAATGGGGAAATTCAACATACAGTTTACAGAAAACCTACACACACAGACCGATATCTACACAAAGACTCTAACCACCATCCAAGACAAAAGCGAGGTGTCATCAAGACACTGTTCGACAGAGCGACTAAGTTATGCCAACCACAACACCTTAAACAAGAACAACACCATATGTTCAATTGTTTCCAGAAAAATGGCTACACATCCAAGGAAATAAGACAAACCATACATCCACGTAGACAGCACGTCAGAATGGATAACACACCCTCAACCAGCATAGCCTACTTACCATATGTACAAAGAGTCACAGATCGTATCGGAAAACTCCTACGAAAATACAACATAAAAACAGTTTACAGACCTACAAGAAAAATAGAAGACTGCCTTCGCTCAGCTAAGGATCCTCGGCCACCTCTCTCCACTTGCGGCGTATATCGACTTCCCTTGTTCGTGTGGTAAATCATATATAGGGACCACGAAAAGAAGTATAGCCACCCGTTTATCAGAACATAAAAGAAACTGCAGACAAGGAGAAATGGATAAATCAGCTGTAGCAGAACATGCCATTATGAATGGACACCAGATTCTATTCGACGATACACAAGTTTTAGCCACAACTTCCTACTATTTCCCTAGATTATACCGAGAGGCTATAGAAATATACAAGCATAAGGGAAATATCAACAGAAAAGAGGAAGGTATCAAACTGGCTAAGGCCTGGTATCATACACTAGAAAATAAATGCATTAACACTAGGGACAACAAGGAGACGACCATTAGCCAATCAGCAAGAGCCACGCCCACTCACCCTGCACCCACCACTAATACAACGTCCACAACGTCCACAGCGCTCACTCTAAGTAGATCTTCCGACCAGGAAACACGCCTAGAAGCACTCGCCACTGAAGATGCCCTCCGCAGTTGAGGGCGAAACGTCTGGTATCAACACCAACTATGGACCACGGCCACATAACCCGGAATCACTCAACAACATGAAGGATAGTTATCATACTTAACTCGCAAGTCAATGGGCAATTCATTTTTCTCAAGAAGGTAAAACAAAACTGCCTTGCTACTTACGCCGTGCAGCTAAGAAAGACTTTTATACAGTGCTCAGCTCGTAAATTACTGTTCATTGCAAAATATTTGTAACTAGATGTTATTTCTTTCGATTGACTATTTAACTCATGCCCCAAATGGGAGTCAATGACCAATCACATTTCAATGATTTTTTATTTACATCCAATCACAGTCGTGTTTCACCTCGAATTTATCAAAGAAGTATATCATATTAAAGAGAGTTCCTCCTTTGTGACATTCTGAATAGGTCATAGCATTACTTTGCAGTAACTGACTCTCTAAGAAATACGGCTGCCAGATTGTGTATATAGTGCACGAATGTCAGTTTATAACGCTTGCGGGTGATAATATAAAAACGTTTGTAGTAATTGATTAAACCACAAAAAAGAAAAAGAAACCACTGTTTGCACTTTCTTAAACGAAATATTTCCCAGGAAAATATAATTGACATATTTACATCATAGGACATTATAAATTAATTAATACCTACAATGTTGGTTATAAATTTCTCCACTAGGGTGCATTCTTACAATATTGCGATCCTTTGGCAATAAATAATATGAACTGGTTGCAGTGATGAACAAGCGTAACAGTCGTTTCTCATTTGTTTTCAAACATCGCTTCTCATTTTTCAAACATAGCCGTTAACATTAAATACATAAATATTTGAAAATAACTATATTTAAATAATGATTTGTGAGTAAACAGCTTAATTTTATTCGTTAAATAGTCCTAACAAATGCCACTCTTGATTTCAAAATTCTCTAGATAAATTGGAAATCACTCGTGGCATTACTTATGATAATTTTAGACGATATTTTTTCCCATCGCGTCTCTCAATAATTGTATTAAATAAGTGTCACGTTCATCTTTATTCCTACCACTATAATCAGGCAAAATCATATATTCTTATTTTGCCTCAAATAAACATTTTCCTTTCTACAAGTCTACCATGTCAGTCACAAACTCCTCTCCTTCATTTCTGGCCTGTTTCATATTCTTTCTCAAATTTCCGGAACATATATTTTCCTCTGAGGACTATCCCTTTCTGAACCTGACAGGGACATAATACTAATTTTTCTGTAAATAATATTTAAATACAAACAGCTGTTTGTTGTTAAAAGCTGAATTTTACCATTGGTAACAATGAACGCAAAGTTCCAATCATTACAACGATAGAAAAATAATATTTATGTAGACTATTTACATTGATATATTATACAAGCAGCTATGAATATCAGAGGATTGGAGGAAGATCAATGGATGGACAGAGAGGAATGGCGTTTGGTTTCCGGAAGACGGCGCTGCCATGATACCGGATGATGATATTATTAAATTCCCACCATTTCAACTGATAGCACACTCTCTTCAATTAAATCCAAACTAATGGAATATTTTCCTTTTGCATGACACTGAAATTTTTACGTTTGATTTTAACCGAGTTAAAATGCAGGATTGTTTCATTTTTTATAAGTTTGAATGTAGATTATGCTCAGGTACAAAATGACTATCTCAGTTTGAAATTACCAAAAAGGGGAATGTTTTCCTTTTGCATCCCACTAATTCAGTTGTAGGTATGAAAAAAAATTGAGGTTGTAACACATTTTGATTTAAACACGTAAATTAGTTTTATGTTTGTTAATATGCAATTTAATATTATATACGAGTATATTGTTCATTGTTTCGGACGCAGTCGATTTGAATAAGATTCGTAAGGGAGATATTTTAGGGGTTTTTCTTTAGTACAAAAACAAATTTTATAAACCACTGAGAGGTCCAAATAGTCCCGAAACACCATCTGGCTACATAACTCATATAACTTATGTATCGTGTTTATTATGAATAATCGAGTGAATGGCGTGTCTTGTCTTAAAATGTTCGTGTTATTTTGAGTTGATCACTCATAGGGTACCCTTCATGATTTATATGGTCAAACATCATGTATGTAATCCTAACTAATTAACTTTCTCATGCCCCTCTTTCATTCCCCATTCGTGCTACATGAACTGCCCATTGCAGTCTACGAGAGTTAACGGTTCTTCTAGGGTTAAAAATCTTGTCTCCGCAAGATCCAGAAGGCGTGGGATGTAAGTACCTATAAAGAGAGAGATTAAAGTAAGGAATGGAGTAGAGAGTGGGATGGAGATAGATTTTTTAATTAAATTTAGTAAAATATTATAGTAGGTTTGAAAATATTCAAAAAACTGTTCTGGTGTATACTCAATATACATATTTAAATATATTTTAATTATCATTTTCTGTAAAATTGAAGTATGTGTATATATATAGTGACATGAGATCAGGACATCGCCTGTGTGAGACATCTACTAGGGAACTAAGGTTAAATTTTGCTCAGAGACACTAATTTAGGCTTCAGATTCACCTTACGAGCTCGAAAATCTCAAACTCGTTACCCACGCTTTAAAGTGCCTCCCAGAGGACTTTTACATTAGATTTTTCCATCCTAAAAATCCCGCGACCCTCGGGACTAGAGCAGGAATATAACCTCTAGAGCACTGCGGCCAATATGTTTTACCATACTCCTGTCTTGTACTCAATTAAGGAAGGCATATACGATATATAATTTCGTAACTGAACAAAAAAATATATAATCAATTGAGTTGGTGTTTACTTGATGAAAATCCATATTCATTAATTAAATAAAAATAAAACTTAGTTTTATTTGTTTTCATATTTATTAAGATATAATTCAGTGACCCCTCCATGGTATCTTTACCTTGTCGTGGTGGAGTGGCTTGTGTGCTTAAATGATCCTGAGAGCTATGCCGGCGGTAGCATTGCTGCCGATAGGGTTACCCATGCCGGACTGGTCGAAGGTGATAAGCCAGACGAAATAAGTACCTTGGTCGAAAGAGTGACGATCTTTCACCGTAAAAATACAACCGTCAAGAAATGCGGACATGGGTTCTACTGGGGTAAAATTTTCCGGAGGTCAAATAGTCCCCCATTCGGTTCTCCGGGCGGGGACTACTTCAGGGAACCCATGCCAAAGGCTCAAACACAGGGACATGTTCCTAGGAACATGGAATGTTAGGACTTTATACAATAGCGGGGCACTAGAGATATTAACGCGGGAATTGGATAAATCGCCCTTGGATATAGTCGCTTTACAGGAAGTTAGGTGGCCAGGAGAAGGTAGTCAGGAATCAGGAAGCTTTGCATTATACTATGGGGGTGCAGAAAGACCTGCATTTGGAATGGGTTTTTTAGTCAGAAGGAGGATCCTATCCGCTATCCGAGATATTAAGTTTGTTAGTGATAGGATATCATACATAATTCTAAAGGGTAAACGACATGATTTTATAATTGTAAATGTACATGCCCCCACAGAAGATAAAGATGACAAGATCAAGGATGAGTTCTATGACGAATTAGAATGCTTATTTGATAGCCTTTCACGATATCATATGAAAATTGTCTTAGGAGATTTTAATGCAAAAGTGGGGCGGGAAGATATATTCAAACCAACAATAGGCAAATTCAGTCTTCATGAAGATAGTAACGACAACGGGGTTAGATTAGTCACATTTGCCACATCAAAGAATCTCATTGTTAAGAGCACAACATTTCAGCATAAGGATATTCATAAATACACCTGGACGTCCCCAGATGGAGAAACTCGGAACCAGATAGATCATGTATTAGTGGATAAACGCTGGCACAGTAGCATCATTGATGTTAGATCAGTTAGAGGGACAGACTGCAATTCAGACAACTGCATCATCATCTGGTCAGGGTGAAAATCAGACAACGGCTATCGCTTATGAGAGGAACAAACGCTAAAGATGATTCTGTAAAATATGAATTAAAAAACTTGAAAAATGATGAAATGCGGCAAGAATACCAAATCAAAATTGCTAATAGATTTGAAGTACTGGAATCTTCAGATGACAATGTGGCAAACGAAGAAGAAACTGATATAAATAAAGAATGGGAGGCTATAAGAGATACTATTAAATTGTCAGCATCAGAAAGCATTGGTTGTTTAAAAAAGAGGCAAAACAAGAAATGGTTTGATGAGGAATGTGCCGACATCGTAAAGAAAAGAAAGCTAGCAAAAATGAAATGGTTACACGAGCCAAATGAGGTAAATTTAGAGCAATTGGGTAGTGTTAGACGGGAAACCACCAAGTTACTAAAGAGTAAGAAGAGGGAATATTTGAGAGAGAAGATTAATGATCTTGAAATGAATGCAAAAAATAGGAACATTAGAGAATTATATCAGGGAATTAGTATAGAGAAGAAAGGGTTTCAGGCTAGAACAAACATAATTCGGAATGAAAATGGGGATATGATTGCAGATTCCAAGAGTATATTAAATAGATGGAAAAGTTATTTTAATCAGCTATTAAATGTACATACAGAACAGGACATTGAGGAGGATAAGTTCAGACAGCAGAAATGCTAGTCGCAGAGCCAAGTGCATTAGAGGTTGAAATGGCAATTGAAAAATTGAAGATGTATAAAGCATCAGGTTCAGATGAGATCCCAGCAGAACTGATAAAATCAGGGGGAGAAAAATTGATGGACAAGATACGCTGGTTGCTTACTATGATTTGGGAAAAAAGAAGCTCTTCCAGATGAATGGAAGGAATCAATTATCGTACCAATTTATAAGAAAGGAGATAAAACTGATTGCAACAACTATAGGGGCATCTCATTACTTTCAACTTCGTACAAAATTCTAACAAATATATTAGTAAGCAGACTTACTCCCTATATTGATGACATTCTAGGAGATCATCAATGTGCATTTAGAAGAAACAGGTCTACAACAGATCAGATTTTTAGTATAAGACAGATTTTAGAAAAGAAATGGGAATATAATGGTACTGTACATCAACTATATGTAGACTTCAAAAAAGCATATGATTCAATTAAGAGGGAGAAGTTATATAGTATCCTGCTGGAGTTCGGAATTCCTAAAAAGTTAGTTAGACTTATACGAATGTGTCTAAATGGCTCAACGAGTAGGGTGCGTGTAGGCAAACAGTTTTCAGACACTTTTGAAATCCAGAATGGGTTGAAGCAAGGAGATGCACTATCTCCTCTACTATTTAATTTTGTACTAGAGCATGCCATTAAATCTTTAGAGAATGAGGAAGGCTTACAACTGAATGGTATTAATAAGCTGTTAGTTTATGCTGATGATGTAGTACTACTGGCCGATAGCGAGGAGATACTAAAGGCCAACACGCACACACTATTGAGTAACACTAAGAAATTAGGACTGGAAGTAAATATCAGTAAAACTAAATATATGGTCACACGTAGAAATACATTATATAATGGAAATGGACAGCTAATGACAAATGAGGGAAATTTTGAGGAATTGGCTGAATTCAAATACCTAGGAACAATAATCACAAATAGGAATGAGATGCACAAAGAAATTAAACATAGGCTCAATTCTGGAAATGCATGCTATTATGCATTGCAGAGACTTTTGATGTCCCAACTCCTTTCAAAAAACGTTAAGCTGAAAATATATAAAACTCTTATTCTACCAGTTATATTATATGGGTGCGAAACATGGACTCTTACTTTAAGGGAGGAAAGGAGATTACGAGTATTTGAGAATAAAGTTCTTAGGAAAATTTTTGGACCAAAGAGAGATGAACAGACAGGTGAATGGAGAAGACTACATAACAATGAACTACATGGTCTTTATAGGAAGCCAGATATAATAAGAACAGTTAAGTCCCGTAGACTGCGATGGGCAGGACATGTTGCGCGTATGGGGAATGAAAGACGTGCATGGAAACTTCTTGTAGGAAAGCCAGAAGGAAAACGCCCAGTTGGTAGACCAAGAATGAGGTGGGAGAACAACATTAACAATGATTTGAGGGAAGTAGATTATACAGGGAATGATTGGAAAGCATTAGCTCAGGATAGGGATGTATGGAGAGCTTATGTCCGTGCGGCCATGAACCTACGGGTTCGATAGTGCCAGTGAGTAAGTAAGTAAGTAAGTATAATTCAGTGACAGCTGTTTCGGTACACTGTACCTTCTTCAGACATGTTAACAAATTATGAATTGTGTTATTATAGTACATATCAACTGATCTAAGCAACAACACAACAATAATTTATTAAATTTTTTTGAATGTTTAAATTATTGTTGTATTGTTGCTTAGATCAGTTGATATGTACTATAATAACACAATTCATAATTTAACATGTCTGAAGAAGGTATAATGTACCGAAACAGCTGTCACTGAATTATATCTTAATAAATATGAAAATCAAATAAAACTAAGTTTTATTTTGATCTAATTATTAAACAATATATAGTTTCATGTAAATCTGATACAAAGATGTGTTATAGGCTTGCTTTTATACCATTTCATATGTTTGTCAATTATGTTACGTAAATATTTTATTTCAATTGATTAATTTGATCCAGACGATAGAGCTAGGGAGCGCAAGCTGCTGGCCTATAAGATGAGAGGGGAAGCGAAGAATAATCCACAACGGGCGGATGGGGTTCGTTAGTCCTGCAAGCCAACTCATCTAGGAGAGACAATTCGAAATAAAACGGGGCAGGCTGAGCTCTGAAGCTGGGTAAGGCAATTGGCCTATGGAGGTAACCCCGAATAATAAACCCGCCATGAAAACGGGCTAGCAGCCCACTTCAAGGTGAATCTTATACATTGCTCGCAGTCCCAAGAAATATTGGAAAAGTCATATAGAGATCATGGAAGACAATCGATTTGCAAAAAAGAGTTAAAGAAAATAGACGAATGGACGGGAGAAGAAAAGAAGAAGACCAGCCAAGAGATGAATAGACAGTGAATGCACATCCAATACGTCTTCCTCCGAGCAGTGATTTGGAAAAAAAAAAAAAAAAAAAAAAAAACAGGATGAAAATCCTACAAATTAAGAAGAAGAAGAAGTTGATTAACTAATAATAATTTGGATCTGATGTATAATTTTTAGTACAAAACATTGGAACTACTTTTTTTTTTTTTTTGCTGAATCGACAATATTGCATCCCTTTTATCCTAACGTTTCGCAGCCATATAACTGGAATAATCGTCATTTTTTATAGTTGCGTTTGACCTTTTTTAAGAGAATTTACCAATGCGATGAATTTATTAGAAACATTTTAAATTGAGATTCATATTAAGAGTTGAATTTTATAATCAAGGTTTCTCGGAACTGAACCAGGTAGTTTCTGTGCTTCGAGTTCATGTGAAACTAGTTGCCTCAATTGAATATGACAAACCTGGTAGAGAGAAAGAGAGATGGTATAATGCAAAATATGTGTAATTTAAATTCAAAACGACAAGCATTGAATGTGGGTCAAGGAGTAGGCGGGCGACCGTCAGCATTGCAGTGCATTTTATTATATATTCTGTTCAATTATACCGACTACATGTAGGCCTAACAACTAAATTCCATGGGACAGACGGTTCCCCAGAATAATTACACTAAAGCTGCACACGAACCTCCGAGTTGCGTTCGCAGGGTACAGTCAACAATATTAAAACGTCTTGGAAATAAAAACTGAAACTGGTAATTCGTACATAGCAACATTGTCGTTCACATTAATATTTGGTGTTGTAACTCCCCTCATCTATACTAATTATTGTTTGTGCGCGATAGTGCGTTTTGTCGTACTTACAGCAATGGCGACCATGATGGAAAATTCAACTTCCTACATTTCGGGGTTGCCAACCTAAATAACTATACTATAATAAAATAACTATTCTGTAATATTACTTATTACAAAACACGCGTGGAAAGTAAAACCACTGCCCTCTATGTATAAGTTACTACGTACAATGTATATACAAAAAATATCCAAAATGTATCTTTATCTATATTATACGAAACAAATCACTGCGTTTTAAATGAGCTGACCTTTATTTGAAACAATATAACATAATAAATACGTACTTCCGACATTTTATCACTAATTGGTCTCACGGCCCCCCGTAGTTTCAGCTAATAACGTTAGTCAGTTGTTTATAATAAACGCAAATATTTCCAACAAAGATGTTATTATTTTACTAGTATTTATTATTTTGAAAACACCATCGCGCAAAACATAATGTACAACGCACGTTTGTGAAGTGTTTTACAGAATATCGGCGATTAAAAACCTCGCTATCGCTCCGTTTTTAAACTTTTTCCTCGCTTCTGTAAAAACCACTTCCTACCTCGCATCGTAATACTAGTTGGCCTGAAGGAGAAACAAGTGGCGACTAATATGATAACCAGGGAGCGGGGTTCTAGTAAGTATACAGTGAAGTTAAGAATGCACGGTCTATAAGGAGAGAGGAGCGTGCAGTGTTCAATATAAACAAAATTATGTTCGGTGGAACGCATTACACCCTGCTTTAAAAACAGTTACAACAGGATAAGGAATTACAGAAGGAAGCAAACAATCGTTGTTTAGTTATTTGTAGTGTGCAATAAAACTACTTCATTTTGAATAAGGGTTTAATGAACAGAAATATTTTCTCATACAACATGATTATAGTTATTGCAATGTACAATAATCCATCCATAGTAATTCTGCCCGAAGGCAGGTCCTTCACTGCAATCATAGCATTTTCATGCTATGCTTGCAGCTTTACTAGGTCATTGTGTAGGTGTGGTAGCTTCCCGTTGCTTTCCACACCGGTGAAGGATGATGATGATAATGATAATGGTAAGGATGATAATGATAAGGATGATGGCCATATGATTTCGGGGACCGTTTGGGCCTTAAAGTTTTCCTGACATTTGTCTTACAGGTGAGGAAAAACCCCGATAAAAACCTCACCCAGAAAAACTGTCCCGACCGGGGATCGAACCCGGGCCCGCTGCGTGACAAGGCAGCACGCTACCTCGAGACCACAGTGGTGGACATGTACAATATACTTCCGAAATGTACAGTTCTTTACTATTATGTATATAGCGAATAAATGAAACACGCTGTTGTAGAGGAACGTGTCATGCGCAGTACATACTCCGTGTGGCAGGTAATATGAAGCGTCTGTTTACGTACTCAAACCCCGCTCCCTGGTTATAACCGTACATGGATACATAAATTGGTTATTTGTTGTATGAAACGGCATTCGTATGATGGGCATGTTTTTTTTTATGTTTACTTCATTCATACCTAGTGTTGAACTAAATTATACATAGAGGAGATTGTACGATTAGGAGCGGTGTCTGGTGGTTATGTTCCTTGCCTCTGGTCTCGAGGGTCGTGGGTTCAAACACCGAGCGGGCTCGATGGATTTTTAGGATGGAAAAAAACAAGGGACAAGTCCTTAGGGAGGACTTTAAGCCGTGGATCCCCAATTTGAAGATTTTGCAGGCTCGTAAAAGAACCTCAAGCCTGAATAAAAAGGCCTCTGTTAAAAGTTTAACTTTTTTTTCTCTATCCAAGAAATATTTTAGTTTTTTACTAGATATCTCCATTAGCCTATATACTAACCACTTGTCACTCACTGCCATCTATAGAGAAATAAACATAACTAAATTAGTCTGGTTAAGAAACTTCCACTAGGGGAGCACCAATGTATCCAGCGGTACGAATGGGGATCAATCAATAAAATCTAATTATAAGTACTATGTTATGCTGAGGTGAATAACCCGCAGTAGGAGTATTATCGTCTCATTACGATCGTTGCCCGTTTATATCAAAGCGGGTGCCACGCGACAGTACTTCACAATGATTAACATGCGGAATTATTATGGTGGAGGTAGACGGCATCTTTGTATTTAATTACATGTAACAGCTGCGGGGAAACAAAGCGAGCCGCTGGACAACCATCATAGTGAAGCTACAATAATGTTGATGTAGTGACGTCAGAGTTCGGGTAAGCGTGTTCAGACAGAAGTACTGTGCACTTTAAAAATATCCATCCATAGTAATTCTGCCCGAAGGCAGGTCCTTCACTGCAATCATAGCATTTTCACGCTATGCTTGCAGCTTTACTAGGGAATTGTGTAGGTGTGGTAGCTTCCCGTTGCTTTCCACACCGGTGAAGGATGATGATGATAATGATAATGGTAAGGATGATAATGATAAGGATGATGGCCATATGATTTCGGGGACCGTTTGGGCCTTAAAGTTTTCCTGACATTTGTCTTACAGGTGAGGAAAAACCCCGATAAAAACCTCACCCAGAAAAACTGTCCCGACCGGGGATCGAACCCGGGCCCGCTGCGTGACAAGGCAGCACGCTACCTCGAGACCACAGCGGTGGACTTTAAAAATATATAGATCACTAATATCCGCGTGCGCTGCTACGACTAAATAATTGAAAATTAACGTGTTTTTATGATTAGTTGAATGAGTAAAAACAATTATATCCTAATTATTTTTAAATACCCCGTGTTGATTACTCGGCGTTCCCTGGAATCTATTTATCCATTTTTTAATTCAATGCCCCAGGTTGTCACTTCGATATTTCTGGTGTTCTCCCCTGCATTGGTTTAATTTAACAAACTTCTGAAGTTGTGGCGCCTAGAAGACGGAGTTACGTTACCCCGATGATAAGATGGGTGATAAATGATAATGAAGCGCCAGGAGAGCTCTTAACCTAAACTTAACCTAAATTCCATTCCATGGGCAACCAAAGAAATGATTTATTTTAAGGGAAAATTCCTATGGTGACCGGGAATCGAAGCTGGGACCTCATGAACAGTAGTCAGAAACGCTGACCACTAGAACATGAAGCCGGTCTTCTTGGCATAAATGAGCTGAAAAACGAAAATTAATGTGCATTTATGTTTAAGTAAAAAGAAAAAAAAATCATAATTATATTTAGATACTCCCATGCTGATTACCCGGCGTTTCCTGGGAATCTACTTATCCCGATCTTATTGTCATAAATGAGCAGAAATACGAAAATTAATGCGTTTTTATGTTTAGTTCCATAAGTGAGACGAACAATTTATATTGTAATTATTTTTAGATACCCCGTGCTAATTACCTGGCGTTGCCCGGGAATCTACTTACCCTGATCGTCTTGGTATAAATGAGCTGAAATGCGAATGTTAATATGTTTTTTTATGTTTAGTTGAATAAGCAAAGGGAATAATAATTATATGTTTGTATCGTGATTATTTTTAGATACCCCGTACTGATTACCCTGCGTTGCTTGGGAATCTACTTATCCCGATCTTCTTGGCATAAATGAGATGAAAGACAAAATTCGTTATTATGAGTTATCCGTGAAAGAATACCAGCCGTACGCTGCTACTCTTCCCCGGGTACTTATTCTGATCTTCTTGCCATCAATGAAAGACAAGAATGGTTATTGTGAGTTATCCGTAAAAGATAAACATATGCTGACGCGGACTTTTTTTTGTAGAGCTTTTTGAGATATTCAATTCTGTGTATATTAATTTTGTGTTATTTGTTATGGTTTAGGCAGCGTAAGCCATATAAGCGTCCAAAAAGCGAGTTTTTTTTTTTAATTTTTCTACAAAGAGTGATTTTTAGGGGTGAAGGGGATGAGTATTATAACTCTCTTGTAGCCTATAACCTTCCCGGGAAACGCCTGAATATTTTGCAAAAATCCCCATTATAATCGGATGAATGATATGGCAGCGCATAAAATACAAACAAACATTCATTTTTATTTATATTACATTAAAAACAAAACAATACTAGAGGTGTCGACTTGAAGATCAACGTTTGTGGAATAAAATACGATTTCTTCCCTGGAGTTGTACTAACTCCCCCACCTGATTTGTCTACGTTTGTTCCATCCCCTACAGCAGGTTGTTCAACTCAGCACATGACAGTTGAGACATCCCCTTTCTTTATTGTGTTTACAAATCTAGAGTGATGCCAGATCTAATAACTTTTATTGTCTCTGAGTTTACCTGATTCTTTCTCTATTAATTTCTTAGAGACATTTCCTTAATTTATGCTAAATTTAATATTTATATATATATATATATATATATATATATATATATTCGTTTATACTAGTGTTTCCTTCTCGTTTTACCTTTTTTTTTTGTTTTACCTGTTTGTTTACCTCCTTGATCCTTATCAATTCGGCTTTAGATCTGGTCATAGCACAACCACAGCTTCGTTAAAAATTACTGAAGATATTCGTGAAGCCATGGACAGACATGAATTGACTCCTACACTTGTCTGACATCGCTGTATCCTGGTTCGACTCATACCTGCACGGTCGTCAACAATACGTTTCACTAAACTCTAGATCTTCGTCTTGGCGCAACGTGCAGGCGAGAGTCCCCCCAGGGCAGTGTTCTCGGGCTTATAAATGACTTACCAACTGTACTAAAGCACTGCCGTTATCACCTCTGCTGATGATCTTCAAATTTACCTACATTCACCTCATTCTCTCTATAACAGCTTGACGAAAATGAATGACGATCTCACATCCATCTTTAACTGGTCTTCAAGTATCGGTCTAAATCTAAATCCTATCAAGTCACGTGTAATTGTAATGGGACAACAAAGACTGCTTACAACTTTTGACATAACTACACTTCCAAACATTACTATAAATAATATAATTATCCCTTATTCTTCTTCAGTAATATATCTTGGACTACATCTAGACGCAAATTTAACCTGACAAACACAAGTGAAACACATATGTAAAAAGACTTTCTCCATCTAACATTATCTTAGACGTTTAAAGAATTTTCTCCCAGTTTCGTTAAAACAAATCCTTGTGCAGAATCTTGTGTTACCACGCTTCGATTATTGTGACATTATATATAATGATCTAAAGCATGACTTGTCGCAAAGATTGCAGCGTGTTCATAATGATTGCGTTCGATTCATTTTCAATATCAGCCGTTATGACCATATTTCCGAACACTTTAATAACCTCTCTTGGCTCCGTCTTACTGACATACGTAAATTGCATTCTCTTTCACTACTTTTCAAGCTTCTGAATTCCTACATTCCTACTTGCCTGGTGTCCAGATTTGAGAAGTTATCCTCTTACCACAATATTGACACTAGGTCACAAGATAACAGTCTGCTAACAATTCCTCTTCATAGCACTTCCTCTTATTCTACTTCCTTCACAGTAGCCTCTGGCCGCTACTGGAATTTCCTTCCTAAAGATATCAGGGGTTGCTGCACACTTGGCACCTTTAAGTCACACTTATACAGTTACCCGTTGTCTAATAATTAATTTCTCTTTATTTATTTAAATTTATACTATGTCATTAATAATTTTTTCTCGTTTTTTATACCTTGTACATATTATATATTTAATTCGTTAAATTTAGAGTAAATCAAAATAGATTATAAATATTGATTGCATTGTATTGTTTTTATAATATGTAATTGTTTATGTAGTTTTAAGACTATTTTTTTGTATTTTTTAAAAACCTGGTTGAGTGGCAGACAAGGCCTTAAGGCCTTAACTCTGCCAGGTAAAATAAAGCTATTTATTATTTTTTTATTCTTTAATTCTCACATAGACACAAGGACAGACACACACACCCAGACCCAAGGTGGAGATTTAAAATCTCCAACCCCGCCGGGAATCGAACCCGGGTCGCCGGAGTGGAAGGTAGGGACTCTACCGACTACGCCACGGCGACGGACTTTTTTTTGTCGTTTTCTTTAGTTTACACTGTTTTTCCTTTTTGTTCAACTTTGTTAACCTTTTTATCTTATTCACACATACAAACACAAGACAGGACACACACCCAGACCCAAAGTGGATATTTAAAATCCCCTACCCCGCCGGGAATCGAACCCGGGTCGCCGGAGTGGAAGGTAGGGACTCTACCGACTACGCCACGGCGACGGACATATTTGGTGTACAATAAAAACATTCATTCAATCTTATAAATTAATCGTTAAAAAGCATAAATTAACGGACCTCTATCCATGTTGTTTTTTTTTCCCTAACATGTAGCCTATATTTAGAATCCACTGCTGTCGTCTACGGAGAACATCATTATATTTATTATGGAATAATGTTTGGTCTCTGGTCGAGACAAGTTTCCTGAGTGAGATTTTGTTTGGCATCTTTCTTCACATGTGAGATAAATGTTGGGAAACTCAAATAAAGTCGGTTCTATGGCGCAAGCGGTTAGACGCTCGCATATCACCGCTGGGGTCCCGAAATCGAGTCTCGGTCGCTCCATGTGGGTTTCGTGGTGGACGAAACGGAGCTTGGGAATGTTTTTCTTAGGGTTCTTCCCGTTTTCCCCTGGCACCATTTCTCCATTCTCATCTCATCCATTTCGTTTCATTTAATTCATCTACCCCCTGTGATGGTGCGTCAGGCCTGCACCCTTGTCATCTCATCCCTCGACCCGACCCTGAGTTGAGGATGTAGTTATTTTAAACTCAAATAATTCCCCAACACTCTCGCCATCATAATAACTAATATCATATTCGCACAAAAGAAATGCACAGACCAATGGTTACCTACACAGAAAGATCCTAAGATAATCTTCATATACACAAATACGATTACATAGGCGTATGCAAGGTTCCGATGCAGGGGTCCGCAACAGTTCAAAGATGAATAGATTTTTTTAAAGTGATTTAATGTGAGGCTCCAAATACATTTCTTATAGTTAATTTTGCTAACTCAAACATCTCAGGCCAACCTTCCTGGTATTTATCATAAGTAACGCCGCCGCGAGTGATTTCCACATTATCGATAAATTCACGAGTGAGGAGTGAGGAGTGAATTTATCGAGAGAATTTGGAAATCAAGAGTAGCATTTGTTAGGACTATTTAACGAATAAAATTAAGCTCTTTACTAAAAAAAAAATTGAATATAGTTGCCGGTGTTTTAAAATATTTATATAGTTAATGTAAACGGCGATGTTTGAAAACAAATTAGAAATGTGAGGTTATGTATATTCACTGCAACTCGATCATATTATTTATTGACAAATAGGATCGCAATATGGTAAGAATGCACTCTAGTGGAGAAGTAATGAAACACATCAAACTATTATAATCAACATTATAGGTTAATCATTTATATTTTGAATAAACAACTCAGTAAAATCACTGAATCTATTCATTATTTGCTGTATTCAATGTATTTGTTGGAGAGAAATAATGGTCTAACCTGTTCAGAATACTAAAAAAGGAGGAGCTTTCTTTATCACAAAAGCAGGAGTTGATAAAGGGAAATCGATAAAGAGAGAAGTGAAACACGACTGTCATTGGTGTAAAACAGAATTCATTGAAACGTGATTGGTCATTGACTACCATTTGCGACATGAGTTAAATAGTCAATGAAATTAAAAAAAAAAGTACAAATTAACGAAATAATATAAGGTTGGCAAATAATGTCATTAAAAAGGGCGCCATTGCATCTGTATACATCGTTGCCGATTCCTGTTCTAAATATTCTGAATACATTAAGTTGTTTTTTTTATTTAAGAGTCTTGATATGACAGCATGTTCCACTACAGTTTTCTCCAGTACTACCTGCCTTAGTTTAGGAATATTAAGGCATCTCTATCATTTTTATGCGTGTTGATATTCCTGACTAAGATTTTATAATGTTCTTTTACTAGTTCTAAAGTGTGAAGTTATTATTTTTATTTTCGTTTCCATGAAATATAATTTTGAGTTGTTGTGACGCTATTTGGTTATGGTTGTTATTTCGCTTTCAAACAATGCCCTCTGTTAAGCAAGTTATGACACTTACAATATACATCAAGTGTTGTATCAAGAAGAGCTTCACGGTCTCTCCAACGTTTAAATGTTTCCAGATCAACAAATGAGGCTAAAATTACTGTTTAGTTTATTTTGAGAAAGAAGTATATTTTTGTTCTGCATTTTATATTGTTATTTTTCAGTTAATTTTTTAAAAGCTGAGGTTAAAATCACTACTTAATTTATGTTGGCAAAGGAATATCTTCTTGTAGCATTTATGTGTAGTTTTACAGAGACATCAATTTATTTTTGCTAACTTTTGTAACATTAACCTGGCTATATGTTTGTGTTACTCTTTGTATACCCCCCATACTCTTATCCTTTCATTACAAGAGTTAAATGTTATAAGTTGCAATAAATAAATAAATTATTTAGTAGGTATAGGCTGTTCCGTGGGGCAAGCGGTTAGACATTTGCCTCTCACTGCTGGGGTCTCGAGTTAGTGTCTCGGACACTTCATGAGAGTTTCATTTTGGAGGAAACGAAGTCAAGGAGATATTTTCTCAGCATGTTACCCTGCTACAAATATAATTCCATCTTTTTTCACACTATTGCTCTCGGTTGTCTAGTGGTTATGTTCCTTGCTTTTAGTGCTGAGGGTTGCAGGTTCAAATCCGGCCAGGATCGATGGATTTTTAAGGACAATGGTCAAGGTATGTGGGAGGAACTTTCAGCCGTGGGTTCCGAGTCTGAAGATTTTCGGGCTCGCAAAAGAATCTCAAGCCTAAATTAGTGTCTCTGAGCAAAATTTAATCGCCCTTTCCTATCCAAGTAATACATTAATTTCCTACTACATGCCCCATTGAGATAATGTCACTCACTGGCATCGGTATAAAAATTAGCTTCGGAAAGAAACTCCCGCTAAAAAGAACCCCTTTCTCCACGCCGGGCATAAGGTCCCACACACAACAAAACGCTCGCGACTACTCCCACAACGCACAGACCACACACATTATTGACATCATAGTACATATTCACGAATTTAGGCCATTTGTTTAGCCTGGTTTCGGGCCTCAAGAGACACACCATCCAGAAGGCGTTTGAGTGGACGTCCTGGGCTCCTTCTTCCTGCAGTTGGATATATATATATATATATATATATGAGATGAACAACGAAAGAATTAGACGCCTGAACGAAGGTTTGAACCTGGACCCTCGTAAATTGATACTTCAGTGCGCTAAAACCACTTACGCTGTCCACACATCCTATCAACATAATATGATATTTTTTACCCTTTATATATATATCTCGCCCATTTACTAGATGGGAGGATTCATTAAATACCACTTGATGTGAAAACAGGTCAAAAGGCCCGAATGTCATGAAGCACTAGAAGAAGATATATATATATATATAAGGCCGATATATCTATCTATATATATATCTCTATATTTTATGATCGTTATGCCGGAACGTGTCCTCATCCCTTCCCTCTAGTGGATACTAATAATAAGTAAACAAATTCAAGAGTTTAATATCATATTATATTGACACTCATTTCGTTCATCTACTTCTGTGAGGTGCGTCAAGCGTGGTCGGCCGGCATCCTTATTATTAATAGGTCTCCAATATAAGGGACTTCATCGCATTTCTTCACTTAGCCCTGGGTCGGATACGAGTCAGGAGGAGAGAAACAACAAAATATTACTTTAATGTATTTTAAAGTATAAATATGATTTGATTACTGATTCAGTAGTCTACTGTTTACTTGGGAGAATGCAAACGAGGCCCTGATTTTGTTGTGGACGACGGGTGTAGGGGTAGTATTCATCTTCTCATTCTGCTTTAACTTATGATTCAATAAAATACAAATCACACCCACTGATTTCTCTTGCACTGCCTTAAGGGGAAGTGCGTTAGCGGCGAGTGTTGCCAAATTATGCATCTATGGAAAAACCATTAAACGCTGTAAAATTAGTCATTTAGTCGACGACTGGTGAAGATTTCGGATCATTTAAAAATCAGTGTTTGTTATCTCTCTATCCCTCCCTGGTATCTTTACCTTGTCGTGGTGGAGCGGCTTACGTGCTTAAATGATCCTGAGAGCTATGCCGGCGGTAGCATTGCTGCCGATAGGGTTACCCATTCCGGACTGGTCGAAGGTGATAAGCCAGACGAAAAAAAGTACCTTGATCGAAAGAGTGACGATCTTTCACCATAAAAATATAGCCGTCAAGAAATGCGGACATTGGTTCCACTGAGGTAAAATTTTCCGGAGTCCCCCATTCGGTTCTCCGGGTAGGGACTACTTCAGGAAACCCATGCCAAAAGTAGATTATACAGGGGATGATTTGAAAACATTAGCTCAGGATACGGTATGTCTTTAGAGCTTATGTCCGCAAGGCCTACGAGTTCGATAGTGCCAGTGAGTTAGTTAGTTAGTTAATTAGTTATCTCTCTATCATCAACCTTACAACACAACACTGACGACGGGAATTGGCAACACGTAATGCGGAAGGCAAACGAAAGCCAGCTCATTCCTCAGTAATAACATGGTTGCCGGATTATTAATTTGGTCAACGACTATTGTAGGTGTCGGAACATTTAAGAAGCACAGTGTATCCCAGAAATAACACAATGTAAGGGCCAGGAAGTGGCAATATAGTAAGAGAAGGAAGAGAATTGACAGCACATTCCTAGTATATATTCCGCGTGCAGATATAACTTGGGCTAGTAATAGTACTGCCCCAGAGTTCTGTTACGAAAAGCTATTACTTAAGTTTAGGAGGTTGTAGCGCAGTAAGTTAACACAATACGCTACATAACTTAGCCTCCAACGGAAACGATATCAGATGCATGTTTAGGGGGAAAGACATCTCGTGCCTATTATCTAGAAAGTAGAATGCCTCCTAAGCCCTGTAATGGGATAACTAGTGTCCGGATGTTAGGCACTTAAAAAGTTCAAAATAGGCAGGCAAAAAGGCACTATAAATCATTAATATAGGCACTCAAAAAATCAAAATAGGCTCTTACAAAAAATGGACTGCAACATAAAATGTTACAGCCTAACGTAAAGAATATAAACATATGCTCTCAATAGCATACGAAGATATCAGATGATTTTGGAACTTGTTTTGCCATTTTACAAAGAGCATATTTATGTTTTGCAGTGTGTACGTGCTGCGAAACATGGCACTTCTTCGCGCAATTCACTGAAATTTTACACACTTTGTAAAACAATGCCACTTGAGAATATTTCCGCACCAAATTCTTTCACGAAATTGGCCAGTTTGTCTTTTACAGTTGTCCGTTCTTTAGGCATCGTGAAACAACTGTTCTAAAGGTAAAAAAAAAATATAAAAAAGACGCACAACTTTGTCTTTGAAACACCTGTCTGTGAACGAGAACTACAGACTGAATTCAGTGTTATCTACAAAAAGAAATAATAGATATGTGTCATGAAGTTTGTCCATTTCAATTAATTTCATTGAAATACTAGGTTAATTTCAATAAAAATGGCAAATAGGCATTTATAGGCATTTTAAGCTGAAATAGGCATTTATAGGCAAAATGAACCTCATGGAAAACAACTGTAGGGTCGTCGGTATGAACTTATATGAAGTCACTTTTACAATATCTATAATAAATAATTGTAGCATTTTCCCTAATAGGCCTATACGGTCTCTAGGAATAACTTTGCCTTTTTATTAATGTTCTTTGAAACGTTACGAGTCAACTGGTATCAGACAGTAGACTCTGTATAGTATCACGTTAAGAGAATAGATTTACCTGTGAAGCGAGTCATTGAGAGCTCAGCTCGGAGAGATGTAAGTTTTACGTTGACATTAATTACTCGTAGGTTTGTGTTTGTGGCGTCTCGTCATCTAAAATTCTACCGGGCTCACAATAACTCATGTAATGAAACAGGTTGCCGCGACACAACGAAACTATTCCCGAAACGTGACATCCCTCCCCATATAAATCAGAGAGTTGCCGTGGTAACTCTACCAAGCTATTCCTGTTAGTTAGCAACAGTTATACTGGACTTTGTTCTTGTGAAGCGAGTCGCAAATAACATCAGTAGCTAACTAACTCATTATATTATCGGAACTGTAGGTAATTTGCGGGCGGACGTAAAGCTCTCCATACACCACTATCTCGAGTTAATGTTTTCAAATCATCCCCTAAATAATCTACTTCTCTTAAATCATGATTAATATTATTCTCCCATCTCATTCTTGGTCTACCTATTGGGCACTTTCTCTCTGGTTTACCTACAAGAAGATTCCATGTGTGTCCTGTCCATCGCAGTCTATGAGACTTAACTTTTATTATTCGGCCTATATCTGGCTTCCCATAAAGTTCATGTACCTCATTGTTATGCAATCTTCTCCATTCGCCTGTCTGTTCACTTGTCCTTGGTCCATAAATATTCCTAAGACCTTTATTCTCAAATACTCGTAATAATTTTTTCCTCCCTTAACGTAAGATCATATGTTTCGCATCGATATAATGTAACTGGATGAATAACAGTTTTGTATATTTTCAGTTTTTCTAAGAGCAGTTGGGACAAGAGTCCCTGTAATGCATAATAGCATGCATTTCCAGAACTGAACCTTTGTTTAATTTCTTTGTGAATCTCATTCCTGTTTGTAATTATTGTTCCTAACTGCCTTGTCACGCAGCGGGCCCGGGTTCGATCCCCGGTCGGGACAGTTTTTCTGGGTGAGGTTTTTATCGGGGTTTTTCCTCACCTGTAAGACAAATGTCAGGAAAACTTCAAGGCCCAAACGGTCCCCGAAATCATATGGCCATCGCAATCATCATCATTCATATTCATCTTAGGTTAAGCTTAGGATTAGGGACTCTGCTGGCGCACCATTATCATCATCATCATCATCACCCGTCATATTATCGGGGCAACGTAACCCCGCCTTCCAGGCGCCCCAACCTCAGAAGTGGGTTACAAGTACGCCATGCCAGGAGAGAAACCAGGAATGTCGAAAGACAAACCTGGGGCATTTGGGGGAAAAAATAATTGAATTCAGCTATTTCTTCAAAATTTCCCTCATTTGTTATTAACTGTCCATTTCCATTATATAATGTATTTTTATGTGTGGCCACATATACAGTATATATGTTATTGATGTTTACTTACAGCCCCAATTTCTTATAATTAGAGTGTGCGTGTTGGCTCTCGCTATCACCTAATAATACTACATCTTCAGTATAAAGTAACAGCTTATTAACATCATTGAGATGTAGGCCTTCTTCGTCCTGTAAAGATTTGATGGCATATATAACATAGTTAACTAACCTCTTCTACCTCAGTTACACTATCTAACCGGGAGATTCATGAATGCGCGAACATAAGCTCTCCATCTTGAGCTAAAGCCATGTCGGTGGATGCTAGGCTAGGCGACGCGGCTGCCCCGCCTGGTATCTCATGTTCGAATCCTGGCGCTTCCGGAGGGGTATTAGTGGTTAGACACGGCGTGTTTTTTCGGGTCTCCCGAATTTCATCTCCTCTCCCCTCCCTCATTATATCATTTCATCTCCATTCATTCATTTATTATTGTATTTCACCTCATCTCATGTTAGATAAAAATAGTATGTTTTAGCAAAGCACAAGTATTTAAATATGTAGTTGTGGTGATCTAATGGGAGCACTTCCTCCGACCCTATTGTCGACATGGAGCAGTTGTGGTGATCTAATGGGAGCACTTCCTCCGACCCTATTGTCGACATGGAGCAGTTGTGGTGATCTAATGGGAGCACTTCCTCCGACCCTATTGTCGACATGGAGCAGAATAGGGCCAAAAAGAGGGATGTAGCCCATCCTCGAGGCCTTGGGCCAGTCCAAAAACTGGAGGTATGAGTCTTGTGTATGACTGCTTGATGTGTCGAACCAGAAACACCATAACTGACTACATATCACACCATGGAGTGGATTCCATCTTCTTAATTCCATAGTAAAGATGGTTAGTTCAATGAAAGTTGCCATGAACAAATGACGTGAGGAGTGGAGAGTGTTGGTGGGATGAAATTTAGAAAATGGGAAACCCCGAGATAAAACCCGAAAAATTCCGATGTTGTCCACCACTAATATCTCTTCGGAACCGCCAGAATTCGAACCTGAGATTCCAACCGTGCATCCACCGAGACGTCTAAAGGTGTGATCCTACATAAAGAATTTTCACCCGAAAATAAATGGTTAAGATGGTTACGGCCCGACGGTTCAAGGTATGCCGGGAAGAAGAAATCGAGATAAGGAGGCGTTGCCTGAGGTAAATTGAAACTCTCTCAACGTCGGTTTTTTGCCTCTATAGCGATGTCCTTCATAATGCTAGTATACGCCACAGAATTTGTTCTATGCTAGAAGAGGTCTAGTTCATTATACACGAAGAGATCTAGGGACTGCAAACTGAAGGAATTGCCAGACGAATTACAGGGTGTAACAGGACCTCACCGACAAAATGATGGGGATGATAGGTCATGCAGAGAGGATCATTTTTTGTGAAGGAACATATAGTCGCAAACACGTCGTTTATGAGTTATGCGCAGATGAAGCTATTCACCCGTAAGGGTCGGAATTGAATACAAACAATTGTACACGTATCATTTTATTGAAAAAGAAATGCTTTTACAATAATTGTTCAAACAATAAGTGTTTTGACGACGTCAAAAATAATCCTGGTATGATCGGCCGTTCTGGCCGATCGTTGCTGCGACGATATCAAACATGCAATGAGGCACATTGTCTACTGTTTGAACACTTATTGTAAAACCTGCCTTTTTCAATTAAACGATACATGTACAATTGTTTGCATTCAATTGCGACCCTTACGGGTGAACACCTTCATCTGCGCATAACTCATAAACGACGTGTTTGCGACTATATGTTCCTTCACAAAAAATGATCTTCTCTGCATGGCCTATCATCCCTATCATTTTGTCGGTGAGGTCCTGTTACACCCTGTATATTACTGCCATCATACTAAAACAACTCATTCCCACTTTCAGATTTTAACACTTGCCGAGCAACCGTACCAAATTGACGAGCTGATGACTCCATATAATAAAGAAAAATACCACCTTTGAATTTATAATCCATTCCCTTTTTCTTCGTTTCTGTTTATATTATTATATCTTCATTAATTTGTTTTATACTGTTCATTATTTCCCCAGTTTTATTTCTAATTCTTTGTACATTCCACGTTCCAGAAGAATGGTCCTTTTGCTTAGTTTCTTTCGTCGTTTATTAAATCCGTCCGGCATTTCATTATTGGACTTATTTACACTGTACATTTTTTAAACGAACAAGGATGCGTCAACCCCAACCGGGAGGACCAGGAGATTTTTAATCAAGGTTCTCTTCGTTTAGCCTTTGATGAACTAACGCCTAACTGCAAGACAGTAGTGCCTGTAACCCTAGGCAGGGGCCCAAAAATAACATGGATTGATGGTGTTTTGAGCAGCATGAGAGAAAAAGAATTGGACGATGGAGATTGGAATTACATAGAGATGTGGAGGAGAATGACTGTAGATTAATTGGGCGCAGGAATATGTTGGGAAACATTGTGAAACCTGCTATGTATATATATATACCACCTTTCAAATATTGTTATTGGTCTGATGGTGGAAGGAAGAGGAACAATCACCTGCTTCTTAGTAAAGTAATAACAGAAAATAGGGAGTATTCAATGTCAGATATATATATATATATATATATATATAAATTTCGTGTCACGTTGTTTGTCCGCGATGGAATCCTAAACTACTGAACGGATTTTAATAAAATTTTGCACTCACTGTGTGCAGTTTGATCCAACTTGAGACTTAGGGTAGTTTATAACTAAATTTATAGTCGCATTTTTTTATTGCAAATTATTTATTTATTATTTAACGAAGAGTTATAATTATCTGTGAGTTCCATACGATTATAACAGATGGCGGTGTAATTATCTGTGAGTTCCATACGATTCTAACGGATGACGGTGTAAGGTAATTTGGTAAGGTAGTTGGTTTATTATTTAACAAAGAGAGATCCAGATGGCTGTGCTTTTTGTTGCAACCGCGAATTTCAATTGAATTACAAATATTGATTATTTCATAATTTAAGTTGTTCAGTGTTTATTTTATTTTCAATATTATTAATTTCGTGTGTAAGTATTAGTTTTAAGTAATCTGGCTGAAAGACAGCAACTTCATTAAAATTTTTAACGTATACCTTAGCCACAGCAACGCGTGGCCTGGGCTTCTAGTATATATATAAATACCACCTTTCAAATATTGAAATTATTGGTCTGATGGTGGAAGGAAGAGGAACAGTCACCTGCTTCTTAGTAAAGTAATAACAGAAAATAGGGAGTATTCAATGTCAGGAGTGCACCTGTGAATGTTCCAACATAAATACAAGGGACTGCTGGAGTAATGTTAATCAATACAATAAAACACTTCATACGACAAGCAGATTGCGTTTTTTTTGTACTTATCCAATCATTAAGTCTTTGTACCACACAATATTCTGTACTCATTTTATTTTACTTGAGAAAATGAACAAGTTAGTGTGAGAAAATGAGGAAGTTAGTGTACACCAGATTAGTTTAAACTTTATTGGAACATTTGACGCTCCATAAGAATAAGTTGGCTATTTCATAATATAAGAACAATGAGTAATGCATGTTTTCCTTTGCAAATTTGGCGAATTTAGGTTAATATTGCTTCAAATTCTCATTAAATTTAAAGTATTGCTCTATTTTTCAAAAAAAATCAACATATATTTTCCTGAGGCAATTATCCACATACTGTCTAATAATAATTTGAGTGTTGTTCGGGTTTTTATTTCAATTTATGTAAATGCATAGATTCCCCAAAATAGGTAGCAGTGCTTTGAAAGGGTTCGTTAGAATTTGAAAAATCTCGAGTATGGTAACTAATAATTAATTATACTCACTGCTACTTATAAGATGATGATCGCGCGGACATAAACTCTCAGGAGGTAATGCTTTCCAATCATCTCCTGTATAATTTACTTCCCTCAAATCACGGTTAATCTTAATCTCTCATATCAATTAATTATTTTATCCAAAGCCCAAGTTGTCTTTTCGACATTTCTGTTTTCTCTCCTGACATTGGCATAATTATAACTCACTTCTGAAGTTGCGGAGTTGCGTTACCCCAATGATATGATGGGTGATAAATGATAATGAAGCGCCAGGAGAGTTCTTAACCTAACATGAACCTAAATTCCACACCATGGGCAACCACAGGAATAATTCCCTTTAAGGAAAAATTCCTATGGTTTTACCAGGAATCGAACCCGGGACCTCAAGAACAGCAATCAGAAACGCTGACCACTAGTCCGTGAGGCTGGTCCTCATGTCAATTCGTGATCTACCTATTGGACGCTTTGCCTCTAGTTTAACATACCATTTGTGACGCATATCCTATCCATCGCAGAATAAGTGATTTAACTGTTTATATATATATATCATCATCATCATCCGGTATCATGCCAGCTGCCGCCGTCTTCCGGAAACCAAACGCCATTCCTCTCTATCCATCCATTGATCTTCCTGCATTCCTCTGATATTCATAGCTGCTTGTACCCCTTCTATCCAAGTTTTTTTCAGTCTTCCTCTCTTCCTCCTTTCTATTGGGATCCATTCCATAACAATTTTTGGCAATCTTTGCTCTGGCATTCGTTTGACATGACCATACCACTGCAATCTTTTCTTTTCTATGATGTCTATGATGTCCGGCTCCTCTTGTACACCCAAAATTTCCCTTATTTCTTTATTTCGTATTCTAGATTTTCCAGCTGATCTTCTTAAAACATCCATTTCTGTACTTAAAATTCTTTTCATTTCCCTGGTAGGAATTTGCCAGACTTTAGCACCATATGTTAAAATGCTCTGAATTATATATATATATATATATATATATATATATATATATATATATATGGAAAATTACACACACACGCACATATATATATATATATACACACACACCCCGTCCCTCACCGTGTGGGAGATTGGGTGATCCCTAGTCGGAGAGATTTAACCAAGCTAATTTAGTTACACTTATTTAGCTATACATATCAAGCAACGGGAAGCTACCACACCTTCAATTCCCTAGTAAAGCTGCTAAGCATAGCATGAAAATGCTATGATTGCAGTGAAATACCTGCCCTCGGGCAGAATTACTATGGATGGATCAACGAGTCATAAGTGGTTGGTATTTTGCTACACTGGGTAACTACGTACTTGGATGGAAAACGGTCGGTAAATTTTACACAGGGGCTTCTTTATTCAGATTCCGGTTCTTTTAAGAGTCTAAAAATCTTCAGACTCGGGACGCATGGCCTAAACTTATTTTTTTTTCATCCTAAAAATCTATCGACCCCGGCCGGGTTTGAATCCGCGTCCCTCTGAACTAGAGGCAATGGACACAACCAGTAAAAAACGAGGGCCGACCATATATATTTTTAAAATATCATTAAATTCATGGTAATTAATAAATTACGCAACTTATCGGCTATATTTTTTTACAAACAAAGAAACTATATGAAATAAATATGTTGTGGTATAGGAGCTTTATTATTATTATTATTATTATTATTATTATTATTATTATTATTATTATTATTATTATTATTATTATTATTATTATTATTATTATTATTAATCTTCATGTAATATACTAAATTTATCACTCCAGTAATTTTATTAGGATCTATCAACAATACTAATTATTAATAATTATTTGTATTTTGCACTTAATCCGATGAAAATGTAGTAGTTGTATTTTATTTGATAACCATCTTTAACATGTGAAGTTATTAGCGTCGTGATTCAAATATGTGTGAAAGGGCCGGAAAATTCTGTTCAGAGGCTTCTCATTTCAAACTCGAGCTTATTTAGGACACAGGAACCACGGCTTTACTTCTCTTCCGAACGAAGCTGTACTTAGGATTCTTACATGCTAAAAAATAATCCTTCTCAACTATGATTTAAACTCGTAAATCTAGGATCCAAAAAAGAGTGTGGCAGCCACTAAGACCACCGGGTATGACGATAGAATTGCAGCTGAAACTATAAATATAAATCTGCTCAACTATATAATTGAATATAACGGAGTGAGACAATAATATATTCATTAATATTCATTCCATGAACTCAGTTTAACCTTTCATCTCATAGATAGGTACCCGGGCCTTACAGTGGGAGAGGGATTTTAAACTATGGATCACACACAACTTTTTTGACCTCACCAGGACGTGGAGGGCTCAATGTCAGGGCCTCCTCCAAAACAACACAACGTTAAGACGAAACACATCATTAACACACACACATTCATACTAAACATCACGAACTGATGATGATTATGGTGGCCAGATGACGTTCAAAGATCGTTTGGGTTTTAAAGTTTCCAATGGGTGCAACTAGGACACGACACACACCCAGTCCCAAGGTTGAGTTTTTAAAAATCCCTTACCCCGCCGGGAATCGAACCCGGGTCGCCGGAGTGGAAGGTAGGGACTCTACCGACTACGCCACAGCGACGGACTTTATACTATTATTATACCTACATTTCAAAGTATTTCCATTACCATTTTGTATCAAGAAACAGCATTTTTTTATTATTAAGGTATACTTGCGCACTTCTACATTTGTAGGATTTTTGTATTTTAAACAAGTGATTTTAAACCAGGACGTTCTAGAATAGAAGCTGCAATTACCTCTAAATTTAGCGCATAATCATATCGTAGCCTGTTATAATAGCCATCGATCTGTCATTCCAGCAACTAGACTAATTCACCGCGGCACGTAACCTGGCAGATAGTTGGTTTTGCAGCTTAGTGTCGGAAAACTGATGATGAAGATGGATTGCGACTGGTACGGTACAGGGACCCGAACCCGATGTAGTACTCTAGTGTATTGATCCAAGAATGGTATTCCGGAAATAAATTACACACCCCTTGCTTCCCCTACTTTACATTTGTATGTTTAAGAGTGGGGAGGAAAAGCTTCTCCTTGTCGCCGCATGGGCGCTGCACCAGAGTCAAGCTGGCAACGTTGGATTTAGGAATCATCAGTCTGCAGGAGGAGCATGGCTCTAGCAGAGCCTGGTGGCTGGCCCGGGCCACCGATCAAACTCTGTTAGATTGTGAAGTGTACCAGTAATTTAGCAATATGCAACAGTGTGGTATTTGTTCGGTGCTTGCCGATCTCTTTAGAAGGATTATGTGCATCGGAAGTAGTCGTCGTGGGAGTGGTGAATCTTATTATGAGGAACTCGAAGATCCAGATGAAGTGAGTTAAATCTCAACTGTCAAATTCACCCTTATTGCTTGTGTTAATTATGTTTGTTTCTTGTCAGATTAATTTTTTTATACTTGCGAACAACAATCAGCCGGTTTATGGAAACTTGAAAAATATCTCTATACAGGAAGTCATCAATTGAATAAATGTATGATAGATACCCAGACGACTTGAAACATTTCCTTCACTGCCGTTATTTACATTTGCTGTGTACCGTTTGGAAAAGTCTAACGAAAGTAGACTTAAAAACTCAAAATATTAAAATCTGAAGTATGACTAAAAAACTTAAAATTTGATCATACAATTATCATTACATTACTAAGTTCTTTACGTTTTAGAAATGAAATAGAATTCCATTATATTCCAAATTTGAAAATTATTCTCCCGCAAAATACAGGCAAGATGTTTTGCAGTATTATAAGAAATAATGGGGTAAGGAAGATCTTCAAAACAAGACATGTGTCATGTTAAAGGGCAGTAGAAAATATTCATATAAAATTATATAAAGTTTGATATACCAAGACTCATTATTCGTTGCCTGCCCTTTTCCTTGAATTTTGCATTCCCAACAATTTTTTGTATGCTATTGCCCATTACGTTTTAATAATTCATTCCAATAACAATCCTAGTTATATATCTTCATTGGAGGAAACGTTTTATTATTATTATCATCATTATCATTATTATTATTATTAATATTATTATTATTATTAATATTATCATTATTATTATTATTATTATTATTATTATTAATATTATCATTATTATTATTAATATTATTATTATTATTAATAATATTAATATTATTAGTATTATTTTTTAACATTATTTTTATTTACTATTATTTTTATTTTTATTATTTTATTATTATTTTTTATATTATTACTTTTATTGTTTTTATTATCATTTTCTTATTATTATTTTCTTATCATTTTATTCTTCTATTCTTATTCTTTTCTTCTTATTCTTCTTTTCTTCTTCCTTCTTCTTCTTTTCTTCTTCTTCTATCTTTTCTCCTTCTTCCTACTTGTCCTTCTTCTTTTCTTCTTCTTCTTTTCTTCTTCTTCTTTTCTTCTTCTTCTTCTTTTCTTCTTCTTCTTCTTTTCCTTCTTCTTCTTCTTTTCCTCTTCTTCTTTTCTTCTTCTTCTTTTCTTCTTTCTTCTTTTCTTCTTCTTCTTCCTTTCTTCTTTTCTTCTTTTCTTCTTTTCTTTCTTCTTCTTCTTTTTTCTTCTTCTTCTTCTTCTTCTTCTTCTTCTTTTCTTGTTTTTCTTCTTTCTTCTTGTTTTTTCTTCTTCTTTCTTCTCTCTTTCTTCTTTTTTCTTCCTCTTTCTTCTTTCTTTTCTCTCTTCCTTTTTTCTTTCTTCTTTCTTCCTTTCTTCTTCTTCTTCTTCTTCTTCTTCTTCTTCTTCTTCTTCCTTCTTCTTCTTCTTCTTCTTCTTCTTCTTCTTCTTCTTTTGGTCTGATGTAAACTTCTGAATGAATTTGATGTTGCACCATTTAAAATAACTGCACAAATATTAAACTGTATGGGGATTTACTTTGGAAAAGATATAAAAATAGTAAATATCCTTATATAAATTATATATGTTTTCTTGTTCTCTAATACTATGTGCATTTTATTTGTTTATTCAGAGAATATACTGTAGCGTAACTAATATGGATTCATTATTGTATTCGGAACAACACATTTTTAAATAAGTAAATAATCAGTTTTTATTAATATAAACATGTTTTTATTTACTTGTTATTCAAAATTACAGTTTTGGGAAGGAATAAGCTTCTTGGATGTCAACTTTGTTTTTAATAGTAGATGCAAACAGTCTAAGATAGTTTGCAGTTAATTAATCCAGAATGAAAAAGTTACAATCATTTTTCATTTGAAGTTTCACATAGTTATTAATATTCGTTACATATCCGATACTTAGCGTAGAATGTAAAAGAAAGAGTATATTTTACAGAATTGTGTGAAAGATAGAAGATTTCCTTGCGAAAATCGATGCCTCTTTAAATTGTAGTAAACTAAAGTTACTTCATTATTATCCTAATGATCAATGTATTTCAAGTTCCAGATAAAATAGCAGATGATTGAATGAAATTTCTATTCTTACTGTTCGATATACGTTTCTTCTTCTCCCCACTCTTCCCAAATATATTCTGAGCGTCCCATGTGTTAGTTTAGTAGGAGTAATGAAAATGTCACTAGGTTGAAAACTGATACAATATTGGTCTCGCATGCCTAATGTGAATTTCACGAAAATTATTTGAGTAGTTTTGTTCAGTATTTACTTCAATGTAGTTTTGCATTACTCGAGAGTACGTAATGCATCGATTATAATGTTTGCGGATTCAGATCTCTCGTGTAAATATTAAAGTTCAAATCTTGATGTACCGTATGATTGACAGTGTTATTGCATTATACTTATCATTGTTAATTATGATTTCTTAAAACATATTTAATAATACTGTTAATATAATTTTTAGAAGTATGCTAAAGTCATTTGAACTTGGGAAGTGAATGTATGTAATGTTTATTTTTCATTAGTTGTTGTTT
This sequence comes from Diploptera punctata, assembly GCA_030220185.1. Lineage (NCBI taxonomy): Eukaryota > Metazoa > Arthropoda > Insecta > Blattodea > Blaberidae > Diploptera > Diploptera punctata. Next base: position 35,738 of record JASPKZ010007477.1, on the reverse strand, counting down.
ATAGACACTTAAACATTTTACGTCAGGGTTTCTCAAACGTTTCTATCCATGGAACCCTTTTACACCCAAAATAAAACTGTGGAATAATAGTGAGGCGTGTCCAACTTTTTTTTTTTTTGGAAAAGGGCCACTGTCGTTAAGGTAAATTGGTTTGCAGGCCGCATGATCCATTTTTTTACCGTATTAAATATGATCTAAGATAAACAAATTTGTGAAACAAAAACGTGATATGATAGTGAAATATGTTAGTGTATAGAAAACCAGATTGCGGAAGTGATCATTATATGCTTTTGGAAAAATTCATATTAACAAGTAGGAAAAAACAAAATATTGAAGTAACGGAAGACCGAATAAATAAAACCCTTTTGAATGAACAAAGATATAAAGTGAGCTTACTCTACGTTGAGAGTATAAAATATATTTTTCAATCAAGATTAAAACAAAAACTTAATTTAAATTTAAATAAATCTGCAGTGGAAATGTATGATCAATTAAAGAAAAGTATATATTCAGCAGCTTTAGAAGCACTTGGGACAGAAAATCTAGAATTAAAAAGAAATAATGAATGGTTTAATCACGATATTAAAAAAATGGTAGAAGAAAAAAAGAAAGCACGGATGAAATGGTTATCAGATCACTCAACAACATCTCGAAATGAATATATCACTTTAAAACATAAAACAAAGATGGAAGCGAGAAGAACAAAAAATGAGTACTGGGATAATATATGCTCGAATATAGATCATTCGATTGGATATGCTAGATCCAAAGCAGCTTGGAAAACATTACAAAATATCAGAAAGAAAGAAAGAAGATAAATATTCAGTTGATAAGACCATCAGAATGGATGCAACATTATAAAGGTTTACTTCAAGAAAATATAAATGAGTTTCAACTTGAAGATACGGATTTAGAATATACATTTGACACTCTAGAGATAACAGAAGATGAAGTAAAGAGAGCTTTGGGAGAGGCAAAAAATGGGAGAGCACCAGGACCAGGAAATATATCAGACGGAACTCCTAAAACAAGGAGGAGATACTTTAGTAACGTTTTTAACAAAACTTTTTAATAAAATTGAAATTGGAGACGATATCCCAGAAGACTGGAATTTATCGTATATTACTCCTACTTTTTAAAAAAAGGTGATAAAAAACTGTGTTCCAATTATAGAGGTAAGTGTTTTACCTTCAACAGCTAGGATTTTTAGTAAAATTATAAATTTTAAACTTAAGGAGATAAAAGATAACTTAAGAGAAGAACAATTTGGATTCCGGAGTGAAAGATCATGTATTGATAATATTTTCTGTGTTAGAAAATTACAAGAGAAAATCCTAGCAAAAAAATAAAGAAACTACATATGATCTTTATTGATTTAGAGATGGCATATGATAGTGTGCCTCGACAATTGTTATGAACGGCAATGAGAAATATGAATATCTGTGATAAATGGATTAATATTGTTAGGAGGATCTATAGTAATACAAAAGCTAAAGTAAAAATACAGAATAATTTAACAGAGGAATTCACAGTGAATAAAGGCCTTAAGCAGGGATGCAGTTTGTCACCAATTCTTTTTAACATTTATTTAGACCAGGCTCTTAACTTGTGGTATAAAAATGTTCTGAAATGGGTATTCCTATAGGAGGAAAAGTACTGCATTCATTGTTGTTTGCAGATGATCAAATAATTTTTGCAGGGGATGAAGATGATATGAATATATGATAAATAAACTAATGGAAGAATATAAAAAATGGGGACTGAATATAAATTTACAGAAAACAGAATATATGTGTTTGGGAAAGGATGTGGATGACCTCATACTTGAAACAGGGAAAATAAAAAAAAATGTGAATTTTTTAAATATCTTGGGTCAATAATTACAAGTTCAGGTACCTGTGAGAGAGATGTACAGACTAAAATTGCAATGGCAAAAAATGCAACTAAGACATTACATGGAATAATTTGGAACAAAAATATTACAAAGGAAACTAAAATGAAAATTTATAAGAGCATAATACAGAATATGTTGTCATATGGAAGTGAAACTTGGTCTTTGACGGAATTACAAAAGAATAAAATTAGAACAGTTGAATTTGATTATTTTAGAAGAAGCCTCCAAAAAACAAGACAGGATAAAATAAGAAATGAATTCCTTTGGAGAGAAATGAATGTCACCACATCTGTTGTTAAGAGGATTGAAAATCAAACGCTTAAATGGTATGGCCATGTACAAAGAATGGAAAATGAAAGATGGCCAAAATATACATACCAGTGGTCACCCCCTGGAAGAAATAAACGTGGCAGACCAAGATGGAAATGGAAAACCTACGTCAGAACTATAATGGATGATAGGAATTTGGAAGAGGAAGATTGGAATGATAGAGATAAATGGAAACTGAAGACTGCAAACCTATAAGTGGGGGAAAGCTGAAGAAGAAGAAGATAAATTAATTTAAATATAAAATAACTAATATACTGTTATGTTATTATTATTAAAATATTAATCATATACCAGTTAAGTTATTTTAAAAATTGAATTAAATAGTTTTTCGTGTATAATCTAATTCTAAAATCTAAATTGACAATATAAATAAAAAACGTTTAATAATTATAAATTTTAGTTTAAAATTTAAATACAATTATAATATTAAAATAATTAATTTTTTACCTGTCAATGCGACACAGGGCACTGCTTTTCACGAACAAGGCATCCGATGTCTGGTTTGATTGATGTTGTAGCAAATCAAAGCGAACTCTCCAGATGACTGTCGGTGATCCGTGTTCTCGTTGCGCACTTCACATGTTTCATACTGGAGAACACTTGTTCGCATATGTATGTGCTACCGAAAAGTGATGCGAAACTAAGTGCATGTCCATTAATTCCCGGATATTTTTCTCTGGGAAAGTAGTCGCGATAGAATTGTAGTAAGGGGACGTTGTTAAACTTATTCTTTAGGTCTGACGCACATTGAAAACGAACGCACTCCATTTGCAGATCATCCGTGCGTCTGTATGTTTGTACTCATCACTGGTGCACTTACAAATGATTTTATGGATATTTCATTACATTTATTTGCTTTTATATGGAGACATCTCACTTCTCAACAGAATGTGGATTTTCATGTTACTGCACTTAATATATATACATACACTCCACCGCTGTGGTCTCGCGTATCATATCTGCCTTGTACGCAGAGAGACGAGATTCGATACCCGATCAGGACAAGTTTCCTGGATGATGGTTTTCATAGGGATTTTTTCCTCACCTGTAAGGCAAATGTCAGGAAACTTTAAGGCCAAAATTGTCCCTGAACGTCATCTGGCCATCATACTCATGACTTTCGCCATGTTCATATGAACGTGTATGTTGGGAATACTGTGTTTCGCCCTAATGTTGTGTTGTCTCAGAGGAGACCCTGACATTGAGCTGATCACTCATTTGGGGAGTCCATCCGTGTCCATGTGTGGTCAAAGAAGTGTGCGTGTGATCCGTAATTAAAAAAAACCTCTCCCGACAGGTCGTGCCACTGTAAGGCCCTGGTGGCGTGTGGCGTGTAGAAGGTACACACTTCGACAAAAAAAAAAAGGGCCATCTCTTGAACGCACATTTGTTCTAAGTCATACTCGGCACAGCGCTGGGTTCAAACTAGGAAACTAGTCATAATTCTGCAGTCCCTGAGCTACTGTGTTATGTGACATAAACTGAAGACTCTCCTACGTGTCCTGATAGCCCCAGCGGTAAAGCATGCGGTCACTGTTTTTGTTAACGAAGATCGCAGGTTCGCGTCTTCAATTACGCAGTTTTTTTCGTGATATTTGTATTAAAACGTTTTATGAATTGAATATATTTTATTTCGACATTTGAATTAATCTATACTTTTTAAGTTCATAATTGTTTTTTATACCGTTGAGGTTATAACAATGTTAAATTATATACTTTTTTACCTTGTATACTACCGTCTTCCTCAACTATTTACAATTTTCGTTGATTTCACTCTAGGCCTTTCGATGCATGATTCATTTTCTGGAGTTGTTGTAGTAGTATTGAATTAACTGTATGTCTAATAGAGGGTTTTGCTCATTAGGCATATTTTCGATGAGAATGTTTGTATTTTTGGCCTTTTTTGATAATTTCGATTTTTTCTAAAATGTTAATTTTATGTGTGTTATTTTCTCTGTGTTTAATTGGCATTGTATTATCGATATTGTTAAAACTGTGGCCGCTTTCTGAAATGTGTTTAGCGAAATTTGATTTTATTGTTAAAGGAGAAGGCAAATCAAATTTCGCTGTTCACCAGATTTGAGTCCAATCGAAAATGTGTGGGCTAAGATAAAAATAGAGATGAACTCTAATTGACCTGCAGATGCACGAAACACGAAAGATGGCTTATGGGCACAAATTCAAGACGCCTGGGATGCTCTAGCCGATCGTCCACGTGCATGTAGGAATTTGATTGCATTAATGTCCCGCAGATTGAGAGCGGTAATAGATGCTGAGGATTCATACACCCGATATTGATTTTGTTTTTGTTAAAGTTTTCATTTTAGAATATATTATTTTCTTTCCTCATTTATTTATTAGAAGAAGGTTTTAATTTATGTTTTTATGTGTGCATTAAAGCTATAAAACTCAAATATAAAATTAAATATGAAACTGCATTACAGGAAAACTGCATTAACTTGCAAACAACCCAGTACAATTATTGAAAACTTATTGATGTGAATACGGCTTTTGCAAGCGCTCACGAAGTTCCCCGATCGATTGATAGTATCAGGGGATGACTCATTTTTTTGTCTAAGGGTGTACATTAAAGATTAAACTTAGTTAATGGAATTTAATATAATATGGACAAATATTAAATTACCAATTTCAATGCTCACCTTATTCTACCGCTAACATCAAACACATTTATTGAACTCTCACATTATCCGTATTTAATAAAATCGTGTATATTTGCTAATATTACAAAGATCGCTAAATATTTGAAGAAGGGATGACAAAACTCGCATAATTTTCTTTAAACATTTGACTTCTTCTGATATTATTAAATAAACTTCGACACACAAAATTAACACACAACTTAATAACTTCAAAACAACAGTTTTTCCTCCCCAGAAGAATTACTCTGTACTTTCTTGAAGGAACGTCAAAATAAACTTTACGAATTATTCTTCAGACTTTTCAATTATTGCTATATACAATATTTACACCTGTGCATTGTAGTTGGAATACCTGTTATCTGCAGACACTCAACACCTATTTTAATTATTTTAACAATGTGCACTAGCGATTCACTGTACCCATTGTTGTCCTTGATAATCGTATGGTTGCACATGGTTTAATTGTTCTGTTCGCATTCTTTGTCATTCTACTCTATAGTGTTTGATGTTATATAGGTCCTTCGCTGAATCATAGCATTCTCATGCTATGTTTTGCAGCTTTACTAGGGAATTATAGGTGTGGTAGCTTCCCGTTGCTTTCCACACGGGGATGATGACGAAGATAATGGCCAGATGATGTTTGAAAACTGTTTGGGCCTCAAAGCTTCCTGACATTTGTTTTATTGTGAGGAAAATCCCGAAAAAACTTCACTCAGGAAGTTCGTCCCGACCGGGAATCGAACCCGGGCTCTCTGCGTGACAAGGCAGACCACGTAGGCCCTATATAACTGGAAAAGTTATTCCTATGTAATAATAATAATTTGGGGATTCTTTTTATTTAATTTTTAATCTAAAAATGATTTAAATAATTTGAAACTAAATATTATTTATTTTGTAATGTTAAATCTCTCTCTCTCTCTCTCTCTCTCTCTCTCTCTCTCTCTCTCTCTCTCTCTCTCTCTCTCCGGGCTTTTACAGCTGCTGCCGTCTTCCCGTGCCAAACCTCCAAAGCCTACGGTCTTGGGCATCTTCGATGCTTAGCCCTCTAGCTTGCATTACTGTCTTCATGTTGTCCTTCCATGTTAACCTTGGTCTTCCTCTTTTCTTCTTTCTGTTCGGATGCCATTCATATAGTTGCTTCGGCCATCGCTCATCTTCCATTCTTAAAACATGTCCTAACCACTTTAATTCCTTCTCCTCAATTCTTTCACTTATGCTTTCTTCTGCTTTCATTATGTTTCTAATTTCCTTATTTGTGACATGTTCTAATTTAGACTTTCTGGCACTTCTTCGTAAATAATCTATTTCTAGAGCTATTAGTCTATTCTTGTAGTACTTACTGATTGTCCATACCTCACTTCCGTACATTGCAACAGATTCCACCAATGTTTTACCAATATATTTTTTTGCGTCTTTCCAAATTTGCTTATCCCACCATATGGAATTTAACAATGATATTATTTTACTACTCAATTCAATTGTTTTATGTTCTCTTTGCCTATACCTTCGATGTTATCCATAATCATTCCCAAATATTTAGTTTCACTTGCTTTATTTGGATTCCTTCTTCCAATATTAAATTTTCTCTTTCATTGCTATTTATTGCCAGATATTCTGTTTTTTGTAAATTTACTGTGAGACTGTTAAATATAATAGATGATTTTTGTAACATCGATGTGAAATGTAACAACGATTACGTCACATATATTGTTATGATAAACAATAGATATTGAATTCAGACAGAAGTTTACGACAAAAGAATGTTCAAATAATGTAGTCTTAATTCGGTCGAACATTAAAAATATGAATGGGTATCGAGGTATGTTCTTTCTTGATGATGTCATTACCAATCAGAAACTGACAACATGATCATTTTCTACAGAGAAGAAGACGAGATGGCTACAAGAATATGACAAAGATAGAAGCCAATGAATGATCCCCATATAAAAGTTTAAATAATTAGTGTATTTATTGAATTATCTTAATTCAATATAGAAGAGGAATAAAAATAAAGTGACGTGAGTGTAGTGAACTAAAAATTATACCAGAAATAATTTAATTGTGCCGTAATTTTTCAAATAAATCAAATAGAATATAAAACAAATGATAGACTATTAAAATAATTCGTATTAATAATTATATATTATTAAAATAATATTTAAAGTGAGAAAAAGCTTTATATAATATAATTGAAAATAAAATAGTGAATACTACAAATTTGAAGATTAAATGATAGAAACAATATTACGAAGTTTCATCTTTATTGCTTATTTATTGTGTAGTAAATAATAATTTACAAAAGAATTGGATTTTTTATTTGATAACAAAATTACGTTACATTCCTCGCCATATTTGTGTTACTCAACAGCTCCCCCGAGAATATCTACATGTCGGTGCAAATAAATAAACGAGAACGGAATATAATATTTAATAAAAGTAGTATATTGCAAATATTGGTGCCGCAACATGGCCCGAAAAGAACCAAAGAAATACCGTTCCACGTATTATCTTACAAAGACTAAAAAGTAAATAATTTCGCATCAGGAATTTGCGGAACCCATAAGTTGCTTAGGGAACATCGGTGTTCCGGGGAATACACTTTGAGAAGCGCTGTCTTAATTGATATCGCGAGGTTTTTGGATTCCAGTAGCCCATGTATCTACACTCTTGAGTATATTCCTGTTTTTTTAAATAGTTCTTTGATTGAATCTTAACGATACTATGAAATTCCCTTTTATGAAATAGGCCTACATGAGATGAAATTCGAACCTAGTATTTTCCTTGACGGCCGAGGAAAACCACGAACATTGCCGCCTGAGTCATTTAGTTCGTTTTTTTTATATTTTGAATCAAAATTGTTTTTTTTTATAATAAGTTTATATGTTTGATTGTTTGTCTAAACTGGTGACCTGGTAATCCTATTCACTTTACTGAAGAGCTAAATGAGCAAGTTGTTTATTTAGAGGGAATTTTATTCTGAATATAAGGTAATTCAGAATTCCTATCACATAATTCTGGGGATAGATTCTGTTTTGATGAAGAATCCATCTGCAGAATTGCACCATTTATGACAACAATCAAGATTTAAAATACTCTACAATCACAATGGACAACCTTATTGGTAAGGAGCGACGTCTGAAGTCATATTTTAACCAGTTTTCTATTTAAAATATGGCGGACCACATACCGGGTCTTGGATACTTCTCTTCTCTGCTAATTACTGATCGAATTCTTGGATTAGATTAATAGAGATGTATTTGGATTTTTAGCACAAACTCTGAAGTCTTAATTTTAGTTCATTTTATTACTCATCTTTACTTTATGAAATTAATTAGATGAACTCAATTTTACGGTGATATGTAGTCCGTTATGGAGTTCCTGGTTCGACACACATCAAGCATCATGACTCATCCGCTATTTATTTAGGCTGGGCTCAATGCCTCGAGGAGATGCTACAATCGTCTCTTTGGCCCTATTCTGTCCTTGTTGACACACAGGCTAGGAGTCATGAGGAAGTACGTGAGTGTACCCCATTAGATCACGACAACCACACATTTAAACGCTTATTTTTAAACCAGACAATTTTTACCTAACATGAGATGAGGTGAAAGGTGATATAAAATGAATGAATTGAGATGAAATGGCATGATGGAGAAGGGAAGAGGAGTCCTGGTGGGATGAAATTCGGGAAACGGTAGAACCCCGAGAAAAATGAAAATCCCGGTGTGGCCTACCACCAAAACCCCTCTCGAACCACCAGGATTCTTGGAAGTTACGCCACTGAACAATGAGAAAATGTGGTACAACCAGGAGATTTTTTATTTGGACTGCATTGTGCAAAAAAGGAACCAAGTCACAAGATAACTGAATTGAGAAAAATGTAATTAAAGTTAAATGTCAACAAAAATCCACAAATAAAAATAAACATTTACCTATTACTTCAACTAACAGAATATCAAATAATATTTATTTTATGAGAAAGTAGGTAACTCAAACATATTTCGAGTTCTGAGATATTTTTGTAGTTTTGTTCTTTCTGCAGAAAAATAAATGTGCCATATTCTGTTAGCGTTTTTTTACTTTGTTCTTAGATGCCATAAGAATGCGGGTGGTGGGTTGATTTTTTTACAGGACTTGGAGCGATACTTGACGAACAATAATATAGCATTATTTCAAATTAGAGAATTGGTTTCTTTTTGCAAAATGTGGTCCATTTGCCATGCAATTAAATCTCGCATAAAGATTTGAGGAAAACATAGAGGGAATTGTTAAGCGTACTGACCTATAAAGCGGGATACATGATTTGATCCTATCGTCAGTCATCTAATCACACATCATTCCAGTGTTAGAACAGAAGGCTTAGATAGATTTTGGTGAATAAGTTCATCAGAACTCTATCCATCAAGCGTCTCCCGTGAAGCGTGTGATAGCAATTCTGAATCATATATATTTTTTTTTCCTGAACTAATCTCCATCGCCTAGTTCCATACTGGCCACATATCCACATGTGTCAGTCACAACAAAGGTTAATCATCTGTACAGTGATAAAAGTGACATGCCAGAATTTCCTCAACCTGTAGCAGTAAACGTATCGCAGCTACCAGTGCCGTGCATTCAAACCCAGCTACCCCCAGCACTGCTGGGGTAATTAGTATATTAATAATTTTGGATTAAAATAAAATATATTTGCCAAATTTAAATCAAATCAATTTTGCGTGAACATGGAAATTCAAAATTCCCGCTTCGCCAGCAGACTATCGTATTCGGTTTGACGGAACCTTCTGCGTATTCAAATTATCTCCACAGAGAAACATATGTTATCCCCACCAGCTATTGCGCTGCAGATGAATCAGCGCAAGCGCAATATAGTTTATTTCGATGTGTGCCGGGAAAGTCCAGCGATAACCCACACTAGACTGGCGATAACCCACTAGACAAAGTTTGTCCTATTCCACCGATTTTTTAACGAATACCAGCTAGCTGGATCCAATTAACGTCACAACTCGAATAAGTATGCACAAGGTCCACCTATCGATTCATGAAACATCCATTTGACGAAGAAAGTGATTGGCTGATTCCTAAATAATATAATTTTTCGAAATAACATTTTCAAAATTATAATATTTAGTTTGTTAGTTATATTTTTACAAAATACAAAAATAAAAAGAATATGCAGTGCGTTTTAGCTATAGCAACATGTTAATTTAAGTAGCTGTATTTATACTATATAGCAGCAATTGGATTATTACGAATGTGTATAATATATTATTTGTGGAAAGCAACAGTTGAATTTAATATCGGCACTGAGTTCGTTCAAAAGGGTTATTGATATGTTTTTACGAGTTTTAGTGTGTTGCTGATAAATGTGATTTGTCAATTTAGTAAAAATGAATGCGACTATACAATTTATAATTTACGTACTAGATCATTTCCGTGCAGATCTTTCAACGAGACAAATTACCTCGTACAACTAAGTAGGCAAACTCCAGACTTACCGGATGTATATAAAAAAAAGGCATTTTAGTATCACTGCATGTGTTGTTGCTTATATTAAATGTATTGAATTGTGCAAGCATGAGTATGAATTCTAAAATGTTAATTTTTATATATTCCACTATTATGGGAGATTAATGGAAACACATTTACAGTAATAGCCGTGCCAATATTAACATACGGATCTGAGACTCGGTTTCACCAGCAGAGGTAACTGTATTGCGCCAGTTTATGCTATGCATTATACACGGGGAAACTGGCGTAATAAAGTTGGCCTTTAACGATCTCTGATAAACATAAAATTGAGAAAATAGAAATGAGATTTCTCAGATCATTTGCAGGTATCTGTAAGTTATCAAAAGAGAAGTCAAGATATCAGAGATAAATTACAAATCTTATATATAAAAATTAATGTTTGTTTGTATATTTGTTTGTTCGTACTTTATGCGCGGCCATACCGTTGATCCGATTGTGATGGGTTTTTTTGCAAAATGTTCAGGAGATTCCCGGGATGAACATAGGCTATAAGAGAGTTGTGTTACTCAACTTCTACACCCTTAAAAATCGCCCTTTGTAGTGGAAAACGTGAAAAAAGTAGCTCTTTGGACGCTTAAATGGCTTACGCTGCCTAAACCATAAGAAATACACAAAATTAATGTACACAGAATTGAATATCTCAAAAAGCTCTACAAAAAAGTCCGCGACAGCATATGTTTATCTCTTACGGATAACTCACAAAAACATTTTTGTCTTTCATTGATACCAAGAGTCCCTTATCTCTTACGAATAACTCAGAATAATCATTTTTGTCTTTCATTGACACCAAAAGTCTCGCGCCGTAGCCGAGTGGTTAAGCCAAGAAGTCTTGGCGCAGAACTACGGGTCTTACGCTGGTTCGAGTCTCTACGGGGGAAAATTTTTGTCTTATGGAATATATATATATATATATATATATATATATATATATATATATAAAACAAAGTCGGATTAGTTGCACTATTTATAACTCAAGAACGGCTGGACCGATTTTTATGATCTTTGATTTGTTGGATTTGTTTCCGCCCCGAATAGCAGATAACTATTAAAACATCGGAAAAATTAACGTACAAATATTTAAAGGCGATACGACGTTCGCCGGGCCAGCTTGTATATACTATAAATGAGAGAATACACAAATAAATGTAAATTGGTTTGAACATATACAAAGAATGCCAAATAATCGTTTATCAAAACAGTTGCTTCATTATAAACCTCAAGGCCGAAGAAATGTAGGAAGACCAAAACATCGTTGGAAAGACGACCTGCACCGGGGAGCGGAACGGGCTAACGGGCCCATACCTTGAAGATGATGATGATGACGATTTACAAACTGAATACTTCTGAATATACGTATGTCATATTTTCGTCATACAGCTGAGGTAATTGGTCTGACCACCACACGCCACTGGCTACACAAATTACTCACGATGCTGTGTGGAAATCAGCCCTGTAAATGGATTGAGAATTCATGAGAAAATGTCTTCTCCAGGCCGACTCCATCAGCGTAACATCCCATGTTCTTCGCCAAGATATTCGCTTTGCACAATTCGGTCGTATATTTACTAAACTTAATATTGCTTTTAAATCCGTTTTTCTAAACTTATTTATAAATACGGTAAATTCAGTTTATGTTTATGCAGATACAAATTATATTAATGCTATTTGTTTGTGTGGAATTCAATAAGATATTGGTACAAATTTACCAAATATTAAATAAATTAATTGTAATATGAATATATTTATCATTAATTCAAACTGTTAAGGTGGTACCACCAGTTAATTATTTCGCTTCTGGTTTGAGTAGAGCACACATCAAGAGTTTCGATTAGACATAACAGTTAAGTTCATGTTTGTGTTTTATTACCCATTCTTCACAAGTTAATTGTTATCGGTAACTTTACAGTCTGGCCGCAAATATACACGTAATTTTATAGCAACTCGAAGTGCCAACATGTGAAGGACACGTAAAGAAAAACACTTGACAAACATTTCCATAAGATTGATCCATGTCAGTCTACAGGTAAAATACATTCTGATATTAGACCTGTATTGACTAACATTTTAAGACAAACTTGCAATTAATTATATAAAATCGCTTGCATATTTTTCATTGTAGTTATAGGCCTACTACCTAGCTACTGGCACTATCGAACCTGGAATTTCGTAGCCGCGTGGACATCCCTTACCTGAGCAATATTTTAATATAATTTCCTGTACAATTCACTTCCCTTAAGTCATGGTCAAAGTAATTCTCCCATCTCTTTCTTGGTCTTCCATTGGTTACTTACATTCTCCATTTGTGCCTTATGCCCTGTCCATCGCATTTAGACACCTACATCTTTTTCTACATATGGTTTCCCATGAAGATCATGGAGCTCGTCGTTACAGTTTTCTCCGTTCACCTGCCCTTGTATATTTGCTCCAAACATTTTCTTATGCATTTTTTGTAAACTGTTCGCAATAATTGTTTGTCTCTTAAAGTAAGAGAACAATTTTTGCATTCTTATAACTAGAAGAATCGCCGTTTGATATATTTTTCAACATTTTTTAGAGAAGTTGGGATGACAAAAATCCCTTTAATTCATGACAGCATATGTTTCGAGAATTGAGCCGGTGTTTAATTTCTTTTTGCATCTCACATCTATTCAGTCATTGTTCCTGTAGGCCTATATGAATTTTGTCATTTCTTCAAAATTGTATTTTTTTGCGAAGTTTCCATTACCATTTATAAATAATTTTTACGTCTGACCACGTATTTAGTTTTATTGATGTTTACTTCCAGCTTCAGTTACTTAGTTTTATTTAATAAGTTATAATGCAAGAGTTGGCTTTAAGTACAGGGTGTCCCATTCAAACCTCCCACATTTGAATTGATCGTAACTAACAAAGTATGCGGAATTATGAAATGAGGCCGGTACGTATTAAACGAAACAGAAACTCAAAGAATTTTCATTGCCACACACTAAAACACCTCTATATGTGCATCATTAGTAGCACAAACAATATCAAGTCAGTATTCGATTTCGTGCCACGTTCTGACCAACATGTCCATTGAACTGCCCGGAAACTTGGCGAATTGATTTTTGTGGACTTCTCTGAAATCCTGCTCTAATTTATTCAACCTTTTCTTCTGAAACAAGTGTACAAGCGCCTGCTGATTCTTTTTTAACGCTTCCAGTCGCCAGAAACTTGTGAAGCCATTGCCTTAACGGTTCTCCCATCAGGCGCATTTCCTCCATATTCTCTCCGGTAATTTCTTTGCACTGGAATTATTGACTTCATCTCTGCATATCAGAAAAGTTTGTGCTCGTTGCTGAGGAGTCGCCATTTTGTTTTATGTCATTATTGTCCAACATGCGACAGATTTTATATGTGTATCTAATTTGGTTGATACTGGTACAGGCGTTCGAAACTTAATGCTGGCACATACATACTATATAGTATGCATGCACGTACTTACGTACACGCCCACACATACGCACGCACACGTGCATGTACTCGCACACACACACACACACACACACACACACACACACACACACACACACACACACGTGCATGTACTAGCACACACACACACACACACACGTGCATGTACTAGCACACACACGCACACACGTGCATGTACTCGCACGCACACACACACACACACACGCACGAACGCGCACACCGACACGCGCGCACAGTCGCGCGCACGGACACACACACACACGCACTATTTTAATAAAGATTGAATATTTATTTATTAAAACTAAAACAACTACACAAAAAAAATGAAGACATCTTAGAAGAATTACACATGGAATCTTTAGAAAACAAAATTTCTGATTATAAGTCAAGATGGATGCAAGATGTTCATCGAATGGAAGATCACAGAATACCCAAACAAATGTTAAGATATCAACCTGCAGGAAGAAGAAGAAGACCAGGACGTCCACTCAAAAGACTTTTGGATGGTGTTTCTCTTGAGGCCGAAACAGGTCAACAAATGGCCTAAATTCGTGAATGTACTATGATGATGATGATAAAACAACTAATTATTTTTATTTGTATACAGACTTTCACCCTCTTACTAATAATTCATATATAACTTTTATACAAGGTTTATACACATCTCAGTTGAAAATTCTTACTAATAAACACTGTATTAGCTGTTCAGTGTAGAAGAGGTGTACAACTTTACATGGGAATCGTTATACATGCCTCCAGCCTTGTTTAAGGATTGTATAACTAGACAAAATGTCGGACATCAAGATCAACTGATTGTTTTCTTATGATATTGATGAAAGTTTCCTTAAATTTAATCCAAAATTCAACACTTTAACGACTGTTTGATGGATGCACAGGGCATAAATAATTAATAAATAGGAAAATAAAGGCATCATAAAATGCCTTTCGTTACACTCATTCTCGATTAGGCCTAAAAATATTTTAAAATTGAACATTGAATCACAAAAGGATATGTTCTACAATAATTGCTGTAGACAAGATTTAACCTGAATGTAGTTTAAATGCTTCATACTATTATTTTAAGAAAACTTTCTTGCATCTTTAATACATAACACACACACCGATATAAAAATATATTTAAGTATAGAGGTACTATTATTGCAAGAAGTTATATGTTAACTTGGTAAGTCTTGTGGTTAGAATTTCTGACTACTATGCGTGAGGTCGTAGGTTCGATTCCCGGTCAAACTATAGTGAATTTTTTTTTTCGCTTGAAATGATATTTTGTTGTCGGTAACATTTCCTACTATATTGAACGTTTTCTAACGCATCTTAAAACACTGCATATAATTCATAAGTAATGGGGAAAGGTTTTATTAGTTTCCAAGAATTGGTCGAAATTCTTGACGTTAGATGGCAGCACATTATCTGTGAAACCAATTCTACGTTTTATTTGACATAGCTTAAGGGAAATGTATATAAATTAAAACACACTTATTTTTTCTGTACCTCCTCAATTAGGGAATCTCTATTAATTCTTATCCATATTCATTTCTTACACAATTAATCACTAGTTGATGTTGTTTTATTTCTGTTACAAACTGCGAGTAATATTGTTTTGACGTCATTATGATGACGAATATGTGACGTATTGTGTATAACTGCTGTTTTGTTATATAGCTCCGGCACAACGTTTATTAGTAAGGAAATTATACGTGATCTACATAAGGCTTATATATTGTATAATTAAACAACTGATGAAAACCTGTATTAGAGATTTTTATTAGTAAGACCGTTAATGTTTACACATCTTTCTGTGCCTAAAGTTTTATTTTCCTTCTCCACCTCGTCTCTATCCATCCACTCCACGTCCTCCAGTCCTCTTGTTCTCGTTCAAGTTCTTATTTCTTGCATCCACGAGACAACTAATTATACATAACTAAATATTTAGTGTAGGCCTACTTTTATTCCCTCCTATAGTAAATGTAATGTAGCTGTTAACATTACACTGTTGTACAAAGAGAGGGTAAGAGGTTTTCTTGAGTAACATAAATATAGTCAGGTTAATGTTATAAATATGTAAAAATAACATGAAATGTATATCTATATGTAGAGCTCTGATGAATGTAGGGTTAACATGATCTTCATGGGAAACCAGATGTGATTAGAATAGTTAAATCTCATACGGCGATGGGCATGAAATGTGGCACGAATGGGGGGGGGGGATGATAAATGTGCGACACACATATTTTTGTATGAAAACCCGAAGAATGCACTCAATGGCAAATAAAGAATGAGATGGGAGAATAACATAATCATAATTTGAAAGAGTTGGATTATACAGGAAATTATTGGAGGGATGTATGGAGAACTTACGTCCATGCTGCCATGAACTTCTGGGCTCGATAATGTCAGTGAGTTAATACATCTTTGAGCAGAACCTAACGGTGTTCTTGCATTACAAGAAGTAATTCCGGATGCTTGTCTACCAATCTTGAGGCAACTATAAATTTGTTTTTCAAAGCGAAAATTAGAAACTGTTGGTATCAAATTATTGTTTGAAAATTTGTGAAATGATAAGATGTTTTAAAAAGGAATCTTATTATGCAGCCTGCAAACATCCGTTTGATAACAGTATTACACTAACAAGTATTATGTAGCCTGCAAACATCCGTTTGATAACAGTAAATATGCCAGTATTACACTAACAAGTATTATGCAGCCTGCAAACATCCGTTTGATAACAGTAAATATGCCAGTATTACACTAACAAGTATTATGCAGCCTGCAAACATCCGTTTGATAACAGTAAATATGCCACTATTACACTAACAAGTATTATGCAGCCTGCAAACATCCGTTTGATAACAGTAAATATGCCAGTATTACACTAACAAGTATTATGCAGCCTGCAAACATCCGTTTGATAACAGTAAATATGCCACTATTACACTAACAAGTATTATGCAGCCTGCAAACATCCGTTTGATAACAGTAAATATGCCAGTATTACACTAACAAGTATTATGCAGCCTGCAAACATCCGTTTGATAACAGTAAATATGCCAGTATTACACTAACAAGTATTATGCAGCCTGCAAACATCCGTTTGATAACAGTAAGGGTCGAATGTTTGAACGCATTAGACAGTAAAAGGCGTTCTCTGATGATAAAGTTTTATTCAAACACATTTTTCTTACTCAGAAATCTATTCACGCGGTAATAATTGTAAAGCTACCTGACAAGGTATCTTAAGATCGTAGCTCAAGATATAAACTTATGTGAAAATCCCGAAGGGAACCGATGGTAACCGATGTAGTTTGAAACTTATCCAAGATGTCGGACCTTGAAGACTTCGATCATGTTTTCGGTATACGCGGAGAAGAGGAATTTGATAGTCTACTAAAGAATTCAACTGGAAGAACAGGAGAATCGGCGTAATATTGCGCGTCGCAGACGTGTTTGTATACGGTATTATTTGCGGGATGCAAGCATAAATGCATTCCTCTATAGCAGACGAAAATAACGGAAGTGGTTTTATCGCTGAGAATTCTGGGTAATTCGTTGCCAATATTACGAAAACGTCAACATTCATACATGACCGGTTAAGGCGGCCGTTAATTCGATCTCAGCTCACCAGTGATTGGAAGTAATTTGAGTAGAGAGTAATGTATTTGCATACGACCCTTAGGTATTTCTTGGAAGGTCGGTTAAATTTTGCTCAGAGGCAGTAATTTAGGCTTGAGTTTCTTTTATGAGCCCGGAGATATTCAGACTCGGAACCCACGGTTTGAAAACTCTCACCCGGATAACTTATGGTTTGGATTTTCCATCCTAAAAATCCATTCACCCTGACAGAGTTTGAACATGCGACCCCCGGGACTATATGAGGCAAGGAACAATGCCAGTCAGTAGCGGCTTTTCAGGTGAAGTAACAAAAGAATGTCTATTTTATGTCAGCTTCTTAAGAACAGTGGCTGCTAATACTGTAGTTCACATTGTGTCCTACCACAGTGAACTGAACTAAAATTTAATGAGTTATATCTTAGACACTTAACAACTTTGGAAAACAGTTGCCTTCTCGCGGTTGCTATGGCAACCGTAATGTCAACAGATATTAAGGATATCCAGACCATAGAGAACCGTTCTAGACTTCACTGGGGGTGAAGACGTGGTGTGCGTTTTAGCGAAACACGTCAGCGCTTAAATTGGATCTGTGTTGGACAATAAGAGTGTTTTGATTTAGTAGGCCTACGTTGTTTTCAATTGGTGCCACAGTATCTACATTCCAGATTTCGCTTTAGTTTGACTCAAAGGTGAGCATTTTTGTAGCCTCGCGGCATAGAAAGACAAAGAACCCCCCAGTCTGAGCATATATATACGTCTTCAAATATAATTTGTATCTAAATTACTTGGATTTCTTACACAAATAGCATATCACTTCTCAGGCTCGTTCAATGGTACGCCAAGTCATACAATCTTCATTAAAAAAGTTCTTGGTTTGAACAATATTCATAGTTCTGCAGTAGTGTGACTTACAAAAACTCTTTTGTTGGCCATGTGTGTTGTTTAGTAATAAATTTGGTGTCTGGAATAAACAAGGGCTTTGCGACTTTCAAAATGTGACGCGTGCTTTAAATAAGCATAAAGATTCTGAGGAGCATTTGAAGTGACAGTTGCAGTTGAAAACTTTCGAAAAAAATGTAATACAATCGCAGATGGTCTAAGGGAAAAATGCAAGACTGTGTACTCTTCGATTTAATGAATGTGTTTCTTTCAATCGACATATCTTGAGGCTAGTCATTAGGACTATACTATATTTAAATGTGTGTTATATCATCACTTCACCTATTTTTTCATCCACCTGCCGCCACTAATACCACTATACCAGAGTATATGCAGCTCAGAATATAACAACATATAACAGTTTCATAATTCAACTCCTTTAGGGTCCAATACATTTTAAAAACTGTAAAAACCTCAAATGCGTTTTGAAGGATCAGTCGTGGAACGAAAGTTCTTCTGAAAAAAATATATACATATTGCTTGTGAAAGGATTGTGTATTCTGTTGCATAGATTGTATCTAGATGCGAAATACGGTACTATTCATGAACTTCAGTGAATATCTGTTCATATAGCTCAATTGCTTAAGTGTTGACCCTAAACACCAACATTCAATTTATTTTTCCTCCATTGCTTGATTTTTCCATATGTAATATTAATTTTGCGGTAACAGGTTGTTAGCGAATTCCAAGGAATAAAACTATTGAGGTTATTCTCGTGAAAATATGTAAAAAATACAGATATTCACCGACACTATCCAGTAGAAACTGAAAATGTCCTTGAGATATATATATATATATATATATATATATATGTGTGTGTGTGTTAATGCTCTAGTAGTCTGAATTTATTTATAAGATTCAAACTGGGCATATAACAATTAAAAAAAAAGTAAGAGTTCGTTATCCGGCAAAATCGAACCATTAGGTTCACCTGAAACGAAAAATTTAAAAATCGCTCTAGCGGTCGCAATTTTCGATAATTTGCGACGTAAGTCAGTACATGTTATTAAAATAAAACGAGGAATGTATACTGAAAAAAAGTCTGTGAAATCCGACCATTAGATGTGGGGGGCCTTACCTAAAAATTTGAATTAGTTTTTTCACTGTAGTCCAACTGATAAGCTGGTATCACACGTTCAATTTATCCAATTATATATATATATATATATGTGTGTGTGTGTGTTATTACATTTTTCACATTGAGCGATGCAAGCTTAATATGACATGCTAAGAAAAATAAATGCCTGGACGGGATTCGAACCCGGAACTCTGGGTTTATATATATAAACCAGCAATTGGATAATAACTTCAGCTTTTGAGGAATTTGCTTAGTTTATGCAGTTTCTGCGTGAGGGACTTTTATAAATGTATATGGGCTTGCTTGGTTTAGGCTAGGGGCATGGAAATTTCTAAAAATTAGCGACGATCACGATATGCGAATATGTCCAATGTGCGGGAACTTTGAAGATGAGATACATATATTAGGAAAATGTAATGATTTAGAATATTGGAGACGTCAGTTATTACCGGAAAGATTTCTAAATTCAAATCGGGAAAGATTGGCATGCTACGAGTTATTGGTAAATCCAGAAAATTGGATAAACCTCGGTAAATTTCTGTACAAAACGCGGAAAATAAGGGCAACACTCATTCATGAATGTTATCAAAATGTAATACCATTAATTCTTAACAATTATATATAAATTCATTAGTGTATAATTCTATTGTGTTATTAATTGTAATATTATTGTGTTTTCTTTATGTAATTGTAAAGTTAATGTTTTTTAGTGTATAATGCTATTGTGTTATTTAATTGTAATATTATTGTTTTTTCTTTATGTAATTGTAATGTTAATGTTTTTAGTGTATAATGCTATTGTGTTATTATGTAATTGTAATGTTATTGCTTTTTTGTTGTTTATTTTTCTTTACACTAGTACGAATTATTACTTTATTGTAACGGGCTGTCAACAGCACGTACGGCTTACTGCCCGTGCGACCCATATTTGTAAATAATATTGTAAATATCTTACTTTTTGTCTAATAAAGTCCTACTACTACTAGTTATGATAATGCTAAATATCATGATATGAAAACAATGTAGTTGGTAGCAAAAATTTCCAGGAACCTTTAAAATCTAGTATTCGAAGTTAGATCGAAGACTTAGTTAACGTTTAATTAAATATTGGCTTGTGGACTCCACCTCCTCCGATGGCACACATTAAATTTCGGTGCAGTTGGATTAACGCCACTTCTTTTGAATCATCCTTGAACTTTAAACTTAAGCATAACCTTGTACATATAGAAAGCAATTAGTAAAAATAATGAACCATAATCTTGTACTAAGACACGAACATTCTATTCTGTCTAAATACTGTTTCATTCTATTCACATTACATATAGCTTTTTAAATGGATGTGTCACACATTGTAATCGGGCAGACACAAATATATTCGCCAAGCATAACGTTCTTGCTTCTGAAATTAGAAAACCGCCTCGGGATAAATGTATAATCTGCTCACTCTAACTTTGGTCCCAAGAATTTAATGTTTACTACCAACAATTGTTTTAATACTAATATCTCGAACAGCCATAAGTTTTGAAAATACATTAAACACTCTACACGATTATTCATATTCTGTACATACAATCATAAAAGAAATAAAATAAATATAATTACAATAAATACAAATTATTTTTATAACATAATTTTAAATTGTAATTTAAATTTCGCCACTATTGATGAAATTGAAAGTCAGGAGATTCAGTATAAACTACATGACATCTGTACGACCAGCGGTGTATGTATTCAGTATAACAAAATACATTTAGCTATAACGTAATTGCTAAATGCTGCTTAGCAGTTAAAGAATTATTTAATGCAATCATAAAATAAAGTTATCACGGATGTATAGTATCGATGCTGGCCTTCAGGTACTAAAATAGGCTAAGACGTATTGATTACCTTAATTTCAAAACTATGCAACTTGAATTTTCAAACCTTTTTGGATGTTAATCTGCAATTTCAATATTTATTATTATTATTTTGTAATTTATATTTCTTTCTTCTTGCGTTGATCTTTTTTATGTTTATCTTTTTTATGTTTATTTTAAAATGTAACCTATCCACACACCCATTCTATTAAATAACATTCTTTTTTTTCGTTTTCTTTCTGGTTCTTATTTTTCTCGTTTTCTTTCTTTATTCCTTTCTTTTCCCCGTTTTCTTTTTTTTTCTCGTTTCCTTTCTATTTTATCGTTTTATTTTTCTTTCCTCGATTTCTTCCTCTTTATTGCTAGATTTTTCTCGTTTTTTCCCCTTCATTTAATATTACTCGTTCTTTTATTTTGTTTCTCGTTTTCTTTCTTTCTTTATTTCTTGCTCTTTAGCTTTCCTTAGATATTTCTAGCTTTCTTTCTTTTTTTATTTTTCTTTCGTCCTTTTTTATTACCTTTTTAATCCTCTTTCTCTTTATTTTATTTCTCGTTTTCTTTATTTATTTCTATTATTTATTTAATTCAAGTTTTATTTCTTTTCTTATGTTGACTGTTTATTTCTCGTTTTCTTTCTTTATGTATTTGTCTTTTTTTCTTTATATTTTTTCTCGTTTATTTTTTTTCCTTTCCATTTTTCTTTTTTTTTCCTTTTCTGTTTTCCAGTTTGTTTTTCCTTTCCCATTTTTCTCATTTTTTCTTTCCTTCTTTTAGAAATTTCTCCCAGAAAAGCGTTGTGATGTACCATGGCTTTGTCAAAAAAAAATGTATAGCTTTTAACGGCAAGGCACAGAAATCGAAGCCAGAATCCAGCAATGGAAACCCACTATGCGAAGTAGGTGGACGACCCTATTTGAATATTACGGAGTGGAGTGAGACGGGGCGCAGGTTGTGAGGGTTATCCAATCCATGAAGTCAGGAGTTCGATTACTTCCCTGTACATTAAATAAGAGCTTGGCGCTGAATTTCAGTGCTTTGAAATTAAATGGGCACATCATTTTTAGACACGGCCCTGATACTTCGTAACGAGGTTACATCTGAGTTTCGTGATAATTTTGGTTTTAAAATGAAGCTTAGAACCACTATACATGAAAACAAAAAAAAAACAAAAAAAAATGCGGATGACCCAGAAACAAAGCAGTAAAATAACATTTTATTAGCGCTACAAAATAGACGTTTCACTAGTTCACTGTACGAGACACCCCCATTTCGATATTATTTGGTATTCAAATGAAGCTTAGGATCACCAATAAAGAAACTAGGTTAGAGTAATGGAATTAGGTTAGGTTAGCTTTTAATTTCTTGTGCATAGAGTATTTACATACCTGTCATTTAATATTGTCTAAATGCCATTATATTTATTACTTTCACAGGTTAGAGTAATTGAAATAAGTTAGGTTAGCTTTTAGGTTATTATACATGTATTCTAATAAATTATATTACATATTTCGAAGATTGTATTATAAATAAGTAACATCTATTTATTGAATATTTTGTAAGGGCTAATTTGCCGTTGTTCATTTTCGAGAAATACGTACGATGACGTATCGATTATTATCGACAATTGATTCAGTTAAACCATTTTTGTTAAACTCTACGTGAGGATGTGATTTTTATTAAATTTCAAACTCTTTGCTATATAATTTTGGAAATACAGCAGTGCACGTTTATTACAATAAAATATTTATTCTTTTTTCGCATCTCTATTGAAGAAAACATGTTTTCACCCTGGACTAACATCTGAATATCGAATCTGACGTCACGACCACAATGGCAGCCACTTTCTTCAGGTAATATAGAAACAGTGCTTTATAAATTATTTTACAGCTTTGTTTCTGGATGGTCCGCAAATTTTTTTCATGTTTTCAACTTCGACGTTCCAAAGCTTCATTTTAAAACCAAAATTATCTCGAAATTCGTATGTTCACTTTTTGCCCCATACCCCGTAACGATTCTCTAGGAGAAATTTCATGATAGTTTCGACGTGCAAAGGTTGACAATTCCCTTCTTATTTGGTGTATCCATTTCATACGTTTCCATTCTATACATTTCTAGTGATTCCAGGCTTCTCACTTCATTGCATCTTAATGTGCTTGTCCCGTACTTTGGCACACTACAAGCAAAACATTTCACAAGCCTCGTCTTTGTTTGTTTCCAGAGACCCACAGAACAAATAATTTATAGAGCCTAAAGTTTATTTTGGAGTTAATATTCTCTTATTATGCGTTTCTATGAATCCCCCACGACTCCCGAGTCTTTCAAAACATGTCTGCAGCACTTGCACAGAATTACATAGAGGATCTCTCGGACCACGACTCCCGAGTCTTTCAAAACATGTCTGCAGCACTTGCACAGAGGATCTCTCGGACCACGACTCCCGAGTCTTTCAAAACATGTCTGCAGCACTTGCACAGAATTACATAGAGGATCTCTCGGACCACGACTCCCGAGTCTTTCAAAACATGTCTGCAGCACTTGCACAGAATTACATAGAGGATCTCTCGGACCACGACTCCCGAGTCTTTCAAAACATGTCTGCAGCACTTGCACAGAGGATCTCTCGGACCACGACTCCCGAGTCTTTCAAAACATGTCTGCAGCACTTGCACAGAATTACATAGAGGATCTCTCGGACCACGACTCCCGAGTCTTTCAAAACATGTCTGCAGCACTTGTGCACAGAGGATCTCTCGGACCACGACTCCCGAGTCTTTCAAAACATGTCTGCAGCACTTGCACAGAATTACATAGAGGATCTCTTGGACCACGACTCCCGAGTCTTTCAAAACATGTCTGCAGCACTTGCACAGAGGATCTCTCGGACCACGACTCCCGAGTCTTTCAAAACATGTCTGCAGCACTTGCACAGAATTACATAGAGGATCTCTTAGACCACGACTCCCGAGTCTTTCAAAACATGTCTGCAGCACTTGCACAGAGGATCTCTCGGATCACGACTCCCGAGTCTTTCAAAACATGTCTGCAGCACTTGCACAGAATTACATAGAGGATCTCTTGGACCACGACTCCCGAGTCTTTCAAAACATGTCTGCAGCACTTGCACAGAATTACATAGAGGATCTCTTGGACCACGACTCCCGAGTCTTTCAAAACATGTCTGCAGCACTTGCACAGAGGATCTCTCGGACCACGACTCCCGAGTCTTTCAAAACATGTCTGCAGCACTTGCACAGAATTACATAGAGGATCTCTTGGACCACGACTCCCGAGTATTTCAAAACATGTCTGCAGCACTTGCACAGAGGATCTCTCGGACCACGACTCCCGAGTCTTTCAAAACATGCCTGCAGCACTTGCACAGAATTACATAGAGGATCTCTTGGACCACGACTCCCGAGTCTTTCAAAACATGTCTGCAGCACTTGCACAGAGGATCTCTCGGATGAGTAATTAGTAATATCATCCGATCCGATTGAGGGTCTTTCCACTTTTCAGCGGTTGCCCTTTTACCAGCCGGCTGCTGGCCCTTCACATCCACATGTGTCAATCACAGAGGTACATGATCAACAGCCAATGTAGGGGTGACATGTGGTTAGCATGTCGAGTCCCCCAGCCGTTATAGCTGGCTCCTCAACCTGGAGCCGCTACTTATTGTAGCTACCCAATTGCCTCACGATGCTGGGTGGGCACCGGTCCCATACTGGCCGAAATACCATGAGAAAATTTATTCCCCCATGGAGACTCGAACCCGCGCAAGTCCCGTAGCTCTGCGCCAAGGCTTCGCTCGGCTACGGCGCGGGAATGAATAAAGGCTTGCGCGGTGTAGATACAGTTAACAAAAGTAAATTGAAGGTAGGCGTATGTTTTGTAGAAAATAATCAATTTTATGTGAGACAATTTGTGCAATGCGGTAAGCAAGGTAAAAGCATAGTGATCTATGTGGACTAATTATGTGGCGGAGTTTCATGATTCTCGTAAATTAATAAATATTTATTCAAGTTTTAATAAGTGGATTCAAGAAAAACGTTCCTTTTTCAATCGCAGCCTTTGAAAAAGAACTAAAAATAATACATTATAACTTATATCAACCAATATAAAAACAATATATATATATATATATATATATGGTAAGTCCATTTTTTGTCGAAATGGGGTTCGAGGTGTCCTTAGCTTCTTCTAAAGCACCAATCATTTAGAAGTGTGAAATAGTAAAAATATACAGTTTAGCCATGGGTTTGTTTGCCTCTAAATTTTGGCATACAGGCAAGAAAGTATGTATGTCGTAAAACTGAAAGTACGTTTCTGGGTTTCAAAGAAAGCTAGATTTACCTGTTTTTTTTATCTGTACCCTTCATACGACAAAAACGTAGCGTAGTAATATTTTATTTTCAGTTGATGGTTTGGAAGTCGTTAAAGAATGAGGTTATCGTGCAAGTTATCTTGATAGTCCAAGTATTTACAATATCACCATGAGCAGCCTAGACATGTTGGAAAGAACTGTTAAAACTTATACAGCCTATTATTGTTCCATTTTGAATGGAATGTGACCAACGAAGGGACAGGATAGGTAACGAATCATAAATAAATGTAACTTGCAGGCTTTAGAATATTTTGTTAATAAGAGAGCTTCAGCTTTTAAGAAGAAACTGACTCCTGTCTTACTATCAATTATAGGTTATGCTTTAAATTATAGATTATAAGACCTATAATTTCAAAGTAACTTAAAGTAAACCCAATTGTCGTTCAACGATTCACTTCAAATTTTACCTTTGAACTCTAAAATATTATACTTGATTCATCAGAACCCCATTTGGCACGAACACTTCTCGATAACCATCCAGAGGGATATGCATTGGATTGTTAAATATAACTGACTGAATTGCAAGTAGGCATATTGTCTCATAAGTAATGTCTTTTATTAAAACATTTTATTTGGAAAGTTTTCTGAAAAGAAAATGAAACTACTCTTCAAAGTAGAGACCATCAGGTTATATGGTATTGAATCGCCTGTCAGCGAGGTTTGTGATGCAAATAATTCGTGTGATGCACTTCCACAGCTTCGACGTTTTCGAAATTTGACGCAAGAAATGGGCCATGGATCGAAACAGATGGTAATCTGGAAGTGCAGTGGTAGCAGTTGGACTTCTCCCAATTCCTGAATTTTTATCATGGTCGTTCGTGTGCAGTATGGGGTCCGGTCGGGTTTGAACCTGCAACTCTCAAAATTTCATGATTTCGTTTCAATTTTTAAGAATAAAGGTCCGCATCACGTTTGGAACAAACTCCCAGTGAATCACACCGTCAAACACACAACATTACTTTAAAAACCTACATTACTTATGAGACAAACGAATTATTTGTAATTACAAACGCATTTGTAATTACATTTAACGACAAGGAAAGTATGTCTCTTACTGCGTGCACATTTCTCGCGTCTGGTTTCAAATTATACATCAGCTATCATTTACATAGTGTACTTGTCTAGAATCACGAACACTTTTTTTAGTCACGTCTTGAACTAATAAATTATTGTGCAAAATAATTAATGGAATTATTTTAATTTTTTAAATAAAGTATTACACACACCATTTTAAATAATTGTAACTTAAAATTATGGAATTATAATTTAAATTATTTTCATAATTTTGACAGTCTAAAACTATGTCATAATTAGAGGACGGATTATTACATTAACATGTTTCATTCCTTGGAAGTTAAATATATGCAATATGAGAGAAAAGTATTCCGTGCTATAGGGAATAAACAGAAGAATTTTTATCTTTCTCTCGTTGGCTTCACGGCCCTTAACCGTTCCTCTGTTAGGAGATTCTTGAACAAGCTAACATAGCTATGCTTACTTACCTGCAGGTGTTATGAGTGCCATGCGGTCAGCATTCTGGCAATGAGTATGCAACTAGTATATTACTGGGAAGTATGAAGGCCGATAAATTTTGCTCAGAGGCTTAGTGTTTTCAGGCTTAAGGATATTTTTCGAGCGTGAAAATCTTTCTACTAGGGACCCACGGCTTAAAATTCCTCCCAGAGGATTTTTCCATCGTAAAACAATCAATGGATTGAACCCGCGACCCTTGGAATTACAGGCAAGGATCATAACCGCTAGAGCGCCGCAGCCGACAGGAATTTTTATTGTGCGTATAAATGGATGTTTAAAAGGTTAGTGAATATGTACAAATATATCAATGTGACTGTATTACACTAATAGCAATCATCTCAGTTGGTCTTGACTCTTTAGTGCTTTTATAACAAATATATATGGTGTTCCATTATCTTGACCACCCGAAATTACTTTGTACGTAAGTACAAAATAAAAAAAAAATGTTTTATACAAAAACTGTCCAACTACGAGGGGGAAATAATGTAGATAGTTAGTGAATGTTGTAGTGTTATTTACTAACAAGATACAATACAAACGTTGTTTTCCTCAATAGCACTATCTATTTTTTATTCGATGCGTTAATTAAGCACTCCAAGACCTGTGCAAAAATGTATCACTATGTACAGCCTTTGAAAGAATTGATGGCGCACAGATAATTTAGTTTTAGAACGAAGCCGTTGCAGATGATCGGAGATCAGCTACTTGATTTACAAGTCAATACTATTTGAGACACTAAAATCCGTTCCATTTCGTTGTGTATCGTGCAAGGGAAAATAATTTCGCGCAAATAAACAAAACAAAGCAAATTGATGACAACGAACAAAATTAATTGAAGTAAGGACGATGAAAAATTATAGCGGGATTGAACACGCGCCCTTACGCTTGGGAAATGGACGTTCCCTCCACTAGACCACAAATGTCCCTGCTAGTCTTTATGAAACGATGCAATCCTCCAGGACTTAGTTGTATACTGAAATGATATATTAACTTGACTTAGTTTAAATTAATCAGACGCGTTGTGGAAATAAACAATCTTGTTATGACTCGTGTTTTGTAAACTAAGTAACGAGATGTTGCAATCGTTATTTATGTTCTATATTTGACCTGATTCCTTTAATTAATTTATTTCCTTTTATACATATATATATACATACACACACACACAAATTTATTTATTTAACGAAGCCTGGTAACGTGTGAAAATTAACGACGTTATTTTAAAACATCCTGACCAGGATCGAACCTGGGCCCGCGTCGTCGCAAGAAAAAATCTTACTGACTGCTCCACTGAAACGAACGATACAAATATTGCGAGACTTTTACGCCGCCCGCTTTGTACTCAAATGAGTCAGCACACGTAACAACGGACTGGTGTGTATCGCTCTTCAAAACTTTCCATCATGAAGGCTTGCGCCATAAATTTTTTATCAAAGGCTGTATGTACCATTCTAATAAATAGAACCTTATTATGGAAACGTGGGTTGATCGAGGAGGGGCAGTTCATTGGCTCGCCCGATCTCCTGATCTTACCCCTTTGGACTTTTTCTGTGGGTAGTAGTAAAGATAGTCTATCGAGATATTCCTACAATTCCAGAGAATATGCAGGGCCGTATTGTGCATGCTTTTAACTCCCTTTAGCGGGCAACTGTAGAGAAATCATTGTCCTCATTCATTCGCCGGTTTTGCATGGTGTGTGTCATCACTGGGGCTAGGATTTTTATGTAATAAAAGGTAAGATAGTATATATTATTCAACTATTAGTTTATGAAACAAAAGTAAAAGACAGTCAGAAGTCTAACTTCTCATTATACTATTCAACTGTTTTTAATGTGAAACCAAAACAAGACAGTCATAAGTCTAACTTCTCATTATACTATGTTGCAATCTTAACTCTTAGTACATAAAAATGCTACCCTAGTCATCACTGAAAATGGTCGCCGGTTTGAGCACTTAATGTGAACGTTCTACTGCTAATAATCCATATGATTAGTACTGTAATATGGCATAAATAATCCCACTTTATATTTCTATTAACAAGGTTCTATTTATTAGAATGGCAGATTGTAATAGTGTTTTTGAATAGGTCTTGGAGTGCTTAATTAACGCACCAAAGAAAAAATACGTGGTGCCATTGAAGAAAACAAATTTAGTACTCGTATCTCGTTAATAAATGACGCTACAAAGCTCACTAACAATCAATATTATTTCCCCCTCGTAAATGGACAATTTTTCAATTTTTACTTACATACAAAATAATTTCGGGTGGTCAAAATAATGGGACACCCTATCTGTTATGAAAGCTCTAAAGAGTCGAGACTGAGATGACTGCTGTTAGGGGACCAGAGGGAGTCAACTGGATAGGATGACGCAATCCCTCAATTTAACTTGAAGAGTCAAGACCAACAGAGATGGTTGCTCTCAGTGGACTAGCAGATAGTGAATAGCACGACGCAATCGCTCAGTATAACTTGGAATTGCCTAAAACTGCTTCAGTAGCTATTCAACAGCCCGCCTCCAACCCGGAATCGAACCAGTGACCCGCTTACCATTACATTAGTCAGCATGATCACGCAGAGGAGATAGGGTGACTAAACTTACTCTTCGACCGTTGCGGGTTTACCATAAGCACTTTCCTGAGGCTGAGTGGATCTAGGGTTAGGGCCAGTCTGGACAAAGAGTAAAGACAAATTAGGATTATCACCTTTCCACTTTCTGAATTGGAACCCTCTGTCCGGGTCTGGACATTTTATTCCTCAATATGTGAAAGAACATGCGATTATTTACATCTATCGTATTAGTAAGTCGTAAAGCTAACATGACGTTTTCTGTTTGCTTGTGACGACGTACCAGTGGCGGCAGGATGTGCTTAGTTGTATTAAACGTCATACACCATGCCTCAAGCCTACATTCTATGATTATGTCCGTCGCCGTGGCGTAGTCGGTAGAGTCCTTACCTTCCACTCCGGTGACCCGGCGGGGTAGGGGATTTTAAATCTCCACCTTGGGTCTGGGTGCGTGTCCTGTCCTGTGTTTGTATGTGTGAATAAGATAAAAAGGTTAAGAAAGGTAAAAAAAATGAAGAACAGTGTAAACGAAAAGAAAAAACGAGAAAAAAAAGTTTTTTGTTGCTTTTTGCGAATTCCGAAGGAATGAAGCTGCTGACGTAATACTCATGAAAATATTTTTAAAACTTTTTACAGATTTTTACCGATCCTGTCAAGTAGGTACCGAAAATGACCACGGCCAAAATTTATAAACCGTCACAATAAATAAATAAATAAATAAATAGATAAATACAAATATATATATATATATATATATATATATATATATATATATATATATGTGTGTGTGTGTGTGTGTGTGTGTGTGTCCGTGTCCGATCTAGTGGCTTGGCGTTTAGCAATTAATTTAAAAAAGGTAGGTAGAGTTCGTTAACCAGCAAATTTGGACCGTTAGCTGTAGGAATCCACCTGAAATAAAAATTCAAAATTCGCTCAAGTGGTCGTAATTTTATTTTGGATGTTTCAAACGTAATTCAGTATAGCCTATACCATTAAAATAAACCGGAGAAGGCATTTTCAAAAAAAAAAAAAAAAAAAAAAGCGAAATCTGACTTAGAAACTGTTACCTGCAAACTGAAATTAAAAATTGATTCTTAGAAACCACCATATTCGGTTCATGGCAATGTATACCATATAATTAGTTAACCCTTAAATTGACAATGTTTCCTATAAGATACAATAGTTTAATTTATATAATATTTTTAATAAAGTAATAGAAAAATGAATCAGTAGATATTTGAATCGGTGTCAAATTACACAACATATGGAAATAGATATCTTATGGTTAGGCATAATTTATTTTCAGAAATTGCGTTTCTCCACTTTATTTAAAACTATATTCCGTAAACCAGCAAAACCGACTCCATTTCTGCTAATTGAATGCACTTAACATTTTACATCCTTACTTCTCTTTTGATATGCCCCACTAGAAGTAGGAATAACATCGGATCTATAAAGATGTTGAAACAATGACAGTCTGAACAGCAATCTAATAGTATAATAGAATTAGGTTTATACATTATGAAAAATCTTAAATATCTTGTTTGACATATTCATTTTGTTTTCTCAATTCTCTCAGCGTTTTGGATTTTGTGGCGTACACTATATTTGTTAAATATTTTCTAAGATGAAATAATAGTATATTACGATGCGAGGACCTGAGGTTTTCTGTTAGGGTCCCTTTCCCTTAGTTGGATGTCTTTTCCTCGGCTGACGAAGAGTCCTCTTCCCGGGTTTATTTTAGGAGTTTTCCTTCTCCTACACCCTTACCAATAATACTCATACTTGGTCCTGTAAACCAAAAATAAGGTAATCTTTTAGAACTTCAAAGAGGGTAGAGTATTGGGGCTTTTTTTCGACAGCCATGCCTACATCCGCCATATTCAGTTAAAGCAGGGCCACCTCTTGTAGGATGTGGTTCTTCACCTAGTACGGACGGTGTTGGTTATAGCTTCATCAGAGATAAAGGTCTTGCATACCTCCTCCACTTAACCCTGAGTTGGTGAGGACCAGTGTAGGGTCTACCCCTAACAAGGGTGCTACCTCTACCTTCCCCTTGACCCCCTTTATATTTTTATGATGACTATTAACTCATGCCCCAAATGGGAGTCAATGATCAATCACATATCAATGAATTTTGATTTACAACCAATCACAGTCGTTATTCACCTTGATTTTTATCAATTTAATTGTATCATATTAAAATCAAGCTCCTCCTTTTAACATTCTGAATAGGTCAGAGCATTATTTTGCAGTGACTGCACCAAGAAATGCGTTGAATATAACAATATACAGATTAAGATGTAAGAATCCTAGAATGCAAGTAGTTGCCAGATTGTATATATAGTGCACGAATGTAAACAGATACTGCTTGCGGGATATAATATAAAATATTCGTAGTAATTGATTATACAAAAAAAACACTGCGTGCACTTTCTTAAACGTATTATTTCCCAGGTAATAACGTTCCAGAAAAGTATAATTAGTCATAGGACATCATAAATTAATTAATAACCTGTATTGTTGGTTATAAACAGTTTGGCGTGTTTCATTTTTTCTCCAATAGGGTGAATTTTTACAATATTGCGATCGTTTGGCAATAAATAATATGATCTGGTTGCAGTGATGAGCAAGTGAAACATAAAAAACGTTTCTCATTTGTTTTCAAACATCGTCGTTTACATTATATATATAAATATTTTAAAGTAAAAGTAAACTAAAGCAATCCCACTACAGGCCTCGTGAGGCCCTAAGGGTGTGAGGTTAAGGCTCCCACTTTTTGTAGACAATCGGCACTTGATGTCAGCCGAGTTGTTAGCCCTGCGTGATGGCCGCCTTTACCCCCAGAACAAGCGTCTGGTACGAGGCTGAGTCGACCCCAGGGTCATAGTGCCGCCAGAAGGTTTGGGTCAGTTTAAAAATCCCGACACCACCGGGACTTGAACCCTCGACCTTCCGGCTTGTAGCGCAGTGCCTTAACTTTTACGCCACGGCGTGCCCCATTTTAAACTAACTATATTTAAATAATGATTTGTGAGTAAACAGCTTCGTTTTATTCGTTAAATAATCCTAATAAATACCACTCTTGATTTCCAAATTCTCTAGACTATTTAACTCATGCCCCAAATGGGTGTCAATGGCCAATCACATTTCAATGATGTTTTATTTACAACCAATCACAGCCGTGTTTCGCCTAAAATTTACCAACTAAAGGTTATCATAATAAAGAAAGCATCTCCTTTTTAACATTCTGAATAGGTCATAGCATTATTTTGCAGTGACTGACTCTCTAAGAAATACGGCTATCAGATTGTATATATAGTGCATGAATGTCAACATGTAGCGCATACGAGAGATAATATAAAAACATTTGTAACAATTTATTATAACACAAAAAAAAAAGAAGAAAAGAAACCACTGTTTGCACTTTCTTAAACGAATTATTTTCCAGGAAATGACGCAGAAAAATATAATTGACATATTTACATCATAGGACATCAAATTAATTAATGCTTATAACGTGTTATACATTTCTCCACTAGGGTGCATTCTTACAATATTGCGATCTTTTGACAATAAATAATATTATGATCTGGTTGCAGTGATCGAACAAAAAAAGCAAATGAAGCGTACCAATCGTTTCTCATTTGTTCTCAAACATCGCCGTTTACATTAAATATATAAATATTTTAAAATAACTATAGTTAAATAATGATTTGTGAGTATACTGCTTAATTTTATTCGTTAGATAGTCCTAACAAATGCCACTCTTGATTTCCAAATTCTCATAAGTAATGCCACGAGTGATTTCCAAATTATCGATAAATTCACGACTCACGAATTTATTGCCAAAGGAACGCAATATTGTAAGAATGCTCTCTAGTGGAGAAAAAATGAAACATATCAAACTATATTAATTCATTTCTGATGTCGTATGATGTAAATATGACAATTATATTTCCTGGATCATTACCTGGGAAAAAATACATTTAAGAAAGTGCAAACAGTGGTTTCTTTTTTGGTGGTATAATCAATTGCTACAAATGTTTTTATATTAACTCCTGCAAGCGCTCTGTGTTGACATCCATGCACTATATATACAATCTGGTAGCCGTATTTCTTATGGAGTCAGTCACTGCAAAATAATGGTCACACCTGTTCAGAATATTAAAAAGGAGGAGCTTTCTTTAATATGGTAAATTTAATATTGACTATTTAACTCATGCCCCAAATGGGAGTCAATGACCAATCACGTTTCAATGATTTCTGTTTTACAACCAATCAGAGTCGTGTTTCACCAAATATTTATCAGTGTTATAATTACCATATTAAAGAAAGCTTCTCCTTACAATATTGCGTTCCTTTGGCAATAAAAAGTATGATCTGGTTGCAGTGATAAACAAAAGAAGCAGTAGAAGCGTACCTATCGTTTCTCATTTGTTTTCAAACATCGCCGTTTACATTAAATATATAAATATTTTAAAATAACTATAGTTAAATAATGATTTGTGAGTAAACAGCTTATTTTTATTCGTTAAATAGTCCTAACAAATGCCACTCTTGATTTCCAAATTCTCTAGATAAATTCACTCCTCACTTCGTGAGTCGTGAATTTATCGATAATTTGGAAATCACTCGTGGCATTACTTATGATAAATATTTGGTGAAACAGGACTGTGATTGGTTGTAATTCAGAAATCATTGAAACGTGATTGGTCATTGACTCCCATTTGGGGCATTAGTTAAATAGTCTACATAAATTCACTCCTCACTTCGTGAGTCGTGAATTTATCGGTAATTTGGAAATCACTCGTGGCATTACTTATGATAAATTCACTCGTCACTTCGTGACATTACTTATGATAAAATCTGAGATTAGGTTTAATGTGGTAGGAAGTATTTCATTTAAATATACATACTGTTTAACATTTGGTGTTACTAGAGTCTAGATTAAATTATTATTATTATTATTATTATTATTATTATTATTACTATTACTATTACTATTATTATTATTACTATTAATATTACTACTATTATTATTATTATTATTACTATTATTATTATTATTATTATTACTATTATTATTATTATTATTACTATTATTATTGTTACTATTATTATTATTATTGTTACTATTATTATTACTATTATTATTGTTACTATTATTATTATTACTATTATTATTGTTACTACTATTATTATTACTATTATTATTATTATTACTATTATTATTATTATTACTATTATTATTATTATTATTACTATTATTATTATTACTATTATTATTATATTACTATTATTACTATTATTACTATTATTACTATTATTACTATTATTACTATTATTACTATTATTACTATTATTACTATTATTACTATTATTACTATTATTACTATTATTACTATTATTACTATTATTACTACTATATTATTACTATTATTATTACTATTATTATTATTACTATTATTATTATTACTATTATTATTATTACTATTATTATTATTACTATTATATTATTACTATTATATTATTACTATTATTATTATTACTATTATTATTATTACTATTATTATTATTACTATTATTATTATTACTATTATTATTATTACTATTATTATTATTACTATTATTATTATTACTATTATTATTTTACTATTTATTATTATTACTATTATTATTATTACTATTATTATTATTACTATTATATCTATTACTAGTTTTATTATTACAATATTATTCTTATTACGAATTATTATTATTCCTAATATTATATTACTATTATTATTATTACTATTCTTATTCTTATTACTAGGATTATTATTACTATTATTATTATTATATACTCTTCTTCAATTATTCCTATAGTATTCATTACATTATTATCTTTA